>CM077080.1:13666458-14866458 GCA_039513925.1 Platanthera zijinensis
GAAACCTGATGTTAACTTCTCGTCGCCCTTATCATCTGCGTAGCTCGCATCAGAATAAGCCTCTACCTTCAAATGTCCCCTTTTCAGGAACAAGAGTCCTTTACCTGGTGCACCTTTTACGTATTCAAGAACCTTCAAAGCGGACTGCATATGACACTCCCTAGGAGCTTGCATAAACTGACTTACTTTTCCCACTATATAGCAGATATATGGTCTAGTAACTGTCAGATAGATGAGTTTACCAACCAGACGTCTGTACCTCATGACATCTTCTAGAAGAGAAGACTCACTCCAGCATTTGTCATCTCCAACAGTCATAGGGGACTGAGCATGTTTAGTTCCAAGAAGACCCGTCTCTTGTAGAAGATCTAGAGCATATTTCCTTTGTGAAAGAATGACCGAGCCAGGTTTTCGAGATATCTCAATCCCTAGAAAATACTTAGGAGACCCCATACCCTTCGTAACAAAATGTTGAAGAAGATGCTTCTTTGTCATATCAATACCTTTCCTGTCATCCCCAGAAAGAAGAATATCATCCACATATACCGCAAGAATAACCAGCCCAGACGAGGTCTTCCGAATAAACAACAAGTGATCTGCAGCGCTCCGAACAAATCTAACAACAGAAATTACCTCATTAAACTTCTCAAACCAGACTCTTGGACTCTATTTAAGACCGTAGATGGCTTTCTTCAATTTACACACTTGAGACTCCCCCCGAGCAACATACCTAGGAGGTTGCTCCATATAAACCGTCTCATTCAAATCTCCATAAAGAAAATCATTCTTGACATCTAACTGAGATATGTCCCAATCTTTGTTCACAGCCACTGAAAAAAGAACACGAATCGTAGTAATCCGGGCAACCAGAGAGAACGTATCAAAGAAATCCACAACATAAGTCTGTGTAAATCCTTTGGCTACTAGACGAGCTTTGTAGCGATCAACAATACCATCAGGAAGATACTTGATGACAAAAACCCAACGACAGTCAACCACATCGACACCAGGAGGAGTAGGCACAAGAGACCAAGTACCCCGTTCAGTCAGAGTCTTCATCTCCTCATCCATAGCAGCTTTCCAATGAGGAATAAGTAGAGCATCATGATAAGAAGCCGGAGAGCACTGGCTGAGAGGGCCAAAGCAAAACTCTATGCCCGAGGAGAAAAGCTGGCGTAAGACACCACACCAGAAAGAGGATGTTGAGAGCATGAGAGAACACCCTTTCAGAAAGCAATAGGAAGATCAAGGTAAGCCATGTCTACTTGTGTAGATCCTCCCGAAGGAGTGACAGGCACACTCGGAACCATGGGCAGCGGCTTATAAGCGGAAGCAGGAATAACAGAAGAATCACAAGAAGAAGAAGAAAGAATAGTAGGGTCAGGAGAAGGTACAAAAATAATGGGTGATGGAACGAAATCATCAGAAAAAAGAAGAGTAGATGAGGAAGGAGAAAAGTATGGAACAGTCTCAAAGAAAGTAACATCAGCAGAAACATACTGCCGACGGAGAACAGGATCATAATAGCGATATCCTTTCTGAGTCAGACAATAGCCCAGAAAGACACATTTAACCGAGCGAGGTGACAACTTATCACGTGTAGAAGAAGGAGAATGAATAAAGGCAGTGCATCCAAAGATACGAAGAGGTAGAAAAAAAGGATTCGCATCATGGTGCAAAATAGAAAAGGGAGTCTTCCCACCGACAACAGAGGAGGGAACACGATTAATAAGAAAGCAAGAGAGAAGGACTGCATGCCCCCAATAAGACTTGGGAACATGCATCTGGGTAAGCAGACTCCGAACGACGTCAAGAAGATGACGATTCTTCAGTTTAGCAACACCATTTTATTGCGATATATACAGGGAAGTGGTTTGATGAACAATGTCATAATCAATACAAAAGGACGTAAACTGATGACTAAGGTACTCCTTAGCATTATCAGACCGAAGAATTTTAACAGAAGTAGCAAAATGAGTATGAATTTCATTATAAAAAGCAGTGAAAACAAAAAAAAAAGTTCAGAGCGTTCACGCAACAAATATAGCCACGTACAGCGGGAAAAGTCATCAATAAATGTCACAAAAATATAAACTACCCCTACCAACAGTTTGAGTAGGCACATGACCTCATATGTCAGAATGTACAATATCAAATGGTCAAAAAGAACTACGTCCTTTACTGGCAGAAAAAGTAGAACGATGATGTTTCCCAAACTGACAAGCTTCACATTGGAGAGAGGACTCGCCCCGAGGTAAATCAGGCAGAAGCTAATAGAGGATCCGAGGAGGAGGATGGCCAAGTCGAAGATGCCACTGAAGGAGAGAAGATGAGGCAAAAAAAGCCGAAGAAGTATCAAGATAAAACAAGCCGCCACTCTCAGTCCCAGTAGCTATCATCTCCTTGGACTGAGGAACCTGAAAGGCACAAGTTGAAGCAGTAAAAATCGCTTCACAGTCAAACTGCTTACAAAGAGCAGTAACAGAAAGAAGATTGCAAGGAAAATTCGGAACATAGAGAGTGTCCCGAAGCTGAAGAGAAGAAGTAACATGCATAGTTCCAGACCCATGAACCGGAGATGGTGAACCATCAGACAAAAAACAGGAGGTAAGTGGCTACTTGTGGTAAGAGAAGAGAAAAGCTGAGAATTCCCAATCATATGAGTAGTAGCACCAGAGTCAATAAGCCACTTACCCGTGGTAGCTAACTGAGCAGCACCCGAAGTGGCAAGAGATGCAGTAGACTTCTTAGCAGAATCAGCAAAAGCAGGACGAAGATGAGGGTGTTTGACCCAACATCGATCAATCAGGTGGCCAATCTTGCCACAATGAGAACAGAGATGTTTTGAGTAACAACGACCACTAGTGCGGCCACCTCGACTACCAGAATGATCATGTCGGGCAGAATGAGCAACAAGATCAGGAGAGGGAGAAGGAAGTAAAGGGCACTGAAGAAGAGTAGTTATAGCAGAAATCCGAGCAGCAGTAGCATCAAGAGTCAGAGTGTTCGCTTCTTCGAGAATCTGTTGACGAATCAGATCATAAGATTCAGGAAGACGAAGTAAATAGCAAACCACCAGGAGCTCTTGAAAATGTTTGTGTTGCTCAGCAAGATCAGCAGAGAAGAGACGATGTTGAAGAAGTTCAACCCCAAGACTCTGCACCTCTTGATAAGCTACAGCAAGTGTCATAACAGGACTAGCAAATAGATCAACATACAGAGTGTAGATACGGGAAGTCTGAGCCCCTTTAGAATATAAAGCAGCAAGATGAGTCTACGCGGCTTTTACTGTATGATCATGACGAATGACAGGAAGACACTCATCAGACAAACTATTGGCCAGCCAAGTTCGAACCAAGGCATCAGAAGCGTCTCAATCATCATAAGCAGCAGAGTCAAAAAGAGGAGGGTCGTCAGTCAAGTGTGAGCGCTTACGTTGAGAACGTAACATGAAGACAAACGACACACTCTAGTTAGGATAATTCGGGTCCGTAAGTGTGAGAAACGAACTAAAACAAGCCGGAAATGGTATAACTGAAATTTTATTATCAGAAAAAGGTAAGTATTACAAAGGTATAGCCTCCCTTATATAGAATGGAGGAGATGGGAGAGAATACAAATACCCAATGTGGGACTAAATACACAACAACATTATCTACAAAGCTAACCGCCAAGACTAGCCGGAGACCGCCAAACCGTGCGGTTAGTAGACACTAACCGCCCAGTCACCACCAGAGAACACGAAGCCAACCACCGAGATCCCAGAGTATAACCGGCAGACCGCCCGGCTACCAAACCGCCAGACTTAGCCGCCTGTCCGCCAAGGCCTATACAGCAACACAGAGATTAGCCGGGCAGACCGCCCGGCTACCAAACCGCCAATCTTAGCCGCCTGTCCGCCCGGGTTTATACAGCAACACTCCCCCTCAAGCTGGAGCATAGATGTCAATCATGCCTAGCTTGCTGCAAATGTGGAAGAAGGAGGCGGACACAGGTTTTGTGAATATATCTGCCAGCTCTTTCTCTGAAGTAACAAACGGAGTGCAAATCTGGTTCTTTAACACTTCTTCTCGAATGAAGTGACAATCAACCTCTATGTGCTTTGTTCGCTCATGGAAGACCGGATTTTTTGAAATGTAGATCGCCGCTTTGTTGTCGCAGAACATGGGAAGAGGATAGTTGTAGACCTCTCCTAGATCCAGCATGAGAGCCCGCAACCATTTTAACTCACACGTGGTTGATGCCATACTACGATATTCTGCTTCCGCACTAGACCTGGAGACGACTGACTGCTTCTTGCTCTTCCAGCTAACCAAGTTTCCTCCAACAAACGTGCAAAATCCGGAGGTCGACTTGCGATCCCCTTTGTCGTCCGCATAGCTAGCGTCGGAGTACGCTTCGACTCTTAGGTGACCATTTCTCTGAAAGAGAAGACCTTTCCCAGGTGCGGACTTCACATACTCCAATATCCTTAGAGCGGACTGAAGATGACATTCCCTAGGCGACTGCATAAACTGGCTGACCTTTCCCACTGCATAGGAGATGTCTGGTCTGGTCACCGTAAGGTAGATGAGTTTGCCAACAAGACGCCGATACCTCGTAGTATCCAAGAGAGGTGGTGATTCGTCTGTCCATGTCTTGTCTTCTCCAGGAGACATGGGACACTGGGCAGGTTTAGCACCCGTCAATCCTGCCTCTTTCAACAAATCAAGAGCATACTTCCGTTGGGAGAGAACCAGGGAACCCGGTTTCCGAGAGATTTCAATTCCCAAGAAGTATTTTGGAGAACCCATATCCTTCGTGACCAGGTGTTGGCGGAGATGGACCTTCGTCAAGGCTACACCAGCCTGATCGTCGCCTGTAAGAAGAATATCGTCCACGTAAACAGCTAGAACAACCAGACCCGAAGAGGTCTTGCGAGTGAACAAGGAGTGATCAGCCGAACTCCTGGTGAAACCGATAGCCCCAACGATGCTACTGAACTTATCGAACCACGCCCTGGGACTCTGCTTTAGGCCATAGATGGCCTTCTTCAAACGGCATACTTGAGTCTCCCCCTGAGCAACATACCCAGGAGGTTGCTCCATGTAGACGTCCTCGTGAAGGTCACCATAGAGGAAGGCATTCTTCACGTCCAACTGCGAAATAGGCCAATCCCTGTTGACCGCCACCGAGAAAACGACCCGAATGGTGCTGAGGCGAGCAACCGGCGAGAACGTATCAAAGTAATCAACACCATAGGTCTGAGTAAACCCTTTTGCAACAAGACGGGCTTTGTACCGGTCCACACTGCCATCAGGACGGAACTTGACGACAAACACCCAGCGACAACCAACCACATCTGTGCCAAAAGGAGGAGGCACAAGGGTCCAAGTGCCCCGGTCAGAGAGAGTAGCAATCTCGTCATCCATGGCGGCCTTCCAGTGAGGAATGACAAGGGCCTCCTGGTAGGTGCGAGGTGTGGTAGTCGCGGAGATGGCTAGGGCGAAGTCCCTGCGAGAAGGTGTTAGCCGATCATAAGAAATAACAGCCGCCAGCGAGTGCTGGGTGCATGTCCGAACCCCTTTGCGAAGGGCAATGGGCAGCTCCAGGTCCACGAGTGCCTCAGGCGCCGGTGCATCCGTGGCGGAGATAGCTGGCCCGGGAGAAGAGAGAGACGGCCGAGGGGACGAGGGAGAAGGATCCTGATCAAGAGAAGGAGCGGCTGGAGGAGGAGGTAGTGATGAAGGGAGCTCAAGAGGAGTGGATGTGGTGGAGAGAATGGGTGGAGAGGTCGAGTCGGCAGGAGGAAGAGGGAGGTTCGATCCATCAACCTGTGTGATTTCAGAAGAGAAGTAGGCGGCATTCTCAAAGAATGTCACATCCGCCGAGACGAACTGCTTGCGATGAACAGGGTCAAAGCAGCAGTAACCTTTTTGAGTTGTGGAGTAACCCAAAAAGATACACTTCGTAGCACGAGGGGACAATTTGTCGCGAGTCGCGGCAGGGCAATGAACAAAAGCAGTGCACCCGAAAATGCGTAGAGGTAAGGGAAAGGGGTCTTTGGAGGGATAGAGGATGGAAAACGGTGTTTTGCCTTTGAGGACGGTGGAAGGAATGCGATTGATGAGGTAGCAGGAGATGAGGACCGCGTAGCCCCAATAGCTACGAGGAACCTGCATCTGCGTCATGAGAGTGCGGGCGACATCAAGGAGGTGGCGGTTTTTACGTTCCGCCACCCCATTTTGCTGGGAGGTATAGACGCAGCTAGTTTGATGGATGATGCCATGTTGCGTACAGAAAGAAGCGAAATCACTACTCAGATATTCTTTTGCATTATCAGAGCGAAAAATTTTGACAGAAGCATCAAATTGATTCTTAATCATATAATAAAACGATGTCCATACAGAAAAAAGTTCGGAGCGATCCTTTAATAGATACACCCACGTACAGCGAGAATAATCATCAATAAACGTTACAAAATAGGCACTGCCACGCCCGATGGTGAGGGTAGGGGAAGGTCCCCAAACATCAGAGTGAATAAGGTCGAACGGCTTGGAAGAGCCACGTCCTTGCTTAGGAGGAAAGGGGGAGCGGTGATGCTTGCCCAGTTGACAGGCATCACAGTTGATAGGAGAGTCTTGTTGAGGTAGATGAGGAAGCAGAAGGTGGATGAGACGCGCGGGAGGATGCCCCAGGCGAAGGTGCCACTGAAGAAGATCTGTAGAAGCAGGAGAGAAGACGGTAAGAGCGGATACATCATCAAGGAAGTAGAGGCCGCCCCTCTCAGTCCCAGTAGCAATCGTCCGCTTGGAGTCCGGGTCCTGAAACAAACAAGATGAAGGAGTAAATGTTACTGAACACTGAAGTTGCTTGCACAGAGAAGTAACCGACAATAAATTGCACGGAAACTTGGGCACATAAAGAGTATCCGCCAGGCGAAGGGACGGAGTAACTTGAACCTCGCCCGTTCCATGCACCGGGGAGGGAGAACCATCCGCAACGAGAACAGGGGGCAACCGATCATGTGTTTCTAGGAGAGAAAAACACTGAGGATTGCCCGTCATATGATTAGTGGCGCCAGAGTCGATGAGCCATTTACCTTGGGTGACCACGTGGGCACTACCTGAAGTCGTGGCCACGGAGGCAGACGGCTTGGAAGAAGGAGAAGCATCACTAGCGGGACGAAGATGCGGATGCTTGGTCCAGCAGCGGTCAACCAAGTGTCCTGTGCGACCACAATGAGTACAGAGGTAGCGAGAAGGGCCACGGCTGCCAGAGTGGTTACCACGACCACTAATGCCACCACGATGAGCCTGGTGGGCATAGGCATCCGGAGCCGGAGGAGCGGCAAGCAGGGGGCGTTGGAGAAGAGAGGTAACAGCGGCAATGCGAGCAGCAGTAGCGTCCAGGGTAGGAGATTCAGCCTCGCCAAGAATTTGCTGCCGGATCATATCGTAGGAGTCCGGAAGCCGCAGAAGATAACAGACCACGAGTAGTTCCTGGAAGTGCTTCAGCTGAGTGGCCACATCGGCCGAGAGAGGACGATTTTGAAGGATCTCCGCGCCAAGAGCTTGGACCTGTTGGTACGCGGCAGGAGGGGACATGGACTGGCGAGCAAAGAGATCTGCATAGAGCGTATAGATGCGAGATGTTTGCCCCCCCTTGGAGTAGAGAGCGGCTAAGTGATTCCAAGCCTGTTTGACCGTCTCATCGTGACGGATGACAGGAAGACATTCATCGGATAGGCTGTTCGCCAGCCAAGTACGAACCAACGCATCATTCGCATCCCAGTCAGTAAACTGGACAGAGTCCGCTGGCGGAGGGTCATCGGTAAGATGATGACGCTTGCGCTGAGAGCGGAGAAGAAAAGTGAACGAGACACTCCAGTCGGGATAATTTGGCCCCAGAAGCTTCGAGACGGTGCCAAGATTCCCGGAAGCAGGAGGAGGAGGAGGAGGAGGTGGGACAACGATAGTAGACGAGGTGGAGTCATCAGAAGGAGTCATCCCGAAAGAGAGGACGCGCGGTTAAGAGAAGAGACCGGGCGAGCAAAGGAAGGAAGAGGCCGCAGCGGACACAAGGAGACCAGCGGCAGGCAATGCACAAGAAGAGAAGCCGCACGGTTATAGAGAGACCGCGCGGATAGGAAGAAAGAAAGATCTGCAGCGGTCACGATGGAATACACCAGCGGCCAGAAAGACCACGACCAAGCCACAGAGCCAACAGAGGGAGAGAAGTCGGGCGGCTAACCGATAGACCGCGCGAACAGCAGAGGAAGATAACAGGAAAAAAAAAGGCAAACAAGGCAAAAGAGGCCGCGGAGACAGGTCGCGGCGACTAGAGAAGAGGAGAAGGGAGCTGCGACTAGAACAGGTCGCAATCCACGAGAGAAGAGAGCTCGCGCGAGCTGAAAGACAGGGCGGCGAGAGGGCAGAGGACACACGGACAGAAGAAAACGCAATCAGGAGGAGTAGACCGAGTCCTCTGATACCATGTGAGAAACGAACTAAAACAAGCCGGAAATGGTATAACTGAAATTTTATTATCAGAAAAAGGTAAGTATTACAAAGGTATAGCCTCCCTTATATAGAATGGAGGAGATGGGAGAGAATACAAATACCCAATGCGGGACTAAATACACAACAACATTATCTACAAAGCTAACCGCCAAGACTAGCCGGAGACCGCCAAACCGTGCGGTTAGTAGACACTAACCGCCCAGTCACCACCAGAGAACACGAAGCCAACCACCGAGATCCCAGAGTATAACCGGCAGACCGCCCGGCTACCAAACCGCCAGACTTAGCCGCCTGTCCGCCAAGGCCTATACAGCAACACAGAGATTAGCCGGGCAGACCGCCCGGCTACCAAACCGCCAATCTTAGCCGCCTGTCCGCCCGGGTTTATACAGCAACAGTAAGTTTGGACAACGTACCCAAATTACCCGAAGAAGAGACAGAGGGAGAGGAATAAGAGAAAGGAGCAGGGAAAGTAGCAGAAGACGACAGAGTATCCATGAAGAGAAGCAAGCCGCGCGGACAAAGTAGAAACCGCCCGGTCTCGGTGATCACACACCAGCAGCAAGGGAGAAACAACGACATAAGGGCAGAGAAGACGCTCAAAGAGGAAAGAGCACTAAACCGCACAAGAAATGGAAAAACCGCGTGACAAGAGAGAGAAAAAATAGGAGGGAAGAAGCTGGAGAAAGCCGAAAGAAGGAGGGACAGAAGAAAAGGAACAACCCGCGCGGTTTCAAAAAACAAACCGTTACAGGAGCAAAACAATTCTGGAGCAATAGGACTGGTTTCCCTCTGATATCAAGTTAAAAAAGAGGAAAAAAGACGAACAAGAGGTAAATAACCGCAAATTTTATTGCTCCAAAAAAGTAAGTAATACATAGGTATGCCCCCTTATTTATAGAAAATGGGGGAGGTGAGAGAATACAATCCACGATGTGTGACTAAATACAAGTCGGGCGGCCTGAGCGGTTTGACATACCCAAACCGCTCACTATACCAGCCACAATATTACAACCTCCGGACACAAGAGTAAGGCCGCCAGATAAGTCGCTAAGCCGCTCCTGCAGATAGCTAGTAACCCGCAACGCTGCTCACCAATTCGCTGAAGCTGCGACAAGACACTAGACCGCATACCGCGGGTTGCCATCAGACCGCTGAGGATAAACCTTGGACCCGAGCTCCACGACTTCACAAACCCGCTGCGGCCTGACAATCTGAATCAACAGCCCGATGCGGCTACTCGCTAGAATACTGGTTGGTCATGTTGGAACCAGCAAAGCCGACTCCACCTAAAGCTCGGAACTACTGAGGTAGCTCGTGCTTACTCCCTTGGGATCACTCTCCAGGCGAAGAACTAGACCGGAGGCTTCAGTGAGGAGGTCCCACCTCTTACCCGGAAGAGACTAGAACTAGAGCTCTTCCCCTCCCTAGCCAAAACTGAGCTAGGTGCCTTAGGAAAGATAAGAGGAGTCCAGCGTCTTTTCTCTAAGGCACCTTACCGGTCTATTTATAGGCCTCTGAACTGGGACTGCTGATAACCAAACTATGCTGCTGTGAAAATACCAGAATACCCTTGGCTGGGTCTGCCAACAGCTAAACTCCGCTGTCTTAAAGACTAAATGCAGCCCACGCAGGGTAAAAGAGTAAAACACCTCCGGGGCCCAGAAGGTGGGCCCGACCTTATCTGAACCGGCCCTGGAACCAAGACGACCCTTCTCTCGAGGCACCTCTCACTGGGGTCCTCTCGCCACGCCGAACCCTCTCAACTCGCCTGGGTCCTCTCGCCACGGGGCTTCTCTTCTGAGTCCTCTCGACTCGCCTAGGCCCTCTTTCCTCTCGCCTGGGCCCACTCCTACCGGGCCGAACCCTCTTTCCTCTCGCCTGGGGCCCTCTTCCCGGACTGAACCCTCTTTCCTCTCGCCTGGGCCCACTCCTACCGGGCTGAACCCTCTTTCCTCTCGCCTGGGCCCACTCCTACCGGGCTGAACCCTTTTTCCTCTCGCATGGGCTTACTCCTATCGGGTTGAACCCTCTTTTCTCTCGCCTGGGCCCACTCCTACCGGGCTGAACCCTCTTTCCTCTCGCCTGGGCCCGCTCCTACCGGGCTGCGAGCCCGAGATTGTACACAATCCCCGCTCTTTTCGAGGTTGGCACAAGCTCGGAAAGATAGTCCAACCGAGGCTTGCGATGGTACAGCCCATTTATTGAGGGAATCTTTTGGTGGGCCCCTGGCCTGACCTATAAATATAGAACCTCCCTCCCCTCAAGGGGGTGCTTCCTCTCTCTCCCTACTTGCTCTCAGCTCCTCCGCATCCTCCATCCACGAGATGGTGTTGACCGCCGTTACGTAACACTCCCGAGACGCTTTCGGGTCCCCTCTCACCCTGATCTGGGTTCCTCCCGAATTGAGCTTCAGACACTGATGAAAAGAGGACGGAACGCATCTAAAGGCACTGATAAGAGGGCGCCCAAAGATCGCGTTGTAACTGCTGGGAGCGTCCACTATCACGAAACGACAATTCCTGGACAACCCCCCCAAGGTCACCTGAAGTCCTACTCCTCCCTCAACCTCCTTCCTTTCTTCTGAAAAACCAAACAACGGCCCATCCGCCGCCAACACCCTTCGAGACTCCACCCTCATCTCGTTGAAAGCCTTCTTGAAGATTACATTAACGGAACTCCCATTGTCCACCAGAATGCGGGATACCGTGAAGTTCTCGATGGCAGTCCTGATCACCAGCGCGTCACAGAAAGGGTCCTCGTGGTCAGGTAGGTCCCTTCTGGAAAACGTGATTTTCTCATCCGGGGGCAGGGTTTGCGACGTCGAGGCAACGCTCCGACGATACATAGTGTGAAGACTGGCCCTGCGGGTGGCCTCGATCCCCACCCCCCATGAATCACTCCAATCCCCCCTCGATCTCCTGTATCTGAACGGTCTACACACCGATCTTCCTCCCCAGCTCCCGGCACCTCTACTATCCGCACTGCCGGTTGTCGGTCTTCTCCTCCTTTTCCTCTCTTCAACTCCAAGAACTCGGGACATGTTGCCGTCGCGTGACCCTCCTCTTCGTGGAAGTCACAATAGGGCAAAACTCCTTCCCCACGTCTCTCTTCTGGGGGATTCCTCCTCCTCCCTGCTCCCGCTCTTCCACGGTCTCTTCCCCTTCCTCTCCCTCTGCCTATGGCCATAGCTTGCTGAGGTGGAGGTGGGAGCGGCCTCGGACCATGTCCCCATCTTAGCGGGTGAAACCTTCCTGGTCCTTGATAAAAGTTTCTTCCCCCCTGCGGAGGACCTCTCCCAGGTCCCTGAACCGGGCCTCCTGGTTGTCTCCACCCCGGCTCCGGGTGCACGGGCCCTCTTAGTTCCTCTCTCCTCCTTCCTTCTGGCTGCCTTCCCCCTCCAGGCTCCCTCTGCTCCACTTCCGTCAACCTTGCCAACTTCCTTGCGAATGCCGGGTTTGCCGCCTCCATGGCTATTTCTTTCGCGGCCTTCTCCATCAACCCCTCGAAGGACAACGACGCCTTCCTGGTGAGGCTCATCTTGAAGAAGCCTTCCCTTAGCCCCACGGTGAAAGCCATCTGGAGGGCGAAGCCAGGCACCTCCTGAATGTCCAACATCTCCTCCTGGAAGCGGTCTACGTACTGAGCCAAAGACTCGTCTGCCCTCTGCTTGATCAGGAAGATGGACTCCGGGTTCCTCTTCCTCTTTTTGGAGGTTGAGAACCGCAGCTGGAAACTTCTGCTCAGGTCCTCGAAGCAATAAATAGAACCAGTTGGGAGTTGGTGGAACCAATCCCTAGCCTTATCCTTCAAAGTGATGGCGAAGAGGCGGCACTTGAAGGCGTCCGTCATGGGTCTGATGGAAACTGCGTCTTCAAACCACTGCAAGTGTTGGAGGGGGTCATCCTTCCCCACGTAGTAGTTCATTTCCGGCTCACGGAACCCTTCTGGAACGGATGCCGAGAGGACCAACTCGCAAAAAGGAGATCCTCTCGCCAGTGACTTCGCCTGGTCCACTCGCGCCACGAGGTCCACCGGCGCGGCACTCGCCGGACTAGGGAAGAGCTCCCTTCCTTCCACCTCTCGCCGACTTCCTTCCGCCATTACCTCTTTTCCTGGCCGCCTCCCAGGTGCATCTTCACATATCCTCGCCGAGTCGGCCCCTCCCCTGGGCGCGAGATCTGGCACTTGAGGAGAGGGGGTCTCGCACTCGCCTCTTTGTGCGAGTTGTTTGAGGAGATCCATGATCCCTCCAATGGACGACATGAACTCCGTCCTCCCAACATACTCCTCCTGGCTGGGGGACCTCTCGCCTCCTCCTCCCGCATCTCCCGCCATGAGATAACCCCTCGTTCTTCCGCACAGGCTGCAGCTCCACGCTCACCGCACCAAAAATGTTGGAACCAGCAAAGCCGACTCCACCTAAAGCTCGGAACTACTGAGGCAGCTCGTGCTTACTCCCTTGGGATCACTCTCCAGGCGAAGAACTAGACCGGAGGCTTCAGTGAGGAGGTCCCACCTCTTACCCGGAAGAGACTAGAACTAGAGCTCTTCCCCTCCCTAGCCAAAACTGAGCTAGGTGCCTTAGGAAAGATAAGAGGAGTCCAGCGTCTTTTCTCTAAGGCACCTTACCGGTCTATTTATAGGCCTCTGAACTGGGACTGCTGATAACCAAACTATGATGTTGTGAAAATACCAGAATACCCTTGGCTGGGTCTGCCAACAGCTAAACTCCGCTGTCTTAAAGACTAAATGCAGCCCACGCAGGGTAAAAGAGTAAAACACCTCCGGGGCCCAGAAGGTGGGCCCGACCTTATCTGAACCGGCCCTGGAACCAAGACGACCCTTCTCTCGAGGCACCTCTCACTGGGGTCCTCTCGCCACGCCGAACCCTCTCGACTCGCCTGGGTCCTCTCGCCACAGGGCTTCTCTTCTGAGTCCTCTCGACTCGCCTAGGCCCTCTTTCCTCTCGCCTGGGCCCACTCCTACCGGGCTGAACCCTCTTTCCTCTCGCCTGGGGCCCTCTTCCCGGACTGAACCCTCTTTCCTCTCGCCTGGGCCCACTCCTACCGGGCTGAACCCTCTTTCCTCTCGCCTGGGCCCACTCCTACCGGGATGAACCCTTTTTCGTCTCGCCTGGGCCTACTCCTACCGGGCTGAACCCTCTTTCCTCTCGCCTGGGCCCACTCCTACCGGGCTGAACCCTCTTTCCTCTCGCCTGGGCCCGCTCCTACCGGGCTGCGAGCCCGAGGTTGTACAGGTCAGCCCACGGCGAACTGGCTAGACAGGCCGCGGCGGCTTGTTCGGCTAACCTCCCGAACAGAGTTTCAACAAAACTGGAGGAAGATGACTGTTGGGATTTGCTGCTTCTTGCACCGGTCATAAAATCCATCCTTTTTTTCATGGAAGATCAACGATTCGTCATCGCATCGCTCAACAGAGAAGAACAAGAATGGGAATTGTAATTAAAAAAACATAGTTATACACAAGAGAGAAATAGAAAGAGAGAAAGAGCAGGAGCGAGAGAGGGAGAGAAAGGAGAGGGGAAGCAAGAAAGAGAGAGAAAAAAAAATCTGTTGGTATCTTCCAATCTGTTCTTCGAGCCCAAATATGCCGGCAAGGTTTCCTGAGAGAAGGCCCTCCTCAGGCCATCCTCAATGCCTTCACCACTGGGGAAGAGTGAAGCTAGGAAACTCGGCGTTCAGAGAAGTGAATTAGATCATTATCGTGCTCGCGATGGTGGCATTTCACGAGAAATTAAAAGAAAACTGTGTGAGATGAACACCATGGAGACGAGTCAAATTATGGTGCAACAATAATTTTTTGGGAATGATGACAATTTTGAGGGAAAAATGCACATTTAAAGAGTTCAATCACTAACACATGCGCGTCTAAGGAACTTCAACCACTTTTATGTTTAAACTGATAAAGTTTGTTAAGTGATCGTTAACGAATGACGGTTTAACTCATGAGTTTACGACTGTCACCGCTATGCCAAACGAAGTCTTAATTGTTTGTGTTAGACACGTCATATATATGTCTAGTTCTATACTTTTATCTATAAAATTAATTTATAAAAAAATTCATTCTTTGGTCTATGAATAGCATGGTGGGATATAATTATAATTTTAAAGTCTACAAATAATGGGGGGATATATGAATACCGACAACAAATTTTTTTTTGTCTTGTAATGTTAATTTCTGAAGATTAAGGGTCTGTTTTCCTTGCGGGTAAAGTATATTTGACATCTTTAAAATGTATATGGAAATGGAAGACATTTGAAATCACTTTAGTTTTTAAATATATATTCGAGAATCGAGAGGATATTAATCTATTTAAGAATATAAAGATATTAAATCTATTTAAAAATATAAAATAAAATTCACTTCGAAATTATTAAATAGTGTGAATTTGAATTTATAAAATTTAAATTCGTTTTTTAAATTCTAATTTAACCATAAATCACTGCATAATAAGTAAGTTATGATTTATTTTGGATGATAAACATTAAATCCTAGATTAAATTTTCAGAATTTAGGATTTAGGGATTTAGGGTTTTAGGGTTTTAGGGTTTAGAATTTATGGTTTAAGATTTAGAGTTTTAGGATTTAAGGTTTAGGGTTTATGATTTAGGATTTTAGGGTTTAGGGTTTAAGGTGTAGAGTTTAGGGTTTAGGGTTTTAGGATTTAGGGTTTAGGATTTAGGGTTCCCCTTGAGCCGGTTCAACTAATCCCTTAGAACCGTGCGCGACCACCAGAACCACGGGCAAGTCGGCACGTGCCGACTTGGCCTCGTCTTGTCGTGCACATCCATGTGGGCAACGGGTCGCGTGCGGCCTTATCCGCGCACCTCGGCGCGTCTCGCCGCCCTCGCGGCCTCACCGCCCTCCTACCGCCCAGAAGTGGGCGGCAGTTTTTCGGCAGGTGTAGGCGGCCGTGTCCTATTAGGATCAGGCAGCCACATGGCCGCCCGCCCCTCTGATCGCCCTGATTTGGGCGGCCTCTTGGTCGTCCAGTTCCGGGCGGTCGTTCCTCGTCTGGAGCGGGCGACCATAAGGTTGTCCGCCCCTCTGGCCATCCAGATCTTGACATCCGTCCCGTGTTAGAAGAGAGCGGTCACAAGGCCGCCCGCCCCTCTGACCGCCTAGATCAGGGCAGCCTCTTGGGCGCACAGTTCTGGGCGGCCGTCTCCTATAAAGAGCGGGAGGCCACTTGGCTGGCCGCCCCTCTAGCCACCCAGATCTGGGTGGCCGCCAAGGACTGTGCCCCTTTCCCGCCTAGGGAGGGTAGTCGCGCGGCCGCCCCGCGCTCCGGCAGGGTTCGCCTCACAGCCGACCGCCGCCCTCGCCGACCGCTCCTCCCCTCGCGGGAGGAGCAGTTATTTTCCGGAGAGGACGATTATTTTCTCGCCGGGGGCGGTCTAGTAATTTGCATAAAATTCGTGATCCGTGTGTTCTAAATGAAGCATTTCTATTCGTCCGACCGGTGGTTATGAGGGAAAATTACCGGCTGGCCCTCGTAAAATCTATAAATAGACCTTACTCCCTCTCATTTGGGGGATTCTCTTTTTGCCCGGGAAAATCCTACTATGAATTTTCTCTCTCCCCTCCGCGCACCCTGCCTTCAAGACTGTCCAGACGCGCCTCCTCATGCTCCGCCGTCAAGACCGTCCAAGCGTGCCTCCGCGCATTCCGCCGTCAAGACCGTCCAAGCGCGCCTCCGCCATCAAGACCATCCGAGTGCGCCTCCGCGTGCTCCACCGTCAAGAACGTCCAAGCATGCCTCTGTTGGGGTTGTGGAACACTTCCGGTCCTCTTGTTTCTCACACCGGGTTAGCCCACGTAAGCTTAGAGGAATCGAAGTGTAATCCCCCTCCGACATATCTGGCGCCGACGACAGCGGGGGTCTGGGGGCAGCCGCCCCCGGCGGAGGTACCGCTGACCGGACAGCGGGCAGGGGTCCAGGGGACAGCGTTCTCGGTGGGGGCTCGGGGGAAACGCCCCCGGACCAAATTTTTCTGAAGGTTGTTCAGTGGTCGAACGGGGTTCGGAGATCGTCGAACGGCCTTGGTCGTTTTTCGTCGACCGGTCTTGCTCGTTCGACGATCGCCGACCGTCGATGTCCACGGATCGGTCGACCATCGTCGTTCGGCGATCGTGATTGCCGATCGTCGAACGAACTTTGGTCGTTCGACGAACGCGGATGCGGAAGTCTATTTATATATTTATCCCCCATTTAGGGATACAGACGAAACGATCTTTTACAGACTTGCGGCGGCGTATTCTTTTGGAGGCGTGTACGAGGTTTTCCGTCGGCGTCGATCCAGAAGGTATTTCTTCTACAGTTTTTCTTGTCCAGAAGAAGAAGAAGGTAGGATTGGGTTTAGATCCTTGTAACCTTTGGTGTAATATGTAACTTTCTGGTGAATACAAGAAGGGAGAAGAAGGGGAGAGAGGACGTAATCCGGTTTTGGTGAACCTCTGTATATCGCTGTGTTTGTGATTGTTCTGTTTTGTGCTTTGTGTTTTGTTATTCGTATTCGGATTTCTACTTCTCGGCGCTCCGGATTTCTTACAGCCTCCAAGCGCCCCACCATCAAGATAGTCCAAGCGCGCCTTCGTGCTCCCCGCCGTGAAGACCGTCCAAGCGCCTCTGCGCGCTTCGCCGTCAAGACTGTCCCAGCACGCCTTCGCGCGCTCTGCCGTCAAGACCGTTTGAGCGTCTCCGTGTGCTCCGCCGTCAAGAACGTCCAAGCACACTTACACGCGCCCCGCCGTCAAGACCGTCCAAGTGCGCCTCTGTGTGCTCGACCTTCAAGACCGTCCAAGTGTTCCTTCGCACGCTCCGCGGTCAAGACTGTCCAAGTGAGCCTTCGCACTCCCCACCGTGAAGACCGTCCAAACGCTCCTTCGTGCATCCTGCCGTCAAGAGTGTCCAAGCGCGTCTCCGCGCGTCCCGCCGTCAAGACCGTCCAAGCGCGCCTTCCCGCGTCCAGCGTCAAGATCGTCCAAGCACGGCTACGCGCGCTCCGCCGTCAAAACCGTTAAAGTACGCCCTCGTACACTTCGCCGTCAAGACCGTCCAAGCGCGCTTTCGCGCGCCCCACCGTAAATACCGTCCAACCGCGCGCTCCGCCGTCAAGACGTCCTAGTGCGCCTCAACACGCTACTGTCAAGATCGTCCAAGCATGCCTCAACGCGCTACTGTCAAGATCATCCAAGCGCACTTCTGCCGTCAAGGCCATCCCGGCGCGCCTTCGCGCGCCCCGCAATCAAGACCGTCCCAGTGCGCCTCCGCGCGCCCCGCCATCAAGACCGTCCATGCGCGCCTCGCCGTCAAGGTCGTCCCGGTGCGCCCCGCCGTCAAGGCCGTCCCGGCGCGCCTCCGCGCGCCCCGCCGTCAAGGCCGTCCCTGCGCGCCCCACCGTCAAGGCCGTCCTGGCGCGCCTCCGCGTGCCCCGTCGTCAAGAATGTCCAAGCGCGCCCGCCCCGCCGTCAAGATCGTCCAAGGGCACCTCTGCGCGCCCCGCCGTCAAGACCGTCCTGGCGCGCCTCCGCTCGCCCCGCCATTAAGACCGTTCAAGCGAGCCTCTGCGAGCCCCGCCGTCAAGACCGTTCATGCGCCCCTCTACGCGCCCCGACGCTGTCGCCGTCAAGGCTGTCCAGGCGCGCCTTCGGGCGCCCCGCCGTCAAGATCGTCCAAGGGCACCTCTGCGCGCCCCGCCGTCAAGACCGTCCTGACGCGCCTCCGCTCGCCCCGCCATTAAGACCGTTCAAGCGAGCCTCTGCGAGCCCCGCCGTCAAGACCGTTCATGCGCCCCTCTGCGCGCCCCGACGCCGTCGCCGTCAAGGCTGTCCAGGCGCGCCTTCGGGCGCCCCGCCGTCAAGATCTTCCAAGCGCGGCTTCGTGCGCCCCGCCGTTAAGATCATCCAAGCGCGCCTCTGCGTGCCCCGCCGTCAAGTCCGTCCAAGCGCGCCTCTGCGCGCCCCGCCGTCAAGACCATTCAAGCGTGCCTGGACGGTCTTGACAGCGGGGCGTGCGGAGGCGCGCCTTGACGACCTTGATGGCGGTGACGGCGGGGCGCGCAGAGGAGCGCTTGAACGGTCTTGGCGGCGGGGCGCGCCTGGACGGACTTGACGGTGGGGCACGCAGAGGCGTGCTTGAACGGGCTTGAAGGCGGGACGCGCGGAGGCCATGTGATTTTTTACCCAATTGACGGGTTTTTCACATCAAAAAAAGTTCATTTTCAGCTTCTTTACTTACTGTGACTCTTTGCGTGATCGGAGGCGCGCCTGGACGGCCTTGATGGCTGTGACGGCGGGGCGCGCAGAGGCGCGCTTGAACGGTCTTGACGGCAGGGCGCGCCTGGACGGACTTGACGGCGGGGCACGCAGAGGCGCGCTTGAACGGGCTTGACGGCGGGGCGTGCGGAGGTCATGTGATTTTTTACCAATTGACGGATTTTTCACATCAAAAAAAGTTCTTTTTCAGCTTCTTTACTTATTGTGACTTTTTGCGCGATCGATCGCTCCCAGACTAAGGCTGCGTTTGGCGCGGCTTATTTTCTCCAGTGAGGTTGGACAAAAACATCATTGTCATAGAATGTATGTTTTGTGTGACAAATGTTACTACCATATGTTAACAAAAAAATCTAGTTTGAGGCATAAGAATTTGAAATGACAATGACGTTTTTTTCCAACCTCACCGGAGCAAATAAGCCGCACCAAACGCAGATTAAGATGGTTCAATTTAGTCTGATCTATCTAAGCCTCGAGTGTTCTCAACAAAATTCTCTTATAATTTTTTTAATATATTATTGGATTAAGTTTTATAAATTTAGGCATAAATGAGTGTTTTTAAAATAAATTATTTTATTTTATTTAAGATAACTTTATTCTCATTCAATTAAAGTTTTGTTTGGTGCGACATTTTTTCACATTTGAGTTTTAACAAAAAAAATAAATCGATTTTCTTAGCGTGTTCATTACGTAAACATTGTGCAACATTGTGCAAAATTGTCACCTTTTTGAAAAAGGTCCCCAATCTTTTTTTTGGGTGAATTCAATCCTCAAACTTACTCAAATACATGAAATCAGTCCTTCAAAATTTTTTGGTTAAATGCAAACTGAAAAACTTGTCATTTGGTGGCTGACGTCTCCCCAAACTCGTCGTTCTTGCAGGTGTTGAATCTAAGGGCCTGTTTGAGAAGGCTTTTTAGAAAGGAGAAGAAGTGATAACAAAAGAATGATATGAAAAGGGGCTTTTGGAAAATGTCTACTAGAAAAGAAGAACTGTTTGAGTGAACTTCTTTTGCAAAGCTTTTCAAAAAGGAGAAACACTTTATAAACCGTTTGACAAATCTCCATTGCGGTAACTTTTTTTATTAAAAAAGTGCGTTCGGGGGAAAATGCGCAATTATTTCGCCGGGGCAGATTTTTTTCTCCCGAGTGCGAATTTTTCGTCCGGGAGCGAATTTTTTCGTCGGGGCCCGGTTTTTTTGCCCGAGCGCGATTTTTTCACCCGGGCCCGATTTTTTCGCCCGGGCGCGGTTTTTTCGCCCGGGCGCGGTTTTTTCGCCCGGGCGCGGTTTTTTTGCCTGGACGCGGTTTTTTCGACCGGACGCGGTTTTTTCACCCGTGCGTGAATATTTCGCCCGAGCGCGAATATTTCGCCGGGGCGCGATATTTCGCTTGGGCGCCAATTTTTCGGTCAGGCCCTATATTTCGCCCGGGCCCCAATTTTTCGACCGAGTGCCAATTTTTCGGATGAGCGCGAGTTTTTCAAACGAGCGCGAATTTTCCGGACAGGCGCGAATTTTTCGGACAGGAATAAATTTTTCGACTGGGCGGGAAAATTTCGCCCAGGCGCGATTTTTTTGCATGGAAGAGAATTTTTCGCACGGACGAGATTTTTTCGCTCGAAAGCGAAAAAATTGCATTTGAGCGGAAAAAATAGCGTCAAAGCAAAAAAATACACAACCGGGCAAAAAATCACGAACGAGCAAAAATTCGCGTCCGTGCGAAAAATTCGTCCACGTTTGAAAAAATCGCGTCCGGCCAGAAAAAACCTGTCGGGGCAAAAAAAACATGCTCCGACAAAAAATATCGCTCACGAGCGAAAAATTCGCGTCCGACCAGAAAAAACCTGTCGGGGCAAAAAAAACATGCTCCGACAAAAAATATCGCTCACAAGCGAAAAATTCGCGTCCGGCTGAAAAAATCGAGACCAGACGAAAAAATCACGTCCGGACGAAAAAAATTGCCACCGGCCAAAAAAATCACGAACGAGCGAAAAAATCACGTCAAGACCAAAAATTCACTTTCGAGAGAAATATTCGCCCCCGGACGCGTTCAGGCGACAAAATCGCGTCCGGGCGAAAAAAACATGTCAGGGCAAAAAAATATCGTTAACGGGCAAAAAATTCGCGCCCGATCGAAAAATTCCCGACCGGGCGACAAAAAATAGGGCCCGGGCCAAAAATTCGCTCCCTGCGAAAAAACCGCGCTCAGGCGAAAAAATTGCGCCCGGGCGAAAAAACCGCTCTCCGGCGAAAAAAACAAGCTCCGATGACAAATATTGCTCTTGGGCGAAAACTTTGCTCCCGGGCGAAAAAAATAGTGTTTGGGAAAAAACCCTTCCCGGGCGAAAAAATCGCGGTCGGGCAAAAAATCGCGTTCGGGTAAAAAATCGCGCCTGGGCGAAAAAATCGCGCCAGGGCGAAAAAAATGCCCCTGAGCGAAAAATCGCGCGCGTGCGCAAAAAATCTCCCGCGGGCAAAAAATCGCGCGAGGGCGAAAAAATCTCGCTGGTGCAAAAATATTGCGCCCGGGTGAAAAAATCGCGTCGGTGCAAAAAAAATCACGCCCGGGCGAAAAAATCGCGCTCGGACAAAAAAATCAGCTCGGGCAAAAAAAAATCGTGCACCGGAAAAAAAAAGCGCACCCGGATGAAAAAAACGCACTCTGGTGAAAAAATCACGTCCGGGCGAAAAAAACACGCTCGGGCGAAAAAAAACATGCACGGGCAAAAAAATCGCACTCGGGCGAAAAAACTCACCCGGGCGAAAACCCCCGCGCCCGGGCGAAAAATTCCAGCCTGGGCGAAAAATGCCAGACCTGGCGAAAAATGTTAGCTCAGGCGAAAAATTCGCGCCCGGGCGAAAAATTTGTGTCGGGCAAAAAAAATACGTCAGGGCAAAAAAATACGGTCGGGAAAAAAATCGCGCAAAGACAAAAAAATCAAGTTATAGATTTTTTTAAAAGATAAGTGTTTTTGGATGAGAAGTGATTTTCGAAAAGGTTGAAAAGTAGGTGACAAGTGGCTTTTTCAAAAGATGAGAAAATGTAGTTTTTCACGGTAGCTTTTCCCACCGATAGACAATCGAAACGGTCTCTTAAGTGTGGTAGCGTTTTCCAGAAAACGAAAAGGAGTTAAAAAGCCCTCCCAAACATACCCTAAGATGGAGAGATCGGCGTCGGAGTCCGCTGAAGGCGTGTCTTCCATCTTCGTTGGAGATAATTTGCTCTACTCCGCTGAAGGCGAGTAGCTATAGTTGTCGGAGACGATCTGCTCTGCTCCCAGAGCTCTACTAAAGGCGCCGCTGCCAACTTCGTGCAACCGAATGTTTGGAAGTAGACAAGACAACCGCGACATCTGTCCCTCTTGATGTCGTTGGCCATGCAATGGCCGGAATCCTTAGATGCGAGTAGGGTGCTGAGCTGCTTCACGTCTTTCGGTAGCTGTCGTGAAGGAACAAAAATTAGGTGTGTTACTTGCACGTATTTTAAGGTGCTCGCGCAGCGCGAGGCGCACGATGCGCGATCCGACGGTGCACAGAATAATATCGTATTTACATTTTAAAAAAAAAAAGAAAAACAAGAAAAGTCAGACGACCGAGATTGAAAGTCTGACGGCCCAGATTCCCGCGAGCACCTTATATTAGGTGCGAGTAACTCACCAAAAAGTTTTTGGTCGTGAAGGCTGCAAGTTTCCTAGTAACAGAAAGTTTCTAAGCCTCTAAGACTATATTTGGTTCGGCGGTGGCGGGTGCATCCGGTGGGTCAAAACGGCACTTTGGAACCGGAGGAGATGCGAGGGCCGAAACGGAGCGGATCAGAGCCGTTTCCTCCTTGCTGCGGGTGCAAACGAAGCAAACGCTGCCAGCGGCCATTTATTTACCCTCCGTCTGGCGGCGTTTGCTCCAAACGGAGGCGGCGAAACGCCAAACCAAATGAAGCATAAGGAACAGATTTTATGTTCTTGGCTAAGCTTCGGGGCCAAATTCATCGAAAAAAAATTAGGGATCCTTTTAAAAAAGATGCCAAATTTAGGGGCTGAATTAATAGTTTTATCAAAATTAAATCAAGAGTTCTAAATATCATTTAAAATTACAGATAATTTATATTAAAAAATGTGAAGGTACTGGTGACTCGCTGTTTGCCGGTGCAGATGAAGAACACTTGGTGGGTTTAATTATTTTAAAGAAAAAAAATCAAATTAATATATAACTATTTAGTATTGCAAAAGTACGTTTGGACTAAAATTCATTTCCTCCACGTCCGTGGGCCCACAAGCCATCGCCATCTAAAAAAATCTGTCTTTTATGATTGCCCACTAGTGGGGGAATGGAGGACAGGTGCAGGATTATCAGTCTAAAATAATATATTCATTATAAATATTATTTGGAAAATAAATTTAAATATATTTTACGTTTGATAATATTTACATATTTTCATAATTGTTACAGTATTTGTATACTTTTTTTTAGTTATATTTATTTTAAAGTGTTGTTATTAGCAAATTTGTTACGAATGCTATGGAAAAAAAATCAAGTTTATAAAATTTTCTCATTTTTCTCATTAAAAATAGCTAAGGTCAAACTAGCCCCCCTCACCTCTCCACCACCATAAAAATAAGTCTTTTTTTGCATCTCCCTCGTCCGACCTCCGCTTCAACACCCCCTTGTCTAGGTTTTCCTCATCGGCCGCAAAGAACGCTAACACCGCCCTCTACACCACATTCACCATCTTTGGCATTTTGGTGTGTGCGGCCTTGGTAGAAGAGAGACACTGCTTTTGCTAATTCAAATTGAATGGTAATATCAAATCGGTCTATTTTTGACGTCATATACATAGTTTGCATCTTTGTATCAATATCAAGGTCATCATCACTGCCATCAATATAAATATCATCACTATCATCAATATTAATATCGTAAATATCATCACGATCATCAATAGGATAACCATTATGCTTGTCATCCATCTGGAACAACTTGTTCGAAAATACCCTTAATGAAATGAACCTAGGAGTTAGTCGTTGGGTATTTGATCAAACATGATCGTCTAGTTCACACAGAAAATATCACTAAAATACCTTTAGAAGAGGATAGGGCTAAGCAGAGCAAAAAAGGGACGAGATGGAGAATAAAAACTATTAGCTCCACACAAGATTTGTAAATAAACGATTGTCTGATAATTGTTGAGGTATATTTATATAAATGCTAATAGATTCTTAATGAGGTTGGTGTGGATCCAGTAGACATATAATAACCCGTCTGGAATATAGGGTTACGCATATAAATATCCCTGTTGGGGCAACGCGGAAGTCGTTCCAAACTTGACGGTTACACGAGATGCTTCAAGCACACTAACATTCTCGAGGTTTTTCGTTTTGTGTGCCCTAGCCCCCACTCTCGTGCTCCCTTCGCTCTTGATTTCACGATTTACAGCGCCCCCATTGTAATCCCGATTTCCGGTCACTACACTTGTGTTCTCCAGTGCGCTGCTCATGATTAAGAGGAAGGAGATCACATTTTCTTTGATGGTGTTCTTGTTTCGTTCGAAACCGCCGCACCAGAAGAACACACCCCCTTCATTTTGTGCACTGCTCGAGGAAAGGAGGAACCAGAAGCCTGTTGTTCATTTCTTCCGCGGTCGATCAAAGTTCTTGCATCCCTCCCAGATCTAGGGCAGCCCGCAAAGAGTAGATCGTCACAGCCTTGGAAGCTCATCCCCTGCCGGTAAGATAGATACCGTCCAGATCTAAGTCCTCCTACAATGAATCTGGGAATCCCTACTGTTGTTGCCAAACAAAGGAATTCTTAGTGGTTTTTCCTTGATCTGCTTATTTCCTAGGCTGGCTCTCTCGATCAAGAAGAAGAAAAACCCTCTTCCTACTGTTGTTACCGACCTCTACACCGACAACTCATCTAGATCTGGTGATTGAAAGGAATACTGCAGGAGGAACCGCTGGTTGCTGTTGTCCCAGCATATATAAGGAGCCTCTAGTTCTTGTTCTCCTTCAGATCCAGTTCTTCAAATTTTTTTGATATTGCAAGGAGCAAATCCAGTCTCCAGTTCAGAGAAATAAGTTTACTCGATTTTTAGTTCCTGGAGGATAATTCAGTGTGCAAAGAACTTGGAAATGAACATACAATGTCAAAGGGAAGTATCCCTCCTCCCGTGTTCCGATGATCAAATTAGAGAAACTCTTAAATTCAGAATTCAGTGTCTAGAAGTGAAACACCCAGTTTGATATAAAGTATTTAAATATATTCTGTACTGTGCAGTTAGATTTTACATCTTATGTAGGAGAAGATGATGATTAGTGGATTAGCGACGAAAACTTTTATCGCGATTAGCTCATTAATTGTCTCGTAAACAGACTGACAGATACCTACATCAAGAATAAAACTACAAAGGAGATCTGGGATGATCTGGAGGAAAAATTCAGAGAAGAATAAAATATGTCAAATACGCACATGGTGGATAAATTCATGACTTTTCCCTTCCTTGAAGACAGGAAAATTCTTCCACAGGTTATAGATTTTGAGACTCTTGTAGCCAAACTCAATAGTGAGAACCTTTCATTGTTAGATGGTTTGTTATAGGAGCTATCATTTTAAACCCTCATCGGTATGATACTATTTCAAAACAGAGATGTCTCGGAAGAAGACACGAGTTGGTCTTAAAGTGCTCAAGCGATTTTTTTGTATTGAGGGCGCGAATCGGACTAGACACGCTTTAAAGATGGTTAGTAAGCAGAACTCTGCTGTTAATATGGTAAGGCATCCTAAGTGAAAGTCTAAGCCTAGTAAGGCTAAAATGCCCATCAGTGCGCCTGTAGTTGTTGACACTAGCAAAAAGATCAAAAATTTAAAGACAAGTGCCACAGCCTCCCTTTGATGAGCGAACTCGACAGTTAAGTTGGGCCGTACGGGGACTTCCCAGGAGGTCACCCATCCCAGTACTACTCTCGCCCAAGCATGCTTAACTATGGAGTTCTTTCAACCTTCATCACCAATTGAGCTGGCCACCAACAACCCGCCTGTGGAGGGAGAGGGGTTGGGGTGCTTGGGCTGCAGCCCGGTAGCGACGCCTAGAGCGGAGCCGTGGCACTGCCACGTTGGATCGGCTAGGGAGAGGTCACCCAACCCCTCTCCCTCCACAGGCGGGTTGTTGGTGGCCACAGCCTCCCTTTGATGAGCGAACTCGACAGTTAAGTTGGGCCGTACGGGGACTTCCCAGGAGGTCACCCATCCCAGTACTACTCTCGCCCAAGCATGCTTAACTATGGAGTTCTTTCAACCTTCATCACCAATTGAGCTGCATGATTGTAACACCCCAAAAATCTCAAAATTGAATTTGAGGTGCAGGTTGTTTGACACGGCCTGGGACACGGGCGTGTTCTAGGGCGTGTCGGGGGTACACGGCCTGGGACACGGGCGTGTCCCAGGGCGTGTCACTCAAGAAATAGGCTGATCGAGTCAGGGAAGTACACGGACCGGAACCAAGCCTTGAACACGGCCGTGTCAGATTTGACACGGGTGTGTCCGATGCCGTGTGAATACCCGTGTACTGCTTGTTGGTTTTGGAGCTCGATGAGGCAGGGGTGACACGGGCGTGTCACATGACTGACACGGGCGTGTCAGGTCCGACACGGGCGTGTCGATTCCCGTGTTCTGGTAAATATCAGTCGGTACGAATACGGCATGTGCCGCTTAAGGGTACACGGCCTGTGACACGGGCGTGTCACAGGCCGTGTCAGCCAAAAAAGTGTAATTTTGGGAAAATCGTGGCCGTTCCTTTTCTCTATTTGGATCCAAGGGCTCAGGTGATTCCTTGCTGGATTAAAACACCAGAAGAGCTCATTCTTCATTTGGTTAAGTGAAGAGAGAAAGAGAGAGGAGGAAGAAGAAGGAGGAGGAGACCAAGCCACCAGCGGAGCTCCCGTGGTCCGATTTGCGATCCGAGGCCAGCGCTGTGAAGGCAAAGCTGCTGCGGTTCTTTCTCACCGGCTAGTTTTCGATGGCTCCCAAGAGATCGTCAAGGGTAACAATCTCCCTTCTTGGACATGTGAAGTCTTTCTTTTCTGCATTACATAGGGAAAACCCTTCCCCGCGAGTGTGCGGTGGGTTGTGGCATCCCTTGGGGTAGATATGTGAAGTCCCCCTTGTTAGAGTCCGGAATTGGAGTACGGATCTAGGCATGCTGTGTGAAGCCCATCTGGACATGTTGGTCTGGATTGGTGATGCTTGTTTGCATATCGGAGAAGACTCCGTGGTTATGGCTTGTTTTGCCTTGTGCCTACCTGTTGCTTGGTGCAGCAGGAAGTACTGGATGAAGTCCAGGAAATGAAGAGGGTTGGATGCAACTCTTGTGGCCGTGCGTTGCCACTTTGTGTGCGGTTGAGCCGTTGGGCTGCAACTCGATGAAAAGGCAGATTGCCGAACAGGAAAGGTGAAACCGACCCGCGCCTATAAATTACCATGGATACTTCCGTATTCGAGGTGGCACGGCGACTTGAGCAACGGGGGGTGGCTGATCTGTACCTGCGTTATGTCCGTCCGACTTGGAAGCCTGGTTATAGGTTTGTTGGAGCGCATAATGAGAGTCTTAGGCCCGCGCGCCAAAAAGACTAGAATGCTCAATACCGTGTAAACGGTGGTGTTGACCCTGGTTTTCCGGTGCACCAAGAATGTGCCCTGAGTGCACGGACTGTCGGGCCGTGTGGCCGACAGTTGTGATGGCTTGAGTGTGCCTGCGAGCACATATTTGCTATTGTTGATACCATGCTGTGCAGGGAAGGAATGCTACTGCCCCGAGAAAGGGGTAGGATTGTTATAATTGGGTCAACTGAATGCTGACCGTTGCCATGTTTGCCACCGTTTGGGTGGATTGTCCCTATGCAGGTGCTGGAGACCCAAGTGGTAAATGAAGGGCTGAAGCCCTTGCTGCTGTTGCTGCGGCTGGCCCTTGAAGGCTAAGCGAATGGTTTTGTTTGTTTTACTTTCACTCATGTATGGCCGGCCTGCGCGCCGATGTTTGTAATCCATACGGTGTGGAAAGAGGAACTGTAAGGCCTTAAGGCCAAATCCTATGTATTTGTTGTACATTCCGTGGCTATATATATAACTGTGGTATATATATTGTACATTCCTGGTTAGAGTTCAATTTTCAACTTAAAGCTTCCGCTAGAATGCTCTGAGTTAGGATTTGTGTATGGTTTGGTATTATCCTGTGACCTCACCGTCTGTTTGTGGCATATAGTGTGGGGCCCCGGCCGGACCTTCTACTATACGTCATATAACGGATGGGGTCGTTACATTTTGGTATCAGATTCGTTCGGTCTTCCTCTTTCGAATTCGTGGTCGAATTTTTTTATGGGGTGGCGAGCGCGTGTTTGTGCGCCCTGCTGTAACGCTAATGAACTCTGGAATGTCCACTAAGGAATATACATAATCTTGTTTGAGGAATCTGCGCGTTCCTTTTCTGTTGTTTAGCTTGCATGCGATCGCTAATGTGTGTCTTGTCCACCTATAGGTGACGCGTAGTGGTGCTGGGCAGTCTGAGCCCCAGCGCTCTGATGAGAGTGCGGCACCAGCTGAGGTGCCCACACCTCCTCCATCTGCGAAAACTGTTCGCTTAGTTGCTGAGGCTCTATTTGCCATGATTTAGCCGACCGGGCAAGCGCAGCCGGCAGTAGTGCCAGTTCGTGTTGATGTAAGACCCGAGCCGGTTGAGGCAGTCGATCCACGAGCAGCTGACCGACAGTTGAAGCAATTCATGAGCTTCAGTCCGCCTACGTTTACGGGAATGGGATCCCCAACGCAGGCAGAGGATTGGTTATCGCGTGTCAAGCGGATAATGACAGCGATCAGGGCGGAGGAAACTTTAAAGGTCACCTTGGCCACCTTCATGCTTGAAGGAGAGGCGCGGTTGTGGTGGGACGAGGTTGAGGTACACCATTTGGCGGGCATGCAATTAACGCAAGTATCGATTGAGGAGTTCTCTCGAATATTTCTGGCGAAACATGTCCCAGCGGCGCAACGCATTGCCATGGAAAATGAGTTCCAACGGTTAAAGCAAGGCGAAGATAGTGTGGATACCTACCTGCATGAGTTTACAAGGTTGGGACGGTATGCGGGAACAATCTTCGCGGATGACCAAAGGAAAACGAATAGGTTCTATGAAGGATTGCGGGATGAGTTGAGGTTCCTGCTTTCGAGTTCAGTGAACCAAGGGTTTCAGGCATTGGTTGATACTGCGTGTGCGTTGGAGAAGGACATGAGACGGGTGCAAGGGAACAAGGGCTTGGTTGTGTCGAAGCCAGAGCAAGCACCTCGCCCTAGCAAATCGTTCTACCAGAAGAAAGGGGGCAAGAGGTCCAAGCCGTCTGGGCAAGTGTCTTCGACTGTTGTGTCGGGAGCGATGTCAAGGCCGGAGTCTCGTACATGCTTTACTTGTGGCCGGGTGGGGCATCTAGCCCGTGATTGTCGGGTTGTTCAACCCAAAGGGGAAAAGAAGACGGGTGCGTCTTATGCTGAGAAGGGCAAAGCGGTGGTTGATTCCTCTGCGTCCCAAGCACAGCCCCAAATATATCACCTTGGTCAGCAGGAGGCGATTAAGCAAAGTGACGTCGTCACGGGTACGAGTTAATATAGCTTACTATGCTTAAGTGCTATTGCCTTTTGTTATATATAGCTTGTGCATGATGTGTGTGCTGCAGGCTTTGTCCTGGTTCGGAATCGTCCGACGAGAGCCCTGTTTGATACGGGTGCTTCGCATTCTTTTCTGTCTGAGGACTTCGTATCTCGAATTGGGGTGCCGAGTCATGTGACGGTTGATAGTACAAGGGTGCTATTGCCGAATGGCTGTGTGATGCTTGCGGTTAGGGCTTGCGATGTGGATGTTCAAATAGGAAGTCAGGATTTCGGTTTGAGTGCAGCTGTGCTACCGTTATCAGAGTTTGATGTGATCTTTGGCATGGACTGGCTCTCGGAGCAGCGTGCCTTTATTGATTGCAACTCCAAGGAGATCACACTGGGCCAGAATACCGGACTTGTGACGAAGTTCGCTGGTATACGAGGAGTTGGCGGGACTTTGTTGTCTGCGCTCCAAGTCGTCAATGCTGTTCGGAAGGGCGCGGAGTTATTCTTCACGCTAATTCAGGCTGTTGAGCCAAAGGCCAGTGTCGGTGAAGTTCTGGTTGTGTCAGAGTTTGCCGATGTGTTCCCTAAAGATCTTCCTGGGTTACCACCCCAGCGGGAGATTGACTTCTCTATTGAGTTGGTGCCAGGTGCGAAACCTGTGGCCCGCTCCCCATATCGCGTCGCGCCAAAAGAGATGGCTGAATTGAAAGTCCAATTGCAAGAGTTGTTGGAGCAGGGATACATACGCTCAAGTATGTCACCTTGGAGCGCGCTTGTTCTCTTTGTGAAAAAGAAAGACGGTAGTTTGCGGTTATGTATTGACTACCGCGAATTGAATAAGCTGACGGAGAAAAACAAATATCCGATCCCACGGATTGATGACCTATTTGATCAGCTGGCAGGATCAACGGTCTATTCCAAGTTGGATTTGAAATCGGGATATTATCAGTTGAGGATTCGGGAAGGTGACATTCCCAAGACGGCGTTTGGAACACGCTACGGTCATTATGAGTTCACGGTAATGCCGTTTGGCCTATATAATGCGCCTTCGGTATTTATGGATCTAATGCATCGAACGTTCCGAGAGTACTTGGATTTGTTCGTGATTGTGTTTATCGATGACATCTTAGTATACTCTCAGTCGGAAGAGGATCATGCAAACCATTTGCGGTTGGTCTTGCATACCCTGCGGAGGAATAAGCTTTATGCCAAGTTCTCAAAGTGTGAGTTCTGGCTCTCTTCAGTAGCCTTTTTAGGCCATGTGGTAAGTGGAGAAGGTATCACGGTGGATCCGTTGAAGATAAGTGCCATTCGAGATTGGCCAGTGATGTCTTCAGTGGCCGAGGTCAGGAGCTTCCTTGGGCTTGCGGGCTACTATAGACGGTTTGTGGAAAACTTCTCACGGATTGCTTTACCTCTGACCACGCTGACGAGAAAAGATCAAAGTTTCATTTGGACGCCGGAGTGCGCGCGTGCTTTTGAAGACCTGAAGAGTCGTTTGACCACGGCGCCTATGTTGACATCGCCATGTGGTACAGATGGCTATGAGATCTATAGTGATGCTTCCGGGAGTGGCTTAGGCTACGTTCTTCTGCAGTTTGGTAAAGTGATTGCTTATGGCTCGCGCCAGTTGAAAGTGCATGAGCGGAATTACCCCGTCCACAATTTGGAGATGGCGGCGGTAATTTTTGCGCTCAAGTTGTGACGGCACTATCTTTATGGCGTTAAAGTGGACATCTATACAGATCACAAAAGCCTAAAGTACTTGTTGGATCAGAAGGATCTGAATATGCGACAACGAAGATGGATGGAGTTCCTTGGGGACTACACCTTCGAGATTCACTATACTCCCGGGAAGGGAAATGTGGTCGCTGATGCTTTGAGTTGGACTCCGGTACGGGCAAGCTGGTTGCAGAGGCATGATCAGCGTTTGATCCAGGACTTGGAAGCATTGGAGATATTGTGCGTTGACAAGGGTTCGTCAACCGATGCATGCTTGAACTGGACGGAGGTTCAATATGACCTTACGGACAGAGTTCGGCGAGCAACGGAGCTGGATGAAAGCCTCCAGCGCTATGCTAAAGATGGGCCGGATGACCAGTTCTCTTGGGATAACGGTTTGTTACGAAGAAATGGTCGAGTGTGCTCCCGAGTGTGGGTAAATTGAGGGAAGAGTTGATGTACAAAGCTCACTTTGCAAAGTACTCAGTTCACCCAGGGAGCACAAAGATGTACAGAGATCTGAAAAAGCTGTTCTGGTGGCCCGGACTAAAGAAAGATGTAGCACGTTATGTGGCGGAATGCAATACCTGTGCGTTGGTGAAAGCAGAATGCCAGAAGCCTGGCGGTTTCCTGAAGTCGTTACCCATTCCGGAGTGGAAGTTCGATGACATTTCGATGGATTTCGTGCACGGGTTGCCGAGATCTCAACGCGGTCATGATTCAATCTGGGTGATTGTGGACCGGTTGACAAAAGTGGCGCACTTCCTTCCAAACAAAAGAGACGATTCAGTGGAAACCTTGGCCAAGCTTTATGTGGAGCAGATTGTTCGACTGCACGGTGTTCCTCGGAGCATCGTCAGTGACCGTGATGGGCGATTCACGTCGAATGATTGGCGGCTAATTCATCAAATGTTGGGTACAAAATTAGCGTTTAGTACGGCCTTTCATCCCCAAACGGATGGCCAGACTGAACGAACCAACAGGACGATAGAGGACATGCTCCGCATGTGCGCCCTAGACTTTGGTAAGAGTTGGGAAGATTATATTTTTCTTGTAGAATTTGCCTATAATAATAGCTACCAAGCGAGCATCGGTATGACACCATTTGAGGCTTTGTATGGTCGTAAATGCCGTACACCGTTAGCTTGGGCAGAAGCAGACGAATCTAAGCTGAGTGGGAAAAAGGAAGTCGAAGAAGCTACCTCGCTTATACGCTCTATTCGGGAGAGGCTATTGATAGCCCAAGATCGTCAAGCAAAGTACTACAATGCCAAACATCGGAACGTGGAGTTCGCGGTGGGTGATTGAGTATATTTGAAGATCAAACCCTTCAAAGGCGTGTCCAAGATTCGGCGTTTGAAAAAGCTAAGTCCGAGGTATCTTGGTCCATTTGAGGTGGTGGAGCGAGTTGGGGAAGCTGCTTATCGACTAGCACTTTCAACAGACTTGGGTGGATTACATGATGTATTTCACATCTCAGTACTTCGTAAGGCTGTCAAGGATCCAACTCAAGTAGTGGAGAATGATCGGGTACCGGTCGATTATGGGCTAACGACAAAGGTGAGGCCCATTCAGATCGAGAATCGAGCCGAGAAACAGTTGCGGAACAAAGTGATCGGGATGGTCAAGGTCCGATGGGACAATTGTGGCCGTGAAGAGCTAACATGGGAGCGAGAGCAGACCATGCGAGCTGAATTTCCCGAGCTGTTTGTATAAACTGTAAACCGTGTACCTTTTGTTATAACAGAGATATCCAGTTATAGTATTGTATTTTTTTCTGGTTCCTTACAGTGTCAAATTTCGGGACGAAATTTTATTAAGGAGGGGAGGATTGTAACACCCCAAAAATCTCAAAATTGAATTTGAGGTGCAGGCTGTTTGACACGGCCTGGGACACGGGCGTGTCCCAGGGCGTGTCGGGGGTACACGGCCTGGGACACGGGCGTGTCCCAGGGAGTGTCACTCAAGAAATAGGCTGATCGAGTCAGGGAAGTACACGGCCCGGAACGAAGCCTTGAACACGGCCGTGTCAGATTTGACACGGGCGTGTCCGATGCCGTGTGACTACCCGTGTACTGCTTGTTGGTTTTGGAGCTCGATGAGGCAGGGGTGACACGGGCGTGTCACATGACTGACACGGGCGTGTCAGGTCCGACACGGGCGTGTCGATTCCCGTGTTCTGGTAAATATCAGTCGGTACGAATACCGCGTGTGCCGCTTAAGGGTACACGGCCTGTGACACGGGCGTGTCACAGGCCGTGTCAGCCAAAAAAGTGTGATTTTGGGAAAATCGTGGCCGTTCCTTTTCTCTATTTGGATCCAAGGGCTCAGGTGATTCCTTGTTGGATTAAAACACCAGAAGAGCTCATTCTTCATTTGGTTAAGTGAAGAGAGAAAGAGAGAGGAGGAAGAAGGAGGAGGAGGAGACCAAGCCCCCGGCGGAGCTCCCGTGGTCCGATTTGCGATCCGAGGCCAGCGCTGTGAAGGCAAAGCTGCTGCGGTTCTTTCTCACCGGCTAGTTTTCGATGGCTCCCAAGAGATCGTCAAGGGTAACGATCTCCCTTCTTGGACATGTGAAGTCTTTCTTTTCTGCATTGCATAGGGAAAACCCTTCCCCGCGAGTGTGCGGTGGGTTGTGGCATCCCTTGGGGTAGATATGTGAAGTCCCCCTTGTTAGAGTCCGGAATTGGAGTACGGATCTAGGCATGCTGTGTGAAGCCCATCTGGACATGTTGGTCTGCATTGGTGATGCTTGTTTGCATATCGGAGAAGACTCCGTGGTTATGACTTGTTTTGCCTTGTGCCTACCTGTTGCTTGGTACAGCAGGAAGTACTGGATGAAGTCCAGGAAATGAAGAGGGTTGGATGCAACTCTTGTGGCCGTGCGTTGCCACTTTGTGTGCGGTTGAGCCGTTGGGCTGCAACTCGACGAAAAGGCAGATTGCCGAACAGGAAAGGTGAAACCGACCCGCGCCTATAAATTGCCATGGATACTTCCGAATTCGAGGTGGCACGGCGACTTGAGCAACGGGGGGTGGCTGATCCGTACCTGCGTTATGTCCGTCCGACTTGGAAGCCTGGTTATAGGTTTGTTGGAGCGCATAATGAGAGTCCTAGGCCCGCGCGCCAAAAAGACTAGAATGCTCAATACCGTGTAAACGGTGGTGTTGACCCTGGTTTTCCGGTGCACCAAGAATGTGCCCTGAGTGCACGGACTGTCGGGCCGTGTGGCCGACGGTTGTGATGGCTTGAGTGTGCCTGCGAGCACATATTTGCTATTGTTGATACCATGCTGTGCAGGGAAGGAATGCTACTGCCCCGAGAAAAGGGTAGGATTGTTATAATTGGGTCAGTTGAATGCTGACCGTTGCCATGTTTGCCACCGTTTGGGTGGATTGTCTCTATGCAGGTGCTGGAGAGCCAAGTGGTAAATGAAGGGCTGAAGCCCTTGCTACTGTTGCTGCTGCTGCTGCGGCTGGCCCTTGAAGGCTATGCGAATGGTTTTGTTTGTTTTACTTTCACTCATGTATGGCCGGCCTGCGCGCCGATGTTTGTAATCCATACGGTGTGGAAAGAGGAACTGTAAGGCCTTAAGGCTAAACCCTGTGTATTTGTTGTACATTCTGTGGCTATATATATAACTGTGGTATATATATTGGACATTTCTGGTTAGAGTTCAATTTACAACTTAAAGCTTCCGCTAGAATGCTCTGAGTTAGGATTCGTGTATAGTTTGGTATTATCCTGTGACCTCACCGTCTGTTTGTGGCATATAGTGTGGGGCCCCGGCCGGACCTTCTACTATACGTCATGTAACGGATGGGGTCGTTACAGAGGTCACTATGCTTTCAAATGCAAGCAACCTAAGAAGGGCAAATCCAGCACACATAAATATGATAACAAAGCAAACATGATGTATTAGATTGTGCCTGCCAATTTTATTATTATGGTTGGAAAAGGAAAGACTAGTACAGAATGGTAGCTAGATTCAGGTGAACATGCCGCGTATGTAACAATTTTATTATACTGAAGGATGTCACTGCAGCTGAAGAAACTGTGACTATTGCGGATGGAGAGAATACAAAGGCACTCTAGAGTAGGACTGTGGATTTACTATTCTCTTCAGGTACGCATTTAATTTTGAAAAATATTAAATTTATATCAACATTAGCTATTAATTTAGTTTCAATTAGCTTGTTGTGCGATGTTTTTATGTCTTTTAACTGTAGTGGCGGTAGAGTAACCTTAATGGTTAACTTGAATTATTTTGGTTGTACATATATTGTAAACGGGATATATAGATTTAGTTTAACAAACAAAGTAATAAACCAAATTAGTTCAATATGATAGATTTTAAGACTTTACTTGCAAGATTATGACACGTGAACTTTAGAAAACAACTATTGCTAGCTAAAACTCACAATACTCCCTTAGACACAACAATTATGTTTGATAAATGTGAGTTTTTTGCAAAGATTACTAGAACTCTCTTTAGTTAGGTTTCTAAGATCACACAATTACTATAGTTAATACATTCTAACATTTGTGACTGCAAAAGCTTTATCATAAGAGGATGTCAGAAGTATGTAAAAATCTTTATCGATGACTACTCTAGATTTAGTCAAGTTTATTTTCTTAAATTCAAAGATGAAGTTTTTGCTAAATTTTTTATTTACAAAAATTGGGTAAAAATCAACTTGACATGAAAATCAAAAGTCTAAGAAGTGATAGAGAAGGAGAATATGTATTTGAGGAAGTTTAGAGATTTTCTCGCTAGCAATGACATTATCTCTAAAACCACCGCCTCGTATTCATCCCAATCCAATTGTATCACTGAGAGAAAGAATAGAACTTTAATAAAAATATTGAATTCTATGCTTCTAACTGCTGGCATTCCTTCTACTTATTGGGGTGAGGTTGTCCTTACATCAAATCACATTATACAGTTTGGTATAAAGTATTTAAATATATTTTGTACCGTGCAGTTTGATTTTACATCTTATGTAGGAGAAGATGATGATTAGTGGATTAGCGACGAAGACTTTTATCACGATTACCTCATTAATTGTCTCGTAAACAGACTGACAGAGACCTACGTTAAGATGAAAACTACAAAGGAGATATGGGATGATCGGGAGGAACAGTTCAGATAAGAATAGAATATATCAAAGACGCACATGGTGGATAAATTCATGACTTTTCCCTTCATTGAAGACAGGTAGATTCTTCTACAGGTTATAGATTTTGAGACTCTTGTAGACAAACTCAATAGTGAGAACCTTTCATTGCCAGATGGTTTTGTTATTGGAGCTATCATTTTTAAACTTTCATCGGTATGATACTATTTCAAAACAAATATGTCTCGGAAGAAGACACGGGTTGGTCTTAAAGTGCACAAACGATTTATTTGTATTGAGGACGCGAATCGGACTAGGCACGTTTTAAAGATGGTTAGTAAGCATAACTCTACTGTTAATATGGTCATGCATCCTAAGTGAAAGCCTAAGCCTAGTAAGACTAAACTGCCCATCAATGCACATGTGGTTGTTGACACTAGCAAAAAGATCAAAAATTTAAAGGCAAGTGCTACAATTGGAGCAAGTGAGGTCACTATGCTTTCAAATGCAAGCAACCTAAAAAGGGCAAATTTAGCACAGCCAAATATGATAACAAAGCAAACATGATGTATTAGATTATGTCTGCTAAATTTTTGTCATGGTTGGAAAAGGAAAGACCAGTGCAGAATGGTGACTAGATTCAAGTGCACATGTCGCGTATGTAACAATTTTACTCTACTGAAGGATATCACTGCAACCGAAGAAACTATAACTATTACAGATGGAGAGAATACAGAGGCACTCCAGAGTAGGACTGTGGATTTGCTACTCTCTTCAGGTACGCATTTAATTTTGAAAAATATTAAATTTATACCAACATTAGCTATTAATTTAATTTCAATTAGCTTGCTGTGCGATGTTGTTATGTCTTTTAATAATAGTGGCGGTAGAGTAACCTTAATGGTTAACTTGAATTATTTTGGTTATAAATATATTGTAAACGAGATATATAGATTGAGTCTAACAAATAAAGTAATAAACCAAATTTGTTCAAATATGATAGATTCTAAGACTTTACTATTGCAAGATTAAGACACATGAAATTTAGAAAACTATTATTGCTAGCTAAAACTCACAATACTCTTTTATACACAACAATTATGTTTGATAAATGTGAGTTTTGTGCAAAGATTACTAGAACTCTTTTTAGTTAGGTTTCTAAGATACTATAGTTAATACATTCTAACATTTGTGACTGCAAAAGATTTATTATAAGAGAAGTTCAGAAGTATCTAAAAACCTTTATCGATGATTACTCTAGATTTAGTCACGTTTATTTTCTTAAATCAAAGATGAAGTTTTTAATAAATTTTTTATTTTCAAAAATAGGATAAAAAATCAAATTGACATGAAAATCAAAAGGCTAAGAAGTGATAGAGAAGGAGAATATGTATCAGAGGGAGTTTAGAGATTTTCTCGCTAACAATGACATTATCTCTAAAACCACCGCCTCGTATTCATCCCAATCCAATGGTATCACTGAGAGAAAAAAATATAGCTTTAATAAAAATATTGAATTCTATGCTTCTGATTGCTGACATGCATTCTACTTATTGGGGTGAAGTTGTCCTTACATCAAATCACAACAATTTGGTATAAAGTTTTAAATATATTTTGTACGGTGCGGTTTGATTTTACAACTTATGTAGGAGAAGATGATGATCAGTGGATAAACGACGAATACTTTATTGTGATTACCTCATTAATCGTCTCGTAAATAGGCTGACAGAGACCTACGTCAAGATGAAAACTACAATGGAGATCTGGGATGATTTGGAGGAACAGTTCAGAGAAGAATATAATATGCCAAAGACGCACTTAGTGGATAAATTCACGACTTTTCCCTTCCTTGAAGACAGAGAGATTCTTCCACAGGTTATAGATTTTGAGACTATTGTAAACAAACTCAATAGTGAGAACCTTTCGTTGTCAGTCTGCCAGATGATTTTGTTATATGAGCTATCATTTTTAAACTCTCATCAGTATGATACTATTTCAAAACAGAGATGTCTCGGAAGAAGACGCACATGGGTTGGTCTTAAAGTGCTCAAGCGATTTATTTGTATTGAGGACGCGAATCAGACTAGACACGCTTTAGAGATGGTTAGTAAACAGAACTCTGTTGTTAATATGGTCATGCATCCTAAGTGAAAGCCTAAGCCTAGTAAGACTAAACTGTCCATCAATGCGCCTGTAGTTATTGACACTAGCAAAAAGATCAAAAATTTAAAGGCAAGTGCAACAACTAGATCAAGTAAGGTCACTATGCTTTCAAATGCAAGCAACCTAAAAAGGGCAAATCAACCACACCCAAATCTGATAACAAAGCAAACATGATGTATTAGATTGTGCTTGTCAATTTTGTTGTCATGGTTGGAAAAGAAAAGATCAGTACATAATGATGGCTAGATTCAGGTGCACATGCCGCGCGTATGTAACAATTTTACTCTACTGAAGGATGTCACTACAACCGAAGAAACTATGACTATTGCGGATGGAGAGAATACAGAGGCAGGGTGCGGCCGCGGGAGGGGACGCACCCGCTGGCGGGGTGAGGCCGCGGGAGGGGACGCACCCGCCGGCCGGGAAGCTGGGCTGGAAGCGGCGCAGGCCGTGCCTCGCGACCGCGGGCTTGCAGTTCTGAGGAGCGACCACGACTGACCAGGAGCCCCACAGCCCGAGGGGGCGGCCGCCGGGGAGCGGAGGCGGCCGGCCGTTTTGGCCAGCCGCGGGCGATTTGCGTGCATGGTGGGATCTCATGTGCTGGTCGTGCGAGAGATCGGGCACGCCGATCGCATGCACAACGGTTACCTCCATGATCCCCACCAAGCTAGCAGGAATCACGAGTGATTGGTTATTTACACAACATTCTCTCTATAAATTCAGCTTGACCCCATCAATACAGGCGAGGGAGAGAAGAAAGTTGTGTGGTTTGCTAATATAATAAATAAAAGAGTAATAAAATGGTCTATTTCAAATTTTTTTTTATTTTGTGTTGCTAATAACAATCTTGACTAGGGGTGCAAGTTGAGTTGAGCCGGCTCGAAAGCTTGATGAGCTGGCTCGAAAAAAGTTCGACTCGAGCTCGAGCTTGTGGAACTCGAGCTCGGTCGAGCTCGAGCTCGATTACGAGTCGAGCTCGAGCTCAAATATTATTGTTCACGAGCTCGCGATCCGGCTCGCGAGCTTTTTATTCCAATATTTTTTTAAAAAATTAAAAAATATAAAGAAAAATCAGGCTCATGAGCTAAAAAGGTCGCGAGCAGCTCGAACTCGCAGCTTGAGCACGGGCTCGGTAAGCATGCATTGAGCTTGAGCTCGAGCCAATACAAAATGAGCTCGACGAGCTCGAGCTCGACGAGATCGAAATGATCAGCTCGAGCTTGAGCTTGAAAATTTTGCCAAGCTCGATTCGTTTGCACCCCAAAAATATCATTAATCAACTCCTCAATCCTCATAACTGTTCAAAAAAGAAGAAGAAAAACACATTTTTTTTAGAAAAAATATTCATCCTTCTCTGAACTATAAAATTGAAGGCGAGAGCGGGGAAAGAATACCATCATCATTGAAGCCTGAAGATCAATTAGTACGGACACGGATATTCTTCATTACCCATCGGCCATAGCAACCTGAAGGGGAAGACAACTCGTACAGACCCCCCAGCTCACGTGCAAGATAAAAACGTAATTTTTTTTTTGGAATTTCTAGCCTTATCACGACGACGACGGCTTATTATATTTACTTAATAGAGGCGAAAAAGATGGACGGCAGGCGTGAGAACGACGGAGAAGATTTTGGTGCGGTTTATTTCCCCTGCAGTTGCTTCGTTTGGTAGAAATTTTCGATTACGTGTTGATTTATTGTTGGGGATTTTATAATATATAAACGCTGCGGCGGCCATCTGTGAAAGGGGCTTTTTTTTTCTCTCTTACAGTTTTAATTTCTTCCGGGAAGACGACTCTCTGCAGATCCGCCATGGATTCCTGGTTTCCTGCTTCGCACAGTAAGATCCTTCTTTTCTTTCTCGCATCTTCTTACTGTGGATTTGAACTTTGAACCGTACTCTTCCCAGATAAAAGAACATTTCTTGCTGATTGTTCTTCTCTTTAATCAGTTCAGTGCTACTGTGGTTTGAATTTAAGAACTTGTGGCGTCGTCTTTATTCTGCTTTTGGTTTTCGTGGTTGTTTTTGCTTTGGCGTTGACTAAAGTTGTTCTGAATTGGATGGGGGGAATGAAGGAAGTTGAGATCTGAATCTTTCTTTTAACCCCTGTGGTCGGTTGACTATGCTTTTCACAGTCCAGCGTTCGATTTCTTGTCAAAGATATTTCATGGATTTATAATTCGAATTGAAAGTCTAATGCTTTAATTTATTTTGGTATCGGAAACTATAGACTTCAGTTTTAGGAGCAAGTGAAATAATTCAAAATTTTATAGTCTCTCATCATGTTTTAAATATTGGAGCTTTAATTCAAGAGTTTACTTCTCTTTCCCTTCATTTTTTTGTGTTTTTTTGGTAGTTTTTGAGGTAATTATATGCGGTTTCTTCCATTTTATGTAGGGTTTGCGTTTTGATTTGTTACATACAGAGAGTGAAGTGGTTTGCAGAAGAAAAAATATTTACATATTGACTGTTTCTTGGGCATTTTGGTTCATGTTATCTAAAATGCAAATTGCGTGGCTACGGTGGTGACGGTCGTGATCACGGTGGTTATGAACCATCGGTCATGAATGTCCAGCCTCACTTAAGGGATTCCATTTACTTTTATGTTCAAAATTAGTTCTTTTTCTTAGTGGCGGTCATAACCGCTTTCATGCCAAACACATATTTGATGACCATAGTGTTTTTGTCCAAACTCTCCGGAGCAAATACGCCGCGCCAAACGGACCCTTAGTGTTATCTCGCTGCCAACGTTAAGGCGCGAATTTGTGAGTTTTATGTTTGGTTTAATTTTATGTTGATTTCAATGTTTAGATGCGACTTGCAAATTCTATCTGTTAAAAATTCTAGTGTTATTTAGATTTCTAGGTTGAGAAGTTACGTGTGAGTTTTATATGTTGAATTTCATATGTTTTGTTTATTATTCACATGCTTGAGTCATTGATTTATGTATAGATTTATCTCGCAGCCAACAATACATAGTATTACAATTTCCTTTGATCAAACCATTCATGTGAACTTCTCACTTCTGATGTAATTTCTCGTATTCGTGCAGCCAATTTCTGCTACTCTATGTTTAGACAAGACGTACATCTCAATTATCCTTTGCTCGATTCGTGAGCGTCTGGGTTTTGTGCAGTCGAGGAGGACGACAATGACAATTTTCTACGCGAGCTCTGCAAATCAGGAGGATATCTTGCCTAACCTGTATACGAGAGAACCAGCTCGAGTATCTTATCCTGAGATCCCATTTCAAGGAAACGTGATGTACTTCCACCATCCATCTTCCGCCCCATGCACCATGAATTCGCACGAATCATCTGAAGAAGAGGCGGCTTTTGTGGCGAACCGCTTCAGCGAAAGCGCGTATGATGTTTGGAGGGAAAGAAGGGAGGAGATGCTGTCGATGCAAATTGTTGGCGGATCTACCAATGATGATTCACACTTGGGAATTTTAGAGGGGGGAAACTTCTCATTAAGTGGTTCGACAACGGGAGGCCAGGGGTTGTCCCTCAGCCTCGGCACACATGTTTCAGTGCCCACATTTCATTATCTGCCCGCGACCGCCGACATCTCCTTCTCCGTCCCAAATCAACCGGCGCCAGGAAGCCATGCCCCGTGCAAAGAAAGTTTGAGGATCAGGCACGCGCAAGCGAATTCTCCTCATCATAGTTTTCCATACCTCACAAGCTCCACTCTGAACCCAGAGTATCTGAAAGCGGCACAAGAATTGCTGCACGAAGTTGTGAATGTTCGGAATGCTTTGAAGCATAACTTTGATACGCGTGGCTTTGGCTGCATCAAAGAGGCTGATGGGGGATCAAAGAGCAATGAAGCTCTACCAATCCTTCAGGATGATACTGCCTGTTCAGCCAAGGAGTTTTCAGCCTCTGAGAGGCAGGAGTTTCAAAACAAGGTGGAAAAACTTATGGAGATGTTTGAGGAGGTTTGCATTACAGCCATTACTTGTTCTTCACTGTTATATTATTAGCATAAAGTCAAATTAAGCTCCCTTATGAATCTCTGTTCTTATATTTCTATGCATCTGAACTTTCTTTGCCAAACTAAAGTATATCTCTACTTGTTAATGGCGTAGGGTTTCATTTTTGAACAGGTCTGCAAGCTGTACATTCCAACCCATCTCTGCACACGGAGCGCGGTCCATGTGCGGTGGGTTGTTTAGGTGGGGTCTTGAACCTGCGACCTCCTAGACTGAGCTTAGTTGGTGATGTAGGCCGATGCCAAATCCCTCTATGTTGAAGGTCGCGGGTTCAAGACTCCACCTCAACAACCCGCCGCACATGGACCGCACTCTGTGCGGAGATGGGTTGGTGTGTACGGTCTGCAGGTCTGTTCAAAAAATGGAACCCTGCACGGTCCATAATAATACCAATCTTTTCTATGATTTGATGTTCTTTTCTAACTATTAATATTACAGAAGACTATCCTGCGAACTTGCATAGTTAAAGGGACCTCCCTTCTAACTTTTAAAATTATCAATGACTCCCCTTTAAGTTTACATTACATTGTTAGCATACATGTCAAAAATGTTAGAAGGGAGGTCTTCAAAATGTTAAGAAGTTGAGGGAAGGTACCTTTAGGGTTTGTTTGGGACAACTCTGGCGGATTGAAAAGCTGTTGTCCGGATAGAGCTGTTTTAAAATAGATCTCTGGGGAAAGAGCTTCTCCAGCCGCCAGAGCTCTCCCAAACAGAGCATTAGTTACACAAATTGGGGGGAGTTTCCTATAAATGATCCTATTTGGTTCATATTTTCAATCTTCTTATGGATGCAGGTTGATCGAAGATACATGCAATATCATCATCAAATGCAGATAGTCAAGTCTTCGTTCGATGTCATCGTCGGCCCCGGGGCTGCTAAACCATACACTGCACTCGCCCTCCAGACAATTTCCCGCCACTTTCGTTGCCTACGAGATGCTATCAGTGCTCAAATACAATTGAATCGGAAAAAGCTCGGAGAGAGCGAAAATGGTGATGGTGTTCGACTATGCCGCCTCCGCTACATAGACCAGCAGCTACGACAGCAAAGGGCCGCGCAGCAGTTTGGGATGATGCAGCCCCATGCTTGGAGGCCACAAAGAGGCCTCCCGGAGAACTCGGTCTCGATTCTTCGGGCTTGGTTGTTCGAGCATTTCCTTCATCCGTGAGCTTCTTTCTGAATGTGGTTTGGAGTTGCAGTTCTAATTTACTGATCATTCACTATTAATCACGGCTTGTTTCGATCAGGTACCCAAAGGATTCCGAGAAGCTGATGCTTGCGCGACGAACGGGTTTAACGAGAAACCAGGTATGTTCTCATCAAATTAGCCCTAGTTGCGTAGTGTACTGTCCTTGAACAGCTAACAAAATTTGCTTAGCCAGGTCGCAAATTGGTTTATAAATGCACGTGTTCGCCTTTGGAAGCCCATGATCGAGGAAATGCACAGAGAAGAGGTTCTTGACACAGACCGGGACTCAAATTCTTCCCCAAACAAGCTTCAGAAAGTTGAAGACCAAACCATATACAGCACTGACAGGGAAGAAGACCCGCATATCTCCGATGCTGAAAATTCTAAACCGAGCAACTCCAGCGAGCACTCGAAGACCAATCCCACGATCGAACCCGAAACATTGGACCACAATCCGATGACCGATCACAGCAATCCGTATGACGGAAGTGGGAGATTCATGGCCTATCAGATGGCCGGTTTGGGTCAATATGGAGCAGACATGGTGTCTCTAACGCTTGGGCTTCATCACTGGAACTCCGCTCTCCCCGTGTCGGACGGGCACCCGAGCTTCTTACCCGTGCGAAAATCCGATGTGTATGCGCCAAATTCTTCTCCATTGGAGGCAAATGCAGCGGTCTACGAGCTCGTGAGCATGGGAGATCGGCATCATGGCTGCGAATCTTTGCATTTCATGCAAGGTTTTGTGCCTTGATGAAGATGCTGGCTGTTGCAGAAATTGCTGAAGGATGATACCAACAAGTTGCTGTTCTCATATCCTTAATCCATCAAAACTACATTGCCAATCAGCCAATGACACCTCTGTAATTGTCGCGATTAGAGTAGAGGAAGAAGAAGAAGAAGAAGAAATGTAACTATTGAAGCCTTTAGGCATTGTAGGATTGAATAATTCTGAGGTCTGTAAATAACTGTGGAAGCCTGGGTGTGAAGCCATTGCAAGTTGAATAACGGTCATCCAGGTTGTGTAAATGTGATTCAAAGGCCACATCTTGGTGTTTTATCTTTATGTAATTCTATTCTATGCATGCATTTTTGTTCATTATATATATATATATAATCATCTCTTTGAAATTATCTCATCTCCATAATTAGGAGGCTGAGCTGATGAATTAGAATTGGAGGTCATTTTTTATTGAAATTTGGCCTCCAATTACAAATTCGAAGCCCCAATTCCATCCAACGGAGCGAGCCATTACTGTATTTGAGATTTTTTCCATTATTTTTCTTTGAGAGCTTATATAAAAAAATAATCGGATTCAGCATGCCACAAAATTTATTAGGGCCCGTTCTTTTGGACGAAATTGGAATTGAATATTGATGAATATTGTTAAAATGAATATTAGTGACTAATTCCAAATTCAACGTTCACCTAATAAACAATATTTGTGAATATTGTGAAATTGATAAATTCTTTTGTTCGTTTGTTAAAAAAAGTTCAATATATTATAAAAAAATGTGCATCTAGGCAGAAAAATGCTCATCCGGGTATAAAAACGTGCTCAGAAAAAATATGTGCGCCGGCAACAAAATGCGCGCCCGGGCGAAAAATGCATGCCCGGGCGAAAAATGCGTGCTTGGGCGAATAACGCGTGCCCGGGCGAAAATGCGCGCCCAGGCGAAAAACGCGCGTGCCCAGACGAAAAAAACGGGTCCCCGGGCGAAAAATAGGCGCCACTTGTTTCTTACTATTGTTTCTCTGACGCCAAAATCCGAACAGATCCCAAGTGTTTTCTCACTGACCGACTTTTTACCCTTCTCCATCTTTAGGGTCTAACTTGTAACCTCGAACTTCATATTTGGAAGAAATCAAATTTTTTTTTTCAAATCTAGAGTAATTTGTATTTATCATTACAGCTACAATATGCATCTTGATAAGCATGAAGCAAATAATAACCATCTTGAATTGGGAATTATTATCCTTCCATAATAGACATCACAGAAAGGCACTCTTTTGTAAGAGGAATTTTTAATTTGGAACCGGACTTCTGCTCCAAATTTTCATCGAGGTAGGAGATCATTTCGATCTCCTAATTTTCTGACACGCAAAAGAGAAAAGTGAACAAATTAAGACATCAAAATGATCTCCTGGGAGATCAAATGATTTTCTGGGAGATGATTTCGATCTCCTACCCGAACAAAAATGTAGATCCGGAGCCTGGTTTCAAAAAATTTGCCTTTTGTAAAGAGAATGAATGACTTGCATTATTTTTTTATTTTGGAGGGCACTTCTATATACCCCACTGCGAAATGCTAATGATCATAAGGTAGAGTTTCACATCCTTCCTCCCTAAAAATTTCTAGCTTTTATATAGTGTTTGAGAATCTGGTGTAGCATTTTATAATAAGGTAAGATTCTCATAAATTTAAATATTACGAGCATATAGAATATATGTGAGATTCTTAGATCATTGCTCATATTTATTTAATTCACTATAATGGTTATGGGAGGTAGATGAATGCCCTCCTTGATTGTTAGTCCTCATACTGATGATTTTTCATAATTAAAGCTATCAAAGTTGCTCTACTAGAAAATATTTAAGGTTAAATTATGAATTCGGTCCCTAAAGTTTGGGGGCCTTTAAGAAATCAATCACAAAGCCTCAAACTTTCGGATTTTGGTCCAAAATGTTTAATAACTTTAAGATTTTAGTTCCTAACTATATTAAATATTTATTTGTAAGGAAAATACATGCTTAGGTGGTAGTTAATTGGTGAAAATGCATGCCTCTTATCTGCGGGAGATGTGAATCGAACCACAAAGGCGATGACAAGAAAGTCGCAGCAGGGAGTTTTCGGGGAGAAGCGTGGTCGTTGCAGGATAGCGAAGGAGGAGTTTGGATTCAACCTTGATATGGGAATCACCATTCCATGCAAGGAGATCGTCTTGTTAAACCACCACACCATTTTTCATTCCATCCTTCACCTGGGTCAAGGATCAGAGAGGTGGAGCCTATTATAAGCACGAGTGGACCGTCTGGATAGGCGGTGTGAGACTAATCTTGACATGCATTTTTTTGATTCATGCTGGACCATCCAACACATCTTCTGTGCCCTCACTTCTACGCTCAGAAGAATGAAGTTATGAGAACAAGGGACTGAGGGAGGGGCAGAGAATATGATGTGGTGGTGCTCTTCCTCTTTCCTTCTTAATTTGTCTTCAAGTTTTGAAGATTTTTCAAATCTTTAATTTGTATATATTTCGAGCAGCATGTTGTGGCGCCGCCGTTTTGCATGACTTCGCTCTCCTTCGTTTTCTTTGGAATGGTTAGAGATGCTGCTGAGAACCTGGATCTCGGAGCTGGATACTGTTGCGTCCGGCGTTCCTTCACTTGACCTGTGACGTTCTGCTACTTATTTAAGAAATTAAGTAGTGCCCTTTCCAACAGTTCGGACTTTTGGAACAGTTGGGTATGCGCTTGATCCATCAATTAGTATCAGAGGGGGTCACGGGTTCACCGGGGGGGGGGGGGGGCACTATTAAATCCCTATTTTTCCTTCTACCTGTGTGGGTCCGGCGGGTCAGGCAACCGTGGGCATGTGGTAACCCCACATCTGAGCCAAGTGGGCCATGTGGTAACCCCACCTCTGAGCCGACGGGTTGTGCTGGACGTCAGGGGGGGAATTGTTGGGTCCGACGTTCCTTCACTTGACCCGTGACGCTCTGCTACTTATTTAAGAAATTAAGTAGCGCCCTTTCCAACAGTGCAGACTTTTGGAGCAGTTAGGTATGTGTTTGATGCATCAGATACATTGAGAAATGAGAGGATTTGATGTACCTCTCTCTTCTAATAACCATTTAATTACCATCTAAGTATGTTTTTCCGTTAGAAATAATGGCTCCATGAGATTAGAGATTAAATTTAAACTTAAAGTCATTAAATTTTTGGAACCAAAAATCTTAAACCTTTGAGAATGAATTCATGATTTTCCCTATATTTTAATATATGTTATATATATATATATATGGCCATTTATCGGGACTTTCCCTCTAATTTTGCTAAATTACTGACAACACTCATCTTATTTTTGAAATTACAAAAACTTTCCCTAAAGTTTTCATTTCATTACAAAAATCTTCCCTGAAGTTTTAATTTCATTACATCCATGCACAAAAAGACCTCCCTCGGTGTACAATGTACAAGGGGTATTTTTCTTCATGGATTCAATGAAATGAAAAGACCAGAGGAGATTTTTGTAATAAAATGAAAACTTAAGAGGTGTTTTTTGTAATTTCAAAAATAAGAGAGATGCTCTCACTAATTATACTAATTTACAAGAAAAATTTGAGTAACTATATATATATATATATATGATTTAGTTAAGAAATGAAAAAGATCTATCAATCAAGCCACTTCTAATACCATTTTCTTAATTTTTTTTCCAGAGAGCACCCAAATGCTCTCACCCTCCCTCTCTTCAACAACTCTCTCCACAACTATCAATGCTTTATCAATAATTTATTAGCAGATGAAATTATTATATGAATATGCAGTTGATATCGCTTTAATTTTCAATTATTGATGTGATAATTAATGATTATAAATATATATATATATATATATATATATATATATATATATATATATATATATATATATATATATATATATATATATATATATATATGTTGCGGACTAATTCGATGTCCCGGTCGGACCGGATTAACTTGAACCGTCTTAACTCACGGAGCGGTCGAGTGCGCACACAGTCAATGAAGATGAACAGTAGACACAAGTTTTGATGACGTGGAAAACCCCCTTAAATGGGTAAAAAACCACGTGATCGGGTCTGTGCCGGTCAAATTCCACTAGCTTTCGGTGATTACAGTATGCTTGGTGAATCGGGGCGACAGGCCGCTCCCGTTACAACTTGAGGGGAGAGAGAGAGACTGTAGTTTCCTGCGGGCAACAGGCTGCACCGCGGAAGTGACTTAGGCGAGGGAACGTGTGAAGTGCTTCTGGTGCGCGCACTCGGGGCGGCGCGCGCTTGCTGGCTTTAGATGCCTTCTTACTTCAGTTTCCTCGAGATCTTGGGCGTTCCCTTGCTGTCAACGTGCTGGTGGGGTGCTTATAGCCGCTTGTAGCTGCTGGTGGCCGCTGGTAGCTGCTAATGGTTCACGGCGAGCGGAGACCGACTTGGTGGAGGAGGCGGGAGAGCTCTCACCTGAGGAAGAAGAAGAAGAGCCGGAGAGGAGAAAAGGTGAGAAATGAGGAGCCCATGGGGGTCCTTTTATAGCCCCCATGGGGAGGTCATGGTGGGTCCCCCCACTAACTAGGTGGGTTAGTGGGTGGTTACCCACGGATCAGACGGCTACGAAGGCCCCATCACAATCGGATGGTGGAGGCACAGGAGGCATGAAACCGGTCGACGGTGGTCGACGGGAGGCGGCCGGCCGGCGGCGGGAGGCGGCCGGCCGGCGGCGGGAGGCGGCCGGCCGGCGGCGGGAGGCGGCCGGCCGGCGGCGGGAGGCGGCCGGCCGGCGGCGGGAGGCGGCCGACCATCGGCGGGAGGCTGCCTGCCAGCGGCGGGAAGCGGCCGACCGGCGGGCGACAGGCGGCGGTGGCCGGCGGTGGTTGGCGTCGTGTGGCAGTGGTTTCTTCCTTTTGTGATGGGAGAGGAATTAGTGGAGAGATAAAAGGGGAAGTGGGCCCTCCCACTCTCCTCCTATCATGATGGGGATCATGGGGAGTGGGTTGACTAGTCAACCCCATGATCCCCTCATTTGGAACGACTATGCGCACCCCCAAATGCTTTAAAAAGGGGTTAATGCCCATCAATTGCCTCCAAAATTCTTGTTGTCGAGGAACAAAGTGAAGAAAACAACTTAAGATTTTTTCCTCATCTCCCTCCTCCTTGCCCCCATGACTTCTTCCGGAGAGAAGGCGGAAATGACGGAGAGCGGCGCTTCGAAGGAATGCACATGAGTTTTATAAAGGGAGAGACGCCTGGTGACGGCTTCGAGCGGCGTCGAGAGAGGTGTCCGCTTCCGCGGAATCGAGGCGCGCGGCCGGGGTTACACCCCTAGCCTCCCGCGGCCGCGCATGCGCTTAAAGGGAAGGCGGCGGGCAGCATGCATGGCCGGCCACGGGTGCAGGTGCCGGCGCACCTGGCCGTGCGGTGGCCGGCGCGTGACTTCCCGCGCTCGGGGGCGCACGGCGGCGCACGGGTGCGCGCACAACCATATGCGCGGGCGCGGGCGTGCGCGACCCTGCTCGCGGGTGCGTGCGCGTCCCTGCGCGCGGGTGCGCACGCGCGACCCTCCGCGCGTCTGACCTTGCGCGTGGATGGGCACGCCGTACGTGAGCTGTACATTTGGACTTTGCGCGCGCATGATGCGTCGGGGTAGCTTGCGATGGATAGTTAGTGATGTGTGCACGAAGCACGCTGCATACGCGATGTGCGCAAGGTGTAACATGTCTGGCGCACTAAGCGCCCAAGGGAAGAGATTGCTGAGATGTGGAGTTTCTGTTTCCCCTCGAGTGTATCACCGAGTACTTCTTGTACAAGGTCGGAGGGGAAAACTTGCTGCGGCGTGGTTCCCGGATGCAGAGACAGTGCTTCCAGAATGGTGCCCCAGTTGGCAAAGTTCATGTTGTTTCGCGTGAGTTTGACGTGTAACGTTGTTTTGCGCGAGACTGACTCGCGATTATTGCTCGCACGAGCTTGACTCGTGACTTTTGCTCGAACAAGACTTGCTTGTGACTTTGCCTTGCGCGGTTTGTGACCGCGGCTTAGTTTGAACGAGGCTGGCTCGCAGCTTCGCTGGCTCGCCGCCGTGCTTGCACGAGGTTGGCTTGTGGCTTAATTTGCATGGTTTGCGACCGCGACTTAGTTTGCTTGCGAATTGCACGCGACTTAGTTTGCGCGAGGGCTTCTTGCGGCTTCATCGTAAGGGGGGCAAGCCCCCACGGGGAGTTTGCGCGAGGGGTGTTGTTGTAAGGAGCACGCTGCACGGAGGCAGTTGCTGTGAGGAGCGCACTGCATGGATGCAGTTGTTGTGGGGAGCGCTCTCTATGGAGACAGTTGTTGTGGAGAGCACGCTGCACGGAGGCAGTTGCTGTGGGGAGCGCGCTGTACGGAGGCAGTTACTGTGGGGAGCATGCTGCACGGAGGCAGTTGCTGTGGGGAGCGCGATGCACGGAGGCAGTTGCTGTGAGGAGCGCGCTGCACGGAGGCAGTTGCTGTGGGGAGCGCGATGCACGGAGGCAGTTGCTGTGAGGAGCGCGATGCACGGAGGCAGTTGCTGTGAGGAGCGCGCTGCACGGAGGCAGTTGCTGTGAGGAGCGCGCTGCACGGAAGCAGTTGCTGTGAGGAGCGCGCTGCACGGAGATAGTTGCTGTGAGGAGCGCACTACACGGAGGCAGTTGCTGTGAGTAGCGCGCTGCACGAAGGCAGTTGCTGTGAGAAGCACGCTGCACGGAGGCAATTGCTGTGAGGAGCGCGCTGCACGAAGGCAGTTGCTGTGAGAAGCGCGCTGCACAGAGGCAGTTGATGTGAGGAGCGCGCTGCGCGGAAGCAGTTGCTGTGAGGAGCGAGCTGCACGGAGGCAGTTGCTGTGAGGGTAAACGGACGTCTTCGCCCTTGGGCGAAGTGAGTGTGCATTTCAAACTGCATGGATGACGCTCACAATCAACATGCCTAAAATGAGATTTTTTTTACTTTTTTAGAGTTTCAGTCATGAGACTGTTCTTGTGGGAATACAGAATTCATATGAAAGTAAAATTGATAAACGTTATAATAGATAGAGCCCTTTTGAGGTGCGAAGCCCTCTCTTGGGTTGATCGTCTAAGGGGTTGCCCCCAGTCCGGTCTAGCAAACGGTGGGCCGATTTCCTTTCAGCGGACTTGGTGTCTATCCCCGTAAGAATCTCCCCAGGAGGCCTTGTTTGATGAGATACTCGATCTCCTCCTTGAGCTTTGAGCAATCTTCCGTGTCGTGTCATTGTCCATGGTGAAACTCACAGTACTTTGTCCGGTCCCTAGTATTTTTAGCGAGAGGTCTGGGCCTGCGGAGCGCCTCGTTGCCTTGGATCGCATAAAACACATTTGTACTGGAGGTGTTTAGGGGTGTGTAATCCCGGGGAGGCTGATCTCTCTGATGGTCACGTTGGCGCTTTCCGTCCTGATGTTCTTGTCGAAATCTTCGTTCTTGGTGTTGAGGGGACGGCTCTTTTTCCCTTTTTTGCTTCTGGTTGTCGTCAAACTATTGATGATGAGCTTCAATAGTCTCGTCGGCTGCAATCTACGCCTCTACGCGGTACACGAGGTCGGGGTAGCTAGCAACGGTTTCCCTCATTAATGCTGAATAGAAGCCGCAAGGACGAAGGCCCCCCAAGGAACACTCCTCTTAACAGTTCTGGGTCGACTCCTGGGATTTGGCGGGCTTCTGCGGAGAACCTGCGAAAGAAGTCCTTCAAAGACTCCTCTTCGTTCTGGCGGATTCCTGATAAGTGGGAAGGGTCGTGGACGATCCTTCGATTTGCTATGAACTGATCGACAAATTTTCTTGTCAGTTCAGTGAAATTGACGATAGTACTGGTCCTCAGCAAATGGAACCATGTTCGGGCCTGTCCTTTGAGAGTGATCGGAAACACCTGGTAGAGAAGGTGATCTGGAGCATTATAGATTCTCATAATAGTGGTGAAATGATTGACATGTTCTAGCGGATCATCAGTCCTGTCAAACGTCTCAATGTTCGTGAGTTTAAATCCATTTGGGATTGGATGGTCCAAGATCTGGGGTATCAGGGGGGAGCTTTGACATAGTGGTTGGCAGGTATGAATATCTCTTACACCAGCCTGACGACATTCTTCAGCGATGACTTCTCTAATTTCCTCCCGAGTGAATCTTTCAAGCGGAGGTAGACGAGCTTCATTGGCGGGATCGTGGCGGAGATGGTCCACTCTCATTCTCCTCTGGTCCGGGTGAGCGGAATTTGCCGCTTCAGAATACTCTTCGGATATTTCATGTCTTGGAGGAACCTCTTGGGCTCCGCCCTGATTTGGTTGTGGTAGTGGATCCACACGAGCTGGTTGCAATGGGGGAGCTGGAGGCGCTCCAAGGTTCCGCAACAGGGTGAGCATTTCAGTTTGTTGTTCTTTCATTTGGAGAAGGCGTCCCTCCATGGTGGCGACAGGAGCAAATGCGGCTTCAGCGGTCAGTGGTACGTCCATCATAGAGTGTGAACGTGCGGGCTCGGGATGTCCGCTAAGGGCGGAGCCTTCAGCGGTACAGGTGCTTCTCTTTGCCATTAGGGCTGAACTTGGGAAGAGTGATGCTCGCGATCTTGTCCTTCGAAGGATGTTGGGGAAATCTCGTTCCTACAGACTGTGCCAAACTGTTGCGGACTAACTCGATGCCCCGGTCGGACCGGATTAACTTGAACCGTCTTGCTCACGGAGCGGTCAAGCGCGCACACAGTCAATGAAGATGAACAGTAGACACAAGTCTTGATGACGTGAAAAAACCCCTTAAATGGGTAAAATACCACGTGACCGGGTCTGTGCCGGTCAAATTCCACTAGCTTTCGGTGAATACAGTATGCTTGGTTAATCGGGGCGACAGGCCGCTCCCGTTACAACTTGAGGGGGGAGAGAGAGACTGTAGTTTCCTGCGTGCAACAGGCTGCACCGCGGAAGTGACTTAGGCGAGGGAACGTGTGGAGTGCTTCTGGTGCGCGCACTCGGGGCGGTGCACGCTTGCTGGCTTCGGATGCCTTCTTCCTTCAGCTTCCTCAAGATCTTGGGCGTCCCCTTGCTGTCAACATGCTGGTGGGGTGCTTATAGCCGCTGGTGGCCGCTGGTAGCTGCTGGTGGTTCACGGCGAGCGGAGGCTGACTTGGTGGAGGAGGCGGGAGAGCTCTCACCTGAGGAAGAAGAAGAAGAGCCGGAGAGGAAAAAAGGTGAGAAATGAGGAGCTCATGGGGGTCCTTTTATAGCCCCTATGGGGAGGTCATGGTGGGTCCCCCCACTAACTAGGTGGGTTAGTGGGTGGTTACCCACAGATCGGACGGCTACGGAGGCCCCATCACAATCGGATGGTGGAGGCAAGGGAGGCGTGCAACCGGCCGATGGTGGTGGACGGGAGGCGGCCGGCCGGCAGCGGACGGCGGCGGGAGGCGGCCGGCCGGCGGCGGGAGGCGGCCGGCCGGCGGCGGGAGGCGGCCGGCCGGCGGCGGGAGGCGGCCGGCCGGCGGCGGGAGACGACCGTCCGGTGGGCGGCGATGGCCAACGGTGGTTGGCGTCGAGTGGCGGTGGTTTCCTCCTTTTGTGATGGGAGAGGAATTAGTTGAGAGATAAAAGGGGAAGTGGGCCCTCCCACTCTTCTCCTATCATGATGGGGATCATGGGGACTGGGTTGACTAGTCAACCCCATGATCCCCTCATTTGGAACGGCTATGCACGCTCCCAAATATTTTAAAAAGGTGTTAATCCCCATCAATATATATATATATATATATATATATATATATATATATATATATATATATATATATGACTGATCTTATGCGCACCATTTAGGGTGCGCACAATGCGCACAACCCACTTAGAGATATTTTTTGAAAAAGTTGTCATCATCAAAGTTGTAGATCTCATCGATACGAACAACTTTCATGTTAACCACTTTTTAATTCGAAGCCGTTTAGGCCCCCGATTTGATGCTCGAAAAATCTGGGGCGTAGTACATGAAGGACGCCCCAGATTTTTCGGGCACCGAATCGGGGGCCTAAACGGCTTCGAATTAAAAAGTGATTAACATGAAAGTTGTTCGTATCGATGTGATCTACAACTTTGATGTTGACAACTTTTTCAAAAAATACCTCTAAGTGGGTTGTGCGCATTGTGCGCACCCTAAATGGTGCGCATAATAACATTTCCATATATATATCTATATTTAATAAGGGTGATCTTTGCTCTTTCGGTCACGGAAGGAATTCCCGGAAAAGCCCCGCCAGCACTTCCTCCTGCTTCGTCTGCAAGCGACATTGCAGCTCTTTCATATATGAGGAAATATCATATGCGGGCAAGGAATTTTGGGGGTCAAGATGGTCTCAAAACGAAAAGTGATCAACATGAAAGTTGTAGATCTCGGCGAGACGAACAACTTTCATGTTGATCACTTTTTGATTTGGCGCCGTCTTGGCCTTCGATTTGAGCCTTGATTTCGAGGCACAAATCGAAAGTCAAGACGATTCCAAATCAAAAAGTGATCAACATGAAAGTTGTTCGTCTCGCCGAAATCTACAACTTTCATGTTGATCACTTTCCGTTTTGAAATGATCCCAAGAGATCATTTTGGATCTTTTGGGAGATCATTTCGGGACTCCCAATAGGTCATTTCGCTGAGATTTAGAGAGAGAAATCACATTTATGCGCGCTTTAAACAAGAAAATCTCTAAAATTTCTGATGGGCAAGGAGGGCGATAAAGTACGGGTGATGCACTTTATCGTAAAGTACGGGTATCCAATGGTCCGTGTAGATGCCCCTACGCATCCCAAAACACTCTGAGATGTGTCTGCTTTTCAAAAGTGTACAGACATCCACGCAAATCGTTGAATGTCCGCACTTTACCACCGCCTTTAGACAGAAAACTCTAAAAAATTTATGGAAGAAATAAAAGAAGGGAATGAGTACACCTGGGAAGCTCACAGCTTCTCCGGAAATTTTAGTCTAGGGTTTACAACTTCAATCTTTTTCGCTTCCGCCAGCAGATGGCGATGGATTCTGATCTCGCTAAGCCAGGCCGAGGTAAGATTGCTTTCGCAGCACTCGATCGGACAGAAGAGCTGAATCCATGATTTCGCTATCTGTTTTTTTCTTCTTAATGCATCTCCTTCCATGATCTCAAACCCTAGGGTTCGCCTTCAAGGAATCCTTTTCTTCTATTTTTTTCACATCCCCCATTGATTTGAGCCGAAATTTTAGGGAAGAATGTAAGAATTTCAGCATCCTTATTCATATTTATTTCACCCCGTTCACTGCAAGTGCCAGTTTTTAGTGCTTCAGATCTCCAATTCTCCGTATTTTGAAAGCAAGACAATGTTTTCCTCATTCAAATGAGGATCAGCAAGATTATGGCAAGATTTCAGAACACTGGAATTAGTATTAGCAGCTCTGATCTTCTGCAGAGATCTAGTTTCCATTCCACACTGCATTTCAACCAGAAAGAAGAGATCTTGCCCACAAATGTTGTAGTCAGGAGCATAGCTTACATTGTTCAGAAAACAGAAAGATGGGATTCATTGCTCAAGGAACTCTGCCTTGCTTCTTCGTCTGAGATTACACCGTCGGTCGCCGTTCAAGTACTCAAGCGCATAAAGAAACCCGACGCAGCCCTCAAGTTCTTCCAATGGCTGGATGCTCGCGAAGGTTTCAGCCATGATAGCCTGAGTTACTCCGCAATCATAAAGGTTTTATCAAAGAATCGTAACCCCTCGAATGCGTCGACCGCTGACTCTTTGCTTCATACGAAAATTGATCTCGGGATGCAGGTGATTCGAGCCGACTATGATCTAGTGCTGCGTCAGCTGGCCGTCGTTCGACGATCCGATGCTGCTCTGCCATTGCTCGATGAGATGGTTGCCCGTGGATTCAATCCTTCGGTGATTTCGTGCAGAGCCCTGCTTTCCGAGCTTTTTCGCTCTAGACGGGAAGATTTGGGCTGGGAGTTCTTCGCCCGAATACTCGATGGGAAGATCGGCACCCCGCGCTTCGAAATCGTTAATGTTGCGATGAAGAACCTGTGTGTGAAGAGAGATCTCCATGGAGCTTTGGAGCTTTTTATGAAGGTGAAAGCTGAGAATTACAAGCCTAATTCAGAGAGCTTCAATGTGCTGATCAAAGGATGTTGTGAGAAGGGAGAAGTGAAGATTCTGTGTGAGGTTTTCAAGAGCATGCTTGATGATAATGTGAAGCCAGATAGTTATACTGTGAATTTGCTCATCAAGGAGCTGTGTAGAGAAGGGAAACCTGAATTTGGAAATCAGCTTTTCAACCACATGAGGAGGGTGGGTTGGATTGATAGAAAATTTGTTTACGCTCAGCTCGTCGATTCTCTTTGTGATTATGGCTGGTGGTTGAAAGCATTTAAGATTTTCGTTAAAATGGTTCGAAGAGGGCACCATCCGAAGCGAGATTCGTATGACAATCTGGTGCGAAGATTGTGCACGGGCGGTCGAGTCAACGAAGCATTTGAGGCGAAAGATCTAACCTTGAGGAAGGGATGTTTGCCGGTGGCCGACATCCATAACGGATTGATCGACGGATTGTGCTTGAGTGGAAGAATGGACTTGGTTGAGAAATTGCTGGCCAAGATTGATGTCAGGGGATCGGAATTCGATTCTCGTGGTTATAATATCGTTCTTCGTGGATACTGCCTGTCGAGAAATGCGGTGGAGGCGGCGAAGTGGGCGGAGAGAATGAGGGAAGCAGGCTTGAAACCGGACGGGGAGTTGCACGATGTGTTGGCTGCTTGCGTGGGTGATCGAGGGATGGGTGATGAAGCAGTGGAGGTGAAGGCCTGTGTTGATGAATTATGAGGTGTAGTTGTATGATATGAACCAAGTTAATGAGGTATCATATGAAATAATGATCAGTTTGTTACCCAAAGAGTGCAGCAGCACAGGTGCTTCAAAATAAGTATCAGAAAGAGCTTTCAGGGCTATATTTGGGATATTTTTAGCGTTTGAGCAGCGGCGACAATGTGAAACAGTGATAGTAAATTGAGCGGTGGCATGTTATCCATGTTTGGAACTTCCAAAACAATATTTTTTGATATGGAAACATAATTTGAGCGAAATTATGTTACTGCATGTTATATCCTTATCAATTTACTGTGATAGTAAATTGAGTTCATTCCCTGTATTGACAAAATAAATTAAAAAAAACAAGCAAAGAGAGTAGTAACCCATTCTTCTATTATACAATTACAAAAAATACAGCTTGTTATAAGGGAAAGACATTATGCATGAGGCGACTTGTTGAGAATATATCATAAAATTAGGCATGCAGCAAGGAATGTCGAGGAGAAACAGCGTCAAATCTTGAAAATACGAATGAGAATCTTTTGAGAACATGAGGCAAGGAATGTTGAGCGTAGACAAACCAACATTAGAACGCCCTCCGCGGATGCAGGACCTGCTCCAAACAAACCCAATTGTGGTCATCCGCCCGACGATAACCACCAAAGCAACACCTTGTCAACACACTAGCTTTAAGACATTCCCAATCCGAGAAAACAACATTGTTAAGATAAGTAGGTTAGTTAGTCGATTTCTTCGAAAAAAATGCTTCTGTTTACTTGCAAATATTTAACTGATTAGTTTAATCAACAATCACCAACTAAAAAATAACCATTATATTTCAGTAAAATAGAAATCCCACAACTTTTTAACAAACAACAATAACCCTTTCATTCTTACATAACAATCTCAACAATCAGTCATTCAGTTCACTACATAATAATGGTGACGAGATTTCGTACCTTTTCCGAATCTGTTCCACAGAATAAATTCATTCAATTTATGCCAAAAAGGGCGGCTTCACCGTTGATGAGAGCCTGACATCAACCCTGAGCGAAAAAAATATAGCCAAGGGCTGCCCAGTCTGACAACCCTAATTGAACTAGTGCAGGTTCATTAGAAGTAGACATAGTTACATTTGACATCTCCATGGTAAGAAATAAATCCTGAGAGTATTTCAAATACAAAATTCCAACCAAGAAAAACAATACAGAAGAGGAGAAAATATACAACATACATATAGTCTATCACAACAAGCCTGCTCTGGTTTTTATATATATAATAGAAGAGATTAGTATGCGGTTATATGCGAATGATCCAGAGAAGCGGTCATGATTGGCATCACCTGGGCGCTCTGGTGACACATCTCTTCAGCTTCTTTCGCGGGGTTTTGTCAAGAATAACGAATAAGCCAGTTTTTGAATTCGGCGAACCAAATGGATATCTGGACAGCAAGATGGCACTACAATATCATTAACGGCGGCGTGCGCCCATTAAAATTAAGAAAAAAAAACTTGATCAAAATGTTCATACTCACTTTATCCTCGACGGTTTCTTCCACCAAAAGAATAGTGATGCCACCCACTGAAAAACATGAATAGGAGATTATCTTTAAGAAAATATGCTATTTATTCAAAAAATAGATGTAACATGAAGAGAGCACAAAAAGGCATCTATCGGCCCAAAAATAAAGCTATTCGTCATAACATTCTCATTTCATTCAATTTTTTGTTGTTGCTGTCAATCAATTTTTGATGTTCAACAATCGGATTCAAAACCATCCACAACCTAATGATAATTTTCAGATTTTAGGTTTTGGTCTCCATTGCATCCTCTTACTTGTAAGTTTCCTGGTAATTTCTTTTAACATACCAACTGGATTTGATTATTCCATTTGAATTTCCACTTCATGATTCTCAAGGTGAGGCATTAAAACGAATACAATTGTCTTAATATGGTAGAACAGCTATTTAAAACCCTTGTTAGCCTTGCAAGATTCCTAGTTTCTGATAGCACATGTTATCGTCATGAAGTAGGGTAGAGAGGAGAGGATTGTGGAAAGAAGACAAAGCGGGGCTGGCAAAAAGCCGGACGCATGACCGAGTCCAAGCCTTTTCTTAATTTTCAAATGCTCAAAGATAAAGAGACAATGGGTCTCCCCTTATATAATCAGGGCCTCCCAGAAATTAAAGTCAAGTCCAAGATAGAAATACTACTACATAATAATAGAAGAGTACAATTGGTCCTTAGCGCAATGCCCTTGGCTCCTCTCATGGTCGACGTGTGTAAATGCATATGATGCGTTTCTGGATTCCTTGCTCGTACTCATATTCATATAAATACCCCATGACTGAAGAACGACCTTGTCCTCAAGGTTGAACTCTGGGAACTATGGGCCCTTCTATCTCTCTCCAAGATTCACGTGACGGATGGACAACACTCTGATTGCTTCGTACACAGGGATGGCCCCCACAAACATATCCTTGGGGAGGGATGCTTGAATGGGGTGATCTCCCACTGTGTTCCTGAGCTGAGACACATGAAACACCGAATGAATCCTGCTGGCGGGTGTTAGTTGTAAGTGATAAGCGACCTCATCCTTTCCATGATCAAGAAGGGCACGTAATGCGGGCGAGGAGCTTGTAGTGGATTCATTTGTCTGCTGAATTTTGTCATTGAGGACAAATACACTCTCCCACTCTCCGACAGAGTGAACACAACATGCCTACAGTAACGGTTGTCCTGTTGGGACAAATACACTGAATTCAAACGCCACCGATTCAACACGACATTAGCTGACCATGGAGCAGAGTAGTTTAGGGGTGGACGCACATATATAAGCTGGAAGAGAGGTGCCGACCACTGAATGCTGACACGTGTTATACCAAAACTAGGCCAAAGCAACCACGTGGACAAGAGACAATGCTGCTCCATGGCAGAACAACATAGGTAAGTCTTGAGGCATCAATTTGAGGACCTCGATCTCACCATCCATCTGAAGATGTGTTGAAGCAACTGAGTCCCCTACTACTTGAGTAGCTCGCGCCAAAAGGAGTTCATGAACACTGAGTCGCAATCGCTGATAATGGAGTGTGGGAGTCCATGCAATCAAGACAATCTCCCATATGAAAACATGGGATTGGAGCTCGCAATGCAGAGAAGTTTGATTGGGATGTGTTGAAATAATTTGTATAAAGGCTCGTCCATTGGAGAGCTCATTAGTGTATAAAGTTTAGTCTCACATCTCAGGATGGAGTTGTACCTTCACTTCTCCATCCCCTTTTTTATTTCCATGTGTTTTGCATTTCTTTGCATGGTATCAGAGCTATCGACCCCTTGGCCTCTACGCGATTGAGCTCCTGCTCTCATGCATCTTTCGCTTCAAGCGGATTCCATAACATAATACACCCAGACCCCCGACCCGTGCGCACTCCATAACAGAACCCACCCGGACCGTCTCTGCTCCTTCAGCCCCTCCTGCTTGGACCCTCCTCAATTTTATAAGCCTCTTGTAGTCTTGTGCCGCTTGCTGGGACCCACCGCCACTCTGCTAACCGATCAAAACCCACACACACGTTTACTCCTTGAGAGAACCATACTGTGCGTACACCTTCCTGGATCAACCGCAGAGACCGCCCCCTCCTACACACAGGGTCGCCTGGACCACACAACTCCTCCTTGCGGGACTTTCTCAGTGGCCACCCCAACATCCCTTTTTGAGGTCATCTCCGCAGCTACCCGGACTTCCTACAATGCTCGTCGACTTCTCCTTTGTGACCAATTTGTGCAACCTCCATATTGCAACCGCCCGGACTCCTTGCTATGACCAGTTCGTGCGGCTTCCCAATTGCAACCGCCCAGACTCCTCAGGCTCGTGCAGCGCGGCTCCTTTTCCATTGGGCAGTTACTCTTCAAGTCCCAATAGATGTCTTGTCGTCGGCCTGTCATGGGCACCCATTCGGCCTCTTTTCTTGTCCTGGCTTCCCTCCCTGACGTGCATGATGAACTATGGGTTACAACTATCTCCCTCAATGGGAAGAAGAATTTTGTGTAATATGAGCACTTGGTACGACGTTTCTTTCAAATCAAAGGGCCGTCTCATCATATTTCATATGCTCCACCTATGTAACCTACAAAACAGTAGCTCTGCGATAATGGTTGGGTTCAGTCTTGGCTTCTCAATTTTATAGATATTGAGTCATATTTTATGGCCATGTACCATGAGACTGTCAAAGCCATGTGGGACAAGTTTCAGTCCCTTTACTCTAGCCAGGACAGTCTCCAACATCTCTTTGAAATCTTTACTCAACTCCAGGAGGTTGACTCTGGTGTGACTGGTGACCTGACCTCCTTTGTCGCTATATCCAAGACCCTCGTTGGGGCATGGCTTCGGCACCAACCCCCTCCTTGGATTTTGTTGTTCAGCACGCGCAAAAGGAGGTTGTGCGCATTGATCTCATGATGGCGTGGCTACCTCCCCATTTTCAGTGTTCGGGCGACCATCCTCTCCTCTCCGACTGTTCCATCTCTCTACGACGTGCGCTCTATGATCCTTAAAGTCACTTCGCCTCCTGAAGTCGTGATGCCTTCCTCTACTGCCCTTTTGCACCACTACCAAGCTATGCGCCTTCCTCCAGGATCTCGTGGCGGTCGCAATAATTCTCGAGGGGGGTATACGTGATGATCGCAATCGCTCCTCTCGGACGAACAATTGTCTTTGTACTTATTGTGGCAACCCAAATCATATTGAGGCAACCTGCTTCAAGAAACATGAGTTTCCAACGTCGACATCCAGAAAGTTGAATCATGCTTCTTCAGCCATGGATGTTCCCTCCTCCCCTCGCTCCGACGTTGACATCTTACGCGAGGAAATTCATCAATTTTGTGGGAAGCCTCAAACTCCATCACCTCTACTTTCAACGAAGACATATCCTGATTTCCGACACTCTGGTGTGGATAGTGAACTCTAGGGCTGCCGACCACATCACCCCACACAAACCTTCTCAATAATAATATACTTCTCCAGAGTTAATCATGGTGGGCAATGATGAAACCACCCCGGTCGGTGGTTCTAGAGATGTGCCACTCATTCCTTCTCTTCTCTCCGCTCTGTCCTTCATGTTCCTGGCTCTCAGTTTAATCTTCTCTCTGTCAGTCATTAAACTCAGAACCTTGATTGCTCACTCGTGTTTTCTTTATCTTCTTTTGAGATGCAGGACCAGCAAACTCGAAATATCATTGGGGGGGGGGGGGGGGGAGACTCTCTAATTGGTTGCACGCTCTGGATCTTCCACCATCGATTCTCTCCTCTGCCACATCCACTAACTGGCACCAGCATCTTGGACATGCTCCTCTGCCTATTCTCAAGTGGGTTTTTCTAGATTTTTCTTTTTTTGATTTTCAATGTGAATCGTGTATTTACGAGAAACAACATCATTTTATATTTTTCTCCTCAATTTACTCGGAGCATTGCACTTTTTGATTTAGTACATTCAGATATTTGGGTTCCCTACAAAGTTGTCTAGTGCTTCTGACTATCGTTATTTTGTTACTTTTGTTTTTGATCATTCTCGCATGACTTGATTGTATATGATGTGCAGTCGCTTTGAGTTGCTGTGATTCTTTCACTCTTTTCTCACTGATACTAAAAGCCAGTTCTCACACTCCCGTAAAATTTTTCTAACCGATAATGCTCGCGAATATACCAATCACAATTTTCAAGACACCTATAATACCTTGGGAATAATCCACCAACCTCTTGCCCCTATATGTCGCAACAAAATGGTGTGGCTAAACTCAAAAATCATCACCTCCTCGAAGTTATCAGGTCTCTTATGCTTCAAATGTGGGTTCCTACCGTCTATTGGCATTTCGTAGTGTCTACTGACTGCTAGCTCATTAATCACATGCCCTCTTCTGCTCTGAATTTTGTCGCACCGTTTCCTTCCTCTTTCCCTACACCTCTCTGTTCCCCTGACACCTTGTGTCTTTGATTGTGTCTGCTTTGTTCATCATCTTGCCCATGTTGTGGATAAGTTAACTCTCAATGCGATCAAGTATATGTTTGTTGGTTATTCTCATACCCAAAAATTTTACATCTGTTACTTTCCACCACATCAAAAACTTGTCACCTCCGCTGATGTCACCTTCCTTGAAAATCAACTATTCCACCAATCTAAACAACATATCATCTCGTCCCCAGGCCTTCCATGTTCTCACGTGCCTATCTTCACTGAGTTTGCTGCCCTACGGGAGTCGCCCCTTCCTACCGATGCTTCACAGACTGCTGATCAGAGACCAACCTCTACCGCTCGCCCTCTTTCACATTATGTCTCTTTGCATCACTTATTGAAAATGCTTCACAGTTTTGTGACCATTCTATCTTGTATTTTAACCCCTTCTTCTCTACAAGAGGCTTTTCGAAATCCGGGGTGGCGGGCTGCCATGGATGAGGAAATGGTTGCCCTCTGGGCTAATCATACTGGAGACCTTGTCTCTCTTCCTTCAGTCCGGACATGTGTTGGACGTAGGTGAGTCTTCACTGTGAAGCATGATCCTGATGGGACGGTTGAACGTCTGAAAGCTCTTCTTTTGACTCGTGGTTTTACTCAACAACACGGTCTCGGCTGTGAAGAGACTTTCTCTCACATAAAGAGTCGTCAAAACTCTCAACATTAGAATCCAATATCCAGTTGGTATTGGAGTCGTCAAGACTCTCAATGATGGTATAAAGATCACCATTCTCTGCTAGGAAGAAGAAATGATGTTTTTTTTACCAACCACAAACGTGCGCCATGCGCTCTCTCCGATCGCGGATCCTGAGGCACCATGGGAGGGCATGAATCCAGAGACACCACGGGCCTAACAACTCTTGAGGTGCAGTACGGGCGCCATGGTGCCCTAGGACACAAAAACATGCGTAAATCCGCACTCACATGTTGAAATCGCAGCCACCGACAGAGAGGGAGGCGGCATGGAGACCAAGCTGTTGTCGTTCGGCGTCATTCGCGCTACAAAAATTGTGCAATCCAATTGTGAACGGAGCACGCATGCCGGAAGATCGTGCCTTCGGGTACATGGCCTAAACATAATGTGGAGGAGAATTCTAACAGATGCGACCATATCAACATTAGAGCACCAGATCCCATTAGAACTCTACAGTTAAGCATGCTTGGGCGAGAATAGTACTTGAATGGGTGATCTTTTGGGAAGTCCTTGTGTTGCACACGTAGCGGACGACGTGTAAGCATGTCGCCCGCCCGTGCAAACACGCACACACACGCTACGAGGGAAGATGAGTAATTGATGCATTAATTACATATCAATTGTACCCTGTATTATATATATATGCAATATGCAAAAAAAGTGTTGTCCGAGCCAGTTTAGGCACGAGTAAAGCCCGTGCAACCAAGAGCAGTTGGGCACAAACGAAGCCCCATGTATGGCTGCTAGTATACATATATTATGCAACCTCTAACTTCCCTCACATAATCAAGCACATGCAAATACGTATGAGCACACACCCTCCGTGTGCGCCCACACTAACTCTGAGCTCTACCTATCGGCGTCTCCCCCACACATACACATACAGAACAACACACCAACGCATGAGCGCGCACACATATACATGTACATAGATAAAAATGCAAACCCACACAACATTCATCCACTTCACCAAGGCATGCACAAAAAGTCTGGCAGGCCCGGGCAAGGGCAAGGCCTAGGCCTGTCAGGCTCAAACTTTCAAGTAACCAGGCCAGGCATGGGACTGGCTTTTACCATGCCCAAGTCATACCCAGGTCCCACCACTAAAAAGGGGCTTGCTTGACCATGTTTAACCAGACCGGGAACGTCAGGCATGGCCCAGGCCTGTCTAGACAACCCTTTGTTGAGCACTCCTCTTAGCATTTAGTGCTGAGCACAACTATTTTATAGTTAGGCGGGCGCACAACTACTTTATAGCTGGGCCCAGCTGCCCAGCTATAATATAATAGTTGGGCAGGGTACCAAGCTATAATATAATAGTTGGGCAGCATGCCCAGCTATTATTTAATAATTGAATAGCCATGCCCCGTACTGGGCCTGTCTGAGCATCAAGCTGAGCAGTTATCCTATATGTGGGCATGTTTAGGTCCCAAGGCCTAGCCTGGGTTTGGATAGGGCTAGCTCGGGCCCAAGCCTAATCAATTTTTTTACCGGTTAGACTTTCCAAACTCGGACCTACGGCCCTCTACTTCACCTCTGCTCTCTCTCACTCACAAACATACACACACATATCGGTCAGTTATGAAGCACGGATACTTCTCCGAAGGAAGCATACCCGTACCGGATACGTATCCGGTACCGGTACGTACCCGATACTCGATGGATACACCTATGTGGACACTTGAACTTAGCACATCATTCTGCATACTGTGATAGGAGTCTGTTTTTCTAGAGTAAACAAATTTTGGCTCTATGCTAAGAAGCGTTAGTACGTCCAATTAAGTTGTGTATCTGTACTGAGTATGTTTCTGGTATCGGTACCTTTGTGTTACAAGTACGTGTATTGAACGTGTTGATTCAACGTAAGTCAGAGATTGAGGATGTTGATCTCCAACAATGAAGAAGAAAAAAAAACGGATAAGTAACTTTAGTTTAATTTTATCTCTTTTGGTTAAACATATAGGATGTTAAATTTTGTAATATTTAAGAATGCTTAATGTTTGAAAACTTCATGTTATGTTGCATTGATTTGTGTACTTGTACTTCAAATTATGATTTATGTTTAATGTTTCGATGTTTTGAGAACTATTTATTGTACTTGCGATATATAAATATATATTATATTTGTTATAACGTATCATGAAGTACCCGTATCCTTGCTTTTAAAATTTTATTGTACCGCCGTACCGGGTACGTATCGTATCTGGTACCCGTACCCTTACCGGTGCTTCCTAGCCGGTCAGATTTTCCAAGCACATTATGTTTCCAAGCCTACCAAGGGAAATAAGAGACAACGTCAACAGTTTTTTTTTAAAAAGGAAGGATAGATCAGGGGAATTGATTACTTAGGCTCAGTTTGACGCGGCATTTTTGCTCCGGTAAATTTAGAGAAAAACTCTACCGTCATAGAATACATGTCCGGCATGACGACGGTTATGACCACCACCAAGAAAAGATTAGTAGTTTTGATTTTTGAACATAAAAGTGGATGAAGTTCCTTAGATGAGGTCGGGTGCTTGCGAACGACAGTCAATAACCACCGTGTCCACGACAACGGAGCCTTAGTAATAAAGAAATTGCAATTCCATGTAAAAACTTGTAATATCAGTTTCAAAAAAACAGTCAACCATCAACAAACAAGCCCCTTTCTTTAAAGATAGATATAAGCATCTAGCATCCCTGTCTCGTTCATGAAGTTAAACATATCATGGGATCACAAATGGCTATTTTACTTACTAATGTAAATAGATAAACTCAGAGTACTTTACCAACCTCTGCTGACCAGAATAATTTTTTATTGATAAAATTGATGTTAATTAGCTAAAAATGCTTGGAGTTTAAAAAGATTGTGAAAAAAAATAGTTGCATTACAGTTCTAAACTAAGGTTCCCTTTGGCGCGGCTTATTTTCTCCAATGAGTTTGATCAAAAACGTCATTATCATAGAACGTATGTTTGGTAAGACAGGTTATGACCGCTACCAAGAAAAAAACTAGTTTTGAGCATAAAATGTATCAATTTTTTAGGTGAAGTTGGACGTTCACAGAGAACATAACAAGACTGACCATCAAATTAGAATTGAAGATCATTTTCATTCAAATTAGATATTCAATTCCAATTTTGAATCTCTAATTCACAGCCAAGATAAATGCTTGAAGATAGAGAACATAACAAGGAAGAAAACAAAGAAATGTCAATCGGAAATTACCTTAAACACAGACTTCACAGAGAGAATCCTCATAAAATAAGACTTCCTTACAATCTTCCTCTCTGGTGTAGCCTCCTTGCAGAGACGCTGAGCAATCTCCTTGAGCAGCAAAATTTGTGCCTTATCAGTCCCAATGTTCGTGATAGCCTTCCTCATGGACTCCCTGTCCGCCTCCAACGCCTGAAGTCTCATATACAGCCTTCTAATCTCGTCTTCTTCCTCATTTCCACATCTCCTATCCCTCCCACTCATAAATTCCCTTGCCATGTTCATATTTGTACCATCGTACGCACCATCCATGCCGGGGACAGCATCAACAGCATACACTCGGTCGCTCATGTCATCCGCCATGAATGGAGGCTCATTGCTTCCAAGATCCTTACGGAATGAAGAAGATCTGCAGCGGCGGGAGTAGCCATTGCCGACCACGCCTTTTTCAGCGATAATACTCGGCACACGCTGAAGTTGATCTCGAGGGGTGTCGCCGACGGCGTATTTGAGATCGGGATCTCCGGCATTGATAGGGTAATCGGCTAGGTCGCATCGCAGAGGAGGATAGGTGTCATTCCGACAGGGGATTGAACCTTCGGTGGGGGAACTGGGCTCCGGATCGATGCCGTAGGAGAGAAGGCGATGGCGGTAAGCTTGGAGCTCGCAGGAAAGGGATTGAACAGCCTCGTCGCGCTTGGAGAGGAGGTCTTCAAGGAGAGCAATCTCTTGCTGGTCGTGAGACATCTTCTCCTCCGCGAAACGCTTGAACTGGCGGGCATCCATCAGGGTCTCCGCCTTCTCGCGTTGCAGGCGGAGGATCATCGACATGGCCTCGGACGCCGCCGTGGAGGAAGCGGCGCGCTCCTCCTCGATCTCGGAGCATAGCTCTTGGATTGCTTGTTGCTGGCTTCCGACGGCTTCCCTGAGAGCGGCGGCCTCGATCTCAATCTCGACGAGCGCCACGTCCGCAGTGTTCTCAATCTCCATCTTCTCTAGCTTCCGCTTCAATGCTCGGGGCAATGCTGAAGTAAATCGAGATCCGGGACCGCAGCAAGGGCAGGAGCAGTTGGATTGTAAGCGTAAAGCATCTCCCCCATCGGCACTGCAAACGCTGTTGACACCTACATCCATGAACGATGTGGCGGCAGCGATAGCGGCATTCGAACGAACTTCGAATCCGCTGAGATCACAACCACGAATCACCGATTGGAAACGGCGAAGAGCTCCGGCCCTATCCGCCGCCGGCTCTTCCTCCCCCAAACCCGCCTTTGCCGCCGCTCTGGCGATGTAGGGGGGGAGGCGGGAGGAGAGGTGAGGGAGGAACCAGGGATAGTCCGTGAAATGGGAAGGAGGGTTTGAAACCCTACTAATTACTGTGTTTAATCTTGTAATTAAATTGCTATATTAGGAAATAGCAAATATGTTGATCGTTGTAAAATGGAGAGAGAAAAAGGCGGGAGGGAATAGGGATGGATGGGTGATGAGCCCGAGGAGGCCAGGAGGAATGTCCGGGAAAGTCGGCCTTCTCATTTTCAAATACTTTTATTTATTTATTTTTACGAGTGACAGCTAGGGGTGTTCAAAAAAATCGGACTCATCGGGCCGGGCCGGCCCGGTGAAAAGCCCAGTAGGCCCGGTCCCGGGCCAAGCCCGGCTTGGGCCCAGGCCGGGCCATGGGGCCCGGGCCCCAGTATAAGGCCAATGCCCGGCCCGGTGCCCGGCCCGGGCCGGGCCGGGCAAAGCCCGGTTTCTAGGCCCGGGCTAAGCCCGGGGCCGGGCCGGGCATGGCTCCTACGCTTCTTTTAAAACTGTGTCTTTTAGGGTCATTTTCAGGAGAAGTGTTCAACATGAAAGTTGTAGATCTCGACGATATCTACAACTTTCATGTTGAACACTTTTTGATTTGAAACCGTTTAGGCCTCCGAAAAAAATCACGCGAAACTTTCAAATGTTTCGTGTGATTTTTTTCGGGGGCCTAAACGGCTTCAAATCAAAAAGTGTTCAACATGAAAGTTGTAGATATCGTCGAGATCTACAACTTTTATGTTGAACACTTCTCTCGAAAATGCACCTAAAAGACGCAGCTCAAAAAAGCGCGTATTTATTTTAAAAAATAATTATTTTTTTAAATAAAAATAAGGCCCGGCCCGGCCCGGCCCTGGGGGCCTTAGCAGGCCCCCTCCCGGAGCCAGGTGCCCGGCCCGGCCCGGCCCGACCCGGCCTGGCTATAATCAGGGCTCGGGCCCGGTTAGGGAAAGCCCGAGCCTGGGAGGCCCGGTTCAGGCCCGGGCCCGGAGGGCTTTTTGAACACCTCTGGTGACAGCACATAGGAGTCTGGTGCCCCGTACAATAGTACTCTGGTCAGGGCGGGACCTCTGCTCAGATAAAACATGAGTCCCTCTTTCTCTCTTTGATGGATGCAGGCTCATCCCTCTTGTTAAGGTGTATGCCTCTAAAGGATGTTACTGTAGCAGGCGAGACCGTGACTGTTGCAAATGGAGACACTGCTCAGGTATTCCGGACTGTGACTGTGGATTTGTTACTCTTTTCAGGAACGCATTTAATTTTGAAGAATGTTTAATTTATTCTACATTAGCTGCGAATTTAGTTTCAATTAACTTATTATGCGATGTTGGTATGTCGTTTATCATTAATGGTGGTAGAGTAATTTTAATGTTTAACTTGCATTATTTTGGTTGTGTTTATATCGTAAATGAGATGTATAGATTGAGTGTAGGCTATCTAGCAAACGAAGTAGTAAATCATGTTAGTTCAAATCTGATAGATCCTAAGACTTTACATGCAAGACTATGATACGTGAACTATAAAAAACTACTGTTAATGCTGCCAGCCCCCGCGCACAAACTCGCGACCAGCCTACCCGCGCGACCTACACGTGCGCACGACCTGCGCACACGTGGCTAGTATGTGCGTGCGGCCTGCGGACACGCGCACACTAGCCCTGCAGGCACACGCACCGCGCGCGATGGAGGCAGCTGCTGCCACCTCCAGCCATCGTCGGCCGCCACCTCCGTTGAGCACCCTGCCCGAACCGCCCGAGGGGCACTTTCGTCATTTTGCTAAATCTGGTGATCCAGGTGGCCGAAACAGAGCGACGTCATTCGCCAGCACAAATCCTGCCCCAACGCAATTACCGACGCGACCCTCCAGAAAATTATAAAAGGGTCATCAGACCATCATTTGAAGACAATAAATTCTAGAGGCTAGAAAATGCTCTGAGGCTTTCCGGCGAAATCATGAGACTTAGATCGATCCTCTGCTCAGGAATTCGCTTCGCTCCCCTTCTAACGTAAAGGCTCAATCAAGGTTCCAAGGCACGACGTTCTTCTCAGCAGGAGCGACCCCACCAAGGCTCTGCTTCACTAGGAATGCTTCCATTGAGGCTCCGTGGACTTGGAGATTTTTCTCAATCAGAACGCTTTCATCGAGATTTCGTTGACTTAGCAATTTTCTTAATCGGAGCGCTTCGATCGAGGCTCTGAGAACTTAGTTTCTTTTTCATCATTTTCATATTTTGTACTTGTAACGGAGTGGTGACCTGTCACCTCCGAGGAATCATCTCAAACTCTTGTAAACCTCAACAATATAGTGAATTTTGGCTCAGCACAGATCTGATCACGTGAGTTTTCACCCTTTCTGGATTTTCCACGTCAAAAAAGTCTTTTGTCATTTGTTGTTGTTTCTCTTTGACTGTTTGCGCGGCCGGTCCAATTCCGAGCTAAGGTAGCCCAATTTTCTGAACTAGGAAAAAATAGGGTGACCCGTAACATTATCATTTTATAAATTATTCTAATTTTAAATCCTGAATCATAAATCCTGATAAAATCCATTTGTCATCCATAAATATATTTAGAATAATAGAATAATGTTAATAACATTCACATCTCACCTCAAAAATCTACAAATTAATACATTATTAAAGGAAGGAGTCTATAATAACTCTCCATTGAAGAACTTCATTGTCATTCACGGATCAGTCGCCTTCTATTTTTCCCCGCGGTATCCTAAGTCTCGTCGACTCCTCCCCTGGCATCGGCAACGCGAACGTCAAAATCGTCTACTTCAAAGAACGCCAGACTTATCTAAGTCAAAATCCACCTCCTCGCTATGTAGGACGCCAACCCAAACTGTTGGGAGTAAACCCTCCGAAAAGATGGTGGTCGTCGGCTTCAGAGCGCCCGAAAGTTTGCCAAAGTTGAATATAGCCATGGTGAACATGGCTTTGTGCAAAAAAGAGCCTCCCCTATTTTGGAAACATAACATGTATGGGCTAATGGAGAAGATAGATTAGGTGGCCATGTTGACATTGAAGAAGAATGCTATAATTAAATTCCAGTATGCCTCCCTATCTTTAAACATAAAATTGGACAAATGCATACTATATGCCAAATTAAAAGGGAAAACTTCATTAGTAAAACATTCATTATACCATTTTTTTTCTTTTTAATTAAATAACTTGCACATTTTCTTGAATTTTTCAAAAAATTTCATATCAAATATCTAAATATGTAATTTGAGATTCTGCTCTCTAGTCCAAACACGATAACGCCCTCGTCACTCATAAACCCCCGAGCACAATGCTATACCATCGCTCAAATTTGTCGTGTGCATGAGAGTTTGTAAGCGACGGGAGCGTAAATGCAATGTCGTGACGTGAGTTCTGTCGCTCAATGCACATGGGGTGCACTGTTACGCAATTTCTTGCGTGTTCTCTGATTCTCGTATTTCCTATGCAATTCCTCTTAGTTCCTAATTTCTTTATAAGAATGGAGTTTGTTAAATAGACCATATAAGCACAACTAATTTTGAGGTAGAATTATCAAATGATAGAGTTTATTACACTTTTCTTCCACAACCACCTAACAATACACACATCACAAATTCACAATCACTTTTGAAAATCACAACTTCTCTGCTCACAAAACATGAAAACAGACCAACAATCAGCTCCGCATATTAAGCTCTTCCAGGCTCCGTGACCAAGCCGAACCCAAAGGGAAACAATGGGTCATAATGCTTATCGCCCACATTCATAGGCAATTGGTCGACAGATTTGAACCAGGTTCTGGGAAGTGTTCCGGTGAATCCGTAATCCCCGAAGAGGACATCGGCCACCCCCTGCCCTTCACTTCCAGGCAACCAGGCGGCCACGAGGGCATCGATGGACGGAACATATGGCTCCATCACCACCGGCCGGCCGGAGATAAGGATGACGACGCATTTAACAGACGCACAGACGGTTTGGATGGTGGATGGCCCGGGTTCTGGAATCGTGAGGTTCATGCTGTCGCCGGCGATTTCGGTGTAGGGGGTCTCGCCGATGACGATTATGGCGTGGGAGATATTGTGGCTTTTTAGAAAGCCTGCATCTGGGTTTTCAGAATAAACAACATTGGTTGCAGGATCAACCGTTGATTTAATGGCATCAAGGATTGTTGTTCCTGCAAGATAAGAGAAGGGAAGAAAAAGATGAGCTTTATAATGCCGTTCATGGAACTTTTTCATGGTCCTTATATATGAATATTATAATATAGTGATTCAAATTTCAAAATTTATAGCCGTTGGAAGCCAAAAAGAGTGCGAGGAGGATTAGTAGGTGAGAATAAACTTATTTTCAGTAGTTAATTGTTTTTTTATTTTAGTAATTCAGTATTAACTTCTTCCTGGAGGGTCTCCTAGAGTTCATTCGGCCCTGGTTTAGACAATGCTCTACATCCCCATACTTTTCACAGCAACTTCAGCACTGCCACCGCCTAAGAGCTTCAATCCGGGGTGAGCATAGTTTTTTTGGGGGGAAATTTATGATAATAGGGACAGATTTAGTTATAAAAAGAGGCATGGGAAGTTAAAAAAAAACATTGGATTCTGATTTCTAGATTTTTTTCAGTAAATATTTGTGTAGTTCTATGATCAAATCCAAAATTTCCATGGAAAATCTCCTTTTGGAACCGCAGACCCCCAAAACGTTGTTTTAAGTCTAATTCCAACCGCAAGAAAGGAAACTAGTTTAAGAACACAGTTTTATTTCCATCCCCCAACCTCCACACAGCGCCTAGTTTATATTTGCAGAGTGGTTTTCAATCAATATAGGATTCTCATATTTCAAGTTTCTCATGAAAATTTATACGGAGGACTATCAAATTTATTAAATTTGTTTGGGATTTCTTAGGACTTGTGATTTTCATATGAAGTCTGCATCATAAAATAAAGGAGGTATAATTTGTAGGACACACCTGCTGTGATTCTTCCACTGCTTCCTTGCCACTCTATCGTCCACCCGCCACACTGATAACCCAGATTGTCAGCATGGCTTCCTGCAACAAGGATTGTTCCCGCTTTCTTCGACAAAGGTAAAATTTTCTTCTCCGAAGATTTCCCATTTTTTAGCAGCACGAGTGATTTCCTCACAGCTTCCCTTGCCAACTCTCTGTGCTCCTGTCGAAGAACAAAAACTTAAAACATCATCTTAAGTTTATGATGAGAAGATGAATGAATAGATTGTAATAATAATAATAATGATAATGCTGTAGTAATAGTGGTGGAAAATGAGACCAGCATACCTTCCGGCCGAGCTGATCCGCGAAGCTAAGATCAGCATAAGGATAATCGAAGAGGCCGACCGAGAATTTCAAGTGAAGAATTCTGCTCACAGCATCGTCTATTCTGCTCATAGAGACAATTTTGTCATTGACTAGTGTGGTGAGGTCTTTAATGAACTTGACGTAGTTAGTTGGAATCATCACCTGAGAAAACAGAAATGTATATTAATATTACTGCTCTTCTGCCTGTTGAATCCAATTTTTTCAAGTTATTATAAACTCACTCGAAATTTGGTTCAAATAGGACTAAATTGACTTTGAATTGAATGAATTTTGAGTAAATTTCAATATGAACGTTCATAATCTACTGATTCTCTTTACAATTTTGGAAAACGCAAATGCCATTCTTCGTTTTAATGGCAAACTCCAGCAGCGGGAAACGGGCACGTTTAGAAACTTTGTTGAATCTATATCTCCAACAGTCAGTGGCCCTCTCAAACAGGCTTTAGATAGACTCAAAATGGGATTTGGACAAAATAAATGAGGCATAAACAGAATAAAATAAAAAATTAATGCAAGTTTTACTGATACTAAAGTTACTGACCATATCAATACCAGCATTTACTCCAGCTTGCACAGAATAAGTGTAGTTGGCACCAGGAGGGCTAGTTATTCTATCAATGCCCTCCCAATCTGAGATAACAAGACCCTGAAGAATTTTCGACAATTAGCGAAAGAAATTGACTTCAAATATTATTCCGTCGATGAAGGCATGAACTTGTAACCTTAAAATGAAGTGTGTTCTTTAGGAAACCAGTGATCAAATCTCGGTTAGCATGCATTTTCACTCCGTTCCAGCTCGAGTAGGATACCATGATGGTAGAGACACCCTTGTTGATGGAGTTGTAGTAGGCAGGCATGTGGATACTGAACAGTCCCTGGTGATCGATAATGGTGTTGTTCTCATCAAGTCCCTTATTCGTTCCTCCATCGCCAACGAAATGCTTTGCGCAGGCTGCGACCTTGTTTCTGATGAATCATTTATCATCAGATGTCTTCATAAGAACAATTTTTTGACGACTCACTCAATAAATTAAAAGAGCTAAAGTTATACACATGCTATAAATAAGAGATTATCTGGTTCAGAATCAGAAATTAGCATGTTATTAGCAGAATGGTGGACTCCATAGAATATTTTATATTCTAGTATATTAATCTGGACTAATTTATATAAAGACGGCCCGGCCCGATAAAATGTAAGCAACTAGGAGTGTGCATAAACATAAAAAATTGACTAAACCGCCCAAATCGAATTGATGTCAAACATTCATTTTCAAAGTTATTTTAAATAGTAAAACATAAAACCAAACCAAGTAAACCACCAAAAAAACGAGTAAACCGAACCAAACCTGTACTTAATGGGGATAAGTTAAGTTTGTCACAATGCCCCACGAGAATGATACTGAGAGAGTCCATGAGAGATAAACCTTATGCTAGTATTGTACGCAACTTAATGTACGTTCAAGTCTACACCATACCGGCCATTGTCTTTACGGTAAAACTTCTAAGCAGATATCGGTCAAACTCGTGAGCATTGGGTGGTTGCCAAGAAGGTATTAAAATATCTTTAAGAGAACAAAATATTTTAAGTTGCTCTACCGTAGGGAATAAAACTTGGAATTGGTAGTGTATTCGGACTCTATTTTTGGTGGGTGTGAGGATGATAAAAAATATGCATCTACTTATGTTTGTAAATAAGCTGAAAGCGTAGTACCTTAAAAAATTGTCAAATAGACGTTTATCACTTCATCACTATGCATGCTAAATTTGTAGCTCTTTTTGGATTTTCTACCCATACGGCGTGGATTAAGAACTTCATTAATGAATTGATTATTGTTAGGCAAAATAATGAAATCTTATTTATTTATTTAAGAGTTTCTCAAATTTAAATTGAATTAGGAGTTTTAATTGGAATTGATTGAATCCAATTAGAGTACCTCGTCTTTGGCTCGTCTTTGGCTCGTCTTTGGCTCGTCTTTGGCTCGTCTTTTGCTCTTTCTATTAAAAGAAAGAATAATTTCATGCCATTCATGCATTGTATTGTGAACAAGGGCGAAAAGCCGGTCCTTTTCCTACAGTTGTCCCTCTGGGTATTGAAATTGCTCTTGCTGGTAACCACCTCAAAAATCTTATACAGTTTTAATTTTGGGTGATATATGGTTATATTTTAATCTTTTATAATAGATCTATTTATTTGCTATTTGGATTTGAGAATTAAAGTGTATGTGAGTAGATTCTTTGCCCATTCATTAAGTCACATTATATTTAGTTCTACACATACGCTTTAATTTTATTCAGATTTGACTTTGCCAAACTTGATTAAATTTATGCCTACATAATCGCGTGGTACATTTTCCACGGACTTTATATTACATGCATTAATTTACTTGAGTTTATATCAAGAAATCAAAACCTTGTAGGGATTCAATTGCACGTTATCAACTTCGTTGCCATAAATTTCATTCGGAAAAATACAGGATCGCTCCCAGGAATAACGGTGATTGTGCAGCGTGAGAATGAATCAAAGAATGGTGTTGTAAAATTTTCGCACTTCATTTTATTATGCATACTATCGTTATACGTGTGCCGCCCTTAGTCCTATTCCCTGAACCGGCCGGTCCAATGTCAGGTCCTATTTATTTTTGCCATATAAATATTTGTTGGGGCTCGGTTCTTTAGGGTTAAGAGAGAAAGCTGCAGCCATCGATCTTTCGGCCGAATTCATCATCCCGAATTCATCATCCCGATTTCAAGAGATCAACGCCGGCGGCAGCCACCTCGGCCATCAGCGAAGATCAGAGCTTCGGCTGTAAGAGTTAGCGGCGAAAAAAGGAGGCTAAGCAGCGATTGTCCGTGGAGTCGTGAATCCTTCATCATGTACGAGTCCGGGAAGGAGTGTTGTTTTCTGATAAGAACAACAACTGTCCTGTTGGAGGTGCCCGTGAGATTGCAAACTCAGTGGAGATTTAGTTACCATTTCTCCAGTGAATCTTGTTGGAGGCCTTTCGGTCGATCAAGGCTTTGACACTCGTTTTGGATCTCTTGGTGGCCCAGGTTTTTTGAATTTTTGGTTTATTAATATCGTAAACATTGCTCTCATATATTAGTGGATATTCTCCGACGCTCTTCCCGTGAATGTAGGAGCTTCTCTCTGAACCACGTATATCTTGTGTCGTCTGTGTGTGTGATATTTTGTCTATCTCTTAATTTTGCGGCTATTGTTATTTGCGTTGCGCGCTCCGCGGTGATTGGAAATCGGTGCGGTTTTCATAACAGTTGATATTAAAGCGAGGTTCTGATTCTCGGAAAAACCAAAGCAACGTGATGACGGCAAAATTCGAGATTCTGAAGTACGATAGCAAGATTGATTTTGGTCTGTGACAGAAACGGATCAAGACAGTTCTCGTTCAGCAAGGTCTCCATAAAGCGCTCCTTGGCAAGGAGAAGTCTGTGAAGGAGGACGACGAATGAGAAGAATTGGATCTGAAGTCCATCAGTACAATTCAGTTGTGCCTAGCAGACGAGGTGATGTATAATGTAGTCGACGTTGAGACTATAACAAATCTGTTGAAGAAATTGGAGGAGCTCTACATGTCGAAGTCGCTCACGAACAAACTCTACGTCAAGAAGCAGTTATACAGCTTGAGGATGTCCGAGAGTACTCAATTGCTGGAGCATATGAATGTGTTCAATAAGCTTATCACTCAGTTGCGCAGTATGGACGTGAAAGTTGAGGAAGAAGACCAGACTCTTCTTCTGCTGTCTTCGTTGCCGAAGTCCTTTGATTACTTGGTCACCACGATCCTTTATGGGAAGGACACCCTGAAGATGGAAGAGGTGATAACTACGCTGCTGTCTAATGAAACGAGAAGCAAGTCAGGTTCTAGCACTGGTGAGGGTCTACTGGTAAAGAGCAACAACTCAGTCAAAGGCAGATCTAGAGACAGAGGCAAGAAGGGAAATAGGCCCAGGTCCAAGTCCAAAAGCTGAAACAGCATGTGTCACTACTGCAAAGAAGAGGGACATTGGAAAAATAATTGCCCGAAGAAGAAGCTCAAGGAGAGGACTCAAGAGCCACAACAGGCTGCGGTGGCATCCGATAATGAGAGCGATGCTGACGTTTTTCATGTCTCACAGGTCTCGACACTACAGATGTCTGGATCATAGATACTGGATGCTCCTATCACATATGCTCGACAAAGAATGGTTTCATAATTTCAGGAAAATTGATGGTGGTCGTGTTCTGATGGGAAACAACTCAGAGTGCAGAACGATGGGGATTGACAGTATCAGAATCAAGATGTTTGATTGAACCGCCAGAACTCTCACAAATGTCAGATACGTGCATGATCTAAGAAAGAGCCTGATTTCTTTATGCACTTTGGAGGCGGCCAGTTATTCCTGCGTTGGTGATGCTGGCTATTTGAAGTTCAAGAAAGGCGCTCTAATTGTGATGAAAGGTGAGCGCCCAGGTATTCTGTACAGATTGATCGGCACTACAATAGCTGGAGATGCAACAGTTTCTACATCGACAGATGAGGATTCCTCTCTGCTATGGCATGCTAGGCTTGGCCACATGAGCGAGAGAGGATTATTGGAGCTGCATAAGAAAGGACTGCTGAAATGAGTAAAAACGTGTAAGCTTGACTTCTGCGAGACATGTATCCTCGGGAAACAGTGCAAAGTAAAATTTGTGACATCGAGCAAACGTAACAATCAGATCCTGAAGTACATACACTCAGATATTTGGGGGCCAGCCCCAGAGGCATCACTTGGAGGTGTCAAGTATTTCGTGACCTTCATCGACGATTTCTCAAGAAATGTCTGGATCTACTTTCTCAAGCACAAATCTGAAGCATTCGAGAAGTTCAAGATCTGGAAGACCAAAGTGGAAAAACAGACCGGGCAGAAGGTGAAATACCTCATATTTGATAATGGAGGTGAATACACCTCAATAAAGTTTCAGGCATACTGCAATCAGGAAGGCATCACTCGACATCTCACCATACCAGATACACCATAACAGAATGAGGTTGCAGAGAGGATGAATAGAACGTTGTTAGAAAGAGCTCGGTGCATGCGACTGCTCGCTGAGCTACCCAAGTCTTTCTGGGCCAAAGCCATTAATACAGTTTGTTATCTAGTGAATCATTCTTCATCAATGCCACTAGATCTGAAGTCTCTACAAGAAGTATTTTCAGGTAAATCTGTTGATTATTCTGATATTTACATTTTTGGATGTCCTGTCTACACCTTGTTATAAGATTCAGAAATGACAAAGTTGGATGCTAAATCCAAGAGGTGCATCTATCTGGGCCAGAAAGCCGGCACCAAAGGGTTCAAGCTGTGGAATCCTGAAACCAAGAAGGACGAGCTGAAGCGTGACGTCGTCTTTGATGAGGCTTCTATGCTAAAGAAGTCTCGTTTTCAAGCTAAAGAGGCGGAGAAGACTCCAGACTCTCCAGTAGAGGTGGAGTTAGATGGAAGCAACAAAGCAGACGATCATTATAATTCCTCCGACTCGGAGGAGACAGATGTTGTTCAACTTATTGAAGCAGAGCCATACTCAATTGACAGAGGAAAGACGAGGAGAGAGGTTAGACTGCTTCTTAGGCTACAAGACACTGTAGCATACGCTTTTCAGGTGATCTCCTCAGACCCTTGTTCTTACCGAGAAGCTATAGAGAGCAGAGACTATTCTCAGTGGAAAGCGGCTATGGTGGAAGAGATGGAATCCCTTCAGAAGAACAAAACTTGGGACTTGGTTAGTCTGCCTAAAGGGGCTATTACAATCAGTTCCAAATTGGTTTTTAGAAAAGAGTCGACATCAGGGAAGGATCAATGATGATACAAGGTCAGATTCGTAGCAAAGGGGTTCGCGGAGAAGAAGAGAGTCGATTTTGACGAGATCCTCTCACCAGTGGTGAAACATTATTCCATTCGGGTGCTACTCGTCACGGTAGCTATGTGGGACATGGAGCTGGAACAGATGGACGTGAAGACTGCTTTTCTTCACGGTAACCTAAAGGAGGAGATCTATATACTGCAGCCTAAGGGGTTCATTCGACCTGGCGATGAGAAAAAGGTGTCCAAGCTGAAGAGGTCTCTTTATGGTCTGAAGCAGGCTCCGAGCATGTGGTACAAGAGGTTCGACACTTTCATGACTACACACGGTTACAGCAGGAGCCAGTATGACAGTTGTGTCTACTAGAGATTTCTCGCAGATGGCAATATTCTGATTCTGATGCTCTACGTTGATGATATGTTGATTTTCTGCAAGTCAGCCAGAGAAATTCAGATACTGAAGCAGAAATTGAATGCTGAATTTGAGATGAAAGATCTTGGTCAAGCTCAAAAGATCCTTGGGATGGAGATCAAGCGGGACAGAAAGCGTGACATGTTGTGGCTTTCTCAGACTGGTTATATTCAGAAGGTATTGGAAAAGTTCAATATGGTGGAATCTAAATCTGTTACGATTCCTTTGGGACAACAGTTTAGATTGTCATCACAGCAGTGTCCAGACACTGAGAAGCAACGCCAAAAGATGCTCAGTGTGTCGTACGCCAGTGTGATAGGATGCTTGATGCACGCGATGATATGCACGAGACCAGATATTTCTTAAACAGTGAGTGTTGTTTGCATTTACATGTCAAATCCAGAGCGACAACACTGGGAAGCAGTCAAGTGGATTCTGCGGTATTTGAAAGGAACACCAGACGTTGGTTTACTTTTCAAAAAGGGCAAAGTTGCAGGAGCTTTAGAGGGCTTTGTTGATTCTGATTATGCGAACGACCTCAACAGAAGGAGATCTACTTCAAGCTACATATTTCTTCTAGGTGGAGGTCCTATCAGTTGGAAAGCTATTCTTCAGGATATTGTAGCTCTGTCCACGATAGAGGCAGCGTACATTGCTGCGGTGGAGGCTGATAAAGAAGCTATTTGGCTCAGGGGTCTCATCAAGGAACTTGGAGTTTCTCGGGAATCGGTGAAGCTGCACTGTGACAGTCAGAGTGTTATTTGTCTTGTCAAGGACCCGGTCTATCATGCAAGGACAAAACATATTGATGTGCGTTATCACAAGCTGAGGGAGTTCGTTGGAGACGGAGAGATTCAGTTACTGAAGGTACCCACAGAGGATAATGTTGCAGATATGTTGACAAATCCCCTGACAGGAGTCAAGTTCAAGCACTGTCATGACTTATCTCACATTTGTGCCTGCTGATCGTGGTAACCCCAGGGAGAGGGGGTGTTTTCTTTTGGGAAAGATCCAAGCTAGAGGTGAAGCATGACTCTTAAAGGGCATCAAGGTGGAGATTGTTATACGTGTGCCGCCCCTGTCCTATTCCCTGAACCGGCCGGTCCAATGCCAGGTCCTATTTATTTTTGCCATATAAATATTTGTTGGGGTTCGGTTCTTTAGGGTTAAGAGAGAAAGTTGCAGCCATCTATCTTTCGGCCGAATTCATCCTCCCGATTTCAAGAGATCAACGCCGGCGGCAGCCACCTCGGCCATCAGCGAAGATCAAAGCTTCGGCTATGAGAGTTGGCGGCGAAAGCAAGAGGCTAAGAAGGGAGTCCGTGGAGTCGCGAATCCTTCATCCTGTGCGAGTCCGGGAAGGTGTGATGTTTTCTGATAAGAACAGTAGCTGTCCTGTTGGAGGTGCCCGTGAGATTGCAAACTCAGTGGAGATTCAGTTACCATTTCTCCAGTGAATCTTGTTGGAGGCCTTTCGATCGATCAAGGCTTTGGCACTCGTTTTGGGATCTCTTGATGGCCCAGGTTTTTTGAATTTCTGATTTATTAATATTGTAAACAACATTGCTCTCATATATTAGTGGATCTTCTCTGGCGCTCTCCCCGTTGATGTAGGAGCTTTTCTCCGAACCACGTATATCCTGTGTCGTCTGTGTGTGTGATATTTTGTTTATTTGTTTATCTCTTAATTTAGAGGCTATTGTTATTTGCGTTGCGCGCTCGCGGTGATTGGAAATTGGTGCGGTTTTCATAACATACTATATCATCTGTATCTATTTATTTGTGTTCTTAATTTTGATTAGTAATTATTAATCGTGCAATTTTCAATTATACTCCACTGGAAGTTGATTAAAAACATTCTTGACAATTCTGCATTAGCATTATTTAATTCATTTGAATCAAACTTAAGATAAATTTTTAATTCATAAATAACATTTTCATCTTTAATTAAATCTAAAAGGTCCTACTAAAAGTTTTGGTCTACTCACATATAGAATCAAATAGCATAAAAAACAAATTCTGAGCCTAATATTGAAATGGTAAATAAGAACAATTGAACAGCTTCTCATATTCAATGAATAAATTGGCCATGGAGTAAGATCCAAAAAGGCATTTTGGAATCGATCTGATTCTTTCTCTATTCGGACAAACGAACTACCTGCTGATTGTAGTTCCATTCTGTGGCCCCAACCGGATACGAACGAATCTCGCCTACTAAAGGACCAAAAATTCTCACTCAAGGAGGTGAAGAGTGATAGGGACAGAAACGACTGGGTGTTTATCATTGTAAGAAAGTGGAGATAACATATACCTTTTTACAATACGAGAACATAATTTAGCAGCCAAAAATGAACAAAATAGTAGGAAAAGAGAGGAATGGCATAATTCAAGCATATAATAAGATTATTACAATATTTAGAATAAAAATATGAAAAAAATACTGAAAAATAAATATACATCAGAAAAATGATTTTAAAAAATATTAGGAGCTAAAGGAATCTGTATTCACCTTCCAGCAACATATGGGGTACCCTTGCTATGGTTTACAGGTAGATCTCCTTGTAAACCAGGTATTATCTCAGTCATTGCTTGCACAATTCTGTGGTCCTCACTATAGCTCTCATAGCACCTACCCCATCTAGGATCTCTGCAAACCTGCACCAGAGAGGATGAGTGTATCAATCAGAAATTATTTGTTTTGCAAATCTCATATTACAAAGTGTAGAGAATAAATTTCATTTTCAGTTTGTTAGGTGGTTTGAAGCATACTGCAATACATGGAGCAAAAGCATATGGAATTCCCGTCGCCCTGACTTCAAGAGCTGTCGCAGTACCAATTCGCTTCACAAGATCGGGATCCCTGTCAAATGATGGAATTGATCAAAGGAAAAAAATCAAGAAAAATGAGCATTATGAGATATGTTCAGCTTAACTATATGATAAAGATTATAAAAGGGCTTCAGAGCAGCTTATAATGAGGAATAGCCATCAAGAATTTTCTCCTGTGTATCACTTTCAGTAGCAATAGATAACAAAATTTGCAAACATTAAGAACAATCAAAGTAATTTTACGCATATTTCCACACTCCTACATGCATTTTTCATCCTGTTCTCTATTTCAAGTTATGCAAAAATCATTCAATTCCTATGAAGTATGGTGCTGTAAGAAGATTTTGTACACAATATCTACAGGTGCAAGGTTAAACGAGTGTCAAACATCTTTAACAAATTTAGCAATGCAAAGGAGTGAAATCTGATATGCATTTATTTTGGTCTCTAACACTAGACTATTTTTTTTAATTGGGTGGCATGGAAGTGGATCATTGGGCCTAGCCTTCTCTTATACCATGTTAGAACTAAACATCAAAAGTAGAACAAATTGGGTGTAGGCAGAGGGCCAGGATCAAATATTAAGTGCAGAAGGTAATATAAATTTCTCAACGTGGGACTATATTGTCAATAGTTGTTTCATCCAAGGAAATGTAAGCTCGCATATGTCGCAATGAAGTAAGGGAAAATCTATGCTCATTCTTCAATACCATGAGGAGCGAGCAACAAACAAAAATATTGTTGATGCAATTGCAATAAATAAATAAATGGAGCAAAAAAGTTGAAGATATCGCATAATGCACCAATTAAACAAGCACTTGCCTAGTAGCGCCGAGACCGATATTGTGAGGGAATATAGTCGCATTGTAGACATTGTTATTGCCATGAACAGCATCAATAGCATACAACATCGGAATTCCCAGCCGCGTCGACATAGCGCCCTTCTGCAACTCATTTATCATGTCGATCCAATCCCTGGCCGATGCCTGAGGTGCTGGTACACTGCCCCCGCCGCTTAAAGCACTACCTATACAAAATCCCGGCACAACACTCAAAATTCTATGTAACAAAACAACACAATTGACAATTGCAAAAGGAAACTCATTGTCTGTTTGGCAAGGCAATTTTGCTCTAGTGAGTTTGGACAACTCCACCGTCATAAAATGTGTATGACATGACCATAGTAAGGAACACGAACGACGGGTCAGGCGCTCACGAACGACGGATCATAACCACCGCGTTCAAGACCGCCACCGCCGTGCCAAACAGACACTTAGTATGTTAAAGTCACCTATGAAGTAATCCTTCATCACTTGTGCCGACGCAACATTCCGCTCAATCTGTGTCATCTGACCGATCTTTTCGGCGAGGGTCATCCGACTCATCAAATCATTGATTCGAGCACCGACGGGTTGCTTAGGATCTTTGTACTTCACATATTCAGCATCTCCCATTGATGCCCAACATAGTACAAGTAGAACCCCCAGAAAGAAATAAGGAGTGGCTGACATCTTTAATTGCCTGCCTGTTTCATGAACACCAGTAAATCTTTAATAGCATTATAGGCTGCAGGCCAACTTACAACAGGGTTAATTCATCTGTTCGATAAAGGCAGGGAACAATTCTCATTTTCTACATATACACACACACACTAGAAATAGGGTAAAATTGTGAAATTACAGCAGTAATTATAAAGAGAAAGTAAATCTTTAGCAAAAGGAAGAAATGCTAAGAATCATTCAAATTCATCCCTCTAAAAAGGGGGGAAAACTCAACATTTACTGAGAATCTAACAGAAATAAAAGAAAGTCGCGGTTTTTTCATAATCACGAAGAAAAAAGCACGAAATCAAAAGAAAATCCAAAACCAAATGAGATTCCGTAGAAAATCCAAACAGCATATGGAAAAAACCCATCAAAATCCCCAAAAAAAATCTTCGGAAAGAGGCGCAATGTGAGAACTTGGAGGTGGGGAAGAAGAAGAACTCACTTTGGAGAAGAGAGAATCAATGAACCCTAGACGTCTAACCCCTCCTTTCTTCTCGCAGGAGAGTGGAGAAGGCCGAAGTAGTAACTGTTGCTGGCGATGGTGTGGAAGCGGAAAGAGTGAACAGCGCGTATTTATAGGCATTAGGCAGTCGAAATAATCGTGATTACTATTTATATAGATAAAAAACAAATAGAATAAAAATATAAAATACTAAAAATAGAACCTCACTGCGTGCTGCGGCCGATGAGAGGGTGTAACTAATTAATTAGCGCGCTAATTTTGAAACAAAGTTAAGAGGATCTATGCACTTCATTTCTAAATATAGAAAATTAGGTATATAAACATACGATTTTCTGTAACCTAGCAGCCGCAAGCCTTAGAAAAAGTTTTTTGTTTTTTCTCTTTCTAGAAAGTTCAGAATTTTTTCTTGATTAAAGTTGCTTCAGGTCCATGGATGCTCTTATAGACTGGTTGAATTGAATCGTCTGATCTTGAGAGTGAGTCTAGCGTGAAAATAGTCAAAGGAAGGATCAACCGTTGAGAGCAACTAAGCAAGGATTTTGACTTGAAAAACTCTGAAAAGAGAAAAAAATCACGACACTGAATCGGTGCCGATCAAGATGGACTATTTTTTGGAGTTTTACAAGAGTTATCTCTAGAGGGGGACAAACCACCACTCGTTACAATGATTCTTCTGGACTTCAGGGATCAATTGGAGTAGAGTGGTGAGGAGTGTGCTCGAAAGTAATATGAAATGTTGAATGTAGCAACTGGGGTTCCGAACTCGGGACTTGAGGGCGTTGGGATGACGTATGTAACAACTGGAGCTCTCGACTCGAAGTCGAGACCCAAATGAGGTCATAGAGTCATCTTCAAAGCTTGGTGATGAAGGCCAAGTAAGATCTTCGAGTTGCTCTCGGAGCTTAGCGCTAGAAGCTAAGTAAAATCCTCAAGTCACTTTTGGAGCTTGGTATTGAAAGCTAAGTAAGTATCTTAAAGTAGCATTTGGAGCTTTGCATTGAAAACTAAAGTAAAATCTTCAAATCTCCTTTGGAGCTTAGTGTTGGAAGCTAAGTAAAATATGTAAGTCGTCTTTAGAGTTTTGCGTGGGAAGTTAGGTAAAATTTTCAAGTCATCTTTGGAGATTAGCTTTGGAGGCTAAGTACAATCTTCAATTCGCCTTAGGAGCTTAGCGTCAGAAGCTAATTAGTAAAATCTTCAAGTCGCCTTTAGAGATTAGTGTTGGAAGCTTAGCAAGACCTTGAAGTAATCTTCGAAGGATTTTTCAAATCTGAAGGTCTTCCAGCGCTCTAGAAGATCTTCGAGCATCGAAGGAAGGAGATCTTCCAGTGTTGAAGGGGATCTTCAAACGTCGAAGGAGATCGTCGAAGAAATCTTCAGGAGCTAGCTCTCTCTGGCGAGGAAGACAATGTACTTTCAAATGAGAGCTCTAGGTCCCTTTTATAGATTCTGAGAGGGACATTTTGGTAATTAAGTTGCTAGGAGTCTTACTATCTGCACTAGATCATTAATTTGGTTATGTGCAACCCTCACGATAGGGGATTTCGCTATGCGCACACCCATGACCATAAATTTGGTTATACACACCTATGTCATGGGGATTTTTCTATGTGCACCCAATGATAAGGGATTTTGTTATGTATGTGCATAAGCAAGTACATAAATTTGGCTAAGTGCACCCTTATGACGGGGATTTCGTTATGCGCACCCGATGATGGGGATTTCACTGTGTTAACCCAAGTACATAATTGGGTTATGTGCAACCATATCATAGGATTTCTCTATGCGCGTCCCATGATGAGGATTTAAATATGTGCACCCCTATAATGGAGGATTTTACTGTCCGCACCTAATGATGGAGATTTAACTATCCACCACTCATGATAGGGGATTTTACTATGCACGCTCTCACGATGGGGGGTTTTACTATCCACGCCTCATGGAGGAATATTTTACTATGCACACTCCCATGATGAAGGAACTTACTATTTGCCCCCTATGTTGGGTTATTTTACTATGTGCATCACCATGATGGAGAATGCTACTATCCGCACCCCGTGGTATAGGGTCTTACTATGCGCATTGACCATGATGGAGGATTTTACTACTCACACCACATTGTGGGGTATTTTATTATTCGCACCCTCATGGTCGGGAGATAATGATGGCGGGCGACAAGCGCGGTGATGGGTGACGAACATGGTCGTGGATGATGAGCGTGACAACGAGCGCATCAGGAGGCGACGAGAAAGGCGCTCCAGAGCACGTGGAGGGCACCCCATTGCATAGAGGGCACCCCCATGCAGTTGTGCACACGAAAGGTGCTCCCGTATGCTGGTCCGTATGGGTGGAAGGTCCCCGCGTACATTTGTGCACGGGAGGCGCTCCAATGCGCTAGTCGACGTGGGAGGGACACTCCTCGCGCGAATGTTCGCGGGAGGCACTCCCGCTCTCCGTAGCACGCGGGAGGGAGACTCACGTGCACCAGTGCGCATGGGAGGGAGGTCGATGGCGCGCCTGTGTGTGTGGGAGGGATGCCCCTGTGCGCCGTTGAGCGCGGGAGGGATGCCCCTGCACGACTGTGCATGTGGGCGCCCGCGGTCCGGTGCACGTGGGAGGGTGGCCCATGCGGGCCGGTGCGCGCAGGAGAGAGGCCCTCGTGCTCCGGTGCGTGCGGGGGGGGGGGGGGGGGACCTTGTGCCCTGGTGCGCTTGGGAGGGAGGTCCCGCGCTTCAATGCGCGCGGGAGGGAGGCCCCCGCGCCCCCGTGTGTGCGGGAGGCAGGTCCCTGCACTCCCATGCGCGCGGGAGGCAGGCCCCCGCACCCTAGTGCGCACAGAAGGTAGTATCGCACGCTAGTGTGTTCGGGAGGGAGGCCCCCACGCCTGTGTGCGTGCAGGAGGAGCTCCCGCGCCCTAGTGCGCTTGTGAGGGAGTCCCCCCCTCCACGCACTGGTGCGTGCAGTAGGGGTGCAAATTAGGCCTGTCGGGCCCAGACCCCACCGGGCCCGAGCTTTTTTCTTCCAGGCCAGGCCGGGCCCTGCTTATAACGGGTCCAGGTCGGGCGCAGACCTATGCAAAATAAGGGGGCCTGCCTGAGCCCACAAAATCGGGCTCAATCAGGCCCCAAAAAATAACCTGCTGGCAGCAACCAACAGGGTTGCTGGGCTGCAACGCCCAACATTAGATGCTGGGCGGCAGCCGAGCATGCCCAGCATTATTATAATGCTGGGCTCCCAGCAGGCTTCAGGTCGGGCCCAGGTCTGGGCCTGGCTCGGGCCGGGCACCAGGCCGGGCTCTGGCCAAATAAGGGGGCCTGGTGAGCCCCCTTAGGCCGGGCTTGGGCCTGGCCCGGGCCTACTCGGGCTCGAGGCCGGGCAACCGGGCCCGGGCTAAATTTGCACCCCTAGCGTGCAGGGACCTTTCCCGCACGTGGGTGCGTGCAGGGACCTTTCCCGCGCGTGGGTGCCACTCTTGCACGCTCATGCGTTCGGGGGCTTGCTTCCATGCTCTAGTGCGCATATGATTGAGATCCCGCTCGCTGGTCTGTGTGGGGGGCTGCGCCTATTTGAGGAAGCGTGAAGGGTGCCGCACTTGCGTGTGATGAGTTTTGCCGTCTGTTTGACGTACCAGCTGGAGTCACAATTGCGTGAGAATAAGCCCGTTGAGATTATATCCGCGAGCCGATTGAAGTTGTGACAAAAAATCTTTGGTTCAACCGAACAATATTTTGTGAAACCCGATCCAACTTTGTTTCTCTGGACCGTTTCTTCCAAGCTGTAGCACCAACTACGGAGTATCTAGCTGAGTGTTCAGTGTCACCAATCTTTGCTCTCACGACCCAATAGAAGCGTCCATGTTCCAAAAAGTTTCAGTTAACTTTATTTTGGATTTTTTTCGGTTCTATTAGGCTCCATTTGGTACGGTGGTGGTGGTCATAAACGCATTCTTCAAAGCTCACCTAACAAACATCATCCGTTTGAACATAATAGTGGATTAAATATAGAGAATTGATATTAGCAGTCCATAAATGACTATTCGCAGTCCAAAATATAAAGAAAAATCCTCCTTTCTTCGCAGTTCATAAATGGCTATTCGCAGTCCATAAATTCCTTGATATATCACTGCTCCTGTACTGCTCCTACGCGCCTTTTAAAACTGCGTCTTTTAGGAGCATTTTCAGGAGAAGTGTTCAACATGAAAGTTGTAGATCTCGACGATATCTACAACTTTCATATTGAACACTTTTTGATTTGATGCCGTTTAGGCTCCCGATTTGGCCCCCGAAAAAAATCACGCAGAACATTCAAATGTTCCGCGTGATTTTTTTCGGGGGCCAAATCGGGGGCTTAAACGGCTTCAAATCAAAAAGTGTTCAACATGAAAGTTGTTCATATCGTCGAGATCTACAACTTTCATGTTTAACACTTCTCCCGAAAATGCACCTAAAAGACGCAGTTCAAAAAGGCGCCTATTTATTTTAAAAAAAATTATTTTTTTTTAAAAACGGGCCCGCGCTAATTCCATTCTTCCTTTCCAAAATTTTAAGGTTTTCTAAGGTTCAATACATGCGAGTATTTATCTATTTTGTGTTTGTTTCCTCTTGCAGATGATCGCTACGAGGGCTCTAAATCAACATTTTTGCTCATTTTAAACATTTTGTTGTTTGAAATTTTATTTTTGTATAATTGGACTTTTATATTTTTTTATTCTACCTAAGAATTTTATTTGGACTGCGAGTTTTATTTTGGACTACGATTATAATTTATGGACTGCGAATAGAAGTGGACTGCGAATAGCCATTTATGGACTGCTAATATCAATTCTCTTTTTTAAATGGGGGTTAACAAATGACAATTTAACCCCATATTCATAACCGTCGCCACCTTGCCAAACGGAGCCTTAATTTCGTGTTGATTTCGATTCTGACTCGTACAATCATGCGACTTTTATTATCGTTTCTAAATATGTGCATTTTATTTTTGGTGTTCTCTCTAATTTCTGAATAATTTAAGAAAAGCTTCTAAGTATTTAAACTTTATATTTATATGAATATATAGTTCATCTAAAAGCATTACAAAACTAACGATTTAATTAATCATTTGTATATGACTCTCCTTCATAAGTTTAGGGTAACTAGTATCCCAAAAATACTCACTAGCTTGCATAATTTAGCACGATCATTATTATTGTGTGGAGTCAAAAGTTATTCTAGCTTAACCTGTAAGAATTCACTTAAATCTCTCCTAGACTCTACGAAACAAGCCTCCCTTCTCCCTCTCCTTCCTGCGATCACCCAAGACTCCAGTGGGTCAATGAGGAATTGGTCGAGGTTCAAAACGCAAGTAGAATTTTCATTGTTCTTGTTATAAATGATGAACTGAGGATTCCTATTTACAGGCGGCAAGAGGAGTGTCATCACCGCTCATAGCGATAGGATAATCGTATGTCATCCTGCAACTAGCACCACCTATCCGCACAAATGTGGATACAAGCGTCAGTTCGCAACGATAACCATCTTATCCAAATAGACAGAAAAGAATAACCAGTCCGCGTGGACTTAGCAATCCAGTCATGCGTCCTGATCCATTATCACACCTGCGACGGACTGTCAGACTCATCCACCAGACCGCTCTGTTCAGCGGTCTCCGCATTCAGTCTGTGCACACTGCTACCCGCGACTAAGGTCATATGCAAGCCGAGTTGAACAACCGATCTCCGCGAACACCAGAAGCAGACCGCACAATCAGACGGTCTCGGCGAACTAGGCAACAAACCGGACTTGTCATAACACGATGACAAAGTCCACACAACCAGCGAACTCTGCCACAATCCGCGCGAATAAGTCCCAGTGAACTGATCGGTTAGTCTCCGCAGACCGCGCTAACCGTCTGCCCCTTAGCGATCCAGAGAACCTGACAGCTCTAAGCGGACTGTGCGGTCCCACAATTCAGACCGCAACAGTCACGGTTAGACATGGCTAACCGCTCGGTTACTTCACAGAGTGCTTGCTGAACCAGACCGCAGTAGAGAAGAAGAGAAGCCAAAAATCGGCTAACCGTCACCTTATACCCGTCAAACCGTTGACGGACTCTGCGGTTAGTGTGGTCTGCCATATTAGACCGCCCCACTCCACCTCACTTTCACTTCAACAATTTCAACAATACATTCATCATTGCATTAATGATTAAATTTAAGGAATTGCTTAGTTTGGTAAAGTTAATTTAGTTTTCAATAAATATAGAACAAAACAAGTTTTATATTGATAGGCTCCACCTTAATTTATAAGAAAAAGGAGACCCCCATGATCCCCATCAATGGAGATCATGGGTGGGCCCCCCTAACCCCCATGATCTCTCATGGAGATCATGGGAGTGGGCCCCCTCTCTCCCCACCTTTAGGGTAAGGAACCGCCCCCGGCGGCCATGGCCGGCCGCGGCCATGGCCGGCCGCGGCCATGGCCGGCCGCGGCCATGGCCGGCCGCGGCCATGGCCGGCCGCGGCCATGGCCGGCCGCGGCCATGGCCGGCCGCGGCCATGGCCGGCCGCGGCCATGGCCGGCCGCGGCCATGGCCGGCCGCGGCCATGGCCGGCCGCGGCCATGGCCGGCCTCGGCCATGGCCGGCCTCGGCCATGGCCATGGCCCGGCCATGGCCGGCCTCGGCCATGGCCCGGCCGCGGCCGGCCTCGGCCATGGCCGGCCTCGACCATAGCCGTGGCCCGGCCATGGCCGGCCCCGGCCATGGCCAGCGGCGGCCATGGCCGGCCCCGGCCATGGCCAGCGGCGGCCATGCCGCGGCCGTGGCCGGCCTCGGCCATGGCCAGCGGCGGCCATGGCCGGCCGCGGCCGTGGCCAGCCTCGGTCATGGCCGGCCGCCGCCGTGTCCGGCCGCCTCCTGGCCGCCGGCGTCGTCCGGGCGGCCCCACCTTGGGAGGACCTCCCCACCGTCCGATCAAGGGGGAAGCCTCGCCGGCCGTCCGATCGGGGCAAAACCACCCACTAACCCACTATGTCAGTGGTGGGGCCCGCCATAACTTCCCCCTGGAGCCTATAAAAGGACCCCAGGGGCTCCTCATTTCCTAACTTTCTCCTCCTACGCTTCCCCCTTCTTCTTCTTCCTCAGGTGGGAGCTCTCCCGTTTTCTCTGCCAGCGGCCACCCCTCGTCGTCAACCACCAGTGGCCGCCTCTCGCCGCCAACCACCGACGGCCACCCGCAACCTCCAGCGGCCACCAACGGATACTAGCACCCGCCAACAGCTACCAGAACCTGTCATCGGTTATTGGCACCCCACCAGAGCCCAGTTACATGAGGAACACTCCAAGGACCGAGAAAGACGCACAAAGAAAGCTGCGACAACCCCTGGACACGCGTCGCCTCCGAGTACATGCGACTGAAGTATCTCGCGCATTCCACCATCCAAGTCCCGTTGGCGTGACAGTCTGTTGCCCACCAACGAGTGCATATACTCTCTCTCTCCTCAAGATTGTAACGGGAGCGGCCTGTCGCCCCGATTTCCCCCATCAAACTGTAAACTCCAACAAGCTAGTGGATTTTGATCGGCACCGACCCGGTCACGTGGTTTTTCACCCGGTTGAAGGGTTTTCCACGTTAAAACTTCCCGTGTCCATCCCTCATTTTTCAACTGACTGTGTGCGCGCTCGACCGCTCCGCGAGCTAAGGCGGTCCAAGAATATCCGGCCCGACCGGAGCATCAAGTTAGACCGCAACAGTTTGGCGCCGTCTGTGGGAAACATTCCCAGTATCCTTCACAGAGCTAGTTCATCATCCCTACTACTGCCATGGCAAAGAGGAGTACCCGCACCGCAGAAGGATCCGCACTTGGCGGACACACTGAGCCTGCACGATCTCACTCTCTGGTAGACGTGCCACTGACCGCTGAAGCAGCTCTCGCCCCTGTCACCGCTCTGGAGGGGCGTGTCCGCCAAATGGAGGAGCAACAGACAGAAATGCTCACACTGCTTCGGAACATGGGAGCGCCTCCAGCTCCGCCCAGGTCACCTCCGCCAGCTAACCATCCTCCACTATTTAATCCACCAAGAAACCAGGAAGACCCTGTGGAGCAGGAAGGACCCGAAGATCATTCGGATGCCGCCAGTTCGGCTCATCCTCATCTAGGAAGAGCAAGGGCAGATCGCCCCCATGATCCGATTAACGATGCTCCCATCCACCCTCTACTAACTCGTCAAGAAATCAGGGAGGCTGTGGCTGAAGAATGCCGCCAAGCTGCAAGAAGAGATTTCCACCCTCAGCGAACACTTTATCAAGGCTCCCCCTTGACCCAGCAGATCCTCGATCATCCAATTCCACCCGGGTTCAAACTCCCAAGCGTCGAAATATTCGACGGAACTGACGATCCACTCGAGCATGTCAATCATTTCACCACCATCATGAGGATCTTCCATGCCACCGATCAATTGTTATGTCAAGTATTCCCAACTACTCTTAAAGGACAAGCTCGAACATGGTTCCACTCTTTAAGGCCCGGTACCATTGCTAGTTTTGCCGAGCTAACCAGACAATTCTCCGACCAATTCATCGCTAATCGAAAGATTGTCCGTGATCCATCTCATCTCTCTGGAATCCGCCAGAACGAAGGGGAAACCCTCAAAGAATTCTTTCGACGTTTCACTGCAGAAGCTCGCCAGATCCCGGGCGTCGACCCCGAACTCCTACGTGGAGTATTCCTAGGAGGTCTTCGCCCCAGCGGCTTCTATTCGGCACTCATGAGAGAGACCGTACCCAACTACCCGGATTTGGTGCACAGAATTGAGGCACAGATAGCCGCAGACGAAGCTATTGAAGCTCATAGGCGACAGTTCGATGGAGTGCAGAAAAGGCAAAGAGATAAAGAGCTGGCTCCTCAACGGCAGGAAGGAAGATTCCATGAGGAACGTCGAGCCGGACAACGCAGGCGTGACTCACAGAGAGATCCCCCTAGGGACTATACCCCTCTCAACACTTCTCGCACCAACGTCTTGTATGCCATTCAGAACGAACCAGCATTACAGCGACCAAGGCAACCACCTCCTAATCCTAAGAACGATCAATCAAAGTATTGTGAATATCATCGGACAACCGGGCACACCACTAAAGAATGTACTCGCCTAAAGGAGGAAATCGAGCGTTTAGTCCGTTTAGGACTGCTCGGTAGATTTCTACATGGAAGGGTCCAAGAACAGCAAGACCAGCCTAGGCGACCCAGGGACCATCAGAATGCCCCGCCAGCGCCCGAAGGAGGAAGGCAAGCAGTAGGAAACATTGAGACTATTGCCGGATCACCTATTCTGACCTCACAGATACTGTCAGTCCACTCTGTAAAGGAAGCCCACGAAGATAAAAGAAGAAAGCAGGACACCACCATATCATTTGGGGATGAAGAACTTATCAACGTCCGAATCCCGCATCAAGACCCACTTGTAATTAGCGCCGGAATCGGAAATCCCTGCTATAACGTTAAGCGAATCCTCATCGATAATGGCAGTTCAGTCGACGTCCTTTTTTCCACCACTCTGCAGAATATGAATATATCTCGGCAGCAACTAACTCCAGCCGCGGGACCGATATATGGTTTCGACAACCATCAGGTCCAAGTCATCGGAACAGTCACTCTACCAGTCACGTTGGGAGAATTCCCAAGACAGATTACGCATGAAGCTCAATTCGTGATAGTAGATTCAAACTCAGCATACAATGCTATATTCGGAAGGCCTGTTCAGACTACCTTCAAGGCCATCCCATCTATCCCCCATCTAGCGATGAAGTTCCCTACTCCTGGAGGAATTGGAGTAGTACGCGGAAACCAGGAAGCCGCAAGGAGTTGTTATTCCAAACAAGCACAGCCCACCAAGCCTACCACGCTAAACATCGATGACTTCGACCTCAGAGATGAAGCAGTTCTGCAGCGGGGGGGCACCCACCGAAGGTCTAATTGAAGTCCCCCTCTCTTCAACAAAGCCGGATCGCACCGTCCAGCTTGGATCCCTCTTACAGGAGCATGAGAGAGAAGAATTAGCAGCCTACCTCTGCAAGAATAAGGATATCTTCTCCTGGTCCCCAGAAGATATGCCTGTGATCGACCCTCAGGTCATCCGCCACTCCCTCAACATCAACCCTGCATGTAAGCCCGTCATTCAAAAGAAGAGGAATTTCGCCCCTGAGAGACTCCAAGCAATAGAAGAAGAGGTTGAAAAACTCCTGCGCGCACAATTCATTCGAGAAGTTGGCTACCCTGCTTGGGTAGCTAATGTTGTCCTAGTAAAGAAATCCTCAGGAAAGTGGAGAATGTGTGTGGATTATACAAATCTCAACCAGGCTTGCCCTAAGGAAAGCTTTCCACTTCCCAGGATCGACCAAGTAGTTGACTCGACCGCCGGACATCAACTGCTTAGCTTCATGGATGCCTACTCTGGATATAACCAGATTCGAATGGATCCGACCGACGAGGAACACACGACTTTCCGTACCGACAAAGGAATTTATTGCTACAGGGTAATGCCATTCGGACTTAAAAATGCAGGAGCTACCTACCAGCGACTCATGAACAAAATCTTTAAGGAACTCATCGGCAGATCCATGGAAGTGTATGTAGACGATATGCTGGTTAAGAGCATTCGCCGGGAAAACCATTTAGAAGACCTAGAAAAATGTTTCAAGATCCTCAGACAATATGGAATGAAGCTCAACCCAAGCAAGTGCGCCTTCGGTGTCACTTCCGGAAAATTTTTGGGGTTCATGGTTACCCAGCGAGGAATAGAGGCCAATCCTGAGAAAATCAAGGCTCTCGAAGAGATGTCTCCACCCAGATCACTTAAAGATGTACAACGATTGAACGGAAGAATCACAGCACTATCCCGATTCCTAGCTCGGACAGGGGACAAGTACCTCCCTTTCTTCAAAATTCTCCGAGGAGCACGAAGCTCAGGGTTTCAATGGACCGATGAGTGTCAATCAGCCTTTGAATCCTTAAAACAATACCTGGCCTCTCCTCCACTTCTCTCCAAGCCAGCTCCCGGAGAAATTCTCTTTTTATATCTTGCCATCACACCAGCAGCTCTAAGTTCAGTCCTAGTTAAAGACGAAGGAGGAATTCAACGCCCCATCTACTACCTGAGCAAAATCCTTTCTGATACCGAAACCCGCTACCCAGCTGCAGACAAAACAGCCTTAGCACTTGTCTTCTCCGCAAGAAAACTCCGTCCCTACTTCCAGGCGCACACTATTAAGGTCCTAACCGAGATACCACTCCGTGCCATTCTTCAAAAACCCGAAGCATCCGGTCGATTGGTTAAGTGGGCCGTCGAGTTGGGTGAGTTCGATATCCACTTCCTCCCGCGCCCCGTCATCAAATCTCAGGTTTTGGCCGACTTCATTGTAGAGAACACTCTACCAATGGAAACAGAAATTGCACCCACGGAAGCCGGACGAACATGGACGTTATACGTAGACAGGGCCTCAGGGGCTGAAGATGCTGGGGCAGGCCTGCTCCTCATTAATCCAGAACTCGTTACTCTAGAATATGGACTCCGACTAAAATTCCCTGCTACAAACAATGCAGCAGAATACGAAGCCCTCATCGCGGGACTCAGGCTCGCCATCAGCTGTCAGGTCAAGCAGCTGACCATTTACTCTGACTCACAACTTGTCGTCTCGCAGGTAGAAGGAGAATTTGAAGCCAAGAATGAACAGCTATCCCAATACCTGAAACTCGTCAAGTCCCTTCTCATCCAAATCCCACAAATCCAAATTATGCATATCCCTCGAGAACAAAATAACAAGGCAGATGCCCTGTCAAAGCTCGCCACTTCTTCAACGCAATACCAAACAAGAAGGCGTCGAGTTGAAGAAATAGTCTTCCCCAGTATTCACGGCCCGTGGGAAGTAGCAGAAGTCAATAAAGTAGAGGAATCATGGACAGCCTCGCTAATTGCCCATTTGAAGGGCCAACTATCACCGGAAGATCAAAAGGAGGCTCGTCGCCTGAGAATGAGAGCGGCAGCATTCACTTTGATAGACGGGGAACTATACAAACGGTCCTTTGCAGGACCCTACCTGAAGTGCCTATCAGGAGAAGATGCCGAGTACACGCTCCGCGAAATTCACCAAGGAGTATGCGGCGAACATCTCGGGGGAAAAGCCCTGGCCAGGAAAATCCTACGGCAAGGATTTTACTGGCCAACCATGAAGAAGGAAGCGACAGAATTCGTTCAAAAGTGCAAGAGCTGTCAAATGCACGCTAACGTTCCCCGGCAGCCCCCGGTAGCCCTCACGTCGTTACAAGGAGCCTGACCGTTCGCACAATGGGGGATAGACCTTCTCGGGCCGTTGCCATTAGCTTCCGGTCAAAGAAAATTCATCATTATGGCAATCGATTATTTTACCAAGTGGATCGAAGCGGAACCACTGGCCAAGATAACCGAAGAGAACGCCAAACAGTTCGTCTGGAAGAACATCGTATGTCGCTTCGGCATACCGACAATCATTATCACTGATAACGGCACTCAATTTACGGGAAAGTCCTTTACCAAGTTGTGTGAAGACTTAAAGATAGCGTTGCGACACACAGCAGTGTCACATCCCCAATCCAATGGGCAAATTGAAGTAACCAACCGTACTATCCTAAAGGGACTAAAAATACGACTAGAAGATGCTGGAGGGCAATGGGTGGACGCTCTTCCTAATGTGCTATGGGCATATCGCACCACAGAGAGAACGCCTACCAGAGAAACTCCGTATAATCTCTGTTATGGAACGGAGGCTATTATACCCGTCGACATTGGCGTCCCTAGTCCTCGGACATCCAACTTCGATCCCCAGATAAACAACGAGGCGCTCCGAGACAACCTTGACCTGATCTTCGAAGTACGAGAAGAAGACGCTCTTCGCGCCGCCGCCTACCAACAACGCACAGCCCGCTACTACAACCGCCGAGTAAAGGCCCGCTCAATCAACATCGGAGACCTAGTCCTTCGCACCCTGGAAGCTGCCGGGAAGGGAACACAAGGCGACAAGCTATCTCCAACATGGGAAGGACCATTCGTTGTCACCGCTATGGTGAAGCCAGGCACATACAAGCTACGAAACGCCGAAGGAAAGATTCTCTCACGCACCTGGAACGCGCAGAATCTACGCCGCTTTTACCAATGACACATTATGACTCTTTTATGCCGTCATTTTCAATTCAAGACTATGTGATCTATATAAGTCACAAACCTGATCTCATGCAAATACTTTGAATCACGCTTATTACTCAAAGAATTACCTTTTATTTTCTGCAAACACTGCATGTTCTAACGAAATTCAAAGCCGTGGACCTGTTCCACGCAACACCGTGGGGGCCTGCCCCCCTCACGAAGAAGCCACGAGCCTGTCTCGCGCGAAAAGCCGTGGACCTGTTCCACGCAACACCGTGGGGGCCTGCCCCCCTCACGAAGAAGCCACGAGCCTGTCTCGCGCGAAAAGCCGCGGACCTGTTCCACGCAACACCGTGGGGGCCTGCCCCCCTCACGAAGAAGCCACAAGCCTGTCTCGCGCGAAAAGCCGCGGACCTGTTCCACGCAACACCGTGGGGGCCTGCCCCCCTCACGAAGAAGCCACGAGCCTGTCTCGCGCGAAAAGCCATGGACCTGTTCCACGCAACACCGTGAGGACTTGACCCTCTCACAAAGAATCCCTCATGCAAACTAGGCCGCGAGCCAGGCCCACACACTATCCCGTGTCAAAATACAAATACACCATGACAAAGATCAACTCCCACCAACAACTATCTCGTGTCAAAATACATCTATGCAAAATACAGGACAACGACATACAAGTAAGGCTACCATAGCAAACGATGAATGAGAGCCCTAACGGCGACAATCTCAAAAGCTATGATAGAAGCAAATGACTACAAATAAACAACAAGACAAACAACAGCAGATAAACACTACAGCTACTCATCATCAGCATCTGAGCTAGAACGCTCATCATCTGAAACATCCGCAAAGCTGAAATTGGAGGTATCACACCCAAGATGCTACCCTATGAAGCGAAAGGCCTTCGAAACACCACGACGAAGCGCTAACTGGCGCATGTCATCCATCTGAGGCTCTACTTCCTTGGACCAAATGTCATCACGAACCTCCTCCGCGATCAGGCTACGATCCCGCATATAGTCCAAGGACTCCAGGTACTCCGCAAGGCCTGCGGCCTTCAGTTCTGATGTACGGTCATCCAAAGATAACATCTCTACCTGCGCCCTCGCCGCACAAAGCTGGGTCTCAAGGCCTGCAACCTCGTCTCGCGCCGCATGCAGCTGAGTCTCCAAGCCAGATATCTCCTCCCGCGCATGTTTCAACATCTGGGCAGTCCTCTCCACCACGGCTTTCTCCACATCCAAGGAAGCACGCACGTCTTCTAACTCAGACTTCAGCTCTGACCCAACTCGATGATACTGCGCGATGTCCCGGTCTTGTTCTTTCTTGAGAGAAGAAAGTGAACCCATCGACAGTCGAAGCTTCTCCTGCAAAGCAAGAGCCATCCTTCAGGCTCACGTAATGATCATTCCAGGTGACCGCTATCTGCGCCTGAGTCTCGATCTGCAAATGGAAAACACGCAATTAGCCGCCTTCAAACAAAAAATAAAAGGAGGAAGAAGCAATAAGGCACCAACTTACCGCGTCACTCATCGCCTTCAAAGAGGAAGACATCCGAGGAACCGCTGCGCTAGCAAGTGCCCGTGGAGTCGGGGAAACAGGTAACTGCGTCTCTGGGACTGAATCATCAGAGGCTACCACCACAACGTCAACATCACTACCGGGGGCCATAACCGCTTTTCTCTTGCGGCCTCCTCCCTGAGAAGACGACACCACCCGTCCCGTGCCAACAGAAATACCACATCCCAACAATCGCTTCTCTTCGACAAACGCATATATGTTGAAGAGACGGTTAGCCAATTCACGAGGCTCGGAAAATCCCTGCACAGGAGAGAAGTCTCGCTCCCTCCCTTTCACACGGCGACAACGGTCGGGAAGCACATTCCACACCTCAGGAAGACCCCAGGAGTTCTTCACATATCCGAACAAAGTGTTACCGTGACGACGATCTTTGCGAGACTCAAACTCCAGCCAACCCTTGTTGCTGCGCACCTCGATCCGCTCACCACCATCAAAGCGCACGTCGCACCAATCACGGAACTGGTCTAGAGAAAGAGAGCCCCCGTGCTCACGAAAAAAAGCAATCAAGCCCATGATACGAGTAACCCCGGTTGGGGCAAACTGGGAAATAAGAACTCCGCAAAACTTCAGAATCTCCACCACCTCGTCGCAGGGAGGAAGACGGAAACTAGATCTGAGCGACACTTCGCAGACAGTCAGCCAACCACGGGGAGGATTTTGAACCCGCTCCTCGGGACGCGGGATCCTCACCTCCAAGTCTGAAGGAAGCCCGAACTTTGTTCTCCAAATAGCAACGCCGTCTTCAGTCAAAGAGGAGCCTAGACGCATTGGTCCAGCAGAGCGCTTCGGTACCTGCACACCGCAAAAAATTAGTCATTTCAAAGTAGTGAAAATCACGCACACAACCCTCTCCATGACCGCGCACGGCCTGCGCGCAAGCACCGCCTGCACGCGCGCGCACACGCAGCCTCACCAAGTCCGGCCAGCAAGCACGCGGCCAGCACGCACAGCCTGCGCACGCGGCCTGTACGCGCGCGCGGCTTGCATGCGCGGCCGGCACGCGCACGGCCAGCGCGCGCGCGCGCCCTGCGCACCCACAGCCAGCACGCACGGCATACGTGCGCAAGGCCTGCGCGCGCGGCCTGCGCACACGCGGCCTGCGCGCGCGCGGCCTGCGCGCAAGGCCTGCGCGCGCGGCCTGCGCGCGCGCGGCCTGCGCGCGGCCTGCGCGCAAGGCCTGCGCGCAAGGCCTGCGCGCGCGCGGCCTGCGCGCGCGGGCGCGACCTGCGCCCGCGCGGCCTGCGCGCAAGGCCAGCACGCGCGGCCTGCGCGCAAGGCCTGCGCGCAAGGCCTGCGCGCGCGGCCTGCGCGCGCGCAGCCTGCGCGCACGCGGCCGGCGCGCGCACGACCTGCGCCCACGCGGCCTGTGCGTAAGGCCAGCGCGCGCGGCCTGCGCGCAAAGCCTGCGCACGCGGCCTGCGCACGCGCGGCCTGCGCGCGCGGCCTACGCGCGCGGCCTGCGCGTGCTCGGTCCCTCTCCCGCAACGGTGGCACACCACCAACTCCTACGCCTTGCCGGCCCCCGCGCAAGCTCGTCTGACGTCCGCTTTCCAAACTAACACGAACCAGCATACCTTGGAGCCGCTCACCATCGCCGCCATCCCGGATTCCACGCCGGCAATCACCACCGCAATCAGAGTAAAAAAAATCTCTCCCCGTGCTCGCTTCCCTCCCAACTGAAAGAGATTTGGGGGGCAATTGATAGGCTCCACCTTAATTTATAAGAAAAAGGAGACCCCCATGATCCCCATCAATGGAGATCATGGGTGGGCCCCCCTAACCCCCATGATCTCTCATGGAGATCATGGGAGTGGGCCCCCTCTCTCCCCACCTTTAGGGGAAGGAACCGCCCCCGGCCATGGCCGGCCGCGGCCATGGCCGGCCGCGGCCATGGCCGGCCGCGGCCATGGCCGGCCTCGGCCATGGCCATGGCCCGGCCGCGGCCGGCCTCGGCCATGGCCATGGCCCGGCCGCGGCCGGCCTCGGCCATGGCCATGGCCCGGCCGCGGCCGGCCTCGGCCATGGCCATGGCCCGGCCGCGGCCGGCCTCGGCCGCGGCCGGCCTCGGCCGCGGCCGGCCTCGGCCGCGGCCGGCCTCGGCCATGGCCGGCCTCAACAATAGCCGTGGCCCGGCCATGGCCGGCCTCGGCCAGGGCCGGCCACGGCCGGGGCCGGCCCCGGCCGTGGCCGGCCCCGGCCATGGCCCTGGCCGTCCCCGGCCATGGCCAGCGGCGGCCATGGCCGGCCTCGGCCATGGCCAGCGGCGGCCATGGCCGGCCGCGGCCGTGGCCGGCCTCGGTCATGGCCGGCCGCCTCCTGGCCGCCGGCGTCGTCCGGGCGGCCCCACCTCGGGAGGACCTCCCCACCGTCCGATCAAGGGGGAAGCCTCGCCGGCCGTCCGATCGGGGCAAAACCACCCACTAACCCACTATGTTAGTGGTGGGGCCCGCCATAACTTCCCCCTGGAGCCTATAAAAGGACCCCAGGGGCTCCTCATTTCCTAACTTTCTCCTCCTACGCTTCCCCCTTCTTCTTATTCCTCAGGTGGGAGCTCTCCCGTTTTCTCTGCCAGCGGCCACCCCTCGTCGTCAACCACCAGTGGCCGCCTCTCGCCGCCAACCACCGACGCCCACCCGCAACCTCCAGCGGCCACCAACGGATACTAGCACCCGCCAACAGCTACCAGAACCTGTCATCGGTTATTGGCACCCCACCAGAGCCCAGTTACAAGGGGAACACTCCAAGGACCGAGAAAGACGCACAAAGGAAGCTGCGACAACCCCTGGACACGCGTCGCCTCCGAGTACATGCGACTGAAGTATCTCGCGCATTCCACCATCCAAGTCTCGTTGGCGTGGCAGTCTGTTGCCCACCAACGAGTGCATATACTCTCTCTCTCCTCAAGATTGTAACGGGAGCGGCCTGTCGCCCCGATTTCCCCCATCAAACTGTAAACTCCAACAAGCTAGTGGATTTTGATCGGCACCGACCCGGTCACGTGGTTTTTCACCCGGTTGAAGGGTTTTCCACGTTAAAACTTCTCGTGTCCATCCCTCATTTTTCAACTGACTGTGTGCGCGCTCGACCGCTCCGCGAGCTAAGGCGGTCCAAGAATATCCGGCCCGACCGGAGCATCGAGTTAGACCGCAACATATATATTTAAAAAGTATTAATGTGCCACAGAACTATTTTAAAAAATAATTTGAGATGTAGAGTTGAAATTGTAACATCTATTATAATTTTCCATTTTGAATTATTAATTATTATTTATTTGGTAAAAACGTCCTTTTTAGTGTACTATAGCTTACTAATAATAAAATGTGTTGTTTAAACCTGTGTTTGGTGCGTCTTATCGTGACTTATTTATTCCGATCAGATTGGGAAAAAATGACATTGTTATACCAAAATTTTATGTCCCAAATTAATTTTTTTTATAATGATAGTAACATTATAATACCAAACATACATTCTATGACAATGACATTTTTGTCCAACCTCACAGTAGCAAATAAGTTACGATAAGCTACACCAAACAGAGTCTAACCTTAATAACTTATCTCTTATCAAAGAAAGATTTAACTTGAACTCCTAGGTCTCCCCAATGAGGCTTAGGTTCAGTTGATTAAGCTGACCCCATGACATGGACGTGTGCTTTGTTTAATTATGTAATAGTTTATTGATTGGTCAGTAAATGTAACGTTCTTTTGTAACTGTTGATATTTAATATTACTCATGTAATTATACTTTTACATTTGTTCAAAAAAAAAACGTCTAGCTCTCACCTCACTACAATAAAAATATCAAATAGCAATGATAAGAATCATTTGCGAAACAATAAATTTTATTGAAAATTTATATTAGCAGTGGATTGATAAACAAAATCAACTCTTAGCTAAATCTGGCCTACACGCATTTAGCAAAAAAAATTTAAATCTTTAAGCAATTTTACCTTTGTTGCTGATTTTCTTTAGTTAATTTAATCAATGAACAAATATTTTTTCCACCATCTTTCGTTCTCTCGCTCTTCCCCGCCATCTATCTGACTATCTCCCTTTCTGTCTCCCTCTCTCTCCCTCCCCCTTTCTGCGTTCTTCCTCTTTCTTTCGAGTAATTTTTAGGTCAGGAGTTCTGATCATGAGCATGGTCCTGCACCAATGAGGAGTCTGCAAAGGAGGTGGGGCCCACACAATTGTGGTTTGTGTCATACACTTTTGCGTCGGGCCCTCATCATTTCAAGCTTCTCATTGGTTGTCCTGACCATGCTCATGATCAGGACTCCTGACCTAAAAAATTTCCCTTTCTTTCACTCTCTGTCCCTGTTGTCCTTTCCCAACACACACTCTCTCTCAAGATCCAATCATTGATTATATCCAATGATTGTATGCATATGTTGGTGTGCCTCAATATATGCATATTCTTTTTTATAAATAAGATAAGATATATGAGTGACAGAGACACGACGCCCCGCCCGTACGACCAATCGCAACAATACCTCACTTTAATAGTGTACCGGGGGGGGGGGGGGGGGGCTCGTGCCCCGCGCAACATTATCTCGACCAATACAGTCCCGACGTGATGGCGCTCTCGCTGCTTCAAGATTTGATCTGCATATCCTTTCTAGGAGACGAACACAATCACTCTTCTTCCTCTCCACTTCCAAGCCAAGGAAATGGTGAATCTCACCAAGATCCTTCATCTCAAAATGAATATATAACTCTGCCCTAAACTTTGTCACATATTCGTCATAATTCCTTGTCACGATCATGTCATCGACGTATATCAGTACCAAAACACAAAGCTCTCCCCTATTCTTGATGAACAGACTTGAAGTTAGTCAGAAACAAAGTACCCACAAAACTACAGATATTTTGTTATCTTCTCATATCAGGCTTGAGGCGCCTGCTTCAATCCATAGAGGACTTTCTTCAGCTTGCAGACGTGCCCTAAATGAGTTTCAGAAACATATCCTGGTGATTACAACATGAAGATATTTTTGTCAATCTCTCCGTAAGGAAAAGTGTTCTTTATGTCGAGTTGCCAAATCTTTCATCATTGGTAAGCCGTCAAGGCAATCACCATCCAAATTGAAGTCATCTTGGCTACAATACTGAATATCTCATCATAGCCTTCTCTGTACTGCTAAGAAAACCCACGAACAACATGATGAGCCTTGTTCCGCTCAATACTGTCATCTGCTTTCTTCTTCAGCAAGTAATCTGACTTGCAAGTAACCAGAGTGATGACATCCACCTTGGGCACAAGAACCCAAGTATCATTCTTTTTTAGGACAGATATCTGCTCATTCATGTCATCTTCTCACTCCTTTACTCAAATAATATTTTCAAAGTACGACGTCTCTCGCTCGTCCAAAGGTCCAGCAAAGAAGCATGAGACCAAACTCACCAAATTGCCCTCTTTATATCGAACTAGTGGTATGATGGTCCTCTTCGACCTCTGCAAGGCCGGACCATTCTCCACCACTTTTGATGTCTCTTTTGCACCAACTCTTCTGTTAGAAGAACTAGGAGCATCACTCCCCTTACTTCTAGAACCCAAAGCACCTGACTTTGAGCCTGATGGAGTAAGAGCTCCTAGAGACACGTACAGCTCCACCAGAAGATCTTCAATAGCTTTCTTTCTCTTCTCTTCTTCCCTACTCTCTTATTGCTCAACAAAAGAGCTAAACTAGTATAACGTTAACTCGTCGAATACTATATCCCTCGAGATAACAAACTTCTTTGTCTCAGGATCTATGTACTTTCATCCCTTCTTATGTTCATCATAGTTGGTGAAGACACACTTCCGTGACTTAGCTTCCAGCTTTGTCCTAAGAGCATCTGAAACACGCCCATAGTAGGTAGAAAAAAACACCCGAAGGTGTCACACACTCAGCTTCTCCTTGAACATCAGTTCATGCAGAGATTTCATATTGTTAGGACTTAAGGATATCTGATTGATGACATATGCCGCACATGTCATACCTTCTGCATATTAGGCATTGAGTATCCCTTTGGCATGAAGCCAGCTTTTATAAGTCTCCACTAGTGATGAATCTTCCTCTTCATCACTATATTTTATTGAGTAGCATGAGCACAAGTCAGCTCCCTCTTGATCACACGCTTCCTATTGAAGTTAGAGAACTCATGGGAAGTAAACTCCCCTTCATTGTCCATTCTTGACTTCTTTATCTGCAGCCTTAACACGCCTTCAACGTGCTCCTTGAACACCACAAACTTCTGGAAGATTTCTGTCTTCTCCTTCACAAAGTACGTCCAAGTGTATCTGGTGAAGTCATAAACCAATATTAACATGTATATGTTGCCTCCGAGACTAATGGTAAATTGGTAATGCATGGTCCCATCAAATCACCATGGATGCACTCCAACGATTCATTATACCTGAATAAGGACTTGTTAAATAGGAGGCGATGTGCCTTCCCAAACCGACACCCCTCGTACACATGACCATTGTCGAAAGATGAAAGACTAGACAAGATTTTCACCAGGCCTCTTGACACCATAGTCTTCAGCTTGCCCATCCCTATATGAACTGGCCTCTTATGGCAGATAGTAGTACTGTTATTTGCCTTCATCATTTCAACAAAAGAACTGGTCCACAAAATGAACAAGTTCTTTACCCTTCCCTGAACATGAGTAACATCAACCTTCACTGATGATAAATTCCATAGAAACTTCACTTTTGTTGGACCAAATAGGACGTGATAGCCAGTATCCATAACATTTGTCACAAAGAACAAGTTCTTCTTCATTCCTAGCATGTGATACACACTCTTCAAAGTGAGTGATCTCTCATCACTGTCCAAAGAAACTATCCACTCCTTCTTAACTACATGCACCGAATCATCAGCTGTAATGAAAGCATCATTATCATTGAACACATACAGAGAAGAGAACTTTTACTCATCACCGGTGAGGTGATGACTACATCAAGATTCAACGATCCAATCCTCCTGGAAATTTATGGAGGCTAAAACATTAATAGACGTCACTATCATGTTTGCCAAGAAGCAATTTCCTCCCCACCCACCTTCACTCTTGGATCCTCCTCCTCTTTCAACAGCGTGTCCAGGCTGAAGGTTCACCTTATAGTATTTCTTCATGTGATCAAGTTTGTTGTATCTGAAACATCATAGACCCTTCTTATCTTTATCATGCATAGGAGTCTTGCCTCTCTCTCCTAATGTGATGAGGTAGAAGCCTCTCTATCATGGGTATTCTTCTTATCTCATATCTTCTTCTTCCCAAAGTATAGAACTTCACTATCTCTCCCCAAAATAGAACACTCAGACATCTGCTTAGCTAGACTCCCCTGAGAAACTAGCAAGTTCTCCAGCTCTAACGGAGACTGTTGAGTAGCCCACCTCTACACTAAAGTGATGAAAGTAACATATTCCTTCTGCAAGCCGCGAATAATACGCCTCTTCATCTTAGCCACAGAAATAGGCTTATCTAGATCCAGCGTTGAGATCTCAACATATAAGTTTTTCATCTTCAAAAAGAAAAAAGAGATGGACAAATTTGCTTGAGTCACTCTTACCGACTAATTTTCCAAGAACTGTAGGCTCGCTATATTCTTCTTATTGAACAACCCATTAAGGGAATTACAAATATCAGAAGTTGACCTGCAACCTATGATGTGATCAAATAGTTCAGGTGAGATTGTCCGCTTAAGGGTGAACTCTGTCTTAGCATTAGTTCTTCTTCACATCCTCACTTTCTGGGCATTATCTTCAGCAGCCACAACCTCATGTCTGTAATCTCCTTCAACAACCTCTCAGAGGTTCTCGTCAAGTAGATAACTCTCCATACAAGACTTTCATTTCTTGTAGTTAGTCTGAGTTAGCAGCTCAATACCAAGACCTCTTGCATATCAACCATTCATTCTAGATTTCTGGTTTACTTATCTTTCAAAGGTACTTAGCAGTCAGTATCTAAAACCTCTAACTCTCTGATACCATGTAAAATTATATGAACGAGAGGTCGCAGGACCACTCTCAACCAACAAAGAGAAGCAAACCATTAACAATAGAAGATGCGAGAACAACACTTGCATTATTTGTTGGAAATCAACTCTGCTGGAAATCAACTCGCACAGGTCGCGCGAGCTAATAAGCCAAACCGCGCGAACTGACCCTCAGGTCACCTACTTGAGAATTGCCAAGGAGAAAGCTGCTCTGGTCGCAAACCGCAATATTGCCAGTGATAGCTCTTATCGTTAGGCGATAACCACAAACTGCCAACTATTTTCGCGACATCCACACTGAGGCTATCACTGACCAAACCGCCAGTGCTAGTTGTCTAGTCGCCCAGTGCTAACCGCACAGTTCGCAAAGCTGACCTAGAGACCTCTACTCCTCCTTGTCCCGCGGCTAGGAAAAATCTAACTACAACCTTGCTCCTCCAAGTTACTGCCCTCAGTGATCTAGGATACAAATGAGGGGGTCGGGACCCCTATTTATAGGAGGGGGAGGGGGACAGACAAAACACACTATCGCTCGTCGATAAGAGGAATCGCCGGCGATAGCTCGGCGAATAGAAATTCCTATCCGCGCGATCTGGCGACCTTACTTCAAATTTTCCACAGTACCACCAAACATTGAACATTGGATGTCAATGAGCAAATGTTCTTTGAAATTTGTTCATTTATTTCGATTTCTCTCAAGTCTCCTCTGATTTTTTATTTCCCCCGTATTTTGATGCATTACTTTTTCTCTCAGGTTGCATATTCATTTCGTTTTTGTTTTCAATTTTGTTCTTCGTTTTTCTTTTGAATTGTCTTCATTTTCTCTAATTTCTTCTCAGATTTTTATCCGATTTTAAATTTTATGTTCACCGAATTCTCTCAGATTTTTAGGCTGCGTTTAAAAATAGGTGCGGCTAGGTAAGTTGAGGCCCTATGACAGAGGTCATGAGTTCGATTCTCACTGTATGTGAGCTTTGTTTACTTATTTAGTAATTAATTATTCGATTGATTGATTGTTTAATGATGTAAACATCTGTATAGCCCATAATTCGTCGAGATCAAAAATGCTAAAAAAGACGCCTATTCGGAGACCTAATGACGAGCTGAGGCGAGCTTGAGCATAACCCTTGAAACTCGCTAACAGAGGCTGGATACTCGCCAATAACCCCCCCCCCCCGGATTTTTCTATAAATAGACCCCTATGAGTACTAGAAAATGATACTTTTGGAAGAGTTTGAGGTCCCCCCGAGTTGAATATTCGCCAAGTTTATGCCTTTCTCATACCTCATCCAACTTTTGGTTGTGAGGGGGGGGGGGGGATTTCTCTCAAACTTTCAGGTACATGGTGAAATCTCTCTACTGGAGCACTTGAAGTGTACTTATAGAAAGTTTTATCTCTCCTGCACTACTCATCCGAATTGTGGCGTCAGACCACAGAATCAGTAACCTTAGGTTGCATTGATCCGAATATTTTATTCTCTTTGTAATGATGATTATCCATTAATTAATAAAAAAACAGGTGAAAAAAAATCAAATATGTGATTAAGAATTAACTTTTTTTCCCCTGGCCAATTCCACAATTTTGCCGACGTGTAGAGTTACTGGATAAGACTGTCGGGTTGTCGCGTACTCATTATTCTCTGCTCCTTACAGGCTACAGCTGCCAGCTAAACAGAAACCCCATAGCCAGCAAACTGCGCCCCCGCCGCAGATCACCGGAGCCGTCATCACCGGAGCAATCAGCGCCAGCGCCAGCGCGCTGTTCAGAAGTTTTCTTAATATAATAAAAAAGCAGCAACACAAATTAGAGTTAGCTGTGTTATTCTTATTTTATATTAAGGGTAGTTATGTAATTTCTCACCTTGCTTTATGGGCTGAAAATCCAAAAGAGCCGGACGACGACGTTAAGCTGGACTAGGAGGAGAAGCCGGGGACGTTAAGCTGTGCCCAAAATTAGTATATTATTGCAACTATCCATCATTTATAATTAATTACATTGCAAATAATTAAATATTGTTATAATGGTTGTTTGACATCAAATGCGTGAAGAAAGGCTTACCTTGAAATGGACTTATATTAAAATATAATAAAATAAAAGAGAAATCAAAGGATTTTCAAATGATTTTAATCTTATTTTTCGTTAAAAATAAATAACTAAAAACGTTGACAAAATATTTTGCAGGTTACGGTGAACATATATGTAGGGGCGGATCCAAGTGCCCGCACATTTGAGCAAGTATTGTTAGAGATGGAGCCTGACTGCGTTGGATGTATTTAAGCCTTTTTCGGCTTAGGGTTTCGTGCGAATTGGAGAGATCAGAAACCGGAGGAAGGAGAGCGGCGAAAAGAGAAACGGTGTAAGTTTCTTTGAACGTTCTTCATGGTGGATTTCTGTGACGCGGGAGGTTGTGATTTTTTTCCCAGATTTGGAGTTTTTCCACGTTAATTTCCTGTGTTGTATTATACGTTTTCTATGATTGTTTTTGCACTCAATTTTTCTCAACAAGTACCCGAGTCATATTTTAGAGAAAAAAATAAAATATAGTCTGTAGTCTATCAATTATAGTTTTTTTTGTTATGCGATTTAATATATTTTTTAATTTAAAAAGTTAAATAAATTAGGCTTGTCCGTTACATCCTAATGGCTACAATTACCGGACATATTTATTCATGGTCTCATCGGACGGTCAAACCGAAGACGACACCAACCACCATCTCATAAGAGACCAGTTTTCCAAACAGTGTGGGGGTAGGAATGTTGGTCAAGTTCCCCATCTCCCTGATGACACACATTTTGTTGTCTCAGTGTCTAGTTAGAGACCTAAGGTGTTGAATTTTCACTCAAGATGATCAACGAGATAGTCTTACGTCAAATTAATATACTCAGAGCTATCAAGATCACACATTGAGTGAAAATTCAACATGGTATCAGAGGAAGGTTCAGTTGCTTGAGCAGTGGTCAACTTGTGTTGTGCTCTGTACTTCTGAAAGCTTAGACCAGGGTTGTTGCAATGGAAATGAGGTTATGCAAGAGGTATGAGTATTAAACTCTTAACGCCGACTAAATTTAAGAAGTGAAAGTCGTGCATGAAGAGTTATCTTCTGGGCGAGGAGTTATGAGAGGTCGTCAGTGGTGACGACAGACAGGAAGTTACAGTTGCGTTTGGGACTGCTGAGCAGGTGAGAGTCTGGAGGAAAACTAATACAAAAGATGAGTTTACCCTCAAGCAGGCTATCTCACCGGAGCTATTTGATCACATCATTGGATGTGAGCCTACTGCTGATATTTGGACTTTCCTTGATGAGTTGTTCAACAAGAAGAATGTAGCTAGGCTATAGTTCCTGGAGAATGAGTTGGCTAAGACAACTCAAGAAGACCTGACCATCTCTAAGTTCTTTCTGAAGATGAAGAGTCTGTGTGTTGAGTTATCAGTGTTTGATCCTGATGAGCCCATCTCTGAGGCTAAGTTGAAAAGACACATAATCTGCGGCTTGCGGAAAGAGTATGTGGCCTTTGCAACCTTTGTTCAAGGCTGGGTAACTTAGCCATCTCTACTGGAACTTGAGAACCTGCTTGCTTCGGAGGAAAGTTTGGCTAGACAGATGACTGGAGTAACTATCTATGAAGGAGGTAGTGAAACGCTCTTCACATGCAAGAATAAGTAGAGATGGGAAGGGAAGAAGACCGCTGTTGAAGATGAGCCTTCAACCTCTTATCAGCAAGAGAGGAGCGCTGCTCCTAAGAAGGACTGGAAGAAGAGTTTGAAGTGCTACATGTGTCATCAGCCGGGTCACTTCAAGCGTGACTACAAGTTCAAGCTGCAGCCTGAGCATGCTGCAAGCAAGGAGTAAGCTTGCTCTAATATTGAGGAAGCTAGATGGGGTGGATCTTTCATGACGGGCACTTGTGTTCGTGCCTTATCCGCCATCGACTTCGAAGACGACTGAATCGTGGACTCCGGGTGTGGTCATTATCTCACTGGAGATAAGTCGAAGTTCTCCTCGCTGCAGACTTACTCAGGTAACGAAGCTATTATTATTGTTGATAATACTGTTCATGTAGTAGAGAATGAGAGGGTTGTGTCCTTGGGGAGTGATAAGCGGCCACTCACGTTAAGGAGTATGTATCATGTACCGGGCATGAAGAAGAACCTCTTATCTGTGACCAATGCGGTAGAAACAGTCTATCACGTTCTGTTTGGGCCAACAGAAGTGAAGTTTCTTCGCAACGTATCGGCGGTGAAGGCTGATGTTGCTCACGTTGGGAGGAGAGTAATGGACTTGTTTGTTCTTGCAACATGCTTCTACGTTGATCGGATGAGGGCCAATGATAGCGCTGCTATTTGGCATGAAAGGCTAGGACATGTAGGGATGGACAAGCTGAAATCTATGACATTAAGAACCTTGTGAAAGGCTTGCCAAAGTTTTCATCTTACAGAGATGACCATGTTTGTGCAGGTTGTCAGTTCGGCAAGACTAATCGCCTTCCGTTTGACAAGTATCAAACAAGTAGCAAGGCTGTAACACCCCAAATCTCAAAAATGAGTGCAGGTTGGGCAACACGGCCTGGGACACGGGCGTGTCCCAAGCCGTGTCCTGCTCTGTGTTGTCGAGTTGACACACAGCCTGTCGAGCGCTCGACGAAATGCACTCGCCGTTTGTCGAGAGGGTATACGGCCTGCGACACGGGCGTGTCCTAGGCCGTGTCCTCCTATGGGTCGACGAAATGCACTTGACGATCCTCGAGAGGCAAGTTGAGTTGGGTATACGGCCTATGACACGGGCGTGTCAGAGGCCATGTCCTTCTCTGGATTTGGCAAGGGTAATGAGGCATGGTTAACACGGGCTGGACACGGGCGTGTCCAAAGCCGTGTTAGGGCACACGGCCTATGACACGGGCGTGTCACATGGTCGTGTCCTATTTGGGTTAAGTCGGTTTGTGTGCCGCTTAAGGTACACGGTCTATGACACGGGCGTGTCACAAGCCGCGTCAGCCCAAAAACAGAGGTTTTAGGACGATTTGTGGCCGTTCATTTCCTTCACTTAGGATCCAATGGCCCAGGGCTTTCCTGCTGTATTAAGTCCAGGAATTGAGAGTTATCTCTCATACATCTTGTCCATTCTATTTCTAAAAGAGATAAAGAGAAGGGAGAGTAAGGAAGGAAGGAGGAGAAGGAATCCGGCTGTCGGTGAAGCTTCAGAGTTCCGAATTGCGAGCCGACTCCAGATTTATGGAGGCAAGAGCGTTGTCGTGCTTTCTATCCAGCTAGATTTCCATGGCTCCAAAGAGATCGTCAAGGGTAACGGTCTTCCTTCTTGGACATGTGAAGTCCTTCTTTTGACATGTGCATGGATTTCCCCCACCAAAAGGTGGCTTTTGAGGGATTTTCTTGGGTTAATTCTTGAAATCCCCAATCAGTCTTGCATATAGATCCGGAAATATGTAGTATGAAATAGACATGCTGTGTGAAACCCATCTGGACAGGTTGGTCTGGATTGGTGATGTTTCATTTGCACACCGGAGAAGACTCCGCGTATAAATGTGTATGTTATGGAGTCGATGGGTTGTGCCTGTGAAGGTTAGTAACAGGAAGTACTATAGTGGAATTCCAGGAAAATACCCTCGTGATTCTTGTGTTGTATGCTATGTTGGGTTGAGTTTATGTGCAGAAAGAGAGTTCTGCTGAACCCGCCAAGCGACCGCAAGGAACGCTGACACTAACTCCGTTTTTGGATTGTGAAGCCAGTCCTTGGTGGGCAGTGTGGCTATTGTGAGCTGTGTGCTCTTAAAAAGTTTTAGTGTTGAACAGGAAAGGTGAAACCGACCCGCGCCTACAGATTGTACTCAAGTACTTCGGTAATCGGTAATGGCAAGCCGACTTGAGCAACGGGGGGTAGCGGATCTGTACCTGCGTTATGTCGACTGTACAAGAGAGCGTCAAGGCATTGAGCTTTCGCCAGTGGTATAATGAGAGTCTTAGGCCTACGCGCCTAGAGCTGTCACGGTTCCGGTTCGGTTTTGGTTCTACTAAAACCATGAACCGAACCACTAAGGTAATGGTTCTTCAAATTAGAACCAAAATCTTATTTGGTTTGATCGGTTTCGGTTCTGGTTCCGGTTCCAGCTTAATTTTTTGAACCGTCGTGTCAACGGTTCCGGTTACGGTTCAACAAGAACCAAAACCAAACCAACCACTATCGGTTCGGTCCGATTCTATGCTGTTCGGTCCGGTTCCAATCAGTTCCAACTAAAACCAATATCAAGCTTGACAGAATGAAATAAAAGCGGGCTGCAAATAGTAAAACTCAAAACAATATCGAAATAAAAATAATTATGTTGCGCACTTCTCTACAGCCTTTTCCACGATCGGTGAGATAGTATCAATTTCCTTCCTACACGTGTAGACTTGCCACAAATTCTAGTTGGCTTGCGTGCGTCTCATCGGCATGCTCAACTGTAACAACTGTCTACATTTAGTTGTCTTTCATGATTACTAATAAATAATAGTTTTATATCTTCTATATTTTTTAAATAAAAAATTTCAAAAAAATATGTAAGTAAAATTGGAAATATATTATATAACTGTATAAAAATACAAATGCACTGCAAAAATTGACTCCAAACCGCACCAATGTCAAATCATATCATACGGTTTTTATGCGGTGAAGTTTTGTTCGGTCCAAAATCGATCCTCTTTAGTGCGATTGTGGTTTGGGTTCAAACTGCATCAGCTTTATTCGTAATAATAAGTATAAATATTATAGATAAATTATAAAATAATAACAATATAATAATAATAATAATAATAATAAACGGGTTGCGGTTCGGTTCTACCTCGGTCCGGTTCGGATCGGGTCTAAAAATCTTTAAACCGCTTGAGACTTGTATGTTGCGGTTCCGGTTCCGATCCGAATAATAAAATGTAAGAACCACACCCGGACCAATGTTGTTCACGGTTCCAAAATTCAAACCGAAACCCGAATAATTTGCGAACGGTTCGGTCCGGTTCTTTGCGGTTCCGGTTCGGTTCCAGTTCGGTTTGCGGATTTCGGTTTTAAGTGACAGCTCTATACGCGCCATTAAGACTAATTGCTCAAACTTTACCGTTGGGTTTCGAACCTTGAACAGTGGTGAGACCCTGGTATTCCGGTACACCAAGAATGTGCCCTGAGTGCACGGAGCGTCGAGCCGCGTGACCGGCATTTGTGATGCATTAGTTGTGCGTGAGGGCACAATGCGTGATATATCTGCTTGTGAAATGTTATGCCTGCAGGGAAGGAATGTCACTGCCCCGAGAAAGGGGTAGGGTCATTATAAATTGGTCAGCTGAATGCTGACCGTTGCCTTGTTTGCCACCGTTATGGTGGGTTGTCCCTGTGCAGGTTCTGGAGAGCCGAGCGGGAAATAGAGAGTTGAAGCCCTGCTGCTGCTGGCCCTCGAAGGCTGAGCAAAGACTTTTGTTATGTTCATGTGTGGCCGGCCTGCACGCCGATGTTTGTAATTCACACTTGTAAAGCGTAACTGTAAGGCCTTAAGACCAAGCTATGATGTATTTGCTGTGTATTCCTTGGAATGTGGTTGTTTATATCTAGTGGACATTCTTGGTTATGAAGTTCAATATTAACGTTAAAATCTTTCGCTAGTATGCTCTGTGTTAGGATGCGTACCTATTTTGGTATTAACCTGCGACCTCGTCGCATGTTTGTGACATATAGTGTGGGACCCCGGCCGGACCTTCTATGATATGTTATTTAACGGATGTGGTCGTTACAAAGACACCATTGGAGTGCATCCATGTTGATTTGATGGGGTCAACTACTACCGCTAGTCTTGGAGGCAGCAGATACATGCTAGTGCTGATTGATGACTACTCAAGATACACTTGGGTATATTTCTTGAAGGAGAAGTCAGAAGCTTTCCATTTGTTTGTGAAGTTCAAGAAGCTGGTGGAGGGTCGGCTTGGCCTGCGGATCAAAAAGTTTAGATCAGATAATGTTGGTGAGTTTGTCTCTTCCGAATTCTCTAACTTCTACAGGAAGCACACGATCTAGAGAGAGCTTACTTGTGCTCATACTCCACAACAAAACAGAGTAGCGGAGCGGAAGATCCGTCATTTGACGGAAACCTGCAAGTGTCGGATTCATGCAAATGACATTCATAGGTCCTTCTGGACAGAGGGAATGTCTTGCGCTTCTTATATCATCAATCAGATGCCTCTTAGTCCGATCAACATGAAGTCTCCTTTCGAGATATTGCTGAAGGAGAAGCCAAGCGTGGAACACCTTCGTGTGTTTGGATCAACTTGCTATGTGCATGTACCGGATGTTTTAAGGACGAAGCTTGATGCAAAGGCAAGGAAGCTTGTCTTTGTAGGCTATGATGAGCGGAAGAAGGAATGGAAGTGCATGGATCCTGCGACGAAGAAGTCTGTTGTATCAAGAGACGTGGTCTTTGATGAACTGACGTCATATGGAGGAAGCTCGGTTGAGCTACCATAGAGCAAGGTTGATGAAGAGCAGAAGGTGGTTGCTGAAGTTCTTCAAGAGAAGCTTGTTGTATCACCAGCAGCTCCTGTTGCTTCAAGCTCTGGGGCAGAGGCTTCTGGTCCAGGAAGCAGGGGGGAGAATTGCTCAAAGTTTGCCCGAAAATGGAGCTGAGCCTAAAGAAGCAACGGAGATGGTGAGCAAGGAGCAGACCCTTCGGAGATCAAAGAGTACTATCAAGCCACCGGCTCGATACTATGAAGGGAATACAGTAAGCTTTATCTCCTATTTCTTTGCAGGCCATCTGGATGAGCGAGAGCCTTCAAGCTTCAATGAGGCCACTGGAGTCAAGGAGTGGGAAGATGCCATGGAAGAGGAGATGACTGCTCTTAAGAAGATTGAAACCTGGGATCTTGTGCCCAGGGTTGATGACATTACTCTAGTGACTTGCAAGTGGGGGTACAAGTTGAAGAAGAAGGCTGATGAGAGCATCAAAAGATACAATGCTCGCCTTATTGCTCGAAGATTCTCACAGCAATATGGAGAGGACTATGAGGAGACATTTAGTCATGACTTCGGTTCGGGTGGTGATCACCTTAGCTGCTTGCCAAGGATGGAGGATGTGACAACTTGACGTAAAGAACGTTTTTCTTTACGAGGAGATTGATAAGGACATATTCATGGATCAGCCGCTTGGATTTGTCTCTGAAGTTCATCCAGACTACGTCTGCAAACTCAGGAAGGCTCTCAACGGGTTGAAGCAGGCTCCAAGAGCTTGGTATGGGAAGATAATAGAATACCTCCAATTTTGTGGATATCTTGCTTCCAACTCGGATTCAAGCTTGTTCATCAAGAAGAAGGGGGAGCTTCAGGTCTTGGTCCTGCTGTATGTTGATGACACGATCATCATAGGGAATTCCGAGGAGGAAGTAGCTAGGCTCAGGGTTGAGCTAGCTATTCGCTTCGAGATGAAAGACTTGGGAGAGCTTCATCACTTTCTCGGTCTCGAAGTGGAGAGGAAGGAGAGCGGGATACTTATTTCCCAGAAAGGATATGCGAATCACATTGTGAATCGATTTAGCATGAGGGAAGGGAAGAGTTGCTCTACTCCTCTGGATTATGGGCTGAAGCTTCGACGAGATGAAGGAAGGATTCTTCCTGATCACTTGGTATTCAGAGCTCTAGTGGGGAGCTTGATCTACCTAACGATTACAAAGCCATACATTGCTTACGCTGTTGGTCGAGTAAGTCGGTTTATGGTAGAGCTAAGGAAGTCTCATCTGGTGGCGGCAAAGAATATCTTAAAGTATGTCAAGGCTATTTCTGATATGGGACTCCTTTATAGGAAGGACACGAGCTTTTCATTGCTAGGATACACGGATGCTGATTATGGTGGTGACTCGGATGATCAAAAATCAACATCTGGTTATGTTTTCACTTGTGGATCAGCTAGCATCTCGTGGTGTAGCAAGAAACAGGACTCAGTATCCGTCTCTACTACGGAAGCAGAGTACAAGGCTTCGGCCTTGGCTGCTCGAGAATCCATCTGGCTAAGAAGGCTAGTAGAGGTCGTCCATGAGGAAGTGCATGGTCCTACTCTACTCCGAGGTGACAATGAGAGTGCTCTCAAACTAGTGAACAATCCAGTTTGTCACACAAGGACCAAGCATATAGAGATTGAACACAACTTTATAAGGGAGAAGGTGTTGGAGGGATCTCTTATGGTCAGACATGTTTAGAGTGAAGACAACCTTGCTGACATCTTCACAAAACCGCTGTCGAAGAGGCCATTTCAACGGCTACGGGGACTACTGGGCTTGATCTCCATTTCTCACTTCAAGGGGGAGTGTTGAAATTTGTGAAGTGGAAGTGGGTGATCAGGTAGACCGGGCGGCCTAGGCAGACTGTCCATGCGGACTGATGGAGCAGCCTGGCAGTCTGGTGATGGCGGCATGCTGTGGTGTTCTAGAGCTAGCCGTGCAGATAGGAATGAAGTTTGTCATGCTGGGCGAACTTGGATTGGAGTCTACCTGCTTCTGCGACCAGGCTTGTGGTTTTGCTGGTGGCCTGTTCTTGAAGTAACTGATCAGACTGACAGTGAGTCTGCAGAGTCTGTTGTGGCGGACTATTTTTTTTGGAGATCGCGAGATCGGCAATGGTCCTTGCCTTTGATCTCTGGTGGTGCGGTGGGTGTTAACCGCATTCTTGGTGGCGGACTGTCGTTGTAGCTGGTGGTCTGGCTTCGTGTCCGCCGAGCTTGCGCCATATGTATGGTGGGTTGCTAGACTTGTTCACACACTGTGATAAGTCCAGGGTGTTCGTAGAGTCCGCAGAGTCCGCTTGTTGACCGGGCGATCTGTGCCTGTTGGTCATGGACTTGTGTGTGCGTGCTGGTGTCGTGTCCGCGTGTAGCGTGCAGACTGATGCAGTGAGTGGGATGTTGTTGTGTCCGCATGTTGTGCTACTTGCGGACTGGTACGGTGTCCGCCAGGTTGCGGACTAACTTCCTTACTGCCTGGCGGTTTGGCTGTTGTCCGGCCTTGTCCTTGCTGACTTGGCGGACTGACTTGTTAGCTGCGATTAGGGGGCGGTTAGACTATCTCATAGGACGGTGATCATACTCCACCCCGCTCCTATAAATAGGACCTCCTGGAACCTCATTTTTAATTGAGTGAACAGTAAGTTGAGCGTGGATTAAAAGTTGCGGCCTCAGTTTTGTCAGTCCGCGCGGTCTGAGAAGGTTAACCGGTTGTTGATGTTTGCAGGTTGTGCAGCTAACGGTGAGAAGCCAGGTTTCTGGTGTTGATTTCGATCAGGGGTCAGCTAGCTTGCGGTTTACTTCCAGCAGCTTCAGCAGGTCACATTTACGACTAATCGGTCTTCTCTTCAGCTTACAGTTCAATAACGGTGCCCGCCGGTTTCGACGGCCTGTTCGTCAGTTCTTCTTCTTGTTCGCGGACTCTGGCAGCAAGGCAACTGCGGTTAGGCGGCTTGTAGAGAGCGACAAGGTGTTCAGGGAATAACGGCTTGTCTGCGCGACCTCGCAGTCTCTGCAGACTCCGTAGTTTCAGTTCAGTGTAGTTGCAACTGTTCGCGCGGTCTCGGCGGCTTTGGTGGACTAGCGGTTTCGACGGTCTCTGATTCTGTCCGCTCGGGTTGTTGCTTGTGTGTTTTTTTCTTGCTTCTTATTTGTACTTGGCGAAATCATGTCTCGCCATGTATACCTCGCACTGCAAAGAAGATAATAAAAATTTGATCTGCTTGTTCCTTCTGTTTGCATCTGGTGTTTGAGCTTGCTTTCCCAGTTTCCGCTTGATCAATGTGTGATCTTGATAGCTCTGAGTATATTAATTTGGCGTCAGACTATCTCGTTAATCATCTTGAGTGAAAATTCAACATAAGGAACTTGTCATTAAGCCCATAATTAGTGAAGACCCTTCTATAAGTCTTCAACTCATTCACAATTTTGAAAAAAAAAATCCATAACACTCAGCTATGTTATCTCTGTTGTCTTGCCTGAAGCCTTCATACTCTTGGTTGAGAAGGGATTTCATGTCATCCCATACTTCTTCAATTCCCTCTATGTACACTATAAGTGTATATCATATCTCTTTTGTAGTTTGACAGTGAACCAAATTTTGAAAGATAGAATCATCAATTGTACTAACTATAATGTTTTTGGCTCTCGTATCCATGGTAGCCAGCACAATTTCATCCTTGTTCATGTCAGCATCTTCTTTGGAACTTGCCTATTAGGATCAATGGTGGAGGCCTTCATGAGAATGAAGGGCCCTTCTCAACTTCAATATAGATCCTAGGGTCTGAAGCTTCCATGAATAGCTTAATCCTTTGCTTTTATATGCCAAAATTTTCTTTTCTGCATATGGGCAACTTCATTGATCTCATCTTCTTATGATACTCACTGAAGGTCATGGTGATAGGCTTGACTACCCTTATAGGATCTTGGTCAGACTATTAAGTCTAGTTTTGATTAACTTGTCACTGATACCACTTGATAGTTTGTTATTATTTGTAGTCTAAATCACATAGAGGGAGGGGGGGGGGGGGGGGGTGAATAGGTGGACAAGTACTTTAATGGTTTCTTTTAAGATTTCAGCATATATAATCAGAATAAAACAAGACTAGTAAGCACAAAACCGCACACCACTATCTATAGTGGTTCCCCAGGGTATGAGTACATCAACTTTTCCCCAACACCTATCTAATAGTGAGCTAGACTCAGCAAAATCCTCAAAAACTCGGCTCCTCAGAGCTTACAACACAGATCCCTCGGGATCTTTCAGGTCTCCTCAAAGACCCTACCTTAGACACACAAGTCTTACATTCAGACGCATAAGCCATACAACTCCGAGACCTCCCACTCTACAGCTCAGAAACCAGCTGGTTTTCTACCTCAAATTTACACCAAGTCCTACACTCAGACTTATCAAGAAGTCCTACCCTCGGGCTTGGAGTACAACCCTATAGCTCAGATCACCTTAGAGATCCTACAAAAATATTTGAAATAAAGCTTACAATAGAAGACTAAATTAATTTGACCATGAATCTTCATAATCTTTTATTTCTCTTGCTGTGAAAGCAAGTTTCAGAAGGAATCCCAGTAGCAAGTATCTTCAGGTATAACAGATTTGAAGCTTTCCTTCTTGATCTTCTTCTTCAGCAGGAAAAGACCTAGCTTTGAGTCAAGTTGATTGATTCCTCTTTGTTCTTTAGAAAGTCTTCAGAAAGAACTAGGTTGCTTTAACAGTGCGCTGCTTTTGGATTCACGATTTCTCTTTCTGAGTTACGGCAACGACAAGGGCACTGGATATTGTTTCATTGCTCTAACATATCCTTTTTATATCCCTGAATTTTATCAACGGCCTCAGAAAATGTCTTTTCAATGATATAAAAGAGAATAGAATACTCCATCCATTCTTTATGCACCGACGCCAATTTTGAATTTCGTCATACTGTACGGACTCAACGGTAATATTTATAAATCATGTCTTCACAATATCGTTGATCAGAATCTTCTTTCTCAATGGTATCGACCTTAACGTTTAGAACTAGTACTCTTTTTTGTCTCCTCTTTATGATATTTACTCGTAGCATTCCACGATCTCAACGGTATAGAGGAGAACCTTATACCGATCTCAACGGTATAGTCTTTTATTGTTGGAGCTTGCTTCTGAGTCTTCTCCACGATCATGTTGATACCGTGGAGAATCATATACTAATCTCAACTGTATATGCACTTCTCTTCTCTAAACATGTTTTAGAATCAACATAATATAACATGCATAATCATGAAATAGATATGCTATCAAATACAATATGCACTTAACATTTTAAGTGTTGCTTCTTCAAATCTTGGAGCATTGAGGCCAATATTCCGAACACACACCAATGCAACATGCAAAGCGCAAAGTGGGAGAACGTTTCCACAACACGTTACAGACGTCACGCAACCAGCATGGGCAAAACATAAGTAGTCAAACGCGGTAATCGCCGCCCAGGCATCCCAAGTGAAATCATCAGCCATCGAAGCAGACACGGGCGGTTCCCAGGATTTAGTGCCCGCTTCAAGGCCCGATCAAGAGGATATTTCACGCCACAGATAAAACTAACTTGTGAAACGTGCATACTGAGGCAATTCTAAGTCTGTGACTCCCGAGGCAAGCGATTAAGGATAAAAATTTTCGGGCTCGACGCTTCGCAAGTCATGACCCACAAAAATTTGGGGGCATTTGATGGGGTTCCTCCTGAATTTTCTAAGTCGAACCGGAGAGATTTTCAGCCAAAGACATGGGAGCAAGCAAACTCGACCAGACGAGTCGCGCCCAAAAAGCCGCGCTCACCAAAAGGCCCAAAAACACCCGAGAAGAGAACAAAACATCACCCCCCCCCCCGCTAGAGCATCGAGACATCGCGTACAGAGAAGCGCCCTGCGCGGCCTATGTGCGTGTGCGGCCTGCATCCGCGTGGTCTGCACCCGCATGGCCTGCGTGCGCAAGACCGCGCGACAGCGCAACACCACGTGGACCAGCAGGGCTGCGCATCGCGCGATCGGACTACGCGAAGCCGCGCAGGGCCGCACGGTCGCGCAGGGTCTCGCGGTCTCGCGCCATACGAGGTTGCACGACCGCGCGCGGTCGCGCCCCGCGCGGTCGCGCCCCGCAAAGTCGCGTACTGAGCGGCCGCACCCCGCGCGGCCATGCGCCGCGCGACCATGCCCCGCGCATGCGCCGCACCTGCGAGCGCACCGGCGGTAGCCGCCGCCGCCCCCCGCCGTCTCCGCCGCCTCCGACCACAGCCGCCTTCGGGCACCTTCCCCAAATGAATCCGCCATTTTGATAAAATTGGTAATTCAGGTGATCGAAATGGAGTGACGTCATTCGTCAACACAAATTACTCCCCGACACAATTACCGCCATGACCTTCCAAAAAACTATAAATAGGGCATCATGCTTTCATTTGAAGACAAACAACTCCAGAAGCAAGAGTGAGCACTGGGGTTTTTCGGCGAGATCGTGGACTTATGCCGATTCTCCGCTCAGGAATTCACTCCACTCTTCTCCTTGCGCTATGCTTCAACACGCTCCAATTCTCGTCAAACGCCTCTGCGAGAGCGCTCCCATCAAGGCTCCGCATCAACGAGAGCGCCCCTACCAGAAGCTCAGTGGACTTAGAAAATTTTCCAGTCGAAACGCTCCCACCTAGGTTCCACGAGCTCAACAACTTTTCAAGGCCGGAGCGCTTCCATCGAGACTCCGAGGACTTGACCGTTTTTCCTCATTTTCTGCACCTGTAACATAGTAGCGGTCTGTCGCCATCCGAGATTAAATCAAACTCTGTAAAACTCCGACAAGCTAGTGGATTTTAGTTCGACACACTTCCAGCAACATGATTTTTCGCCCTTTCAGGGTTTTCCACGTAAAAAACGCATCTTGTCATTTGCTACGACTCATTTTGACTGTTTGTGCGTCCAGTCCAATTCCAAGCTAAGGCGGTTCGATTTCTCCGGATCGACCAAAGACCGGGCGACCCGCAACAAGTTCGTTGATTTTTCTTCAAATTAATGTGTGTTCTTTGTGCATTGCTATGATTGTGATTGTCCTAGAGATTGTGTGAACCCCAATAGTTCGTTGCCTCAATAACCGATGAATCAAGATAAACTGCCCTCTCTATTGTGCAAACTGACGATGCCTGACAAACTGACAAACTCATGCATGCCAATGAAATTAATGGATTAGTCCCACACAGCCCGCCCTTAATATGTTCATGAGTTTCTTAAGGTTGGGATCACTCCTCTCTTCACCCTAGAGTTTAGGGAGTGAAGCTTCAAAGCTTGACCAGTGAACATAATTTTACTCAAAAGTTAAATGCATCAATCAATGTGGAAACTCTTGATGCAAAACACGAAACCAATAACAAGTTTTTATTCATTATTTTATTAAATAAAAGCCACCAAACTTCAAAGTTAAAAATCAACTCAATATCTTTGACATGATCAAGAAGCAACACTCAATAGCCTGTCTTCCGCGGCTCAGTTGTTAGCCCAAACCCAAATGGATATAGAGGATCATAATGCCCATCACCGACGTTCATCGGCAGCTGATCCACAGACTTAAACCACGTCCGGGCAAGCTTTCCGGTGAACCCGTAGTCCCCGAAGAGCACGTCGGTCATTCCACGGCCTTCGGTGCCCGGCAACCATGCAGCCACCAACGCATCTATCATCTCAACGTACGGCTCCATGACCACGGGCCTGCCGGATATCAGAACCACCGTGCACTTGACGTGTTTGCACACGTTCCGGATTGTCAATGGTCCGGGGTCGGCAATGGTGAGGTTGAAACTATCACCCCTAGTCTCCGCATACGAGTGCTCCCCAACCGCCACAATGGCGTACGAGAATTCATTTATCTCGACGAAGTGCTCGTTGGGATTCTCCGAGTAGACGACTTCGGTGTCCGCGTCGACCGTCGCTTTAACGGCATCAAGCAATGTAGTTCCTGCTCAAATTGAGAGTGCAATGAGGGCTTTTTCGCACTTTTCACCTCTGAAATACGGGTTTTTGACACTTTGCATCAAGAATCTTTAAAGTTGGCACTTTACACCCGCTAATTACCGCTTTTTGGCACTTTGCACCCCCCTCAGGCCGAAATTTCAAGGGTATTTAGACCCGGGAAGCACCAAAAATGCTCATTTGACACTTTGCACCTCGGATTATTAGTGCTGCCGGACCTAAATACCTTTGAATGAGCATTTTTGGTGCTACTCGAACCTAAATACTCTTGAAATTTCGGCCTGGGGGTAAGTGTCAGAAATTGATAATTGGGAGGTGGGGGTAAAGTGCCAAATAAATGTGGGAGTTCCAATGATTGACTTTCTTCTAATTTTTCTGTTGTAAGGTTTGATGTGATCCAATTTTATAATGAAAATGTGGAGTTTATGAAATGCATGATGGTGTTAGGGGTGATGAGAGTTCACCAACTGTGAGATTGTTGCCACTGCCGCCTTGCCACTTGATCGTCCAACCACCGCACTGATAGCCTAAGTTATCGGCATTGCTACCGGCGACGAGTATTCTCTTCGCCTTCTTCGAGAGCGGTAGGAGCGGTTCTCCGGCAGTCTTACCATTTTTCAGCAGCACGAGTGATTTCCTCACTGCTTCCCTGGCGAGATCCCTGTGCTCCTGTTGAAGGCCAATTGCCTTCATTAATATTTTCTTCTAAGAAGAACAATAAACCATTTGGTTCTCTATTTATGTACACATACAGATGACATACCTGCTTCCCAATCTCATTGACCAAGCTATAATCCCCAAGGGGGTTCTCAAAGAGACCCATTGTGAACTTGACCCTTAGAATCCTCCTGACAGCATCGTCGATTCGGCTCATGGGAACAATGTTCGCATTAACCAGTTCGGTAAGGGATTCAAAGTACTGAGGAATATCTTGGGGGCTCATTACCTGCAATGCCGTCGCATATAATGAGTGAGAGTCGACTTCAAAGTCGTAATTTACTTCGTCTATCTGATGTGAGTGTAGAGAAATAATAGAGAAAAGAAGAACCACAAACGCAAAAACATAGATTTACGGAGGTTCATCCAAATCCGGGCTACGTCCTCTCTCCCTTCGCCTCCACTTGAATTGCCAAAAGAATGAGGAGAAGGCAAACAAGACTTGCAATGAGAACTCTTCTCACAATCTCTCTCAAGAAACTCTCCCCTTCCTCTTCATGAATGGCAAAATCCACCTCGTGCTCCCTTGCGGCTGCTCCCGAACGAACTTCCTACCGAGCTGACGACTTTCTTGCGTAATCCTTCGGAATGAAGACCTCTGCCACTTTATGGCAACAGGGCGAGCCAATCTGGACCCTTCGATCAAGATCCAAAAGGATCTAATGGCCACGATCATGAATTTATCGAAACTAGGTCCGTCAAGTACCGCGCGGCGGCAGAGGTTACCGCACCGCGGTAGCTCTAGCCGACAAATCCCGTCTCGTTGACAGCTCTCGTCGACAAAGCTACCTGGTCCAGACGATATCGACTACTGCTCACATGGGCTAACCCGGTGTGAAAAACAAGAGAACCAAAAATATTTACCAACTTCAACAGTGAGTCTAGCTCAAGCTCTGGAGTGCAAGAAGTCAACTCACCATGTCGATTCCGGCGAGAATTCCAGTCTGGAGAGAGTGCGTGTAATTGACACCGGAAGGCGTCGTGGTCTTCTCAATCCCCCTCCAATCCGAGATTACAAAACCCTGTTTTTACATACTAATCAGCTAAGCCTTCCTCCATGCTAATAATTAACATACATTGCAGGGAAATGTAAGCATGTTTTTGCGCATTAATGGAGATGGAAGATGTTCAGATGGGAGAGCTAACCCTGAAATGGAGCTTATTTTTGAGGAAATCAGTGAGAAGGTAATGGTTTGCATGCATTTTGACCCCATTCCAGCTTGAGTAGGAGACCATGACAGTAGAAACTCCTTTGATGATGGCTTGGTAGTAGGGAGGCATGTAGATGCTGAGGAGTTCATGAAAATTGGCGATTGTGTTGTTCTCATTGATGCCCAAATGTGTTCCACCATCACCAACATAATGCTTAGCGCAAGCAGCAATCTTTGTCCTGCGTTTGATCATAGAGGAGTTTCTTAGCAACCTATAAAGTCCATTGTAATTAAAGGTTTCATTGTGTAAACTGATTTCATGAGAAGAAACATAAGAAAAAATATGAGGATATATATATGGAGGAAATCTTACTGGCCGGCAACAAAGGGAACTCCTTTAAGAGAATTTTGAGGAATATCTCCTTGTAAACCCGGGATAATCTCCGTCATCGCTTCGACAATCCTTGGATCTTCACTGTAGCTTTCGTAGCAACGACCCCATCTTGGATCTCGACACACCTGAACAAGTGCATTGACAGAATAATCATAACAAAATAGCTCAAACATTTGCCAACCTATCAAAAAAGTGAATGAGCCCACAAAAAATAACTCTCGAAGCCCGTTTGTTTGGACCGAATTGATGCTTTGAAATTAGAATTGGAGACCTGAATCCAATGATATGTACCTACAATTCTAATTTCAGGAGCTCAATTCCGTCCAAATGAACAGACTCTCGGAACTTCCTTAAGTTTTCAGTACCGCAATACATGGAGCGAAGGTGTATGGAATGCCTGTTGCTCTAACTTCAAGAGCGGTCGCAGCACCAATTTTTTTGACAAGACCCGGGTCCCTACAGGTATGGTAGAAGCAAAATTAGTAATTTATAAATATTTAGCAATCTGAAGATCAATTTAAACTAGAGAGAAGGATATGGGCATGTACTGAAATCCAATCCGCAAAACAATTTGATTTATGGACAGTAACGTTGTGGTAAATCGTTACCGCAGGACATAGAGGGGGAGGTCATAAGCATCTATACCGTAAAATTGACTTGCGATTGAACAAAAAAGAGATATCTGGTAGAATCGTAACCATATAATACGATGCTAATTGAAATTCATACATTTGTCTTATACACTATGGGGATGGTGAGAAGAGAACTTGTAAGATTAAATTGGGATTGAAAACCATTAACCCTAAATCACAAGCTAATGAGTAGTGAAAATAAGTCCCCCCAAACGAAGCCCTAAGCTATTTTTATGCCATATGAGATTGGCTCATGCTGGAGAGGTTTCCTTCAATAGGGACCACTTGTAAAAAAAAGGACCGTTGTTGATGATTCTTTGGATGTTAGTACTTTATGGCATATGAGATTGACTCATGCTGGAGAGGCTTCTCTTCAGGCTTTATCAAGACAAGGATTGATTAATGGTGCAAAAAGCTACAAATTGGATTCCTATGAGCATTGCATGATATACAAGAAGAGACGAGTATCTTTTGGCACTGTCGTTCACAGCATGAAAGGTATTTTAAATTATGTTCACACAGATATTTGGGGCCCGACGAAGACAAAATCCTTTACCGGGCGACAATACTTTGTATCCTTCATTGATGATTATTCCAGATATGTTTGGGTGTACACTATGAAGAATAAGAGCGAAATTCTGGAGATATTTGTGACTTAGAAGAAGTGGATTGAGAACCAGACTGACAAAAAGATTCAATGTATCAGATCAGATAATAGAGGCGAATACACATCAAAAGCGTTCTTACAAAGGTGCTAGAGATCAGGTATAGAGCACCACTTCACAATCAGGGAGACATCGCGACAGAACGGGGTGGCAGAGTGCATGAACCGGACTTTGGTGGAAAAGGTTCAATGTATGTTGTCTAATGCTGGGTAAAGTAGGATTTTTTAGGCAGATGTCATTGACTATGCTTGTCACTTGGTGAATTGTCTGCCTTCTGCAGCTATTGGAAAGAAGACACCAAAGGAGATGTGGTCGGGACATCCTGCTAAAGATTATATGCACATGAAAGTGTTTGGATGTTCAGCTTTTTATCATGTTAAGAATGATAAATTAGAACCACGGGCAAAAAAAAAACAATCTTCATTAGCTTCGGGCGTGAAGTCAAATGCTACAAACTATATGATCATACGAAGAGGAAGATTGTCATTAGCATGGATGTTACTTTTGACGAGATGAGTTTGCTGAAGCCTCGGAACTTAGAGCAGGTGGAGAGTTCCAAACCAATCACTACTACTGTTCAGAAGATGGAGTTTTATGTGACTCCATTTGTTTCACCAGTTCCCCACACTCCTAATAAGGTATAAGATGAGACTGCTAATGAGTAGGTACAAATGATTAGGAGATGGAGGAAGTAGAGGTAGAGAGTCATGTTCAGAATTCTATTGTCAGGAGCCGGACCAGGAGGTAGAATATCCCAAAGCCAGCTTGGTTGAGGGATCACATTGCATTTGCACTTTCAGCATCTGAGGTTGAAGTTCCTAATCACTTCAAGGAGGCTATATAGAGCCCTGAAGTAGATTTTTGGAGGGATGTTATGGATGAAGAGATGACTTCTCTTAATAAAAATATTAAATGAAGATTGGTGAAGTTACCTCTAGGCAGAAAAACAATTGGGTGCAAATGAGTGTATGCGAAGAAAGAAGGATCTCATGGTGTTGTTGATGTGCATTATAAGGTAAGATTGATGGTCAAAAGTTTTGCTCAGCGTGAAGGTATTGATTATGACAAGGTGTTTTTCATAGTTATCAAGCATCCGTCAATCCGTATTCTTTTGGCCTTAGTAACACAGTATTGTCTAATTTTGAAGCAGCTTGATGTGAATACTGCATTCTTGCATGAGAATTTACAGGAGGAGATCTATATAAAACACACTACTAGAAAAATGGCTTTAAGCCACGATTTTTTTTGTCGTGGCTAATACTGAAGTATTAGTCACGGTTCCTATTTCGTGGCTAATAAGTTAGTATTAGCCACGGATGACTAATCCGTGGCAAATAACCCAACTTTTTGCCACGGTTTGCCTGTTTCGTGGCTAATAATCTAGTATTAGCCACAGAAGCCTAATCCGTGGCAAAAAGTCTGGTTTTTTTTAGTCTCACACCGCCAATAAAAAGCTCGATTTGGGATTTATATAGGTCATTCAAAATTATTGTTTGAAATGAAATCGGCGTGGCGGCGGCGGCGGCCGGGCGTCGGAGGGTGGCCGAATATTTTTTATGTTAGGTTTATTACAGGTCCTTTAGCCACGACAATTGAACTGTGGCAAATGAGGAACTTTTAGCCACGACAATTGAACCGTGGCTAATAACTTATTAGCCACGGATTCGGCGTGGCTAATACTATTAGCCATACTTGAATTGCCCATGCCCATTTACCGTGAGTAGGCCGTGGGTAATAGTTATTAGCCACGATTTTGAACTTTTAGTCACGGAAATCTGCCGTGGCTAAAAGTCTGTTTTTTAGTAGTTATAATCACCTGGATATGAGGCCAATCACCTGGATATGAGGCTCAAAGTGACTTAGTGTGCAAATTGAACAAGTCACTTTATGATTTGAAACAGTCACCGAGACAGTGGTACAGAAAGTTCGATCAGTTTATGATGAGACAGAAATACACACAGTCAGTATGATCACTGTACATATTTTAAGAAATTGGCTACTAATGAGTTCATCTATCTTTTATTGTATGTTGATGATACGTTGATTGCCGCTTCAAGTCATACATAGATTGATAGAATGAAGAGGCATCTCTCAAAGCAGTTTGAGACATGGACAAGAAAGCTGGAAAGATTTGACTCACTCAAAGAGCGTATATTGAGAAGATGTTGAAGAGGATTGGAATTGATGACACTACTAAAGCAGTGACTCTATAAAAAGGTTAGGGTTCTTATTTGTGGTGGAGTTGTAATTGTACTGACCTCTTCTTTTCTCCCTCACCGATGACAGTGAAGAACCCCTCCCCGTGAACGTAGGCTCTCTTCGCCGAACCACGTAAATCGAATTTTGTTTATTATTTGTGGCTGTCTGATTTTGTTTTTCCACATCGTTTCGCACAACATAGAAGTTGTCTTCTCCGGCGACGCCACCAGCTCTCGGTTAACCGAGCGAGTTGATTCTAACAACAGAGTACACACAGTCTAACACCAAAAGCTCATAAGCAGAGTACTCTATAATCCAATAGTGCACAATAATTCTAACCTGGTAACTCCAAGCCCAACATTATGGGGAAAGATTGTAGCATTATAGACTGTGTTGTGGCCATGAATCGCATCAATGCCATACATCACCGGAATCCCAAGACGGGTGGAGAGAGCCTCCCTCTGTACCTTGTTCACCATATCCACCCAAGCACTTGCCGGCGCTTGTGGAAATGGCACGTCGTATTCTTCAAGAAGCACACTGCCTGCATTGAATACCTTCATTTAGCTTCCCCTTCTTCTTTTCAACAAACAATGTTTCCTGTCTGACAATTGAGTGTAGACTTGTTTTACCGATGAAGTTGTTTTTGATGACTTCAGAAGATGCATTTGTCTGCTCAATCTGCACCATTTGGCCGATTTTCTCTGCGAGCGTCATCCTGCTTAGAAGGTCGTCTAATCTGACATTCAGCGGCTGTTTTGGATCTCTGTACTTGAGATACTCTGCTCCATCAATGGCGGCGGCCAAGCTGCTCATGAAGAGCAGAGCAAGTGTAAAACTTTGGGCTGTCCCCATCTTCAAACAATGAGATGGAATCTGCATCCGTTCATTAGGGATAGTCATTTGCTGAATTGTGGGATTATGAAGGAAATTGAATATTAAACCAAGCAAGGAAGCAAATAAATGTTATTAAACATGTTGGGATATGTCTTGCTCCTTCTAAGCACAAAAGAAAAGAAAGGGCTTTCAAGCTTAGTTCAGTTGACCTCCTTCACTTTACTTTTCAGTCGCATCTGCTGATTTTGGATTTGGATGGCTTAAATAGGAGGAATTTTTCCCTCCGGATTCCGTTTTCAAATATTTCCATTCAGGACCAATGAGAAGCATGTAACTGTACGTGTGGTTCTAGTGTGTGATATGCACTTTTTCGCGGGGTCCATGCATTCGTGACTTCTCATTGAACCCGGACGGAAAAATTGGTTCTTAAATAGATGTACGCGCAAAATATGGGTATCTAATTTCCATTAAAATTTATATATAATGTTCTCAAAAAAAAATTTGAGTTATAAACTTGAAAAATTTTATGACAGGGAGGTCACATGATCACTTTCAACTAATTAAGAGAAGTAAACCATTAACAATAAAAGAACAAGAGAAACACTTGTATTTTATTCACTGTTTTATAAGGCGAGACATATAAGCGCGAGACATGATTTCACGTTACATCTGATGGAGATAAAAAAACAGATAAGTAAAAACTGGCGAACTGCAAAGCTGAGACCGCCAAGGCCGTCTGTTCGCATCTCTTGCTTTGAGGTCGCACAAACAACTTTTATTGACTTGTACTAGAGACAAACCGTCAAGTTCGCGCGAACTAAAAAACCAGACCGTGCAAACTGATCTCCATACCGTCTATTTGAGAACTGCAAAGGAGAGACCGCTCAAATTGCCAAACCGCGATATCGCTGATGATAGTGATATCGCCCAACGATAGCTCCAGACCGCCAACTGCTTCCTCTACTGCTTGATGCTGAGAAACTGACTTAACCGCCGGACCAAGTCACCAGACCGCCCAGGCAAGTCGTACAATTCACAATACAGCTGACCTAGAGGTTTCTTCTACTTGTCGTGCGGTCTGGAAAATCCTAACCACAACCTTGCACTAAACAATAGTTCTCTACGATCCAAGATACAAATGAAGGGTTCGGGGCCCCTATGTATAGGTGAGGGAGGAGGATAAGGTCATTGTCATAAGTGATACAACTACCGAAGCAGGAAAGGCGGTCTGCCAACTCAGACCGCACAACTATGTCGTTAGAAACATCTAACTGCGCGGCTTGGAGGTTTACAGAAGAGGGCGGATAGAAAACGCTATCGCCCGGCGATAGGAGATATCGTCTGGCGATAGCGACAAGCCCGCGACCCGGTGACCTGGCGACCTAACGACCTGGCGACCTCACATCAAATTTTCAACACTCCCCCTTGAAGTGAGAGTCGGAAACCACCCCAAATAAACCCCGCAGCCATTCAAATAGCTCCTTCGATAGTGGATTTGTGAAGATGCCCGCAATATTATCCTTGCTCTACACATACTCCACCATCAGAGATCCCTCCAGCACCCTCTTCCGAACAAAGTGATGTTCGATCTCGATATGCTTTGTCTGTACGCGACACACTAGATTTATAACCAGCTTCAGAGCACTCTCATTGTCAGTAGGACCTCACACCTCTCATGTATATCCTCCACCAACCTGCGCAGCTACATGTCCTCCTGAGATGCCAAGGACGATGTCTTGTACTCTACCTCAGTGGTAGAGATAGACACAGAATCATGCTTCTTAATACATCAGGAAACTACCGTTGATCCGCACATGAAGATATACCCAGATATCGACTTCTGATCATCTATTTCTCCGGCATAATTAGTATCCGTGAACGCATACAAGTTGAAGCTCGTGTCCTTCTCATAAAATAATCTCATATCCGAGGTGGACTTCGCGTACTTCAAAATTCCTTTTGCCACCACTAGATGAGCCTTCCTGGGCTCCTGCATATACCGACTTACTCGACCAATAACATATGAAATATCCGGCCTAATAATCATCAAGTTTATCAAGCTCCCGACCAGAGCCCGGAAGACTAATGGATCTAGAAGAACTCCATCTCGTCGAAGCTTAATACCAACTTCAAGTGGAGTAGAGCTGCTCTTCCCCTCCCTCATGCCGAACCGCTTCACAATTTGTTATGCATATCCCTTCTGAGAGACAAGTACATTGTTCTTCTTCCTCTCCACTTCCAAACCAAAGAAATGGTGAAGCTCACCAAAATCCTTCATCTCGAACAGAATAGATATCTCAGCCATAAGTTTTGCTATATCTTTTTCAGAGTTCCCTGTCAAGATCATATCGTCGACATACAGCAGCACCAATACTCGAAGCTCTTCCCTCTTCTTGATGAACAGACTCGAGTATGAGTCAGATGCAAAATACCCGCAAAACTGAAGATATTCTGCAATATTCTCATACCAGGCCTGAGGCGCTTGTTTTAAGGCATAGAGGGTATTCTTGAGCTTGCAAACATATCCTGGATGATCTTTAGAAACATAACTTGGTGGTTGCACCATAAAGATATCTTTGTTAATCTCTTCATAAAGAAACGCATTCCTCACGTCGAGCTGTCAAATCTTCCATCATCGGCAAGCCATCAAGACAATCACCATCCAAACTAAAGTCATCTTGGCTACATGACTAAATGTCTTCTAGTAGTCTTCTCCATACTGCTATGAGAACCCTCGAGCAACAAGGCGAGTATTGTATCGCTCGATACTGTCATTTTCTTTCTTCTTGAGCATGTAGACCCACTTGCAAGTAACAAAAGTTATGTGTTCTACCTTAAGCACAAAATCCCAAGTTTCGTTCTTCCTAAATGCGGCCATATCCTCACCCATGACATCTTCTCACTCCTTTACTCCAATGACATTCTCATACTACGATGTCTCTCGTTCATCCAGAGGTTCGACAAAGTAGCATGAAACCAAGTTCACCAGATTGTCCTCTCTATATCAAGCTGGTGATATGATGATCCTACCACTTTAATTGCCTCTTCTTCATCAGCTCTTCGACCAAGCACACTAGAAGCATTGGCCCCTGCTTCCAGAACCAGAAGCACTTGCCCCCGAGCTTGATGCAGTCCAAGCTCCTGGAGACACAAACAGCTCCACCAGAAGATCTGCAGCTTGATGTCTTCTTCCTTCTACCCTACTCCCTTGTAGTTCCACAAAAGAACTACTCTGGTAACACGTCAACTTGTTGAATGTCACATCTCTTGAGAAAATAATTTTCTTTGTCTTAGGATCTATGCACTTTCATCCCTTCTTTCGCTCATTATAACCAATGAAGACAAACTTCCTTATCTTAGCTGTTGAAACCGAAAAATCGGTCTCCGTGGAGTTCGACCCTTGGGGAAGGGGTGGTCGCGCACCTACTCTGCTCCTGCAAGAAAACGACAAGAAAGTGAAGAACAAAGGACTAGGCCAAGGGCCCGGCGCGGAGGTCCCACCACACACCCGGAAGATCTTAGAGCGCTTCCCCTCCTTAGCCAAGTGACGGGCTAAGGTACCTCAGAAAGCGCTAGTAGACCTGAGAATTCGTAAGTCTGCCTTCTGAGGTACCCCTTGGGTCCTATTTATAGGAAAAGATGGCCTGCCAATATACTACCTTCACTGTTCTCGAGGACTATAGGCAGACCAAAGGGGGCAATATGGTAAAAGTATATCATGGCCAAGATGCGAGCTGGACCTGAGGTAGCATCCGCTCGGCAGGGGCCTGACTCGCCTCGCCCTGGGCCCAGACGAGCACGTACTCGGCAGGCTATGCTCGACTATCGCCGAGCTCGGCTCGACTATCGCCGAGTTCCAACAGAAACGGGGCTCGGCACGACGATCGCCGAGCTCCAACAGAAACTAAGCTCGGCGTGGAGATCGTCGAGCTCGGTTCGACTACCATCGAGCCCTGTTCCATTACCCGAGCTCGGTCTCGGCATGTCGGGCTCCGTTCGGCCATCGTCGAGCTCGGCTTGACTATCGCCGAGCTCGGCTCGGGTATTACCGAGCTCGGGCTCGGCACGCCGAGTTCATATTGCGGTCTGAGCCGGCCGATTTAACTCCTGTCGACCACTCGCTGGATACGGGGTTGTACATTAGCATCTAGTTTTATCCCGAGAACATCTAGAACATACACGTAACAGGTAGAACTGAACACCCGAAGGTGTACCACGATAGGCTTCTCCTTAAACACTAGTTCATGTGGCGACTTCATGTTGACAGGACTCAAAGACATTTTGTTGATGACGTATGTCACACAGGCCATTCCCTCTACCCAGAAGACTCGGGAAACACCTTTGGCATGAAGCTAGTTCTTGCAGGTCACTGCTAGATGACAGATCTTTCTCTTTATAACTCCATTCTGTTGAGCAGTGCATGCACAAGAGAGCTCTTTCTTGATCCCAGGCTTTCTATAGAAGTTGAAGAACTCAAATGAAGTTAACTCCCCCCCATTGCCCGCCATCAACCCCTTTATCTGTAGATTAAGCCCACCTTTAACGAGCTCCTTGAACTCCAAAAACTTTTCAAAGACTTCTAACTTCTCTTTTACAAAGTACACACAAGTATATCTGGTGAAGTCATCAACGAAGACTAACATATTTTTGTTACTAGAACAAGAAGGTGTGAGGCATTGTCTCATCAAGTCATTGTGAATGCACTCCAAAGGAGCCTTGTACTTGGACAGTGACTTGTCAAATAGAAGGTGATGTGTCTTTCCATATCAACATCCCTCACACACATGACCGTTGCATAGGGAGGAAAGACTAAGAAATCTTTTCACCAAGTTCTTCGTCGACATAGCCTTCAGCTTATCTATCCTTACATGTCCCAGCCTCTCATGCCAGATAGCAGCGCAGTTGTTTTACCTCATGTTCTTAACATAAAAACTTGTTGATAAGACGAATAAGTCCTTCACACGTCTCCCAACATGGGTAACGCCAGCCTTTACTAATGAAATTTTTTGAAGAAATTCATCTCTGTTGGACCAAACAGCACGTGGTAGCTGACATCTACCGCATTGGTCACTGAGAATAAATTCTTCATCATCCCTGACACATGATACATACTCTTCAGCGTGAGTGGTCTCTTATCACAGCCTAAGGAGATTGTTCCCTCCTTGTCCACTTCATGCACTATATTATCAGTTGTAATGATGTCATTATCCTGATACACCTAAAGAGAAGAAAACTTTGACTCATCGCCAGGGTTGTGATGATCACACCCAAAGTCAATGATTCAATCCTCCTGGAAGTTGATGAAGGCCAAGACATCAACAGACGCCGTCGTGTCTGTCATAAAACAATTCCCCCAACCACCTTCTATCTTCGGTCCATCTTTCTTTTCAGCAGTGTGTCATGGTTGAAAATTTATCATGCAGTATTTCTTCATGTGACCAAGCCTGAGTCCTCTCTTCTTACCTTCATCATGATTAGGAGCATTGATCCTCTCTTGCTATGATGAGGTAGAAGCACCATATCTATCATAAGACTTCTTTTTGTCTCACCTCTTCTTCTTCCCAGAATAAAAAAACATCATTATCTCCCCTTGAGATAGAACACTCAGATATTTGCCTTGCTAAGTTCTCTTGAGAGCCTAGTAAGTTCTCCAGCTCCAGCAATGATGGCTGATTAGCCTAGCCCTGCACCGAGGTAATGAAAGCCACATACTCCTTCTGCAAACCACAGATGATGTGTCTCTTCAACTTAGCCTATTAAATGGGTTCATCTGGGTCAAGTGTTGAGATCTCAACACATAGATTCTTTATCTTCAAAAAAAAGAGGAAATAGGCAAGTCACCTTGAGTGGTTCTCGCCAACTCATTCTCCAGGAACAGTAGCCTAGCTATATTATTTTTATTGAACAACTCATCTAGGGCAATCCAAATCTTAGAAGTTGTCATGCGTCTTATGATGTGATCAAACAACTTAGGTGAGATTGTTCGCTTGTAAGTAAACTCTGCCTTAGCATTAGTTCTCCTCCAAGATCTCACTTCCTAAGCATTATCTCCAGCAACAACCATCTCTTATTGGTCATCTCCACCAACAACCTCCTAGAGGTCCTCACTAAGTAGATAGCTCTTCATACAAGACTTCCATTTCTTAAAATTAGTATAAGTTAGTTGTTCAATACCAAGACCTCTTACGTATCCACCTTTCCTTCTAGATTTCCTGGTTTACTTGTCTTCTAAAAATACTTAGCAAAGTTTTGTTAGTTGACTGCTAAAATCTCTGTCGCTCTGATACCATGTAAAATTTTATGATGAGGAGATCGTAGGACCACTCTCAACCAACTAACAGAAGTAAACCATTAGCAATAGAAGAACAAGAGAAAAACTTGTATTTTATTCACTACTTTACAATGCGAGACATACAAGCGCGAAACATGATTTCGTGTTGCACCCGATATAGATAAAAAAATAGACAAGTACAAACCGACAAACTGAAAAACTGAGACTGCCTAAGCCGCCTGTTCGCACCTCTAGCCGCGAGATTGCACGAATATCTTTATTGACTTATGTTGGAGACACACTTCCCAGTTCGCGTGAACTAACAAACTAGACCGCACAAACTGATCTTCAAATCGTCTGCTTGAGAACTGCAACGGAGAGATCGCTCAGATCGCCAAACTGTGATATCGCTGGTGGTAGTGATATCGCCCAGCGATAAATCCAGACCGCCAACTGCTTCCTTCTACTGCCTTGATACTGGGACACTGACTTAACCGCCAGACCAAGTCATCAGATCTCCCAGACAGGTCGTACAGTTTGTAATACAACTGACCAAGAGGTTTCTTCTCCTTATCATGCGGTCTGGAAAATCCTAACTGTAACCTTGCACCAAACAACGATTCTATGCAATCCAAGATGCAAATGAGGGGGTCGGGACCCCTGTTTACAAGCGAGGGAGGAGGATAATGTCACCACCACAAGCGATACAGCTATCGAAGCGGGAAAGGCGGTCTGCCAACCCAGACCGCACAACTACGCGATTGGCAACATCTAACTGCGTGACTTGGGGGGTTTACAGAAGAGGGCGGACAGAAAATTCTATCGTCTGGCGATAGGAGATATTGCTTGGCATAACGAAAAGCATGCGACCTAGCGATTTAGCGACATGACGACCTCACTTTAAATTTTCAACAAAATATAGAAGCATCATTACATTAAAAACATTAAGCATCAGTGGATACATCATTAAGTAATCATCAATCAAACAACAAACCACTGAATAAGTAGACAAATCTCACTAGCGACCTGACGACCTAAAGGCCTCACTTCAAATTTTTAACAAAATATAGAAGCATCATTACATTAAAAACATTAAATGTTGAAACCGAAAATTCGATCTCTGTGGAGTTCACCCTTGGGGAAGGGTGATCGCACACTTACTTCTCTCTCGCAAACCCAAACAACTAGAGAATATCACTAGGAACAGACCCAAGGCTCCAGTACGAAGGTCTCACCACACACCCGGAAGATCTTAGAGCATTTCCTCTTCTTAGCCAAGTGCTGAGCTAAGGATAACTCAGAAAGCACAAGAAGACCAGGGCACAAGTAAACATGCCTTCTGAGGTACTCCCTTAGGTCTATTTATAGTTTTCTAAAAATGGTCTGCCAAAAGCCAACCTCCGCTGTTCTAAACAGCTATGTACAGTCCAGCTTTGTCTGCCAACAGCGTAACTCCGTTATTCTGAATAGCTAAGTGTAGGCCTATGAGAGCATTCAAGTAATTTACCTCTTGACCATACTAAACGGGAACCCTTCCGTGGGTCGCCAACGCGCTTTCCGCTTATCCCGGGCGCAAACCTTCCCGCATGACTGGCGAAAGTCCTTTATCCTACAAGATTGCCCAATCCTCTCGCCTGCTCTTATAAAGGACTTAGGCTCAAAACACGAAGCGTTAAGTGGGGAAGCATCACTCAACGCCAAAACGGAAAAGCGCTGAGAGCATTGATTGGGAAGACATCACTCAATGCCAAAATCTGAAAGGCGTTGAGACCGTTGAGTGAAAAGACCTCACTCAACTCCAAAGCCTGAAAGGCGCCGAGAGCGTTGAGTGAAAAGACCTCTCAACGCCAAAGCCTGGAAGGAGTTGAGTGGAGAAGTATCACTCAATGCCAGCTCCTTGGGCTTCCCACTCCTCCAAGCGCGACCCTTTGTGCATGCCTTGGGCGAGAACCCCCTCCGCCTGTTCTTCTTGCCTGGCTCGATTAACCCAAAGCCAGCCCAAAGCTAGCCCAAAGTCAGGATCCCCGACCCTTGAGTCCTACTCAGCGAATATGAGGTTGTACATTAAGCATCAGTGGATACATCATTAAGTAATAATCAATCAAACAACAAACCACTGAATAAGTAGACAAATCTCACACATAATGAGAATCGAACTCATAACCTCCGTGTCATGGGGTCTCAGCTTGCCCAACTAGGCCAAGCTTTATTGGCAATGTTCTCAAACTTAAGAATAAGTTTGAAATAAGACTTTAAATTAATTTTCATTTAAAAATTTAATGGTTTTATATTTGCATTGGCGACCCATTGCCTCCTTTGGAGTGTCACACCATCTAAAACAGCAAAAAAAATTAAGCGGGATTAGTCTGAATTTATTTCAAACTTCTTCTAAAATTTTGCGACCAATAAGACAGAATAAAAAAAATAGAGAACTATTTCAAATTTGAGTTAGAGTTGAAGGAATGATTTATGCAAGACAAAACTAGGGAAGATCGTGCAAAGAATCATTGTCCGCATTGCATCGCGGATGCATCGGTGATAGAGCATGCGGGGGGAAGCGTAAAGGCGGTTGTTACGGTGAGTCTTGCACTCCGGTGAGCGGTCAGAGTAACAGAACGCAGTGTTGGGCTATTGGTTTTTGAATCCAGATTCGAGAGACATCGACAAGTTTGCTACCATTTTCGCCTGTTGGGATTCGGTTGCTTGATCCCTTCGCATTAGGATTCATGCAAAAAGGAGAATCGTGCCTCTTTTGTCTAGTTGTGTCATAGAAGTGGTTCCTCTTTGTTCCTGTTCACGAGAGAGAAGCCGCAAGTGACAGCCGAATCTGGCGGAACCCGATCGTGTGGGAAGGAAGTGCTAAGGCCGCCTGCTGGAACATCCCAATCTCAGGAGGGTTGGATGAGCACCGTTCTTCCTCGCCACCGAGTGAGGAGTGGTTTTGCTTGACCTTGTAGTGGAGACTTCGGACGACGGAGTTCAGAGCACTAATTTGGGCGTTTGGTCGTTCAAGGATAGGTGCGGGCTCGGTGTCGAAGGTATGCGTGAATACGGTTGGCCTCGAAGTGGTTTCTCTCTGGTGGTGGCAGCGGTTGGTCACCACCTGACGACGAAGACGAAGATTCGTGTGTGAACCTTATGCGTTCGTAAGTCTACGGATTGCAGTAAGTATTTATACTACTCAGCATGTGGGGGTTTCTCATTCCACAATGTAAATATTTTGTGGGTGGAAGCTGAAAGAGGTTGCAGGAACACTCAGACACAACCAAAGACAAATAGAAATCGGTAGCAACAGAAGCACAAAAGTCTCCGATTGAAATTAATTTCTTTACAAAGCGAGGTATACATTGCAAGACATGATTTATAATGAAATCAGGGGAAATGAAAATCTGCAGGAAGAAGTTAACCGTGCAGACAGCAAACTGTAATCGCACTAGTCGTCAGTCCGCAAGCCGAGTCTGCCGAGACCGCTGAAGACACCTATTCGCGACTAGCCGCGCGGCTGCTTGTTATTGAAACACTGAAGGAACTTGAACAGAACCCGATGATAGACTGGGCGAACTGCTCTGTCTATCCGCAACTCGGAGGAAGAGATCAAGTCGTAGAACACATGATCTGATGTTATCCGTTGACTGTTATCCACGAACTATTCCACACTAAGCTTCCACTAGTTGCCTAGCCGCCTGATGTTAGCCGCACAGGCTGCACAGAACCAACTTCCTTAGTCGCAGTGGTTAGAAAATCGTAACCGCAAAGTACATGCGCGAGCAAGTTCTCACTGTTCACTTGTTGAAAGGGGTTGGCCCACTCATGTGAGTATCTCTGGCCTCCCCCAGATGGACTGCAATCCACCGGACCCAACCTGCTCTCTACAATCGCCCGCGGCCTAGCCCATTCCGGGCACCCAGGACCCGACTTAATACGGCTGTGGCGGGTTGTTGAGGTCACCAAGGCGTTGTCATTCGGTCATGATCTCGTGACCTCCTTTGTAAGAGGGTTTTAAACCACCCTCTCACACACATCTGCACTGCAGTGCAGATGGGTTAGAGATGTATTGGTGAGATCAATTTGAGTTGGTGAATCCAATTTGAGATGAATCAGCCTAGGTTTACTTATGCTTCTTGGTGTGCACTACCTTAGTTCAAGAAAACCTAGGGTTACCTCCTTACCCTAACTCATCACTCACGTCCTAACACTATCAATGGGTATTGAAGAAATAGAGATGTTACAAATCTCAATAAACAAAAATAATAATAATTTTGTCCCTGAAATTTAAGTTCGGGTCTACGAGGTTTTATGCATTATAAAAATAAGAAAAAATTTCAAAGACGTTTAGATTGTGCCTGAGGTGGAGATTTTCAGGTGACGTTGCTATACGAGGTTCATGGGCTCCAAAGTATGCTCCTCCTGCCCATGATTAGACCACATCATCTTGACCAAAGGAACTCTCTTCTTTCTCAAGACTTGGACGGCTGTTTCGTTAATCGGGATTGGCTTCAAACAAACTGACCGATCAGATGCTACTGGGTACGAGGTTGAAATAACATGCTGCTCAGGGTGCAGTAAAGCCCTACGGTGTGTGGAAACATGGAATACATCATGCAGGTTTGCCAACTCCTGTGCCAGCTCCAGCCTATACGTCAAGGGTCGATCCACTGCAGGATCGTGTAAGACCACATAAATCGAGGGCTGAGCTTCTTCTGTACTCGCACCCGCAAGACACTATGCACCAGACGTATCTTCAAGAACATTCGGTCTCCAACCTAAAACTTCACCCTCTGATGCCTAGCATCGTAGTACTTTGCCTATCTACTCTGAGTCTTCAACACCCGCTCACGGATCATTCGAATCGGTGCATCCGCGCTAACCATTTTCCTCTACGCAAGCCAGAGAACCTGCCATCTTCAAGAGGACTTCACAGTCTCACAACCCAGATTGCGACAGCCGCGGTTAGCCAACGCTAACCGTCCGGTTACCTCCCAGGATGCTTGCTGAATCAGACCGCAGAATAGAGAACAAAAGCCAGAACCCGGCTATCCACCAACACCAGACCGTCTAAACAGCGGCGAACTCTGCGGTCTGTGCGATCTGCCCAATCAGACCGCCCACTTTCACTTCAACAATTTCAACAAATAGGACATTTTGTGATGCTCGCACATGTGTCCGCTTTACGATGTATACCTACATCCAAGCGGACTATTGACTGTCCATGCTTTACAGCAAAGTACATCCCTTTCCACTCTACTCCCCCTTGCTATATTTTTTCTGAGAATTTTCCACTTTAATATCAGTGTTCTTACTTATTTTGTGCGTGATTTATGTCTTCTGAAACTTAAAAACGAAGCAGCAGTTAAAATTTAACGGGAAAACAGCAAACAGGGAGGAGTGTTAATGTAAAAACAGAGCCAAGCAAAACAACAATTTTTAGATGAAAAAGAATAAGAAGAAGAAAAAAGATCTCACCTGGTTCGAAGGAGAAGGCTTGAGATGGAGAATGTGAAACTCGCCGGCGATTTATATAAAAAGTAGGCATGTTTGGGCGGAGAAGACTCTCTAGAAGACAGATTATCTTGCCGGTCGGCAGCTGAATCCTGAAGCGATCGATGGCGACGAAGGATTTCTTGGCGTTTTCTCATGACTTGCCCGGCCGGTTTTAAACCGCAGGCTCTGTAAATACCACCTCAAATTTATAATAACATTTTTTTTTTTATTCCCATACTTCTTATAGCGTTCCTTTCGAAAAAAAAATTCAGGATGACAGAAGAAGACAGCAGCTTTAGGCTTATGCGGCGTTTGTTTCTGCTTATTTTGAGCGGTGCGGCCCTAGGAAATGCCAATTGGCAAATAAGTTGTGTTTGGATTGGTGTTTACGGTTAGTTCAGCCGCAGCTTTCCACTTGTTTGTATTCCCGATCTCCACACTCCTGTTCCACCTGCCTGCCATCTCTTTTCTGCCTGCGATCTCTTTTCTGCTGCGTACATGGTGAAGAAGCTTCATTTTAACGGCCCTATTGACGGCGACGAGATTCTTTTGGTTATTCTATACCCGTAGTAATTTCTAAGAGTTTGTCTATTTATACTCATTTAGAGGCAACGGATGGATGATTCCACCTAAATTCACATCCAAATGCTTCGAGCGACACTATCACATTTTCCTTATCGTGGACAAGCTACCTGCTTTCTACCGGCAGGTGTAATCATTTTCATTCCTTTTCCTTCCCCAGCAAGTCCCTTGGTAAAATACTCAGAAGGCATAAGATCCAAATCTGGCAAATGTAATTTTGTTGGTGGATTCTATGAATTATTGCAAATGTGAGCATAATTACTTCAAAAATTCTTATTTATGGGCATTTATATTGGCAGTTCATATATGATTATTGTCAGTCTAAAAATAATGTCAATCCAAAAAATGATTATTGGCAGTCCGATGGATACTGTCAGTCCAAAAATTAAATTTTTAAAAGTCATTTTTATGAAAAATGTTCAGCATGAAAGTTGTAGATCTCTATGAGATCTATAACTTTTATGTTAAACTCTTTTTCTAAAAATGTTATATAGTACGTATATTTTAAAAAGGCGCGGAACCCGAGCGGAACTGCCCAGATTCCGCGCCTTTTGAAAATAGACCTACTAAATGACATTTTTAGAAAAAGTCTTCAACATGAAAGTTGTGACGATAACTACAACTTTCATGTTGAACATTTTTTCTAAAAATGTCATTTAGTAGGTTTATTTTCAAAAGGTGTGAAACCCTTATTTTGGGCTGCTATTAACGGTCATATTATGTGTGTTTTTCATCATTTTACTGGGCTGCTAATATCCAAAATTGAGCTGCCAATATAAACGCCCTAATTTTTTTGTGGATGTGTGGAGGTTTTGGACATGCAATCTTGAATTTATATATTATTTGTTTTGAATTAAGAATTAATAATTGATGAGGTTTTGCTCCATTTATCAAGTACCGAATATATAAGTATATAACTAAAAAAGTAAACAAATAAATGTCTTAGTGAAGTTGGTAGAGTGTTTGTATTTAATCATACGAGAGACAGACACGGGGCTCCGCCCCTATGACCAAATGCGACAGTACCTCAATTTACAGTGGCGGAACTAGGATTTTAATCTGACCCGGGCACCATATAAATAATATTAATTAATGTGAACTTTTTATTGAAAAATCAAATAAAATATTGCAACAGAAAGTAAGAAAAATGAAAATTAGAAGAAGAAGAAGCTGACCTAGCGGCGGATTGGGCGGCGGATTGGTAGTCGTCGAAGAAGAGGGATTTAAAAACTTTATATATATAGATTTAGAAAGCTTTAGACTGCGGTTATTATAATAACCGCAGTCTAAATTATGACTGACAGTATATAGACTGCGGTTATTATAATAACTGCAGTCTATTATACGAATAGACTGCGATTATTATAGACTGCGGTTATTATAATAACCGCAGTCTATTCGTATAATAGACTGCGGTTATTACAGTAACCGCAGTCTATAGTGTGAGGCAGTATAATAGACTGCGGTTATTATAATAACCGCAGTTTATTCCAGTCAAAGCGCACGCAGGATTAATTAAAGTCTCCCCCGATGACAATGGTGTAAAATCACACCCGGGCACGTGCCCGGGTGTGTCCGAACCTATGTCTGCCCCTGCTCAATTATCACAGTACCCCTACTAGCTATGACAACAGTTGAACTATGACAGTATCTCGACTATAACAATGACCGAGTGTGACAGAACCCGACCGCGGCAGGCACGAGGCTAAGGCAGTTTAAAATAAACATTTTATTGTTTAACTAATGCGAAAAATTGTTAATCAATATTTTTCAATTTTTTATTAAAAAAAACTCAATGATCATTATTTTTCTAATCAATTATAATAAAGTTGAGATGTGTGATTAATAATAGTATGTAATTATTTAAATAGACATTATATTTTTAAAAATTTGATTATGATATATGATGACATATTAGTTAAAAATAATAGTATTATATTTGATAATTTTGAATATTTCATAAAACGTAACTTTTTTTAGTATGGTTAAGATGAACTCGTAAATTGAGTTTTCACATTTATTTATTAATTTTAAATGTAATTTGTATTATTTATATTTTCAATATTTTTATTAATTTATAAATAAATGAATTAAAATGAATAATTAATTATTATTGATAAGCAATAAATATTTAAAAATTATGATGAATGATAAAAAAAATTATTGTTGAAATTTCGTTATTTTAATTAACTTACGCCTTAAAAACTCATTATTTGTTTATTAATTCATAAAAATAAAGAAAATATGATAATGATATATTTTTATTACACAAACAGTAATGAATGAAAACTCTTAACTGGAGCTTTCATTAATTACACGTTTATTTATATATAATTTGAATTATTTATATTCTCAATATTTTTACTAATTTATAAATAAATAAATTAAAATGAATAATTAATTATTATTGTTAATAAAAAAACCTCTAAAAATTATGATGAATAATAAAAAATTATTCTCAAATTTCATAATTTTAATTATTGTTATATCATGAATGTCTTAAAAATTAATTATTATTATTAATTAGTAAAAATAAAGAAAATATGATAATCATTATAGTGACAGCAATAATTAATTAAAGTATTATGAGCATTGATGAAAGAATATTTCAATAGGACTTCTACGGTTCTACCTTACAACAACAAATTATCATTTTATCTTTCCGATTTTTTTTTTGTGGGACTCAACCAAAGCCGGCTATGAATAGCAGGGCCCGCATGACCTAGCTCTTCATATAAACCGACCGACCTAGACAATTGGCCCGCCCACTGAAATGAATTTCAAACATTGCTTCATGAATTTTCCTTACCCAAAGGATCCACTTCAACGCACAATTTGGCACTAAAGAGGCGAGTGAATCACGTCTCCTATGAAATAATTAAACGAAGAGGGATCAGCCGAGTGAACAGTGGCATGAGCACGAGGTCCTGCTCATATAAAATAAATGCATGCCTTCACGACTAGATAAAGACGGTTTTGTTGGAGTCTTGCCAGCCTGTCGTTGTCAAACTACAAACTTTGAGTATACGGCTTCATTTCTTTGTATGACATTATTTTTTAGTATGATAATTAAAAGGGATTGTTACGAGCAAATCTTATTTGGCTATTAGCAAATTGTGGTTATTAGCAAACCTTCATTTATGCAAATGATTAATAGCAAATATTTTTGTTATTAGCAAATAATACCAAAAAAATAAATAAAAAATCAGAAGATGGGGAGAATTTGAATATGTCCAGCGCGGCCTGGTGGGAATGTTGGCACTTTGTGTATAAAGAAAGTCATGAGGGAATCAACAACCGATACGAAGGAGATTTGTTCTTAACTGTAGACTATGAATCTGCCTACTAATTTGGAGAAATTCTGGATGGCCTAAGACACTGAGAACACTGGAGACGACAAATTTGTTTATGTTGTGTTTGTCATGCACCGGAATCAGCTTAAAAAGCTCAAAAGCTTCATCTCTGTCTTTTCGGCAGCATAGCCGGAAATCTTGGCCGCCCATGACATAGAATTTCATTGAGGCATTCCGTCGAACACCTTCCTGGCATCGGAAAGAAGCCCGAGTTTGAAGTACATGTCGAGAAGAGAGCTGCCGACGAAGACGTCTGCGGATTTAGCCGTCTTTAAGGCAATGCAGTGCACCTCCATGGCTCCATGCCGTATTGGAACATCTCCGGGAAGTGCGAAGCGGCCGTGAAGGCGTTGGGATATAGGAGGCCGTCGCCGCCAACTTCGTGGCCATGGGCCCGCATCCGCCGGAAGAGATTCAAAGCGGGCGCAAAACCAACAGGTCCAGTTGGGAGGAGCTGTTGACTAGATAGTTCCAAGAGACGACGTTTCGGGCTCCTGCTAACCCTAAAATTGTGAAACAGACAGTCGCGAGGGTCTTCTCAGCCGAGGAGCGTGTATTCGGTGTTGGTTTGCTTATAACATTTAGGAGTTTTTTGAGCCTGCTACAACCAATCTTCATTTGCTTATAACAACCCCTAATTAACTATATTTTTATCCACATAATTAATTTTTTTAAGTATGAAAATTAAATCTATTTTTTTATCCACATACTTAGGTCAACCGTCAACGCACATGAGTTATCATGTACATTTTTCTCCATAAAATGGGGTTGGCAATGTCAGTAGTCAGTACTTCAATTGGGACACGTGCTCTCCTTTCGCACTGTGCATCCAATGATTCAATTGCGCATTTGCGCATAATTCTATATCTTGAAACTTTAATCCTCTTAAATTTGAATATTTTCCGTTATCTAAAGTGGTTGGATCAATCACGGAGACAAGTGCAACATACTGGAAGATACAATTCCAACGAGCCTAATTTTATACAATTTTGAGCTCATTTGACATCTCAAAAAGGTGTTCGAAGTAGGCTTGCAAGCGGTTCGGTTCGATTTTATGTAAAATCGAAATCGAATCAAATAGTTTCAATTTTTACACACCCAAAATCAAAAGCGAACCAAGCCCATTGTTGACTTTTGTTTAGATCCAGTTTTCTCCTATTTTGAAAGTGTCATGCATTGCAATAGAGCCACTGGTTTCATGGAAAATAAAAATAAAAAGGAATCTACCATTTATTAGGTTTCCTTTTTAGAGAGAGATGAGAGCTCTCTCTTGAATTACAAAGCCATGCCACCCTAGAGTTTTATATCAAAACCATCATAAAAGAAATATAAACGGGATGAATTTAAAACTCATTGGATTGACTGCGGTCGTTGGATCTGTGTGCTTTATTCAACAGTCGTTTGTTCTTTTATTATTAAAAAGGGAAAAAATCTAGCCCTCCTAAACCTATATACGGTGAAGGGACGAGAGAGTGTGTGGGAGAGATTGCGGTCGGGAGAGAGAGAAAGGACGAGAGAGGGGGAGAGAGTGCGGCGAAGAGGGAGAGTGCGGCGGAGAGGGAAATAAATATTGTAATATTGATGTATATTTTTTACGATCATTTTGACTACTCATATGTATATGTTACGGGCGACGCCCGCCGGATACTGTCGCACATGACCGTAGGGGCGGAACCCCCTGACGGGCACTCGTGTGTATATATATATATATATATATATATATATATATATATATATATATATATATATATATATACAATCTCTCACACACACACTCTCTCTTCTCTTCATCGGGTATAGGTTTAAGAGGGCTAGATTTTTTCCTTTTTTAATAATAAAAAAACAAACAGCTGTTAAAAATACGGGTATCTTCGCACAATCGCACAGGCTACGCTCGTGCTCGATGCTCTCGGGCGGCCTTCAGCCCCATCAATAGGGGCTTCGCCTGTCTTCGCACGGGCTTCGCCCGTGCTCGATGTCTCGCTGTGGGTTGCGCCCGCATCAAAACAAGCTACACACACAACATATACATATATGGGTACTCAAAACGACCGTAAAAAAATATATAAATCAATATTACAATTTTTATTTTATTTTAAAAAATGTACGATTTGCCGTAAAAATTTTAATTTTTTTTCTCTCTCTCATTGTACAACCTCACATTCGCTGAGAAAGATCAAGATGTCCCAGGGGCCCGAATTAGGCTGGCCTTTGGCTAGCTCTGAGCTGTAAATGGACCAGATAGGTAAGAAGGCGAGGGGGTTCCCGCCCAGGCCAGGCGAAGGGGCTCACACCTCGAGTCGGTGGGAGTCTTTTGGCTCTTGGCTCTTGGCTCTTGGCGTTGGGCGAAACTTCACCACTCAACGCACCCTCTAGTCTTATGGCTCCCGCCCAGGGTAGGTGGGAAGGTTCGCGCTCGAGACAAGCGGGAGGTCCACATAGATCAGCGGAAGGGCTCCCGCCAGGTAGGGCCCAGAGGTGAAATTACCTGGATGCCCATAGGTCTGCTTTTTTTGCCAGGTAGGGCCCAGAGGTGAAATTACTTGGATGCCCCTAAGTCTGCACTTAGCTGTTGGCAGACTAGCTCAGGGTATTTCGGTAATTTTAGAGCAAGCCGGATTTTAAAAACTTATAAATAGACCCACAAAGTACCACAGAAGGCAGAGCTTTCATAATTTCTCAAAATCTTCTAGTACTTTCTGGGATACTCCTAGCCCAGCAATTGGCTTATGAGGGGAAGCACTCAAGAGCTCTTCCGAGTTAGTGGAGGGACCTCCCAACTGAGGCTTAGGGTCAGTTCCAGGTTTTTAGTCACTAGTCAGGGGTCGAGGTTTGGGAGAAGTAGGTGTTGACTACACCCTAAGATCTGAACTCTCGTTGAGACCAGTTTTTGGCTTCAACACTCATATAGTTTTAAGATACCTATTAATATTCTTTTTCTCTCTCTTTCCATCTCTCCCATCTCTCTTCAATCTTACTTTCTCTCTTTCCATCTAAAGGATGAGATTTAATATGCTCTTTGATCAAACGGTTGAGGGGAATTTATTTGGTGTGCTTGAAGATATGTATATTGATATATATATATATATATATATATATATATATATATATATATATATATATATATATATATATATATATATGGGATTACATGTTCACGGGGAGAATAAGAGAAGCTGGCTGGAAGAGATTGCAGCCGCCTGAGAGGTGCCACCTCTTGTTTACGTGAAAGGAGGAACTATTGCCTGAAGGAGTTCACGCCGCCCCGAGCTCGCGTTGAAAGAAGGCCGTCGACGCCGTCGGTGGTACGACCTCGTACAGCGGCATCAGCGTCGTTGGTGTTGATCTCGTCGTTGTCGTCTTAATTCTTCATCCCATGTGAAACCCTCGACGCATCCCCCGACTTTGGAGATGATAGCCGTCAGTCTAGGAGGAGAGAATGTTTGTCGGTCTTGGAGGAGATGATGTGGTGCGGGCATGACGATGAAGGTTTGCGGTGGCGCAGTGACCTTGACAGAGTTTCTCTCCGGCAGTACGGGAGTGACGACGAAGGCTTGTGGTGGTGCAGTGGCCTTGACAGAGTTTCTTTTCGGCAGTGCGGGCATGACAGTGAAGGGATGTGAGAGTGCAGTAGTCTTGATGGTGTTTCTCTCCAGTGGTGCGGCTTGGTGTCGAAGGCTTGCGTGGGTGCAGTTGGCTTCGACGATGCTTCTTCGGTGGTGGTAGGTGGTTTGGTCGTCATCCGACGACGAAGGTTCCCGGTGAACTTTGTGTGTCCGCTATGCTAGCAGATTACAGTTCAGATTATTCTTTCTCCCGCGGATCGAGCGAGTCTGGCTCCTCTGTGGTATATTCTGTAATGAACATCGGTACATTTCTTCATGTATTATTATTGTAGTTATATTATTTATGTATGTAGAAGTTGGTTCAAATTTATGTGTTATTGAATACGTTGTATTAATTTTGTTGCGCCTAGGGGATAGTTTCCATGTTATATCACAATAAGTGATATCAAAGTTAGGTTCTGTAGACGACTGATTGGACATTCAAGGAAATTTTGACTTTGGTTGGTGATGACTAGGTCCGCTCCCCATCTTTTCAAATTGGACCTTTGAATTAATCAGGTCTGTTGGTCGTGTCGTAGTACAACCGTGACAGGAAAGAACGTGAATCTGGACAGTGTTTCTTTTGAAGAAGTGCGACAGTGGCGGGTTTGACATATGACAGGTGGTACTGCATGAGATGGTCATGATAACCACAATTATATTACAGGGAGAAGATTATCAGTGACGGGTTTTTGTGTCATTTAGAGTCTGTTATTGTAGAGACGGAGGAAGACGTGAAGTCCCATTTCAATTCTTATCTCCCTCACTTTTTTATCCGGCCTTAATGACGATGCTCTTGTATGAGAAAGATATGGTGGAGGTCACGATCACAATGCTATCTAAACATATGTTAGTGGGTCCTACTCCTGAGTGCGATCACATCTTGGCAGCAGTGGATGGTAAGGTGAGGCAGTTTGTCAAGGGATTAAGTGTAACACGATCTCGATTCGGGCCAAAGTAGGTTATGATATTTTACTAGTGCAGACAATGCAGCCACATAGGAGACCGAGTTCGCAATGTTCAAAAGGGTCTCGAGACTGGGGTGCTGACAGGGTGACAGCTGGGTCAGGGTGAAAAGTGAAGAGGTCCTCACTATCATTGATAGTTTGTGCGAATCTGATAGTTAGATGTTTAACATCACTGAGCGAATTGGATTCGAGTGGCTACAGTTGAGTGTCCTGAGCTGATGTCCTGATGGTGGAGTGAGGGCGTTTCATGCTCAGGAGAGCTGTGCAGCGCGGTAGTTTGTGTCGGTTGATGATGACCATGATGTGAGGTGGTGTGCCCATGATTTCTGAGATCGACATGACGAATTTATCGTGGTTGTATAGAGGAACATTCTTCTGGGACTTGGGTTATGCGAGTCAGTTTCTACGATCAGGTTGTGACGACGGTCACGTGTTGAGACAGAGTCAATATGAGTTGGCTTAGAGCAGGTTGGCTGATGCTTCAGATTGAGGCAATGCTACATGCAGAGTTGCTTGATGCAGTTGTTATTGTGTGCAGTGAGTGCTTCGTGCAGGTGGTGGCTCCAGATCCCAAACAAAGATGATAATTGTTGATTTTTGTTTGGATCCAATTTTATCATATTTTGGAAATGCTATGCGTGGCAGTGGAGCCGCTGGTTTCATGAAAAAAATCAAAAAGAAATTCATGTCATTTATTGGATTTTCTTTTTAGTGGAGCCACTGCTCTCTCTCTTGAAGTTATATATATATATATATATATATATATATATATATATATATATATATATATATATATACACACAAAAGAATATGGGCAGCCAATAGGATTGCACGGTGTAACAATGAGGCCTTCCAAAGTAATCCCAATCGTTCATATGCGGGCATGAGATTTTGGGGGTCAAAGAGGCTTCAAACCGAAAAGTGATCAACATGAAAGTTGTAGATCTCGGCGATCCAAACAACCTTCATGTTGATCATTTTTTGATTTGGAGCCTCCGTGACCCGTTCATATGCGGGCATGAGATTTTGGGGGTCAAGGAGGCTTCAAATAGAAAAGTGATCAACATGAAAGTTGTAGATCTCGGCGATCCGAACAACCTTCATGTCGATCATTTTCTGATTTAGAGCCTCCGTGACCTTTGATTTGGGAATCGAAAAGTCTGGGTGGCGAAGCCCGTCGGCCCGAGCTGTGTACTGTCGCGGAGGGCACGGGGGGCCCCCGGGCACTCGTATATATATATATATATATATATATATATATATATATATATATATATATATATATTATATATATATATATACATACGAGTGACAGGCACAGGCCTCCGGCCCGATGGCCACGCGCCACAGTACCCGGGCTGTTATATATATATATATATATTATTATATTACCTGATTTCTGTGCCTTTACTGTAGCAGTCTCGCCGCCCAGACTTTTCGGGTCCCAAATCGAAGGTCAAGTAAACTCCAAATCAAAAAGTGATCAACATAAAAGTTGTTCGGATCGCCGAGATCTACAACTTTCATGTTGACCACTTTTCGTTTTGGAGCCATCTTGACCCTCATATTGGGCCCCGAAAAATCTGATTTCCGTGCCTAAACATGCGGGTGAACAGTTCACCCGCCTGTTTTAGTCCCACACTGTCCATTCTTAGGATTTTTGCGGGTATATATTCAATATTCCGCATTCAATAGTTGAAGTAATGTTGTTTGGCTGACTTGCGGGTGGGCTTGCTTGCAGGTTTTCGCGGGATGGGCTTGTGGGTTATTTTCGGGCTCGCCGGTTGCGGGTCTGCTAGTTTTTTGGCTGTCCTATATTAGGTTTAAGACTGTCCTAGAGTAGATTTAAGAGGCCTATAAAAAAGTCTGGATAGAGGGTTGGTTTGATCCAACGGTTCATGATCAAAAATCTGAAATCCGACGGCCACCTAATTACCCTCTAATTTCAAACTCATGTTATTTGCAGGCCACCATATTTCTTTATAATATGGTATAGATATATATAGGGAGATATCCTATGCGGGCAAGCCTCCCGTGAGGGCGTACGGATAAGCAATTTTGTGGGTCAAGATAGTTTCAAAACAAAAAGTGATCAACATGAAAGTTATAGATCTCGACGGGACGAAAAACTTTCATGTTGATCACTTTTTGATTTGGAGTCATCTTGACCTCCGATTTGGGCCTCGAAATCGGGGGCTGCGAGACCCTTTACTGTAGCAATCTCGTCGCCCCCGATTTCGAGACCCAAATCGGAGGTCAAGACGGGTTCAAATCAAAAAAGTGATCAACATGAAAGTTGTTCGTCTTGTCGAGATTTACAACTTTTATGTTGATCACTTTTCGATTTGAAGCCTTTTTGAGCCTTGCCCGCATGCTCACACATGATATATTTTCATATATAGGGAGATATCATATGCGGGCAAGCCAACTATGCGAGCGTACGAACAAGGAATTTTGGGGGTTAAGATGGTCTCAAAACGAAAAGTGATCAGTATGAAAGTTGTAGATCTCGGCGAGACAAACAACTTTCATGTTGATCACTTTTGATTTGGAGCCGCCTTGGCCTTCGATTTGGGTCTCGAAATCGGGGGCGGTGAGAGGCTTTTAACTCTCGCCGCCCCCGATTTCGAGGCCCAAATCTAAGGTCAAGACGACTCCAAATCAAAAAATGATCAACATGAGAGTTGTTCGTCTCGTCAAAATCTACAACTTTCATTTTGATCACTTTTCAATTTGAAACCTCTTTGAGCTTTGTCCGCACGCCCGCATGCCCGCGTATGATATCTCCCCAATATATATATATGGGGAGATATCATGTGCGGGCATACGCGAATGCAATTTTAGGGATCAAGATGGACTCAAAACGAAATGTGATCAACATGAAAGTTGTAGATCTCGGCGAGACGAACAACTTTCATGTTGATAATTTTTTGATTTAGAGTCGTCTTGCTTTCGATTTAGGCCACAAAATCGAGGGTGGCGAGACACTTTACAGTAGCAGTCTCGCCGCCCCAGATTTCGAGGCCCAAATCGAAATTCAAAACGTCTTCAAATCAAAAAAGTGATAGACATGAAAGTTGTTCGTATCGACGATATCTACAACTTTCATGTTTATCACTTTTCGATTTAAAACCATCTTGACCTCCTTTTTTTTGTTATCCGTACGCCCGCACATAAAATTGTCTGCACATTATATCTACCGATATATATATCAGAATAACATATATAAGCTCAAACTTTTTTAAGTCTAAAAAAGCTTAAGTTGGTTCTCCCATAATATGTCGGAATTAGGCATATAATATATGCATTTTGTAGCCAAAAATAAGATCTACAACTTTCATGTTGAACATTCATCCAAAATATGCACGGTTAGGTAAGAATCTTGCCCGAAAGCTTGCTGATTCGAAATGAATATAATAATAATAAATTTCAAAATTCGAGCCAGATTCTGGCTAAATCATGCAAATTTTTGAAAAATGTTCAACATGAAAGTTGTAGATCTCATTCTTGATTACAAATGCATATATTATTTGTCTAATTCCGACATGTATTGTGGAAGAACCAACTCAAGCTTTTTTAAGCTTAAAAAACCTTGTGCTTATATATATGGGGGTTACTCTAGTGCGGGCGTACGGGCAAGGGTTAAGAAGGCTTCAAATCGAAAAGTTATCAACATGAAAGTTGTAGATCTCGGCGAGACGAACAACTTTCATGTTGATCACTTTTTAATTTGGAGCCGTCTTGGATCTCGATTTGGGCCCCGAAATTTGGGGCGGCGGAACTGCTACACTAAAGCGTCCGCCGCCCCAGATTTCGGGGCCCAAATCGAGGTCCAAGACGGCTTCAAATCAAAAAGTGATCAACATGAAAGTTGTTCCTCTCGCCGAGATCTACAACTTTCATGTTGATCATTTTATCGATTTAAAATTATCTTGACCCTCAAAAAAGATTGCTCGTATGCTCTAACCAGCACGCATTTGAGATTTATACTATATATATATATATATATATATATATATATATATATATATATATATATATATATATATATATATTAATAAAGATGATCCTCATTTCCGTCGCCTCTCTCCGTGCGCCGTGCCCGTCCGTCTCCGTCGCGCGCTGCAATTCGCCGAAATCGTCGATCGCCTCTTCAATCCTCCGTCTCCGTCGCAGTATTCCGTCCGTCTCCGTCGCCCGCCGCTTCTTCGCCGCTTATCCCGCCGCGTGCCAAGGCCCCGTCTGCTGCCCGTGCCACGCCCCGCCGCGTGCCAACTCCGCCCTTACCTGCCCGTTCCAGGCCGTATCTTCCTCACGCGTGGTGCTCTCCGCCCCGCCGCTGTCGGGAGCCATATATGCTCATCGCTCGATGCCTCGCCTTCCTGCTTCTCTTCACCGACTCCCCTACTCCGCTAACGGCTCCACCCGCGCAGAAATCGTGCTTCTCCTCCGCCGGTAACTGCTCCATCTCAACGCTTCTTTACCCTTTCATCTACGGCCTTTTCCTCTCCCTGCTTCTCTTCACAGAATCATCGCTTCATTTATAGGATATTCCTGTCCGTGCTTCTCCTCACAACGGTGCTTTACAGGATATGCCCTAGGTACTCCATTTCCATTCACAGCGGTGGTTTACAGGATATGCCCTAGGTACTCCATCTCCATATGTACCTCACAAACCTGCTATATTCAGTGCATCTCTCTGCTACATTCATTTTCTCCCCTGTTGTCTGCCATCCTGCTAATAATAAAGCTTCTATTATCCACGAATTTGGGATTTCCTCTGCATTTCTCGCAGCTCTCCTCCTACTAATAATATAGTTGTTATTCTCCACTGATCGGGCAGCAAGTCCTCCCCCGCGAGCTAACAACCGTCGTAGGCTGCTTTTGCCATTTCTCCTCTTCCTCACCTTGCTGTCGCACCAGGTATGGATTTTACATTTCTCCACTGTTCCTGTTAATGCTCTGGGTTTTAGATTTACCGATTTTGGGAATTTTTTTTGTCTCTCTCACACTTATCCTGCTAATAATACACCTGCTACTCTCCACTGATCCTGTTACTGTTGAATGAAATGTTTGATAGAGATTTTACTAAATCATTTTCAGATTTGTACTTCTCTTTTACTTCTGACCCAAAATGTGCAGCTGACTGCTTTTGCTAATACATTTGTACATATGTGATATGTATTCCATAAAAGTTTGCTTGGCCCTGCTCTGTTTCTTTTTTCTCAGATCCTTCATTTCTACTGCACTCAACACATCTGCAATGTCATTTTGCATGATTTCTCATCCTACTGTTCTTCCTGTATGCATTTTACCACGAAAATACCTACTGTACCTCAAATGACAAAATTATTTTCTTGAGAATTAAACGACGTTTACTATGATTTTTACTCAACATAATCATCTGATCATTTAATACTAGGCCATTTCATGGGGGAACAGTTGCTGACTGTGATTGTCACTGCGACATGAAACTAGCATGTACATTTTCATTAACTTATTACTGCACATGTGTATCGTATTTGTTTCAGTGCTGTTCCTTTTGCCACTTTGGTGACTGTCATGATTATGAGGTTGTGTACATACTGTGGGTTTTAACTTCTACATGAATGTTGTATTTGCCATCAACGCTGGACTTCTGTATTGGCCAATCAAATTGATACTCTCCACCCAACGAAATTCATACTCCACATCCAATGAAATAACTTATGAATGCAAATGATTAATCCTCTATCCTCCATCCAATGTCTCCCACAGAGCACAGGTCACAAATCTTCATCTCCCTGTTCTCTCCTATTGATTTTTACAAGATCTGTATATATAATAGATGCAAGTGTGTATGTGAATTGAGGAGGACGATGAAGAAATAGCAGACTGCGGGCAAATTAAGAAATTTCTGCCTAAGGGTTCCTAATACTTATGTTTCTGTAGAATAAAATAACGCTGTCTTGCTTGCTTTCTTGCCGTTAGTTCATCCTCAGATTGCTCAACAACATCTTCCATTTCTATCAACTATGTTGAAGCCAAAATTGACCCCAATGAATGTTCACAAACCAAAGTGCAGCCGACGCCTACTTCTCTCTTATCTCGACCCTTGACTGGCTGCTAAGGTCAAAAGACTGACCCAAAGCCTCAGCTGGGAGGTCCCACCACACACCCGGAAGATCTCTGAGAGCTTCCCCTCCAAAGCCAAATGCTGGGCTGGGAGCTCCTCAGAAGGCACTAGAGTTGGTGAATAATGAAAGCCCTGCCTTCCAAAGAGCCCCTATGGGTCTTTTTACAGTCTTCCTTTGACCTGAAAATACTGAAATACCCCTGAGGGGTCTGCCAATAGCCAAATCCCGCTGTCATCCCAAGGGCATTTGAGTAATTTTACCTCGGGATAATAATAAAATAATCTCCTCTGGACTCCGGGTCCCACCCCGTGGGCCCACTTGGCGAGACCCCCGGCCTAGAAGGCTCTCGCTGGGTCCCCTCTAGGCCCGCCTTGGCGAGAACTCCTGCCAAGAAGGTTCTCGCGCTAGGTAGTCATGATGCCATTGCGAATGAAGGCTCACCTAAGGCCTTCTCGCCTGCCCTAGTCGGTCGACGATCTCTCTGCCGGGGGCTCGACTATCTGCTCTGGTTTCCCCAGCTTTCGCCTGCCCTTGGCGGGAGCTCCTTCAGGGCGGAAGCTCCTCTGGCTTTGGACCCAAAGCCTGTCGTGGCGCGAACGATATCGCCCACCGCCAGGCGGGAGCCTTTAAGGACGAGAACTCCATTAGTATGCCTTAGGGTTAACCCAAGGCTAGCCTGAGGCTAGCCCAATCCCTCAGTGAAGTCTCCGGGTCCCACCTAGCGAATATGGGGTTGTACACAATCCCCACTCTTTTCGAGCTAGCCCTGCGCTCGACAAGACAAGTCCAACCCCCATAATATTCGCTGGACACGTGTCCGCCTACCAAGGGAATCTTTTGGTGGGTCCTACTGCGGCTATAAATATGCACTGATAGGCATCCATACGCCCTGCCCTTGAAGTACGGTTTTCCAACTGAGCTCTCGCCTCAGGAATTTTTGCGTGAGCTTACCATGCATCCCAAACATGCTGCCAAACCACTTCCGCAAGACCTCCAAGACCGGTTAGCCGCTGCCCAAGTGCGGGCCTTGGCTAACTGTGCGGCGGTGGCTCCATGGTTAGCGAGAAAGACTTCAACCGCCGGGCCTTCCGAGCCGAAGAAGAAGGAAAAGAAAAGGGCGAAGGTGGTCCGGCGAGACCTTTTTCGTGAGAACAGGGATCCTCCTTCCCCCACTCCCAATCCTGCGGGGGATCCTTCCCCGCAGAAGGTAAGCCTTTCAACCGTGCCTACCGAGCTGATTGTGCACTAGATCCGATGGTTAAAGTAAGCTTTCGTAGGAATCCTCTCCTAACGATGACGCCGAGATCCCGCCAAGTTCTTCGAACCTGCCCGCTCATTCCCCCAAGGACCAAACACGGGTCTCGGACGCAATTCCTTCAGCCGAGACCGAAACGACAGGTACGTTTTGCTACTGTCGATATGTCAACCCTGCCTTTTCTTTTCTGAACTGTCTTCTTGCAGTGCCCGCTCCCGCCGACCCGGGCCTAACCGCCAGGGAAGTAGAAGCGAGAACTGTGGAATTGCCTCCCTTGGTGACCAATCCTACCCTGCAGGCGGGAGGGACGGCCTCTGATCCCTCCGCTACTCCCAAGGATGCCGATCATCTCTTGGGAGAAGACAACTCCCCACGAGCTTCTGGCCAGGTCGGGACCATCGTGCGCGAGCCCTTCCGCCCGGGGCTGGGCAAGCCTCTTCACCTCCTTTATGGAACCAACGGAGGGGCCGGGCCTTCTCGTCCCACTGCAGGTATGCGAAACTTTCCTGGACTGCTGATTGTCATGCCTTAACCAGAATTCTCGTGTGTTCCTTTTGCAGGTGATCCCGGCTTGCGATCGGAAGCCAACCGGGAAGAAGAAGATGATGATGATGATGACGATGAAGAAGAGGAAGATTCTCCCCTCCCTTCGTCTGGCGAGATAGAAGGAATATTGACCGGCGCCGGGAGCGCGAAGGAGAGGAGGAAGAGAATCTCGGCTATCCTGGCCAGGCTCATCCAACGAGATCGTGCCCACTCTGCCGCGGCGGAAGCGTTCCGCGAATCTGTGGAGCAAAGGTTGGAGGCTCTAGAGCGGGATTTCTTCTTAGGGGGGCTGATCGTCCGGGAGGGCCTTCCGCCGAGTCTTCGCCAGGGAGATGCATCTCGCAGATCCGGGATCACGCCCGTCGGATCAACCTTGGGTGTACCACCCTATCGTCTTACTTCAACCCGCTGGTGCCTCCAAGGACTAGGCGGCGAGAACGAGGACGATGGTATTGGAAACCCTATTAGCCTTCTTTCTTTGAATCCCTTCTACCCATGTATCTCTGTATTAAACCTTATTGTTAATTAAGTTTATCCAACTTTCGCTGGCGAGAACCTCACTGTTACCAATGTCTCTCTTTCCTTTTATTTTTATTGCTCTGCGAGGCTTTTAAATTAAGACGCCTACACCAATATAGGATGCTTGCGCCAATCTAGGAGGCTCGCGCCAATCTAGGAGGCTCGCGCCAATCTAGGAGGCTCGCGCCAATCTAGGAGGCTCGCGCCAATCTAGGAGGCTCGCGCCAATCTAGGAGGCTTGTGCCAATCTAGAAGGCTTGCGATGATCGAGATAATTGTGTCGAAACCAGGAACGACCGTTGACCGCTGCCATCCCGAGGGGGAAAATCGAGGCGCCGTTAGCCCAGATTCTGACAGCTGTACTCCGCCGTCACTTTCTCTCTCCGTCGGATGAATCCATGATGATTACGATTCCCTATAAATTGAGAAGTCTACCAACCGCATTTACTTCTTCGATCCGGAACCTCAGCCTTCCTTCCTTGCTCTCGCGTTCTTGCTTCCGCTTCGACCTTTTTTCAGCTCTCGCTCTCACTCGCGAACCCACCATGCCTGGCGAGAACAAGGGTCGCGCCCACTGCGCGGAAGCTTTCCAAAAACACCTCTTCCCTTCCTGCAAGCTCACCCTAGACGAATATAACCTGATCGTTGACCGCTATATTCCCGCTGGCTTCTCGGCGCGGAACCCGGGTAATCACGATAAGGTGAATACTCCGGAGGCGGGAGAACTCGCCATCCCCCTCGAGCATTTCGAGGTGGGCTTCCACCTTCCCCTTTGGCCGGAGGTTCGGCTTGCTCTTCGTTACTATGGGGTGGTTCCCGCCCAACTGAACCCGAACTCAGTCGCGATCCTTATAGCATTCATATGCTATATGCGATCCGAGAGGATCGAGTTCAGTTTGCCCATCTTCCGGAAGCTATTCAACTTCCGCGCCAAGGGAGGGGTGGTTTTCTTCTCCGGGCAACTGCTCGAGGTTACCGGTCTCGCCAACAAGCACCATCACTGGGGCGAGAAATTCGTCTATGTCAGCGGGGACTTCGGCAACGTCCCGCTTCAGCCCGTTCAGTACGAGGACGCTGCCTACAAACCGCCTACTCTGGGATCGTGCGAGAGCGCAATCCTGGAATTCTTTGGAACCAAGGAGTTTGATGTTCCCTACCTCAGGCGAGACGTCGACTCCCTCCCACTCGTTCACTCGGGCGAAGGTATGGTCTCGCCTCAGATTCCCTCTTTTATCAAAGATCTTCTTGCGCTGAAGTGTTTTAACTTTGCAGGAGAGCGGGAGGTCCCTCTGCGCCAACCCTTCGCTGAAGGCCGGGGTGTCGAGGGTCTGGCCGCGAGAGGCTCCCTTGCGCTCGCGGAAGCTAGCGCCAGCGCCTGCCGAAAAGATCCAGCCCCTCCTTTGCCGCCACCAGCCAAGAAGCGGAAGGTCACCCTTCCTCCTCTCCGAACGCTGAAGAGGCCCAAACCATCTGCTCTCAAGAAGGGGAAAGCCCCGGCCGTCTCGCCTGTCCAACCCCTTCCCGCAGGCAGCTCCTTCGAAGCGATCCTCCAAAGGGCCAGCGAGATGGATGCCTCCGCCAAGAGCCGCGCCGAGGCTTCCACCGGGAACCCACCGGCCGCAAGCGAGGCTGGGGGAGAAGTGCTCGCCGCCGAAACCTCCGCCCAAGCTCCGCCCCAGGAGGTGCCGAAAAGGGCACAGGAACTTTGGTTTCGGCGTGAAGTACGCCGACACGGAGGGGAAGCCTCAGATGGAATGGGACCCCGAGTCAAACTTAATCAGGGTTACGACGCTCCTTCCCAGCTGGGCGGAGGGGGAAGATGTGGCTGGCGAGGCCTTCTCGCTTGGATATGGCCTTTACAGCCGAGAGGATGCCAGCGTGTTTGACCAGATGTCCACCCGCCTTCTAGCCTTTGATGCCATCCGGGCTCTATTGCACGGGTTCGAGCTTGCGCATATGTGTGCGCGCCGAAGCATCACCCTCGACAAGAATTTCACCGATATGCGCAAGGCAAGGGAGGACGCGGTGGCTCGAGCGCACACCGCGGGAGAAGAACTCGCGAGAGCTCAACAGGAGCTTGCGGATGCTCGACTGGCGCTGTCTCTACGCCCCACGATCGAGGTAAGCGAGACCCTCCTGAACCCTTGCTCTCGTTTCTCAAAGTTACGACTGTGCGATGTTTCCAGACTGAACTCTTTTTTCACAGGATTCTGCCCAAGTCAAGGAGCTTCGCGCAGAGCTGGCCAACGCGCGCTGCGAGAGCATCCTCCTGAGGGAACAGCTTCGCGCTGAGATGACGAAGGTCCCTCCTCCGGAGCTAGATGCGAGGCTGCGGAGTCGTTACTTCTCGGAGTACGACGTTGACAAGCTGCTGCAAGCCAACGCTCAGGCAACCGTCAAGCTGACGCTCGAGACGCTGCGAGACGTCAAGCTGCTTCGGGAGGACGGCGTGACCATCGATGCTCGCCAACTCCTTCCTTGGCTCTACGATCCAGTTCCCAAACCTCCAGGCGCGCCGGACTCGCCTCCCTCAGACATCCCGAGGTCTTCTACCGCCGCTGGTGAGGCATCTGAAGCGAGCTCTGGCGATGATTCAAGCGAGAGCACCAGCGGGAGTTACAACGCGTCCCCCTAAGCTTCTTTTTTCTTTTTGTTTCTCTTGTAATGAGCGAGAGGCTCCAACTTTTGTAATTAATTTTATGTAAAGTAATGTTTCATCTTTCATTGTCAGTGTGTGCTTGAAAGTATAAATGGCTTCCGCGCGAGCTTCTGCCGAGGCCCTTAGTCTCTTTAGGGTAATCTTTCTTAGAGATCAGTTAGGCGGGAACCTCGCATCGTCGATTAAGTCGTCCTGCCCAGGTCCGCCGGGAGCCTCCTTTTGCGAGAACCCCCTTTGACCGAGACCTTTACTGGCCGAGACCTTTGAGCCGAGACCCTTACTGGCCGAGACCTCCAAATCGAGGCCTTTACTGGCTGAGACCTCTGAGCCGAGACCTTTGGGGCCTTGCCTCCGGTCTAGGTCAGGGCCCTGCCCGCATATTTTTCCAACCAATTAAACCCCTACCCCACCGGCGAGCCGTCGGACCTGCTAGCTTATATGGGAGCCTGCGCAGCGGGTCTACCGGGGTTCGAGCCGAGCTCGTTGTAACGTAGTAACTACCAACCAAGAACCAAGGATCAAAAAGTCAAGGACTCCACCTATCCCCCGCAGGCGAGCCTTCGGACCTGCCAGCTTGATGGGAGCCTGCGCAGCGGGTCAACCTGGGGCCGAGCCGAGCTCGTGGTGTCGTAGAAGTGGCTAAGAACAAAGTAACGCAAGAGCCAACCTTTCCCCCACAGGCGAGCCTTCGGACCTGCCAGCTTGATGAGAGCCTGCGCAGCGGGTTTTCCTGGGGCCGAGCCGAGCTCGGGGTGTCGTAGAAGTGGCTAAGAACAAAGTAACACAAGAGCCAACCTTTCCCCCACAAGCGAGCCTTCGGACCTGCCAGCTTGATGAGAGCCTGCGCAGCGGGTCTACCTGGGGCCGAGCCGAGCTCGGGGTGTCGTAGAAGTGGCTAAGAACAAAGTATCGCAAGAGCCAACCTTTCCCCCCACAGGCGAGCCTCCGGACCTGCCAGCTTGATGAGAGCCTGCGCAGCGGGTCTACCTGGGGCCGAGCCGAGCTCGGGGTGTTGATGAAGATAACCAAACCTCTCCCCCACAGGCGAGCCTTTGGACCTGCCAGCTAGATGAGAGCCTGCGCAGCAGGTCTACCTGGGGCCGAGCCGAGCTCGGGGTGTTGATGAAGATAACAAAACCTCTCCCCCACAGGCGAGCCTTCGGACCTGCCAGCTAGATGAGAGCCTGCGCAGCGGGTCTACCTGGGGCCGAGCCGAGCTCGGGGTGTTGATGAAGATAACCAAACCTCTCCCCCACAGGCGAGCCTTCGGACCTGCCAGCTAGATGAGAGCCTGCGCAGCGGGTCTACCTGGGGCCGAGCCGAGCTCGGGGTGTTGATGAAGATAACCAAACCTCTCCCCCACAGGCGAGCCTTCGGACCTGCCAGCTAGATGAGAGCCTGCGCAGCGGGTCTACCTGGGGCCGAGCCGAGCTCGGGGTGTTGATGAAGATAACCAAACCTCTCCCCCACATGCGAGCCTTCGGACCTGCCAGCTAGATGAGAGCCTACGCAGCGGGTCTACCTGGGGCCGAGCCGAGCTCGGGGTGTTGATGAAGATAACCAAACCTCTCCCCCACAGGCGAGCCTTCGGACCTGCCAGCTAGATGAGAGCCTGCGCAGCGGGTCTACCTGGGGCCGAGCCGAGCTCGGGGTGTTGATGAAGATAACCAAACCTCTCCCCCACAGGCGAGCCTTCAGACCTGCCAGCTAGATGAGAGCCTGCGCAGCGGGTCTACCTGGGGCCGAGCCGAGCTCGGGGTGTTGATGAAGATAACCAAACCTCTCCCCCACAGGCGAGCCTTCGGACCTGCCAGCTAGATGAGAGCCTGCGCAGCGGGTCTACCTGGGGCCGAGCCGAGCTCGGGGTGTTGATGAAGATAACCAAACCTCTCCCCCACAGGCGAGCCTTCAGACCTGCCAGCTAGATGAGAGCCTGCGCAGCGGGTCTACCTGGGGCCGAGCCGAGCTCGGGGTGTTGATGAAGGTTCCTTCAACTAGGCCTATTCCATCATTGAGATGAGGAGTCATAACCAGTTAAAACAAAAAACATAAAGATTGCATACTCAGAGATAGTCAACATTCTGGAATAAACTTATTGAAAATGCAATGGTTGTTTACAACATTACAATCCTTCTTTCCCTCTTACGGGTAGAAGCGCTTCAAATCGTCACCATTCCAGGTGTGACTCAAGGTCCTTCCCTCCGCATCCTGGAGATAGTAGCCTCCGTTAACCAGAGCCTTCTCTACTATATAAGGCCCTTCCCAGCTAGGGTTGAGCTTACCAACCGCGGCCGACCTTCCTGCAGCGTCGACCTTTTTAAGTACTAGATCCCCCTCGGCGAATTGCTTGACTCTGATGTGCTTATCGAAGTACCGAGCCATTCGCCGTTTTACTTCTTCTTGCCTGATGGCGGCAACATCCCGCAGCTCTTCCACCATATCTAATGAGAGGCGCAACCCTTCCTCATTCTCCAACCTCCAAGCTTCGCTTCCCTCAGCTGCGGCCGCGACCCTTGGGGACCGAACCTCGAACTCCACCGGGAGGACAGCCTCACACCCATGAGAGAGCTTGAAGGGGGTCTCCCCGGTGGCCGTGTTCGGAGTTGTTCGCAAGGCCCACAGAACGGAAGGGAGCTGTTCCACCCATTTACCTTTCAGGTTCTCCACCTTCTTTTTGAGCAAGCTGACAATGATCTTGTTTGCCGCCTCTACCTGGCCATTGCTCCGAGGATGATGGACAGAGGCGAACCTGAGGTCAATCCCCAATTGGGTGCAGAAACTGATGAATTCTTCACTAGCAAACTGAGGACCGTTGTCTGTCACTATCGCTTGGGGCAATCCGTGCCTGCAAACGATTTCCCCCCAAACAAAGTTCCTGATGACCTGGGAGGTTACCTTGGCTAATGGCTTGATCTCCAACCACTTGGAGAAGTAGTCAATCATAACTAGGAGGAATCTCCTCTGCCCGCTAGCTGGAGGAAAGGGTCCAACCAGGTCCATTCCCCAAATGGCGAAGGGCCATGGCGCCGTGATGCTTCGAAGCCTTTGGGCGGGCAAGAGCTGGAGGGGAGCATGTACTTGGCACTTCCGACACCTCCTTGCGAACTCAGCTGTATCCTTCCTCAAAGTCCGCCAGAAATATTCTTGCCTTATCACCCTTGCTTCCAATGTCCTTCCCCTTGAATGACTGCCGCATTCTCCAGAATGCACATCTTCCAGGATCCCTGGGACTTCCTCCTCGGTCACGCATCTCGCGAGGAGTCCTGACAACATCTTCCGATGCAAGCTCCCTTCCAGCATCAGGTAATGAGCCGCCTTATGCCTGAAGCTCTTGGCATCCTTGACTTCTTCCGACAGTTCTCCTGTGGTCAAGAAGGTCACCAACGGATCTACCCATGAGGACCGCCGATTCACCTCCATCACCTCCCCCTCTTCAATGGCTGGTCGGAACAGTTCGGTTAGGGTACCTCCTCCCCGAGGCCCGAACTTCGCCAGTCGATCAGCTGCCGCGCTTTCCTCCCTGGGAACATGTTGAATAGAGAATGAACGAAAACCTCCAATGACAGCTCTTACCTTAGATAGATATCTTGCGAGGGTCGGCTCCCGGGCCTCAAACTCGCCTCGGATCTGCGATGCCACCACCATCGAGTCGGTGAAGGCCTCCACATCCCGGATTTCCAGCTCCTTTGCCAAGCGATGGCCAGCTATCACAGCCTCGTACTCCGCTTGGTTATTGGTTACAGGGAAGTGGAAGGTCACTGCTTGCTCTATGGTAACCCCCTGAGGACTTACCAACACCACACCTCCTCCCAGGGAGTGCCTTCCTGAGGCCCCATCGACCATCATCTTCCATGCTTCTTGCGGCCTTGGTTCTTCAACCTCGGCCTCAGTAACATAGTCCGCCAAAAAATCCGCTACGGCCTGGGCTTTGATGGAGAGCCTCGGGACGAAAGAAATGTCAAACTCGCTTAGCTCGATGGACCACTTTGCCAACCTTCCTAAATGCTCCACCCCCTCAAAGACCTTGCGAAGAGGATGGTCGGTTACCACCCTAATCGAGTGCGCCTGAAAGTAAGGGCGAAGCTTCCTAGCTGAGATGACCAAAGCATACGCTAGCTTCTCCAGGATGGGGTATCGGAGCTCCGCCTTTTTAAAGATTCGGCTTACATAATAGACGGGTAACTGTTTCTTCCCCTCCTCCCTAACCAAGACGGAGCTCACTGCCTCTACCCCCACTCCGAGATACAAGGCTAGGTCCTCCCCTTCCTTCGGGCTTTGAAGTAACGGAGCTTGGGAGAGTTGCCTCTTCAGCCCTTGAAATGCCTCTTCACATTCGGCCGTCCATTCGAACACTTGGTTACCACGAAGTACTTTAAAGAAAGAGGAACACCTATCCCCTGACCGAGAGAGGAACCTGCTTAGCCCGGCCAACTTCCCAGTCAAGCGCTGGACCTCTTTGGCACTGCGAGGTGATTCCAGGTCTAGAATAGCCTTAACCTTATCGGGGTTAGGTTCTACCCCCGCGGGAGTCAAGAGGTGTCCGAGGAATTTCCCGCGACTAGCCCCGAAGACGCACTTCAAGGGATTCAACCTCATCTTGAACCTTCGCAGGGTGGCAAACGTTTCCTCCAAGTCCCGCAAGTGGGAATCAACACACTTGCTCTTGACCATGAGGTCGTCCACGTAGACCTCCAGGTTCCTTCCCCTTTGATCTCGAAAGATTCGATCCATCATGCGTTGGTACGTTGCTCCTGCGTTCTTCAACCCGAAGGGCATCATCTTATAGCTGAAGCATCCCTCTCTTGTGATGAAGGAAACATCCTTGACATCAGGAGGGTGCATCCGGATCTGATGGTAACCTGAAAATGCATCTAAAAAACTCATAAGAGAAAAACCGACGGCTGAGTCAACCAGCGCGTCGATTCGAGGCAAGGGGTAGCAATCCTTGAGACATGATTTATTTAATAAAGAAAAATCAATACACATGCGCCATTTTCCTCCTCCCTTCTTTACCATTACCACGTTGGAGATCCAGCCTGGATACTGGATCTCTGAGATGAAGCCTGCATCCAGGAGCTTTTTGACCTCCTCTCGGATGGGGGCTTCTAGCTTAGTGGCGATGACCCTCATCTTTTGGCGTATGGGGCGGGCTCTGGGATCCAGGTTCAAGCGATGATAGGCCACGTCCGCGTTGATGCCCGGCATGTCTGCCGCGCTCCAAGCGAAGATGTCGACGTTGCTTTGGATGCAGGCTCGCATCCGCTCCTGATCCATGAGGCTCAAGCCTCCACTGATCCGAACCCTTTGCACCTCCCCCGCTCTTGTAAGCACCTCCATCTCCACCACTTCTTCGGCCGGCTCCAGCCCTGACCGCTCCCTTACCCTTGCCTCTTCCTGCTCAAACTCGAGCTCCTCTCCCCCAACCTCATCAACTTCCATCGCCTCCTCTAGTCTCTCCTCCTGCCTCTGCTCTTCTTCATCCATCACTCCTCTGGCCTCTTCTAGGCTGATCTCCTCCACCTCCGCCATCTCCTCGACAACCTCCATCGCCTCTCCCAGGCTTATCTCCCCTTCCTCAACCCCTTCCTTCTCAGCCATCTCCTTCTCCAACTCCTCTGCCTCCGCCATCCACGACACGGTGTTAACCGCCGTCACATAGCACTGCCTTGCCATCTTCGGATCCCCCCTGATCCTAACCTGCACCCCTCCATTGTTGAACTTGAGGCATTGGTGGTATGAGGAGGGTACGCAGCGAAAGGTGCTGATGAGGGGACGTCCAAAGATGGCATTGTAACTACTCGGGGCGTCTACGATCACGAACCGACAGTTCCGTGAGACGCCCCCAAGCCTCACATGCAGGCCCACTCCCCCTTCCACTTCTTTCCTTTCTCCGGAGAAACCAAAGAGCGGTCCATCAGAAGCCAGGACCCTTTTTCATTCCACCCTCATCTCGTCGAAGGCCTTCTTGAAGATCACGTTCACCGAGCTCCCGTTATCCACCAGTATCCGGGAGACGGTGTAGTTTTCTACCGCTGTATGGATCACAAGCGCGTCGCAGAACGGATCCTCGTAGTCTGGCATATCCGCGGATGAGAAGGTGATCTTCTCCTCTGGGGGGGGGGAGCCAGGGAGGTTGAGGCGACCCCTCGACGGAACATGGTTTGAAGGCTCCCCTTGCGGGTTGCCTCGATCCCCACTCCCCCATGGATCACTCCGATCCCTCCTCGGGTCCCCACGTCTACCCTGTCTTCACACCTGTCCTCAGCCTCTTCTCGCTGTACTTCGTCGATCCTTACAGGCGGGTCTTGCCTTCCGGCCCCTCTGGCCCCTCTTATCTCCAGAAACTCTGGGCAGGTGGCCGTTGCGTGACCTTCCTCCTGATGGAAGTCACAATAGGGCAACGCCACCCTGCCCCCTCTTCCTTCTCCTCCTCCCCTTCTTCCAGCTCCCCGAATTCTTCCTCCTCTTCCTCTTCCCACCTTCATGGCCTCCTGCGGTGGTGGGAAATGACCCCTTGGTCCTTGTCGCCATCCTCCCTGCTCCAGCCTTCTTTGCTCCCGGAAGTTATCTCTTCCCTGAAGTCCTCCTTGGCCCTGGGGGCGACCCTCCTGAGGCCTCCAACCCAGTCGGTTGTTTGGCTCCCTGGCCCCCCCATGCTGCTGTCCCTGCCCTCGGGGCTCTTCTCTTCTCCTATCTTCCCTCGGCTCCCTCTGCTCCCTCTGCTCTCTCTGCCTTCCCACTACCGGCTCCTTCACATCATCCTCGGCCAACCTGGCCAGCTTCCTCGCAAACGCAGGGTTTGCCCTCTCAAAGTCTATCTCCTTCGCCGCCCTCTCCATGAGCTCCTCAAAAGAGAGAGGGGGAACCCTCTTCAACTCCATGCTGAAAAACCCTGGTCTCAGCCCCAGGGTGAAGGCAAGCATCAGCGCATACCCTGGGACCTCCTGGACCAAGAGAACCTCCTCTTGGAAACGGTCCACATAGTGACCCAGCGTCTCCTCCGGCTTCTGCCTCACTGCGAACAGGCACTCAGCCTCCTTCTTCCTTTTCTTCGAAGTTGAGAACCTCAGCAGAAAACCCCTGCGCAGATCCTCAAAGCTGTAGATGGAACTCGCCGGCAACTGGTGGAACCAGTCCCTGGCCTTCTCTTTCAGAGTGATGGCAAAAAGCCTACACTTGAAGGCATCCGACATTTGTCTGATGGACACCACGTCCTCAAACCATTGCACGTGCTGAACCGGGTCATCCTTCCCGGTGTAGTAGGTCATGTCCGGCTCCCGGAACCCCTCCGGCACTAGAGCCGAGACAATGAGCTCACTAAAGGGGGTCTCGCCTCCCGCCTGGCGAGAAGGCACGTCTCGCGACCTCGGTTGGCTGGACCGATCCGCGAGACCATGCCCGGGGAAGAGTTCCCACACTGTCGCCTCCTTCTCGCCCAGATCCGCCGGAAGCTCCTTCTCGGGATGCTGGCCTGGGAAAAGCTCCCGCGCGGCTACGTCCCTCTCGCCTGCCTCTACCGGGACTTCCTTCCCGGGGCGCTGCCCTGGAGCGTTCTCGCCTAACAGCGGAACCACCTCCACCGGAACCTGCGGCGTCTCCCACTCATTCCTTGCCGAGAAGGCCAAGCTGATCGTCTGCATGACTTCTCGCCTGAAGTCCTCAAACATCTTCTTCGTCGCATCGTCCACCCGGGTGGGGGATCCTCCTGCGCCTGATCCTTCACCTTCGCCTCCTGCCATGGGACTTAACTCGAGATTTTCTTACACCGACTGCTTCCACGCTCACCGCACCAGAACTGTTGAAGCCAAAATTGACCCCAATGAATGTTCACAAAACAAAGTGCAGCCGACGCCTACTTCTCTCTTATCTCGACCCTTGACTGGCTGCTAAGGTCAAAAGACTGACCCAAAGCCTCAGCTGGGAGGTCCCACCACACACCCGGAAGATCTCTGAGAGCTTCCTCTCCAAAGCCAAATGCTGGGCTGGGAGCTCCTCAGAAGGCACTAGAGTTGGAGAATAATGAAAGCCCTGCCTTCCAAAGAGCCCCTATGGGTCTTTTTATAGTCTTCCTTTGACCTGAAAATACTAAAATACCCCTGAGGGGTCTGCCAATAGCCAAATCCCGCTGTCATCCCAAGGGCATTTGAGTAATTTTACCTCGGGATAATAATAAAATAATCTCCTCTGGACTCCGGGTCCCACCCCGTGGGCCCACTTGGCGAGACCCCCGGCCTAGAAGGCTCTCGCTGGGTCCCCTCTAGGCCCGCCTTGGCGAGAACTCCTGCCAGGAAGGTTCTCGCGCTAGGTAGTCATGATGCCATTGCGAATGAAGGCTCACCTAAGGCCTTCTCGCCTGCCCTGGTCGGTCGACGATCTCTCTGCCGGGGGCTCGACTATCTGCTCTGGTTTCCCCAGCTTTCGCCTGCCCTTGGCGGGAGCTCCTTCAGGGCGGAAGCTCCTCTGGCTTTGGACCCAAAGCCTGTCGTGGCGCGAACGATATCGCCCACCGCCAGGCGGGAGCCTTTAAGGACGAGAACTCCATCAGTATGCCTTAGGGTTAACCCAAGGCTAGCCTGAGGCTAGCCCAATCCCTCAGTGAAGTCTCCGGGTCCCACCTAGTGAATATGGGGTTGTACAAACTATTTGAAAGTGAAGGGATAGATACTACTCTAGAGAGGGGGTGAATAGAGTTATCAAATTTTGCACTAGACAAAACTTAATGGTCTACCCAACTCCCTTGGAGTGAATTGCGGAATTAAAAGATTATAGATATAGAATTAACCCTATAGCCTAACACAAGTGTTGTGCACAAACTCAAGCTAACTGTAATTACAGTTAAGGCTTGGAAATCCTAATCACCAACTAGCAACCTAGTTATATCTATTCACAGTCACAATGCAGGAATTAAACAAGGCAATCTAGACGACACAAGGAATTTATAGTGGTTCCCCAAACAACTTGGGTACGTCCACTCTTCTACCAACAAGGTAGGAATCCACTCAGGTTTTTGATCAGGTGCCCTGCCACCAACAGGATCTGCTTCAGGTAGATCCAGAAACCCTTTAGACTTTTGATCAGGTGTCTAAAAACCAAGCACAGGTTTTTGATCAGGTGCCCTACCACCAAGGGATACTTTTGAAGGGAGTAATAACCCTGTACAGGAGGGGGAAGAAGGTTAAGATGTCTTCTCTATTTTACAATAGATTAGAGAAGCACAAGAACTTGCACTGAGCTAGAAAGCTCTAAAGAATCAAGGCTCCCCCTGGCTCAAAGATGTCCAGGTGAAGTCTTGCTTCAGTGCAGAAAACTCTTCAGAAAGATCTGAAGGAAAAACTACAAGAAGATAATAAATAATAAAATTAAAGATCTTCAAGCAGCTATCTTCTTCTTCTTCTTCTTCTTCAAAAGAACTCTGAGTTTGAACTTCCTGAAAGCAGGAGAACTCAGGTTGAAGAAGAGTAGAAGATCGTAACACTTCTCAGTTGGATGAGTATTGCTGAGAGCAGTAAACCTGATCTTGATGAAGGCTTGAAAGCTTAAGTGAACAACTGGTTTGCTATTAGCTAGCTTGAATCCTTCTTCAAAGGGTCCTTTTTATAGCAGCAACAAGCAACGGCTCTCTTCAATTTGAATTACTTGTCTTCTTCTGAAACTTGAGACCTGGGCTGTAAATATCAAGAAGACAAAACAATCTCTGCAGCAGAAACATTCTATAAAAGGTATAAACCTCTTTCGAAGAAGCTGCAGGAAGCAATCTGATAATAAAGTACTAAATAAAGTCATATCAGAAACAAACTCTTTATAGCAGGAGAAAGACTTTTCAGTCTAACGGCTATAAAGGACTGACAGCAGATAAAGTAAAATACAATGTCAGCTAATAAGACAAACAACTTTATCTGAAAAGATTTGACTCAGGCAAACGGGATGGAGCAAATATTTCCTGGAAATATTATCATAAAATAACTGAAAAGATATGCCAGATAATGTATTAATTAATTAAATATAATAAATAAATACAAAATATAAAGGCAGACAGAAAGCGTCGAACAACCTTTAGAGATCGTCGACCGACGCACGGAGATCGTCGAACTATCGGACAGATAGTCGAACGATCCAGATAGTGGAACTATCACAGGAGATAGTCGAACTATCACAGCAGATAGTCGAACTATCAGAAGATAGTCGAACTATCAGATAGTCGACCTATCAACAGATAGTCGAACTATCAAGGCAGAACAGATAGTCGAACTATCAACAGATAGTCGAACTATCAAATAGTCGAACTATCAATAGATAGTCGAACTATCAGATAGTCGACCTATCAACAGATAGTCAAACTATCAAAGCGAAACAGATAGTCGAACTATCAACAGATAGTCGAACTATCAAAAACAAACAGATAGTCGACCTATCAACAGATAGTCGAACTATCAGATAGTCGAACTATCAAAGCAGATAGTCGAACTACCAAGCGAGAACAGATAGTCGACCTATCAACAGATAGTCGAACTATCAACGCAGAACCGATAGTCGAACTATCAACAGATAGTCGAGCTATCAGATAGTCGACCTATCCAAGCAGATAGTCGAACTATCAAAGCACACAGATAGTCGAACTATCAACCGATAGTCGAACTATCCTCGCAGACAGAACGTCGAGCAACTGATAGACGATCGTCGAACAGTCAGTCGACGATAGTCGAGCGGCGTTCGACGATAGTTGAATGAACAAACTACTTAACCAAATTCTTCATCTGGAAAAGTGAGGACTCTACAGCTAGACCACTAACCAATGACCATAGATATTTCTTGGGTCAAGGGACAAAAGGAGAGGACTAAACTCAAATCAAACTAGGGTACCAACAATCTCCCCCTATTTGAGTTAAGTCTCTCAAAAACTAAAACACAGAACTAACTATAGAGCAGTAAAAAATTAATACAGGAAACAGTTAATAATTAACTAGCAGTTATCAAACAGATAAATAACAGTCAAATATATATAACAGCAGTCAAGCAAAATTAAGGATCTACAGAGTCTGGCTTAGGATTAGACGAACTAGGAACAAAGGAAACTTTTCGTAAAGGATCAATTGCCTCTCTCTTAGACATCTTCAAGTCTTGCGCGCCAATAATCTTTACTTCTGCAGCCCTTGGAACAACGGCTTCCGGGTGCTTTTCCATATATTTTGAAGGGTCAAAGACCTCAGGATTAACCTGGAACTTTTCAAACTCCTTCTTTCTGAATGTAGACATAGTGGTTAATCCAGTGGTATCTTTTCCTTCAGCTTTTGCTTTCCTGATTTGAGCTGCTCCAACCAATTCGTGAAAACGAGCCATCCTAAAGTTAGGATCAAGCTCAGGACTTTCATACACAGTCTCAGCAGAAGTATCATCTGGTTCTCTATCTTGATTAACTAGATAAGATATGGGAGCAGACTTAGCAAAGTTCTTGCTAGAATTTTTAAACAAAATAAACTACTTACCTTTTGAAACATCTTTTTCAGAATGCACTGGCATAGGAGATGAAACTCTTTTCTTTGGAGAAGGAGGAGGGGAAAAAGTTGGTCTTTGAAACACAACCTCCTTCACTTGTTCTCTTACTGTATCAGATCTTTGATGGCCAGAATATGATTTTCCATGAAAACCTTGAGAGCTTTTTCTTGAAGAAGACTGGGAAGCAGCAGATTTTCCAGACGGAGCAGACGGATTGGCAGATAAATTTCCAGAGGCTCCTGCACCAGGAGGTGGAGGAGGAGGACCTCTGGGTGTCCATCTAGGGGTAGGACTGTCATATTTCTTAGCTTTCTTTCTCTCTTTCTGCTGGTTCTTGGAGAACCACATCCAATGTTGAAACTCTTTTGATTTTGGGTCAATTCCTTTCAGAATATAGTATGGAGTATCATTATCACGGCTGGGAGGAGGAGGAGCAATTGCTTTCCTTTTCTTCTGAGCAGCTTTCTTTTTCTTTGAATTTTCAGATAAATCAGAATCCTCTTCATCTTCAGAGTGAGATGAAGGAGGATTGTCATAAGGATCATAGGCTTCAGAAACAGCCTTTTCCTTTAAAGCAGTTTTCTCTTTTTCCTCTTCAATGGCATCCTGAGCCAGAAGGAAATCCAAATCCATCCCTGGAGAATCATCCCAAACAGTTGACTTTTCAACTTGCAAATCTTTTTCTTTTTCCTCTAACAAAGATTGAACTCTTTGATTCCAAGCAACTCTTGCTTTCTCTTCTTGATTTTCAGATACATCTTCTAAATCATCTAAAAAAGAATCCAGTTCTGGATCTATTTGAGCATCAGGAACAACTGGAGCAGCTTCTGAAACAACTGCTATAACCTGAGCAGCTATGACTTCTTTAATATAATCTGTAGATTTATGAACACAAATCTGCTAAATAAGCTAAAATCATTCCTTCTAGGTATTCACAAGCTAGCAAATTAATTGACTCGTCAATAAAGCGAATGAGTGAATTACCTTCATATTTTACCAACTCCCAGGACTCATCTAGGTAGGATGTAATAATCCCTTCTAGGAAATGGGCAACCACGGGAGTGGTGAGATCTTCTAAACAAACTTTCACAGCAAATTCGGATAACATAATAGCATCAGATATTTCTTTTTCCGATAACACAGAAACTGATTTATCTTGAACTTGAACTGCATCAGTCTCTTCTTGAACTGCTGGAAGAGCTGCTGGAAGGGAGGCTGGAGGCTCTGAGGCATCTTCACAGAACATCTCCCCCTGCCTGATTTCAGTGGAAACTGAAACCAGGCCCCTTGAAGAAGAGGGCTTAGCAGATTTAGAAAGTGATTGGATGGAAGCAGTCAGGGTGGCAATGGAGGAGGCAAGTGGAGCAATTGCCTCTTCAATCATAATTTTGATTGAAGGGGTAATCAACTCCAAAATGCTAGAAATGAATTCTGGGGTGATCTCAAAAGATGATGGAATTGCAGTGGATGGAGATGCAGCAGAGATGGTTATAGTGTTAGGATGAGAAGTGGTGTGGACTGGAGATCGAATTGGAGATGGAGCTGGAGAGTTAACAGGAGTGTTAACTGGAGAATGAATAGGAGACTGAGGAGGTGTTGGAATCCTCTCAGATCTTAACAAATCAAAACTAGGAGCAGATATCCTAGCCAGATGAGAAGGAAGAGGAGATGCTGGAGGGGAAGGAAGAACAACCGTGGTTGTTTCTCGAACAGGAGAAGGGGAAAGTCGTACTTCAGCTGAAGTTGATGGAACTTCAACTGAAGCAGACTGCATAGCAGAAGAAGATGAGGGAAGGGAAAGAGCTGAGCCAGCTTCTACCGGATAAGGAGCGACTGAATCAGTCCTGGTGCTCTCTGATGTCGCTGGAGCAACCCCTGTGAGAGCGGGTTTCACAAAAGTCCTCTTCCACTTGGAGAACAGATTTGGGTCCATCTTCTTGCTTGCATTTATGGTTGTTGCGACGGAGACCAGCAGCTGAGGATACTTTTCCTTCAGGAAAACTCCAATAACCCTGCCTAGGGTAACCTCTTTCTTATTATTCTTTTTCCTTATCAAATCAAACATTACTCCTGCCCAATCAATCTTTTTCTGATTAACAATTGCACACATCAGTGCAAATTGTTGCCTTGTTATATTGTCATGAGCAGAGTGCTTTCCAAGGAGCACTTTTCCAACTAACTCAGCGAGAAATTTAATCTTAAAGGGAAAATTGACCTTGAGCAGCTTGGTGGGAATGCCCTCCGCATGTCCCAGCTCAGTCAGCATCCTTCCAAACTCTTGAGCATCTTGCTCATAATCATCTTCACCATTTATCAAACCAAAAACATCAGTCAGGACGGCCGGAGTTAAAATTACCTCTTCTCCGCCGATGGTGCCAGTCATCGAATCGTCAGAAGATGACGAAGTGAAAGCCCATTCCTTGATCTCGGAAATATTTTACTTAATCCTTGATGACATTAATCTCTCTAGACCTTGATCCCGGCACAACTGAAGAACTTCCACGATCCCTGCTTCGCAGCAACTGAACGCGTCAAAATCGACGCTGAAGCCTGCATCGAACTTTACAACGGCTAACACTGCGGGAGAAATCGCCATTGAATTGCTGGAGGATGCGCGAGAAGGACGGCGAAGATGAAGGGGACGAAGCGGCAGAAAATCGCAAGCGGGAAGACAGAATGCGAAAAGTCACGCTCCGTCGACGATAAAACAAAAGATCTTTTAACCTAGGTCGACTATCGGCTTTATATTAGACCGGAGATAGTCGATCTATTAAAAAGATACTAGACCCGATAGTCGAACGGCCGTTCGACGATCGGCTCAGAAGTAGAGTAGTCGATCATTTGTTCGACTATTTCTGGCTTCTCAAACAACAAGCTGTCGTCATCCAGAGATCGACGATAAGCTCGACCTGTTCGACGATCTTCGAACGCCGGTCGACGATCTTCAAACAGATAAGCTATCATTAACCAGCGGTCGACGATAGGCTTAAACCGTTCGACGATCTTCGATCATCGTTCGACGATCTTCAAGCAGGTTTCAACATAGGCAGATATAGTCACACTTAGTCTCGTCCATTGATCATGCCTAGTTGAACTAAAAAGAACAGATGCTTCTGTTCATCTAAAGGCTTGGTGAATATATCACATCTCTGAAACTCAGTGGATATGAACTCAAGACAAATCTTGTTCTTTTCCACACAATCTCTCAGGAAATGGTGCCGAATCTCAATGTGCTTCGTTCTAGAGTGGTGCACTGGATTTTGTGCAATAGAGATAGCACTGGTACTGTCACACATGATTTTGGTATTCTTGTGTGAGTAACCATAATCCACAAGCTGGTTTTGAATCCACAGGATCTGTGAACAATAACTAGCAGCTGCTATATATTCAGCCTCTGCAGTTGAAGTTGAGACAGAAGCCTGCTTCTTACAGAACTAAGAGACCAATCTCTCTCCCAGAAACTGACAAGTTCCTGAGGTGCTCTTCCTGTCAACTCTGCAACCAGCATAATCAGAATCAGAATATCCAATTAATTCAAATTCTGACTCAGCTGGGTACCAAAGTCCTAGATTTGGACATCCCTTCAAGTATCTCAGGATTCTCTTTAGAAGAATCAGATGAGATTCCTTGGGGTTGACCTGGAATCTAGCACAAAGGCATGTAGCAAACATTATATCAGGCCTACTTGCAGTTAGATATAATAGGGAACCAACAATGACCCTATAATTCTTTTGATCAACTGGCTTGCCGTGATCATCAGAATCAATAACTACATTAGTAGCCATAGGTGTAGGCATTGCTGAAGCATCAGCCATCCCAAATTTCTTTACCAATTCCTTGGCATATTTGGATTGGGAGATGAAGACACCATTAGCATCTTGCTTAACTTGGAGACCAAGAAAGTAAGACAGCACACCCATACTACTCATCTCAAACTTAGAGTGCATCAGGTCAGAGAACCTTTTGCAAAGTTTGGGATCAGTTGAGCCAAATATAATATCATCTACATACACCTGAACTAACAGGATTGTGTCCTTATGATGCTTGACGAAAAGGGTTCTATCAACTACTCCCCTAGTAAAGTTGTGCTCTAAAAGGAAACTAGCTAGAGTCTCATACCAGGCTCTGGGAGCTTGCTTTAGTCCATAAAGAGCTTTCTGCAACTTAAACACATGTGAGGGCTGAGTTGAAGAAACAAACCCTGGTGGTTGTTCAACAAACACCTCTTCCTTAAGCTCACCATTCAGGAATGCACTTTTGACATCCATTTGGAACACCTTAAACTTCATATAGGCTGCATAGGCCAAGAAGATCCTTATTGCTTCTAGCCTTGCAACAGGAGCAAAGGTTTGGTCATAATCTATACCTTCCTCCTGTCTGTAGCCCTGACCTACAAGCCTTGCTTTATTCCTTACAATAATTCTATTTGCATCCAACTTGTTTCTGTACACCCACTTGGTGCCTATGATCAGTTGGCCTTTAGGTCTTGGAACCAAAGTCTAAACTTTACATCTCTCAAACTGATTGAGTTCCTCTTGCATGACAATGATCCAGTGGGGATCTAGCTCTGCATCTTTAAAGGTGAGGGGCTCAACCTGTGAGAGGAAACAAGCATGCATCACATCCTGTCTTAATTGGTGTCTTGTTTGCACACCAGCTGATATGTCTCCAATCACTTGAGATGTAGGGTGATCTCTAAGTGTGACAATATCAGCAGGTGGGATGTGATCTTCAGTAACAGTTGGGATTAATTCCTCAGGAGGAATTTGATCTACTGTTGGTGGTACAACAACAGCTTCTGCAATGTCTTCATCATTGTCTGATTCAGTGATCTGAAGAGTTGATAGTTGAAGAATTTCTTGAGGGGCATCAGGTACCTGCAATGAACTAGAGGGAGGAGAATTTTCTTTCTCCTTGTAAAACATCTGAGACTCATCAAAAGATACATGCACAGATTCTTCAATTTTACAGGTTGATTTGTTATAAACCCTATAAGCTTTGCTAACTTGGGAATATCCAAGCATGATTCCCATTGAAGCTTTTGCTTCAAATTTTCTAAGGTATTCTTTATTGTTATTATGAATATAAACAATACAACCAAATACTCTAAAATAATTAATTTTAGGTTTCTTTCCTTTAAGCAACTCATAAGGAGTTTTACACTTAAGCTTGTGTATCAAACTTCTATTCAAGACATAATTGGCTGTACTAACAGCTTCTGCCCAATAGGAGAGAGGCATGTTAGCATCTGCCAATAATGTACTAGCAGCTTCAATGAGTGTTCTGTTCTTCCTTTCAACTACCCCATTTTGTTGGGGAGTTCTAGGAGCTGAGAAACTATGTTTGATACCTTCTCTCTCACAGAATTCTTGCATGAGAAGAGAGTCAAACTCAGTACCATGATCACTTCTGATCAAGGCCACATGAGTAGAGTACTCAGTCTGCACACATAGTAGAAAGTCTGTAAGGGCTTTGAAGTTATCAGCCTTAGTTCTCAAGAAGAAAACCCAACTGAACCTAGAGAAGTCATCTACAATTACTAAGGTGTAATACTTCCCTCCTAAACTCTGTACATTTATTGGGCCAAATAGGTCCAAATGTAATAGATACAGGATTCTAGGAGAATCACTCTTATTTACTGATTTAAAAGAGTTTTTGGTTTGCTTGCCTAGCTAACAAGCCTTGCATAGGCTCTCCTTCTTGTAGGGGCAAGAAGGTAAACCTCTAACAAGGTTGTGTTTAGATAACCTAGATATATTTTTAAGGTTAACATGACTAAGCCTCTTATGCCACAAAGAATTATTATTAATTGTTACTTCATTAAATAGACAGATTTCAGAGTGAGATGAATTGAAATCTACTAAATAAATATTACCTATTCTAATGCCTACTAAAACATCATTATTATTTAAAGTAATATTGCAAGAGGAGTTAGAGAATGAAACCTGGTAGCTAACATCACATAGCTGGCTGACTGAGATCAAATTGTGCTTCAGTCTAGTCACATATGCAACTCTCTTGAAAGTAACATCTCCAATTGTAATCCTGCCATAGCCTTCTGTCTGACCACAGCTGGAATCTCCAAAGATAACCTTTGGGCCGAGCTTAGCTTTGAATTTTGACAGATGATCTTTATTTCCTGTCATATGCTTGGAACATCCACTATCCAAATACCACTTATTTTGAGTGATTGGATAGGCCTTCACCTGCAAGACATTTATTTAGACAGAGTGGACCCAGGTAACCTTGGGTCCCTTGTTTTTCACATAAGAAAAGCTGGAAATATATGAAAATGCAGGCTGAGGGTGATAACCTAATGGGTGAGATCTCCTAGGTGGGATTCTCCATGCAGATGATGGGTCAACAAACCTAGGGTTTCTATTTTCATTTAGGTTTCTATGGTACTGATGATGATTTTGAAAATCATGTTGAAAACGTCGATCGACGTTCGACGATGGGCGCTCAGATCGTCGAGCTTCGTTCGACCATTGAGCTTCCGATCGTCGAGCGGCGTTCGACGCTCTTTGCATTTCTTTAAAAAATTTCTTTCTCTTTTCTCTCTTAGCTTTATTTAAAGTTTTGTTAACTAGGTTTACTTGCTCAGTGTTCTTCATTCCACTAGCTGAAATGAAGTTCACTGGAGTTGAAAGATTATTTTTAAGAATGACTGGGGGTTCACTTGGAGAAGCTCCTAAGCCTAGTTTGTCATTACCTGACCTAGTGTTAGACATGCTGGTTATCTCTAACAGCTTAAGGCTTCTACCATTAAGAGATTCCTCTAACCTTTTAGACTTAGCTAACTCTATTTTAAGAAATTTAATTTCTTCACTACAAGTAGTGAGATCTTCCTTTAACCTAACATTTTCTGTAGCAATTAATTCTGAGTCAGTTAACTTATTTCTAAGTTCTTTTATCTCCTTTTCTGAGCTAATCAAATCTAAGCATAAAGATTTAAAATCTAATTTAAATTCTTTAGAGGTGAAGTCATAAGAAGATAGTACCTCATCTTCTGTAGGCATCTCTTCATCTGAATCTGAACTCTCTGCAACTGAGTGGTTGCTGCAGGCATCTATTGCCATGAGGCAAACTTCTTTTGCCTTCTTTTCTTCCTCATCCTCACTAGAGCTTGAGGAGGAAGATTCTTCATCAGAATCACTCCAGGTTTCAGCAATAAAATCTCTCTCCTTCTTCTTATTTTTGTAGGAGGATGGCTTGGAGTGCTTCCTGTGCTGTTCCTTTTCTTTCCTCTTGTCTTTGTTCTTCTCCTCTGGACACTCTGGTAAGATGTGTCCAGGCTTCCTGCAACCATAATATATAATTTCTTTAGCAGGTGAACGGTCATACCTTGGTTTGTCTTCATATCGTGAAGACTTCTTTCTGAATTCCTTTCTCCCCATCTTGAGAAACCTCTTGGCAAACAATGCCATTAGCTCCTCATTTGATTGGCTACCTTCAGAAGCATCAGCAGCCTTAAGAGCTAGAGATTGCTCTTTCCTTGTTGGAGTAGGGGTCTTTGCTTCTGCTTCTGCTTCCCTTGTCTTCAGCACTTGCTCAAAAGACTTGAGCTTGCCGAGAAGGGCTTCAGTGGAGATCTCAGTGGTGCTTCTGGCTTCCTTGATGGGCCAGATCCTTAGATCCCATGTGCTAGGGAAGCACATTAGAATCTTATCATTGACCTCTGTCAATGATATGTCCTTGTCAAGGGTCCTCAGCTCATTGATGATTGAGCTGAGCCTGGTGTACATGGCTTCAACTGATTCAGCATCAGTTTTCTTGAAGTTCTCATATTGTGAGATAAGGTTGGACCTTCTGTCCTTCCTTTCATCAGCTGAACCAGCTATAATCTGGTTCAGTGTATCCCATATGGCTTTTGCTGAAGAGCAGTCAGCAACTTTCTGGAATACCTCATCAGACATTGTCTGAGCCAGTATATTCATCGCCTTGGCATCTAATATCTTGGCCTTCTTGTACTCATCGTTGTAATCTAGAGGAGGCACTGCGCTCATATCAGTTGATGATGAGGCAGTGGCAGCAGCAGGTGCTCTTGGGAGACCTGACAAAATAGAAGCAAAGATGCTTTCATCAATAGAATTCATATATAATTTTATCCTTGCCTTCCAGATGCCAAACTTAGCTAAGTTGCATGCTGGAGGTCTGGTGCTAGAATAATCCTTGGACTGGGCCATGATAGTGAATATCTATAAGCTTTGGTATCTATCAGGATCTTGTGACTTAGGTGTTAGCCTATTCAGTCAGTCAACCTCGCTTTGATACCAATTGAAAGTGAAGGGATAGATACTACTCTAGAGGGGGGGTGAATAGAGTTATCAAATTTTGCACTAGACAAAACTTAATGGTCTACCCAACTCCCTTGGAGTGAATTGTGGAATTAAAAGATTATAGATATAGAATTAACCCTATAGCCTAACACAAGTGTTGTGCACAAACTCAAGCTAACTGTAATTACAGTTAAGGCTTGGAAATCCTAATCACCAACTAGCAACCTAGTTATATCTATTCACAGCCACAATGCAGGAATTAAACAAGGCAATCCAGACGACACAAGGAATTTATAGTGGTTCCCCAAACAACTTGGGTACGTCCACTCTTCTACCAACAAGGTAGGAATCCACTCAGGTTTTTGATCAGGTGCCCTGCCACCAACAGGATCTGCTTCAGGTAGATCCAGAAACCCTTTAGACTTTTGATCAGGTGTCTAAAAACCAAGCACAGGTTTTTGATCAGGTGCCCTGCCACCAAGGGATACTTTTGAAGGGAGTAATAACCCTGTACAGGAGGGGGAAGAAGGTTAAGATGTCTTCTCTATTTTACAATAGATTAGAGAAGCACAAGAACTTGCACTGAGCTAGAAAGCTCTAAAGAATCAAGGCTCCCCCTAGCTCAAAGATGTCCAGGTGAAGTCTTGCTTCAGTGCAGAAAACTCTTCAGAAAGATCTGAAGGAAAAACTACAAGAAGATAATAAATAATAAAATTAAAGATCTTCAAGCAGCTATCTTCTTCTTCTTCTTCTTCAAAAGAACTCTGAGTTTGAACTTCCTGAAAGCAGGAGAACTCAGGTTGAAGAAGAGTAGAAGATCGTAACACTTCTCAGTTGGATGAGTATTGCTGAGAGCAGTAAACTTGATCTTGATGAAGGCTTGAATGCTTAAGTGAACAACTGGTTAGCTATTAGCTAGCTTGAATCCTTCTTCAAAGGGTCCTTTTTATAGCAGCAACAAGCAACGGCTCTCTTCAATTTGAATTACTTGTCTTCTTTTGAAACTTGAGACCTGGGCTGTAAATATCAAGAAGACAAAACAATCTCTGCAGCAGAAACATTCTATAAAAGGTATAAACCTCTTTCGAAGAAGCTGCAGGAAGCAATCTGATAATAAAGTACTAAATAAAGTCATATCAGAAACAAACTCTTTATAGCAGGAGAAAGACTTTTCAGTCTAACGGCTATAAAGGACTGATAGCAGATAAAGTAAAATACAATGTCAGCTAATAAGACAAACAACTTTATCCGAAAAGATTTGACTCAGGCAAACGGGATGGAGCAAATATTGCCTGGAAATATTATCATAAAACAACTGAAAAGATATGCCAGATAATGTATTAATTAATTAAATATAATAAATAAATACAAAATATAAAGGCAGACAGAAAGCGTCGAACAAACTTCGGAGATCGTCGACCGACGCACGGAGATCGTCGAACTATCGGACAGATAGTCGAACGATCCAGATAGTGGAACTATCACAGGAGATAGTCGAACTATCACAGTAGATAGTCGAACTATCAGAAGATAGTCGAACTATCAGATAGTCGACCTATCAACAGATAGTCGAACTATCAAGGCAGAACAGATAGTCGAACTATCAACAGATAGTCGAACTATCAAATAGTCGAACTATCAACAGATAGTCGAACTATCAGATAGTCGACCTATCAACAGATAGTCGAACTATCAAAGCGAAACAGATAGTCGAACTATCAACAGATAGTCGAACTATCAAAAACAAACAGATAGTCGACCTATCAACAGATAGTCGAACTATCAGATAGTCGAACTATCAAAGCAGATAGTCGAACTACCAAGCGAGAACAGATAGTCGACCTATCAACAGATAGTCGAACTATCAACGCAGAACCGATAGTCGAACTATCAACAGATAGTCGAGCTATCAGATAGTCGACCTATCCAAGCAGATAGTCGAACTATCAAAGCACACAGATAGTCGAACTATCAACCGATAGTCGAACTATCCTCACAGACAGAACGTCGAGCAACTGATAGACGATCGTCGAACAGTCAGTCGACGATAGTCGAGCGGCGTTCGACGATAGTTGAACGAACAAACTACTTAACCAAATTCTTCATCTGGAAAAGTGAGGACTCTACAGCTAGACCACTAACCAATGACCATAGATATTTCTTCGGTCAAGGGACAAAAGGAGAGGACTAAACTCAAATCAAACTAGGGTACCAACACTATTTTATGTGATCAGAAGTAATTTGGAGCCTGAAAATCATTGTACATTGATATGCATATCACCTGTTTTGTGTATTGTGTAAATGAAAAATAAGAATAAATCTTTTCACTACTCATAATGGTTACTGCAATCACATACCTTGTAATTTAAGGTTGCCTTGATTGGATCCTTATTCTAACTCGCCAAAGACATTTGTCTACTTCTTCGTCTCCTCTATTCATTCCTCTGTTATCTTCTTCATTATCCGAAAGGGGTTGGCCGGAGATTGTTTCTATGGCGCTCATTTTGGATGCCCTGAGTGAGATTCGGAGGAAGCCAGCGATCATAGACGGCATCTCCGAGCCCATTCCAAATAGTCAAAAAGGTGGGCAATTAATAACTAAATACCTCTGTGCTTCTCTTCATCAACCTTCCCGCCTCTTCATTCTGGCAGTGTTACCACTCCTCCAGCAGCTCCTCTTGCGCACAAACATCCACCGTACTCCGCAGGTAAGCGTTTCATGTTGTATATGATTTCGTTTGTGATATAGTGATTTCCTTTTTTGTTTTTCCTGCCCTACGTTGATGCTAGGTCAGTCGTCGCTCCCTTCCTCCTCGCTTCTCCTCTTCACGCCGGTGTCGGTCCTCTGCATCGAGGTATTTCGCCAGCAACCATATCTCCTTCTGATAAAGCTCTGCTTCTCCTTCTCCTGCCTTCTCCTGCTCACATTGGTGTCACTCCTCTACAAATTTAAATCTACTGATTTCCTTGATTTGAGTTCTTCATCGATTTCGTATTGGATACATTTGGGGCAGGAATTCATGAATTTTTTTCCACCGACATGTAAAGGATAATAATCCTCAGTAATTACCAAATAGAATGCAACACCGACATGTATGCCCTCTCCTCCGCTGCCTCCGATACAAGACAATCTCTAAATTTGTCAATTCAAGCAACATCTGCTAAATAGAATTGACAAAGTTTTGCCCCGCACTTTCAACTAAAGCTAGCTCCAATGTGACCTTTCACATTTCTCTTCACGATCCAATGTCTCTTTTCACCTTTCTCCTCATAAGTAGGAACATTGTAAGCGGATTCCATCACTATATTTGGCATTTATGCCATGAAAAAAACTCCCGACCTCTATAATATATAGCTATTTTAGGGGTTACATTTTGTCCTCCGCCACTGAACGCACTCTCTACATTCTCTCTAATCTTCTGTATTTTTCATTTGCAATAATCTTAAATTACAAATGATTAATTTAGTTTATCCTCCTTAGGCTTCTCTCTGATCTTCTATATTTTTTATTTGCAAGAATCTTTAGAGAAAAGAAGAAGCTCACGTGGTGATTGAATTTAAAAGCTCGATTTAAGAAGATTTCATTTATAGTAAGCCTGACTGTACGAAATATAGTTATCAATAAAGAAAAGGAATGACCAAATTGATTCAGAAATATCGACCGCTACTCCTTCTATGAGTATGATGCTCACATTCACATGTAATGTTTGCATCTTTAAATAATATGCTACCTCACAGCTCTTTCAGCATCGTTTGTTTTCATCGTTCTCCTCGCCGTTCTTCTCTCCCAAATTTGGCCCTCCACTGTTTCCTCCTTTCAGTGCCACATGCTCCGACAATTGTGGATTGATTTCTTCTGCAAGCAATGCGTAATTGCTCATCGTGATGTTCACCGCTCATCCTGTCGCATTCCGCACTCGACGTTACATGGCCCTTCCACCTTTTATCGTGACAACTCATCTTATGCATTTGCAAATTAATGTCCACTTACGTTACTTACTATATCGAATTTCAACTATAGCCCATGCGGAGACAGGCGAAACCCCAAAAGCTCATTTGCATACGGCCGAAGGCTGCGCGGCAGCTTCGAGCACGGCCGTAGCATACCCAATGTTTTCACTAGATGTACTACCTCAATCATGTAAGTGAAATAAGGTTTTACTTAGATGTTCTAAGCCGTACCAGACAAACATTTAGCTTTGCTTTAACCCTATTATTACAAATTCCGAAACTGATTAATATTTGCTCAGTAAGTTTTTGTTTTAAATACCCAATGTTTTCAGTTTGATGCCCCAATGTTTTCTTTGTTTCCAACAACATGCTTATGGATTTTTATGATTCATCGTCGTCCCGTGTTGTTTGTTTGATAATTTGTTGTACTGCTCTCTATGTGTTTTCTTCACTGACTATAAACTCCATAATATGTTTTGATTCAATCTGTTATATGCACTTCATGTAACAGAATAAATTGTTTTTGGATTCATAAAAGATTTCATAACGCCCCTTGGAAGAAAAAATGAACAACTCTGATATTGACGCAGTTGATATAATTCAATTGTTAGTGCGTTCTCTAAGGTAATAAGTACTACTACAACAGACATCCATTTTGAGAACTACGCGGTCATAAGCACTGTCATAAAATGATTGATTTATGACAACTATGTATCACATATGCAAAAATGAACTTTTATATGTACCTTACTCACGTACATATATTGATTTACTATAGTTAGTAGTTCCTTAATTTACATACAATTTATACACTCTCTGCTAAATCATTTTTACTGCAGTTTAACGCAATTGCACTGTCCACGCCAAAAGCTTCGTCATCCATGACACATAATAAGGAACCCCTGCTCATGAGTAATGAACTCAATCACGACAAAGAGGTTCCACTAGAATTACGTGAAAACTATTATTTTGCCCTCTTAATTAGCAACCTGAACCTTTGTACAACTACTGAAGATTTGAAGACCATCTTCGGAGACCTTCCGGGATACATTCACGCAAATGTATGACACAAAACTCTTTATCAAATATTATATGCTTTGTCTAAATAACTCATGCGTACTACATAATTATTTATGAAGACTGACGTGGACACACGGGGACACCCACTTGGCACGGGTGAGGTCATCTTCACTGATGAAATGACACTTCACGAAGCCGCAATAAAGATGCAAAACCACAGCATAGACGGACAAAATATCATTGTTACTGAGCTAACACTCTTTGATGTCAAAGCTGCGTGAGAGTGTTGAACACCTATCTGTCAACTTCTTTGTGTATACTATCCTATGTGAAACATGATCTATAAGAGTTTACTTCTGTAATTATTGAATAATATATAGTCGCATATTTGACATTTACTAAGCACGGTGTAAAACATTGCAAATAAATATCTTCAGTCTTTTGTTAATTTGTTAGGCATGATTCCAGTTTGTTTTATTGTATGTATCCTATTACTTCTCATTTGTTTGTACTCCCTAAACATATCACATCGGCATAATACTTCATTTTGTCAGGTAACATTCTGTGACATTAAACCTACGTTTTCGCAAAGTTATCGACATTTTTCGTTTTATCATGGATCATCATCCTACTGTGTTCTCCACTATTTAATTAATGTGTAAGTGTTATCACACTGAATATTTTGATCAAAGCTGCTAACATACTCCAAAAAATAGGAAAAATATGAATTTGCACGTGCGTTACGTACTACATATCATTTTCATTGTATGTCAAAATCAGAACTCTTTGCTCACATGAATTCCGCAGACACCCACTGTATTAATCAACGAGCTGCTAATCGATAACGTTTGCGAAATCGAAGAGCCTTGATGACAGAAGAGCAACGTGAACAAGAACGTGCTTCTAATCGAACCCGTCAAAGAACGCGCTGGTTACAAATGACTCAAGTACAACAAGAACAACAACGATCCATTTGGCGTTCTGCCGCTTGAAGCCGCTACCAAAGACGACATCAACTGTCAGAACCACACAATGCTCAAATGAACAATGAAAACATCCATGACAACTCAACTGCTACACCCCCATGCCACCTCAATATGCCTCCATCAGCAACCAACAACCAACCTACGCAAACTACTGTACCATCACAGGACCACTGCGTGTCCACAGATATATACGCTGCAGATGGCATTGTCCATCGATACATGTTAACAACTGTGTCATCACACTGCACTCATGCTACTCAAGGAATTTTTACTGGAGAAACTTCGTCTGCGCGTACATCTGCTACACCACTGCTTCAAAATATTCTCCTTCAAACCTCTGCACAAACATCAGATGCACCTCAAATCTAAGCGCAACCTCCACATCAACGCATACTACACCGTACGTAGTTCCTAATTACAATAGTCTAAAAACCTATGTGTACTCCCTAAACATATCACATCGTCATGTCAGAACAACAACTACGCGAGAATTATATATATAAATAATATTGTAGAGCTCCTTCTATTTCTTTTCTTACTACTTCCTACCCTGTCTTCGTCATTTACTTATTTCTCATGCCTTCCCGCAAAATTCGTCTTCATCAGCACTGAGTACCTGATGCCAAATATGTCATCTCATGCTTCAATCAATTTCTCGAACATGCTTGATTTCTTTACATGTATAACTGGTTACACATATTGCATATACATGCATAATACCTCCTTTTCTGAAGTAACACTCTCTAAGATGAAACCTATGTTCTAGCGAAGATAGGCTAACAAACTGAATTATTTTTTGCTCTCACTTTTCAATGAATATTTGTAAATTTTTTTTGGCTCTCATGTTCACAATTATTCAGTTGATCGTGCATTATCATAATACTGTGTTCTCCACTATTGAATTACTGTGTGAGTGTTATCACACTGAATATTTTCATCAAATGTGCTAACATACTACAAAATAAAAAATTATTACTTTCCACATAACTTACTTACTACATATCATTTTCAACGTATGGCAATATCAGAACTCTTTGCACACATGGATACCGCAGAAACCCACCATATTAATCAACGTGCTGCTAATCGAGAACGTTCACGCAATCGAAGAGCCATGATGACAGAAGAGCAGCGTGAACAAGAACGTGCTTCTAATCGAACCCGTCAAAGAACGCGCTGGTTGCAAATGACTCAAACACAACAAGAACAACAACGATCCATTTGGCGTGCTGCCGCTCGAAGCCGCTACCAAAGACGACATCAACTGTCAGAACCACAAGATGCTCAAATCAACGATGAACAGATCCGCGACAACTCAACTGCTACACCCCCAGGCCACTTCATTATGCATCCATCAGCAACCAACAACCAACCTACGGAAACTACTGTACCACCACAGGAACACTGCAAGACCAGAGTTATATACGCTGCAGATGGTATTGTCCATCGATACATGTTAACAAATGTGTCATCGCACTGCACTCATGCTACTGAAGGAATTTTTACTGGAGAAAGTTCGTCTGTCCGTACACCTGCTACACCCCGGCTTCAAAATATCCTCCTTCGAACCTCTGCACAAACATCAGATGCACCCCAAATTTTGGCTCCCCCTCCACATGAACGCGTACTACACCGTACGTACTTCGTAATTACAATAGTCAAAAAAACTCTTTATATCTGAACAATTCCTTACAGTAACACGTTATCAGAAATGTTTGTTTCCGCATTTTTTGCAGTACCGGAGCATCATAGTGACCGTCAGAATGACTCCACCTCTGATGACAGTACTACTGCTACAAGTCATTACCACAGGAGTCATAATACTGCACGCATATCGCTTCGACCTCAGCATATTATATACTTACAACTAAGCGTACCAAAAATATGTCCTTACTGTCGTGCTAAGTTGTTTGCTGGTGAAACAACGACAATGTGCTACAACAACGGCAGACTCCGCATACCACCTCAACCATTCCCAAATGCCATGTACAATTTATACATTAGTGACTCTGTAGAGAGCCGGCATTTCAAAAGATATATTCGTTCATATAATCATGTGTTCTCTTTCACATCTATGGGTATGAAATTAGACTCAACGTTAGCATCTGATCAGCACACTGTCTACACTTTCCGAGCTCACGGCGCTATATATCATCAAATTGGATCTCTTCTACCTCCTCCAAATACAAGACCTCGATACTTACAAATATACATATATGATACCGAGCATGAGCTAGATCATCGCTTACAAGAAAGCTCGGAATTAGATCGGTCATTACTACAGAAGATAAAACTAATTTTGGATACGTATAATCCATTCGTGTTAACGTTTCGACGCCTTTCTGAGCGCCGGGACATTAACAACTGCAAATTAGTTATTAAAGAAAGACTGGCACGTGAGCAACAGTACATCATGCCAACCGCTTCACAAGTTGCTGCTATAGTTGTTGGAGCTAAAGACTATTTCAACTCAAATGAGCGCAATATAATTGTTCAGTCAGCTGAGGGTCATATCATCACCATGCAAGAATATAGTGGTTTCTACGATCCTCTTCAATACCCGCTTCTCCTCCCATACGGGACATATGGTTGGATAGCTGAATACACTGAGTTAAACAATCTACGTGTTAGTTGCTGCAACTATTACTCTTATGTGCTTCAGGTATACATCATAATATTTATTTACTCAGCAACTTCCACGTTTACATGAACATCTTTACAATCATACTCATATTACTGTAGGACCGTGGTCCATCTTCATCGTTACTTCTACACGGTTGTCGTCTACTGCAACAATATGTTGTTGACATGTACATTAAAATAGAAACGCAAAAATTGCGCTGGATAAAGAGAAATCAAAATACTCTTCGTGCTGAACTATATTGTGGCTTACAAGATTGCCTCAATGCTGGAGAAAATAGTGGAGGTATTAAAAACTACTCATGGCAGTATACATTAACATGTCTCTATATATTCAATAGTTTAATAAAATAGAATATATTATTATACTACAGCAAATATAGGCCACCGCGTAATCTTACCATCATCATTTGTTGGGAGTCCGCGCGATATATACCAACGTTATCAAGATGCAATGGCTGTTGTTCGACATTATGGTTGACCAGATATATTCTTAACAATGACATGCAATTCATCGTGGCCAGAAATCACAGATTCACTATATCCCGGACAAACAGCTCAAGATCGTCCTGATATTGTTGCTCGGATATTCCATGCTAAATACACAGCATTAAAGCAAGATCTTTTTCATAAACATATTTTGGGAAGAACAATTAATCATGTGCATGTAATTGAGTTTCAAAAAGAGGTTTGCCCCATGTTCACATGCTGATTACTCTTGATACAGAAGACAAAATGAATACTCCAGATGACTATGACAGAATTGTTCGCGCTGAACTACCTTCTGTGGAACATGAACCAGAACTCTACAATGCAGTTGTGCATCATATGATTCATGGTCCATGCGCACCTTTAAATACTCAAGCACCATGTATGAAACATGGCATCTGCAAAAAAGGATATCCCAAAAAATTTTCTGAACATACACATCAAGGAGCAGACTCATACCCAATATATCGTCGACGCAATAACGGCCGATATTTTAGATTACGACGTGCTGCAGATTTTAATATTGACAATCAATGGGTTGTTCCATATAATCCATACCTTCTATTAAAGTATGACTGTCATATAAATGTTGAAATTTGTAGTAGTATTAAAAGTATTAAATACTTATACAAATACATTCACAAAGGCCCAGATTGTGTTTCATTTCAAATACACGATATTGCGGATCGAAATGAGATATCTCAATATGTCAGTGGGCGATGGATATGTCCTCAAGAAGCTTTTTGGAAAATATTCAAATTCAACATGTATCAAACATATCCGTCAGTTATTCGTTTACAAATACATTTGCCAAACAGACATCAAGTTCAGTTCCGCAGAACTGATGTAGTAAATAACATTCTTTCAAACGACCGCAACTCCCGGACAATGTTAACTGAGTTTTTCCATTGTAATGAGACAAAACAGCATCAGATGTATTTATACACCGATTTTCCTAAACACTACACATGGAATTCAAATTCAAGAACGTGGCATAAACGAAGACGTCGTCAAAAGGTTATTGCTCGAATGTACTCAGTGCATCCTTCAGAAGGAGAAATATTTTACTTACGCATGTTGTTAAATCATATCCGAGCACCAAGATCTTTTGAACATCTGATGACAGTTGGTAATATTACTCATCCAACATTTTGTTCCGCAGCCGAGCATTATGGTTTATTAGAACAAGACAATAGTCTTCATAATTGTATGGAAGATGCTACAGAATTTTAGATGCCCACAGCACTGCGTACGTTATTTACAACAATTTTGCTATTCTGCAATCCTACAAATGTTAGAGAACTCTGGAATGCCAATTACGCATCGATGATAAAAGATTACGTCTCATCGTCATCTGCCAGTGATTTATATGTCCTCAACAAACTCCTACGTGAAATAGATAACATTCTGCAACAACATAACAAATGCATTACACAGTTTGATCTGCCTCAAATGTCTGCAAAATTTCAGAATATTACAAATTTCTCCATTTTAATTGAGGATGAACTATCACTACCAGTGTCAAATACAGATCTCATCTCGATTTCATCCTTAAATGAAAGTCAATCCTACATCTTCCACATTATTACTACAGCTATTCAACAAGGCAACGGTGGTATGTTCTTCATTGATGGACCTGCTGGCACTGGAAAAACTTTTTTATACAAATCAATTCTTGCCCACCTACGCAAAGATGGTCACATTGTACTTGCCACTGCATCATCCGGAATTGCAGCAACTCTACTCCCAGGTGGAAATACAGCACACCTAAGATTCAAAATTCCGGTTCCTATCGAAGCAGAGTCATACTGTAACATCAGCAAACTTTCTGCACTACAACAACTTTTACAACAATGTTCTGCTATTTTGTGGGACGAAGCACCTATGTCACACAAATATATTTTTGAATCTGTTGACCGGTCAATACGAGATGCTCTAAGCAAAGACTTACCTTTTGGTGGAATTGTTTTACTCATGGGAGGTGACTTCCGTCAAATTCCACCTGTTGTCATTAATGGCACCGTCTCTCAAATTATTAATGCCAGTATTGTTACATCTTCGTTATGGCCAAATGTTAGAGTACTCTCATTAACTGAAAATATGCGCGCAATCAATAATTATGAGTTCTCAAAATTTCTTCTTCGTATTGGAAATGGCATCGAGTCTACAGGTGCAGACGATATGGTTCGCATTCCCGATTCAATGATTATTCCTTGGGATGACGAACATTCAATCAGTACACTCATCAGCGTCATATTCTCTAATATGACGCGCAATATTACAAACTATAGTTACTGGGAGAACAGAGCATTGCTTACTCCATTAAATGAAGACGTGGCTCATTTAAATGAAAAATGTCTTACTATTTTCCCTGGGGAAGAAATGACATACTATTCTTTTGATTCAGTTGAAGATGACAAATACAATATATACCCCCAAGAATTACTAAACAATATATCAGCAAGCAATCTTCCTCCACACAAATTGTCTTTAAAGAGAGGTGCCCCTATTATGCTGCTGCGGAACTTAAACCCACGTATTGGGCTTTGCAACGGTTCACGCCTGATATGCCGACAATTTTCAAGAAATGTTATTGAGGCAGAAATTCTTACAGGGCAACATAAAGGCAAGGCAGTTTTCTTACCGCGTATACCTTTAAAGAATACTGGAGATCAACAAATGCCTTTTGAACTCACTAGAAAACAGTTCCCAGTCCGTTTAAGTTTTGCGCTAACCATAAACAAATCTCAAGGACAAACAATACAACATGTTGGTCTCTATTTACCTTCTTCTGTCTTTACTCATGGACAGCTCTACGTGGCTCTATCGAGAGGAACCACTGCCGCTAACACCAAGGTATTAATTAAAAACAATCTCTTACCTGGATATCCTGGCGCATACACAAAGAATATTGTTTTCAGAGATCTTCTATCAAAAGTTAATCTCCAGGTGCATTATATACTCCATAATTATTTTAACAATATCAAATATACATTACTACTGTTAATGTTTGCTTACCGGATATTACTTTCACAGCAACCTCATCTGTAGTCAACTACAACCAACATCAACAACCCCTCCATTCCAGTACTACCTCAACTACAAGACAGCCTTTTGATCATTTCAAGGTACATGCAATTATCATATTTTTTATCAACCAATATCCGCTACATTCCATATTTATCACATCTTCAATATTTGCTCTGCACCCTCTATGCTTTATAATTTAGCGCTCATTACTCTCTGCACTGTACTATTAATAGAAATAATAACTGTCGAAATATTTATACAGTTACATTTTTTGACACTTAAATAATATATTTATTTGATTCTATACTTACTTTATATTATGTTTAATGCAAATCCTCCGTTTTTTTCGGCCTCAGTTTTACAACATTGTGCAGATGACTAACAACAATTCATCAACTGACGACTTACAATTACATAATCAACACGCCAAAGAGCCCAGTAAGTCATTCATCATGTGCATTTCTACAGTTTTTTACTACGAAAAACTTGGAAAACTAAATTGTATGCTTTGTTCCACAGCTAATCCTATAAACAACAACACTGCAACTGCCCCGGATGACGATTACTATGATGAACTTTATCCACCAACTAGAACCAGATGGTCAGATCTACCACGAATTGAGATTCCAGGATTCAGATTACGTATTCCAGCTGTGCCACCAGGTCTAACGCCAGAAGAAGAGTGGAACTACGTATTCACAATGATTAAAAGGTAACATCTACAAACTAACATGTACTACATTATAAATATTACTACCATACCTCAATCAACAATTTAATAACTAATACCCCGCCACATGTTCCACTAATGCAGAGTCTCTCAAGAGCACTGAAGAAAATATGTCATTAAATACTGATGTTACTGCGGAGAGCTTCTAATTACACTTCAGCTGCTTCTTGGATGTTCCTTAGTTACATAGCATCGTCATAGAGAAGTTAGATTTTAAATATGTCTGTAAAACATTTTCTCATCATTTATGATGCATTCGCATTTTCACGTACAAAAAAATGTTTTAACACCCACTGACGAGTACTTCCTATGTCTGTGAATTGTTTTTCAACATTTTAATATCTTAGCACTATGTAATATAAAATTTTTTCTTTGATCATTTATTCATGTTTCTCATCGCTATTATCACTTCATACACTCTCCTTTTGGTATTAGCTAGCGTATGCACTCCTTACTGTAGAAGCTCCACTTAGGACTACTTATTCTCACAGTTCAGGCAGTTAGCAACGCATGAATCATACTTTAATAATGGTGAAAATAAATTCCCCACAGATCGGATGCCTGTCTCTTTTTCCCGCGCAGATATATTATATCTGCCCAAATAAAACTAACTGTGTTAGCCTTTGCGATATACAACAAGTACAAAACTAAATACTTATTACTTCTTTGATATTGATATTATTATTAGTATTTTTCCTACATTTATCAGATGCTTCATTTGACATGGCACTACTCAGTCCAGTGCAAACAAACAGACGTCTACAACTACAATACTAAAGAAGATCATATTGTTTAAAGATTTCATTGAACAAAATGTAGTTCATTTCACATCAAACAACTCAAACCCTCAATTTGACCATTTCATTTCATGTGCAAATATGGATCTGAGATGACCTAAAATACCCATCCCAACTCCACAACAAAATCAAGCATAAGTGATTACTAGCAAAAACATCATAGAGCCTACAAGCAATTTCAGTCATCATCAAAAACTTTATTTAAATCCCAGCAGATTTCCATCCACAGCAGCAGAGGGTATAAAAATATAATACCTTAAAAGCTTTTCATTAAAAACAGTAAAAAAGTGCAAACAATCATACATTTACAATTCTATTACTAAATAATATTATTTGGTTCAAAGATTTCATTGAAAAAAAATGTGCTTCATAGGACATGACACTAATCAGACCACTGCAAACAGACAGACGTTTACAACTCCAACTCCACAGCAAAATCAAGTATAAGTGATTACAAGCAAAAAACATCATAACACCTACAAGCAATTTCAATCATTATCAAAAACATGTGATTTTGTTTTTAAACTTTGTAATGTCTTAGTACTATTTTATATAAAATTTTTTTTTTTCCTCCTCTCTTTATGTTTGTGCTCAGTATTAACGTTATTTACACTCTTCCAACATGCTCCTAGCAGTATGTTTTGTGCTGAGTGGACAACAAAATACATGTTGTAATAACATTTGAGTGTATATATCTCTCGCCACCACCACTTGATTAATTATGATGGATATGATGATTTAGATCATCATCATTGAATGTGGCTATTAAAATAACAGACATGAATTTTTTGCGTACGTTTCAATGTACCTGTTACAGCTTCTGATATTTATTAAAACTTATTGAAGCGTAAATTTAAAATATTTAAACATAAAAAATTATATTAGACACTCAACACCAGGCCGACGAGGGCGGCCTGAGCCTGCCGAGGGCGGCCTGAGCCTGCCGAGGGAGGTCGAAGCCCGGCAAGGCAGGTCGAACCCATAGGGCCGAAGCCACATGTCGGCCACGCTTCCACTTGCCTGTGCTCTAAAAGGTCATATATATACGCGCCGCGTGTCAGCAATTGGCGTTTGCGACGCCTAGCTGGTCAATTGCGTAGATGCAGGCCCGATTCTTTGCAGCCGGAGGCCGCACAAAATATCAAGCACGGGTGAAGCCCGTCTGCAATCAACCAAAGCCCATGTGCAGGCGGGCGAAGCCCGCCTGATGCGGCCGAAGTCCGCCCGAGAGCATCGAGCACGGGCGTAGCCCGTGCGTCGATGCAGTCTGCTGTAAATGTGATAAACGGGAAAATAATTGATGGAAGAACAATCTCCGCCCACGAGCTACGATTATTTGATGTTAAACTAGAATACTATGCGCAATATCTTAACTGGAATATAATATGACCAACTGTACCTATAAATATTGTTGTTTTGTAAGATCTCCTATGGATTTAATATGTTTTTTACATGCTCAATGTATATACAGATCGATAGTTTCAGATATATATTTTAAATATTGAACATTGCTTTAAATTACTGTTACACAATACACTGTTTCTTCTCACTGTATGCTATCTTTCACGTGCTCTTTGACGCTGCTAAGTGCTCCTCACATTTACGTTTTACTTACACGTACACATAGTTGATGTAATTACGGCTCTCTCTAACCCGTACTTTGCAATTACTGTACTCATTTCATTTTAACATCCACCTGCCTCTCTTTCAATGTCCACTCTAAACTACAATTACCTCTATTTCTCATTCCACCTTATTTGTTGTACTGCACAAAAAACTGTACTTTGATTTTCATTTACTTTCCCTGAATACGCCATTTCCAACTACTATAAATACACATGAGTTCGCGGAGAGTGCGAGTAGCCGAAATGCCTGAAGAAGCACGTCACCTATATCGAGAGCGAGCGCGAGACCGTTTGCGACAATGGCGAGCACAGCTCACTGAAGAGCAACGTTCAACACAACGTGCACGAAACAGACTCAATGCCCAGTCAAGAAGAGCACGTCTGCCCGAACAACGTCATCATGCATCTACTGTTCGGTCTTCACAACAAGAGCATGTACAACAACATACTGATATTCTGCAACTCCAACAATCAGCCATTACGACTGCTCATACACACTCAAAGCCTACACTACAACAAACAGCTCCGCTTCACCGCGAACAATCAAACATGCTAAATGAACATAATAGTGGAAGCAATATTGCATGGGGTAAACATATAAATTTCCGTCCTATTTAATCTGTACATATTGTTTAAACACAAAACATAATTATGTTAACGTTCCTGTTATTGTTTTTTAACTATAAAGTCTCTCACGCGGAAGATGGTGTTGTTCATAGATACTCTCTATGTGACACCTTTACTACGACATCGAACGTGCACTGCGGCATCATCAAATATACATGATACATTATTGGCAACAGATGTTGCATCAACATCTCACCAGTTCAGAGCCGTGCGTACTGCAGATGACCACTCACGGCTTCAACGTCGTCGCCACTCACGGCTTCAACGCCGTCACCACTCACGGCTTTGAGTGCTGACGGCTTTGAGTGCACTCAAAGCCGTCACCACTCACGGCTTTGAGTACACTCAAAGCCGTCACCACTCACGGCTTTGAGTACACTCAAAGCCGTGACCACGCACGACGTTGAGTTCACTCAACGCCGTGACCACGCATGGTGTTGAGTGCACTCAACGCCGTCACCACTCACAGCTTTGAGTGCACTCAACGCCGTCACCACTAACGGCTTTGAATGCACGCAAAGCCGTCACCACTCACGGCTTTGAGTGCACTGAACGCCGTGAGCACTCACGGCGTTGAGTGCACTCAAAGCCGTCACCACTCATAGCTTTGAGTGCACTCATAGCCCTCACAACTCACGGCTTTGACTGCACTCAACGCCGTGATCACTCACGGCTTTGAGTGCACTCAACGCCGTGATCACTCACGGCTTTGAGTGCACTCAAAGCCGTCACCACTCACGGCTTTGAGTGCACTCAAAGCCGTCACCACTCACGGCTTTGAGTGCACTCAAAGCCGTCACCACTCACGGCTTTGACTGCACTCAAAGCCGCCACCAGTCACGGCTTTGAGTGCACTCAACGCCATGATAATTGCGTTTAGTGCACTCAACGCCATACATTGAATGGGATTGACTGCACTCAACAGCATGATCACGGCTTTGAGAACACTGAATGTCGTGATCACTGAACGCCATAGACTGAGCACTTAATGTCGTGATAACATTTACTTTGAATTATTGCTGCTATGAGCCGTTTACTGATTTTATTTCACTCAACGCCTTAGATTGCATGGCGTTCAGTGAGTTGAGCTCACACAACGCCATTTTACTTAGAATTATTTCTGTCATGGGCCGTTCAGTGAATTGACCTCACTCAACGCCATTTCTATTTCGAAATTCTTCTGTCTCTAGCCGTTTAGTGAGTTCACGTCACTCAATGCCATACACTGATTAGGGCAGCGCGTATGCAAACAATCATAGGTCGTTCCGTGCCGATTGCGGCACCGATACAGTGAATTGTGCGTAAGTGGGGCCCGCTTCTATGCGTCCGAAGGCCGGCCAGAGCATCAGGCACAGACGCAGCCCGTGCGCTGGCGGGCTAAGCCCGCCTGATGTTGTTGAAGGCCGCCCAGAGCATCAGGCACGGGCGCAGCCCGTGCGCAGGCGGGCAAAGCCTGACTGATGAGACGAAACGCCGCCCGAGAGCATCGAGCCGGGCGAAGCCCGCCTGGATGTCGCCGAAGGCCGTCCGAGAGCATCGAGCACGGGCGAAGCCCGTGCATAGGCAGGCGAAGCCCGCCTGGATGCAGTCGATGGCCGTCCGAGAGCATCGAGCACGGGCGTATCCCGTGCGCAGGCGTGCGAAGCCCGCTTGGATGCGGCCGAAGACCATCCGAGAGCATCGAGCACGGGCGTAGCCCGTGCGAAGATGCTCGTATATATATATATATATATATATATATATATATATATATATATATATATATTTGAAATATATAAGTTCAAACTTTTTTATGGCTAAAATAACTTTAGTTGATTCTTCCACAATACATATCAGAATTAGACAAATAATATATGCATTTTGTAGCCAAGAACGAGATCTATAACTTTCATGTCGAGTATTTTTCCAAAATTTGCACGATTTACCCGAAATCTGGCCCGAAAGGTTGTTGACACGAATTTTGAAATTTATTATTATTATATTCATTTCGAGTCAACAATCTTTCGGCTGGATTCCGACCAAATAGTGAAAATTTTGAAAGAATGTTCAACATGAAAGTTGTAGATCTCCTTTTGGCTACAAAATATATACATTATTTATCTAATTCCGACATGTATTATGGGAGAACCGGCTCAAACTTTTTTAAGCTTTAAAAAACTTGAGCTTATATATATTATTCTAACTATTCTATTATATATTTATATATATATTTAAAAAGCTATTCTAATATATATATATATATATATATATATATATATATATATATATATATATATATATATATATATACACACGCTCAAGCTTTTTAAGCATAAAAAAGCTTGAGCTATTTCTCCCACAATATATTTCGGAATTCCGCAAATAATATATGCATTTTGTAGCCGAGAACGAGATTTAAAACTTTTATGTTGAACATTCTTTCAAAATCTGCACGGTTTAGCCGGAATCTCGCCTGAAAGTTTGTTGGATTGAAATGAATATAATATATAAGCAAATTTTGAAAAAAATATTCAACATGAAAGTTTTAGATCTTGTTCTTGCCTATAAAATATATATATTATTCGCCGAATTCCGATATGTATTGTGGGAGAACCAACTCAAGCTTTTTTAGCCTAAAAAGCTTGAGCTTGTATATTCCAAACTATATATATATCATATGCGTGCATGCTTGCGTGCGGGCAAGTTATTTTGGCGGTCAAGATGATTTCAAATCGAAAAATGATCAACATGAAAGTTGTACATCTCGGCGAATCTAACCACTTTTATGTGGATTACTTTTTAATTTGAAGCTGTTTTGACCCTCGATTTGGGCCTCGAAATCTGGGGCAGCGAGAGTGCTACAGTAGCAATCTCGCCGATCCAGATTTCAAAGCCCAAATCGAGAGTCAAGACAGCTTCAAATCAAAAGGTGATCAACATAAAAGTTGTTCGTCTCGGCGAGATCTACAATTTTCATGTTGATCACTTTTCAATTTGAAGCCTCCTTGACCCTTGCCCACACGCCCGCATATGATATATCCTCGTGTGTATATATATATATATATATATATATATATATATATACGAGCATCTTCGCACGGGCTACGCCCGTGCTCGATGCTCTCGGGCGGCCTTCGGCCGCATCAGGCGGGCTTCGCCCGCCTATGCACGGGCTTCGCCCGTGCTTGATGCTTTGTGCAGCCTTCGGCAGCATAGAAGCGGGCCCCGCTTACACACAATTCACTGGCTCGGACCCGCAACCGGCACCCGCGGCCACTCGCCGACCTATGATTGTTTGCATACGCGCAGCAGGGCGTGAGGGGTGACGGCCCGTGAGGGTTGACGGCTTTGAGTGCACTGAAAACCGTGAGGGGTGACGGCTTTGAGTGCAGTCAAATACGTGAGCGGTGACAGCTTTGAGTGCACTGAAATCCGTGAGTTTGAGTGCACTCAAAGACGTGAGTGGTGATTATAGTAAGAAATGTACACGCGAGCTCATACAATAAGGAGAGTGTATAATGTGGTAATAGTGATTACTAACACGAAAAGATGAGCGAAGAAAAATATTTTATATTAAATAGTGCTACGACATTAAAATGTTGAAACTTAAAATTCACAGACATAGAAAGTACTCGTCACCGGGTCTTAAAACAATCATTACTAAGTGAAAATGCGAATACATCACTATTGATGATAAAATGTTTTACAGACATAGTTAAACTCTAACTTCTCTATAGCGATTCTATGTAACTAAGCAACATCCATGAAGCAGTTGAAGTGTAATTAGAAGCTCTCGGTAGTAACATCAGTGTTTGACGACATATCTTTTTCAGTGGTCTTGAGAGACTCTGCATTGGTGGAACATGTGGCGGGGCATTAGTTATTAAACTGTTGATTGAGTTATGGTTGTAGTATTTATAATGTAGGACATGTTATTTTGTGGATGTTACCTTCTAATCATTGTGAATACGTAGTTCCACTCTTGTTCTGGAGTTAGAGCTAGAGGCACAGCTGGGATACGTAATCTGAATCCTGGAATCTCAATTCGCGGAAGATCTGACCATCTGGTTATGGTTGGCGGATAAAGTTCATCATAGTAGTTGTCGTCCGAGTCCGTTGCAGTGTTGTTGTTTATACGGTTAGCTGCGAAACAAAGTATACAATTTAATTTTTAATTTTTTTTGGCAGTAAAAAAGGCAGAAGTGCACAATATCAATGACTTACTGGGTTCATTGGTGGATTGATTATATAATTGTAATTGTTGGTTTGATGAATGGTTGTTTGTCATCTGCACAGTGCTGATATTGATAAACAAATATTCAATGTCAGTAAAGTGAGGGAGCATTTGATAAAATATTTAAAACAGTAGTTGATTTGATTATGTCTACAAAATTGTGATTGAAGTTTAAAAATTGGGAATAAATAATGTACAGAATAAGTTATAAAACTGAGGCCGAAATGGAGCAGAAACTTTGTTGGAATATGTGTAATAAATGTCTGCGAAGACGCAAGTTTGAAATGAGTAGCATGAAACTTAATAATATGTGTATTTTTGAAGAGGCATGAAAATAGAAATGTTGCTATGAGTATGTGAGCTGATGAGTTTCTATAAGAAGCAAGGAAAATATGTTAAGAGAAACTGGAGTGCACTGAAATTAATTTTTAATTGAAGACAGGGATTAAGAAATGAATTTCAAATATTTTAGTACATACATTGTTTTGCTAAACATTAAATAATTATGAAGGATAAAAACACAATTTGTATATAGTTATGTAGAATAAGAACAATATAGTCAACGAAGAGAACATATTTTAACATTACATGAAATGTTATGAATAGTTGCATGCAACATCATAGAAAGTAAGTATAAAAATAAATATATGAACTGTTTTGGTGTCAGAAAATGTACTTGTATAATTATTTTGAAAGTTACTGTTTCTATTAATAATACAGTGTAGAGAGTAATGAGCAATAACAAAATAATAAAGCATAGAGGGTACTGAGCAAATACAAATATGTGACTGTTGTGGAATGTATCAGATAGTGGCTGATAAAGAATCTGATAACTGCGTGTACTCTGAAATGATGAAAATGCTGTCTTGTAGTTGAGGTAGTATTGGCATGGAGGGGTTGTTGATGTTGTTTGTAGTTGACTACAGATGAGGGGGCTGTGAAAGTAATATCCAGTAAGCAAAAATGAACAGTTGTACTGTACATTTGATATTCTGAACATAATTATGGAATATATAATGCACCTGGAGATAAACTTTTGATAGAAGATCTTTGAAAACAATATTCTTTGTGTATGCGCCAGGATATCCAGGTAAGAGACTATTTTTTATTAATACTTTTGTGTTAGCAGCAGTGACTCCTCTAGATAGAGCAACGTAGAGCTGGCCATGAGTGAAAACAGGAGAAGGTAAATACATACCAACATGTTGTATTGTTTGTCCTTGAGATTTGTTTATGGTTAGCGCAAAACTTAAACGGATTGGGAACTGTTTTCTAGTTAGTTCAAAAGGAATTTGTTGATCTCCATTATTCTTTAAAGGTATACGCAGAAGGAAAACTGCCTTGCCTTTATGTTGGCCTGTAAGAATTTTTGCCTCAATAACATTTCTTGAGAATTGATGGCATATCAGGCGTGAACCATTGCAAAGGCCAATACGTGGATTTAAGTTTCGCAACAGCATAATAGGGGCACCTCTCTTTAAAGACAGTTTATGGGGAGGAAGATTGCTGGTTAAAATGTTGTTTAGTAATTCTTGTGGGTATAAATTATATTTGTCATCTTCAACTGAATCAAAAGAGTAGTATGTTATTTCTTCCCCAGGGAAAACAGCAAGACATTTTTCATTTAAATGAGCCACATCTTCATTTAACGGAGTAAGCAGTGCTCTGTTTTCCCAGTAACTGTAGTTTGTAATATTGCATGTCATATTAGAGAATATCACGCTAATGAGTGTACTGATTGAATGTTCTCCATCCCAGGGAATAATCATTGAATCAAGAATGCGGATCATATCGTCTGCAATTGTACACTCAGTGCCATTTCCAATACGAAGAAGAAAATTTGAAAACTCCTGATCATTGACTGCGCACATATTTTCAGTCAGTGAGAGTACTTTAACATTTGACCATAACGGAGATGTAACAATACTGGCATTAATAATTTGAGAGAATGTTCCATTAATGACAACAAGTGGAATTTGGCGAAAGTCACCTCCCATGATTATAACAATTCCACCAAAAGGTATATTTGTGCTTAGAACATCTCGTATTGACCGGTCAACAGTTTCAAAAATATATTTGTGTGACATAGGCGCCTCTGTACAACCCGTATTCGACGAGGGTGGGTCCTACCACCGCCAGGTCATCAGAAGTCAAAGTCAACAAGCAAGATGGGGATCCATATCAGCACCCCAGGACGCAGGAGGTTTGGGCGAGTATAACGAGCTCCCCAGGCCAACTCGCCAGGTGGGGACTATGACCAGATGCTCGCCTCTTCTAGGCGAGCTCCCCAGGGAAGTCGCCAACTCGTCAGGGTGGGGGTATAAGTAAGACCCCCCCCCTCTTTGGATTTCCCTATAAATAGGACCCTAGGGGTATGAAGGAGAACATGCAAATCTCGGCCTGAGCCCTCGCGAGTTCCAGCAATTGCCCTCGACTCGCTATTGCTCGAGCTCGTCTCCTTCGTACCTAGCTCGGCCAATCTGGTTGAGAAGGGGTTGCTCCTAAGCAACTGGGTACGTGGTGGGACCTTCCTGCCGCAGCAACCTGGGGTCTTGTTCGCACAGCTCGCTTCTATTTCCTTATCAGAGACCGTCTTTCTGACCGCTCGACCAGTAACTTCAGGTGGCCTAGTCCGATTTCATGGGTTGCTCCTAAGCAACTGGGTACGTGGTGGGACCTTCCTGCCGCAGCAACCTGGGGTCTTGTTCGCACAGCTCGCTTCTGTTTCCTTATCAGAGATCGTTTTTCTGACCGCTCGACCAGTAACTTCAGGTGGCCTAGTCCGATTTCTGAGGTTGAGATATTTCTCGGCTTCAACACTTGGTGCGGTGAGCGTGGATAGCGACCGAAGAAGAAAGTCGTGGTTGGAAGATGGCCGATGGTGGAGACCGGGGCGAGTTGGGAGGTAACTCGGCGGGAGCTGGAGTCCCGGGGCAAGGTAGCGAGTATATGACAGTGGCGGCTTTTACTGAGTTCGCGAGGAGAGTGGAGAAGGCGATACTCGTCGGGTTGTCCAATCCGCCTGAGGTAACGGCGACTTCTCCCCGCCACCGGACACCCCCGGGCGAGGAGATACCAACTCGGCGAGCAGGGAAGGAGCCCGCTTGGGCGAGTGGAGAGCAGGTGATCCCGCCGCGGCATCACCCGGCGAGCAGTCAGGGAATCTGGTTTTGGGATCCGGAACTCTCGGCGAGGTATGGAGATACTCGCCGATGGAGCGAGTATGACTGCTCGAGTGGAGAGGATACTCGCCGCCGCCAGGAAGGGAGGAGCCCCTTTTGCGATGAGATCCTCGCGGCCCTCGTCCCCGACAACTTCAGAGAGCCGGTCCTCTCGTACTACTCCGGCAAGGACGACCCGGTGAGACATCTCCAGTGGTTTGAAGATGTGGTGTCTATTCGCAACGTGTCCGATGCTCTCAAGTTTCGGCTCTTCTCCATTACCTTCAAAGGTAGCGCAAGGGATTGGTTCCACCAGCTGCCAGTAGGGTCAGTCTACTGCTTCTCAGATCTTCGACGGGGTCTGTTGGCAAGGTTTGCGACGTCCAAGCAGAGGAAGAAGGAGGCAACCGCCCTCTTCAAGATCGTGCAGGGGCAGCACGAGAGTCTGGGCCGTTATATCGATCGGTTCCAGGAGGAGGTGCTGGAGGTGGAAGAGGTAGCCGGGTTCACCTTGATGGTGGCCCTCAAGTTCGGGCTGAAGCAGAGCCTGTTCAACATGAAGCTGGGACACAGGCCGCCCAAGTCGTTCGAAGAAATGGTGGAGCGAGCCAATGTGTTCATCCAAGGAGAGGAGAGGAACAAGGAGTTCCTGGCGCGGTTAGACGGAGACAGACCGCTGGGGAAGGACAGAGGAAGGCTGCTGGAGAAGGAGAGGGCGCCGGAGGGGCGCAGCGACAGGAAGCAGGAGAGGCCGCAGAGGAAAGAGGAAGAGAAGAGAGAAAGGGGAAGGGAGCTCAGAAAAGCGGAGAGGCAAGAGAGGCCTCGAAGGCAGGAGGATAGGAGGCCCGTCGGGGGTCGAGAGACGAGGAGTGAGGAGAGAAGATTCCAGTACCCGAGGGATCGCCCCCAGTGGAGGCGACCCATCCATCAGGAGGAGAGGAGGAATTACAACCCTCAGGAGCAGGGAGGAGGAAGAAGGGAGACCATGGCCATCACCCAGCGAGCCGCTAAGCGCCGGCGGAAGGAGAGGCAGCAGGAGAGGAGGCAGGAAAGGCAGCAGGAAGCGGCGATTCCCCTCTACTGCGATATCCATCGAGTGGAGGGGCACGGAACCTTGGCTTGCCCTGAGTTCTGGGAAGCAAGGAGGAGGATGGAAGCGACGGTGGCCGAGAGGGAGCAGCCGCAGTAGGAGGCCCAGGTTGGGCAGGTGGCTTACCAGGTACTGCAGAGGAGGAGAAACGAGGACAGGATCGACCAAGGTGGAAGGGGGAATGTTATCCCCGGTCCGGGAGGCGGACACGTCGGAGTAATCAACGGAGGGGCTGGGCTAGGAGCTTCTTGCAAGGGAAGTCTCCACCAAATCTACAAAAGGAGCATCGCCTCGACGTCTCAGACCCCCCCTCCATTGAACGAGATCACCTTCTCGGAGGAAGACATGCTTTGGAACGAGAACCCCTTCCACGACGCTCTGGTGATCCAGGCCGCGATCGAGGACTTCACCGTCGACCGAATCCTCGCGAATAACGGTAGTTCGGTGAATGTCATCTTCAAGAGAACATTCGTCGGTCTTCAGGTGGAAGCGTCCCGGGTTCAGGCGGCGGACGGGCCTCTCTTTGGTTTCTCGGGAGAGAAGAAGGAGGTGGAAGGAGGGGTGGAGCTGCTGGTCACTCTCGGGGGAACTTCGATCCGATGTCGCTTCGTCATCGTCGACGCACCCAGCGGCTACAACGCCATCTTCGGACGGCCCCTCATCTACTACTTCAAGGCCGTTCCGTCGTCATATCATCAGTGCCTGAAGTATTGCCGGGACGACATCCAAGTCAGGATCAGGGGAGATCCCAAGGCCTCCAGGGAATGCTACCTGAATGCGGTCAGCACCATCAGCTGGATGGGTGACGCAGAAAGGTTGGAGGGGATGATGGAGCAGGAGGAGGGCCTGCAGGCTGCCGAGGAGCTGGAGGAAGTGGAGGTGATCTCCCCGAGAGGAGAGCCTGAGCTGCTGAAGATCGGAGGGGCCTTGCCCCTGGAAGGGAAGGCGGAGATAGCTGCTTGCCTGCAGGAGAACGCGGACATCTTCGCGTAGAGCGCCGCCGAGATGCCAGGGATTGATGCTGATATTGTCTGTCATCGCCTCAACCTGGATCCAGCGACGGCCCCAGTCCGTCAGAAGCAGAGGAAGAGCGCCACCGCACTGGCGGGACCAATCCGGGAGGAAGTGGGGAAGCTGCACGAAGCGGGTTTTGTTTCGGAGATCCAGTATCCAGGCTGGGTCTCCAATGTTGTAATGGTGAAGAAGTCGGGAGGAGGCTGGAGACTATGTATCGATTTCTCTATGCTCAATAAAGCTTGCCCCAAGGATTGCTATCCCTTGCCTCAAATCGACGCGCTGGTTGATTCCGCCGTCGGATTTCCTGTAATGAGCTTCCTTGATGCCTTTTCAGGATATCACCAGATCCGGATGCATCCCCCCGATTGCCGCGACGTTTCCTTCATCACCTGCGATGGATGCTATAGCTACAAGATGATGCTCTTCGGGCTCAAGAACGCCGGCGCGACATATCAAAGAATGATGGATCACGTCTTCAGAGAGCAAAGGGGCGGAATCTGGAGGTCTACGTGGATGACCTGCTCGTCAAGAGTAAGAGCGCCGCAGAGCACGTAGCGGATTTGGCAGAGACCTTCGCCACCCTGAGGAGGTACAAGATGCGGCTCAACCCGGCCAAGTGTGTTTTCGGCACGGGAAGGGGGAAGTTTCTAGGGCACCTCCTTACTCCCCAAGGGGTGGAGCCTAACCCCGACAAGGTGAAAGCCATCGTGGAGATAGCGTCCCCGAGAGATTCCAAGGAAGTTCAAAGGTTGACCGGAAGGCTGGCAGGTCTTAGCCAGTTTCTCTCCAAGGCCGGAGAGAAGTGCTCCCCATTCTTCAAGGCTCTTCGGGGCAACCAGAAATTCGAGTGGACCCCGGAGTGCGAGGAGGCCTTCATAAAGCTCAAACAACAGCTGACCCGAGCTCCTCTCCTTCAGGGTCCGCAGGGCGATGAGGATCTCTTGCTCTACCTAGGGGTGGGGGCTGAAGCAGTTAGCTCGGTGCTGGTCCGAGAAGAGGGAAAGAAGCAGCTTCCAGTTTACTACGTGAGCCGGGTGTTGAGGCAAGCCGAAGCGAGATATCCGATCCTCGAGAAGTTGGTTTTCGCCTTGGTGGTTTCGGCCAGGCGACTCCGTCCGTATTTCCAAGCCCACTCTATCAAGGTAGTCTCCGACCACCCCCTGAGGAGTATCTTGGACGGAGTGGAGCACTCCGGCAGACTAGCCAAGTGGGTTGTGGAGCTGAGTGAGTTCGACATCTCCTACCCCCCAAGGGTCGCGATCAAAGCACAAGCCGTGGCGGATTTCCTGGCCGACTTCTCGGCCGAGGTTGAGGCGGACATGGGTGTCTCTCGGCCAGTCCCCTGGAAGATGTTTGTAGACGACGCGTCAGGAAGGCACTCCGTGGGAGCCGGGGTGGTGCTGGTTAGTCCTCAAGGGACTAGGATCGAGCAAGCCATCGAGATCCTTTTCCCAGTAACCAACAATCAGGCGGAGTACGAAGCCATGGTGGCTGGCTTGCGACTCGCCAAGGAGCTGGCCATCAGAGACATCCAGGCTTTTACCGACTCCATGGTGGCCGCATCTCAGATTCGGGGAGAGTTCGAAGTTCGAGATCCCATTTTGCAGCAATATCTGGTCAAGGTCAAGGGCCTGATCGGAGGATTCCGATCCTTCCACGTCGAGCACGTGCCCCGAGAACGCAACTCCGATGCAGACGGCCTTGCAAAATATGGCCCTCGGGCTGGGGGAATCGCCGCCGAGTTGTTTCGACCATCCATTGAAGAAGGCGAGCTAATGGAGATCGATCAACGAGCCTCGTGGAGGGATCCGTTCATCACGTTTCTGACAACAGGCCGACTACCATCCGACGGGCAAGATCAGAGAAAGTTCCGGTACAAGGCCGCATACTACTTAATGCAAGACGGCGAGCTCTATCGCAAGACCATCTCAGGCCCTCTGGCCCGATGCTTGTCAGAGCTCGAAATTCCCCGGGTCCTCGAGGAGATTAACTCGGGAGAGTGTGGTAGCCATTCCGGGACCCGCACCCTGGAGCAGAGAATTTTGAGGCACGGTTACTTCTGGCCAACCATCCGAAAGGATGCAGAGGCCTATTCTAGAAAATGCTCCCAATGTCAACTCTTCGCGCCCCTCGCGCTCCAGCCAGCTCAGCAGCTTCGCTCGATCACCGCTCCGTGGCCCTTCGCAATCTGGGGAATGGACTTAATCGGCCTGTTCCCTCAAGCTAGCGGACAAAGGAAGTTTGTGCTAGTAATGGTCGACAACTTCACAAAGTGGATCGAGGCCAAGGCTCTGGCCAAGACCACGTCTCAAATCGTCAAAAACTTCATCTGGGGGGAAATCGCATGCAGATTCGGGATCCCTCTGGCCATCATCACCGACAATGGGCCGCAGTTCGCCAGTTTGGAGCTAGGGGACTTTTGTAAGCAGTTGGGAACCGACCTTCGGTTCGCCTCGGTACACCACCCCAAGAGTAATGGGCAAGTAGAGGCCGCGAACAAGCTCATCATCAACTTGCTGAAGAAGAAGATCACCAACCTCAAGGGAAATTGGGCCGAACAACTCCCTTCCGTCCTATGGGCTCTCAGGACCACCCCAAACTCAGCCACAGGGGAAACACCCTTCAAACTGTCACACGGGTCCGAGGCACTCATCCCGGTCGAATTTGAAGTGCATTGCCCAAGGGTCATCGCAGCCGAAGACGGAAGCGAGGAATGGCGGCTAGAGAACGAAGAGGCTCAGAGGCTCTCCCTAGATTATGTGGAAGAGCTTCGGGACTTGGCCTCCATGCGCCAGGAAGAAATCAAGAGACGCATGGCGAGGCATTTCGACAAAAATGTCCGCTTGAAAAACTTCCTCGCAAGGGACTTAGTCATGAAGAAGGTGGACGCCGCTGGGCGGGGAGCCGCCGTAGGCAAGCTGCATCCCAACTGGGAAGGACCTTTCATCATCCAAGAAGCCTTAGCCACAGGAGGCTATTACCTACAGGATCAAGCGGGGGAGCAGCTGACTGGGACCTGGAGTGGGGATGATCTGAAAAGGTTCTACCCATAGCGGCAACCCATGTATCTATTTCTGTAAACATAGTTAATATACAAAGGATGCGGGATTTCATCTCTCTTGTGATTGAGCATGCCTCAAGGCTTCTGCGTGTTTCCATGGTCCGCCTCGTAGTCAACTTCAGGAGGCAGTGGTCGGTTTGTTCCTCATACAGCCCAGTACGGATGATGGGACGATGCTTCGGGATTTTAAGCGCTCTTGTAAGACCGAGCCTCTGCATTGTCGGCCGAGATCAGCTCCCCCCTTGCATGTCGGCCTATGTCGCCCCGAGTGTATCTCTCTTCCGTCTGGAGGAACTACGAGGAACAAATCCGCACCCTGATCCCCCGGACCCGAGGAGAGGCCGGCCTCGTAAAACACCCAGAAGGAAAAAAGTTTCAAGTGAACGACAAGGCAGGATAACCTGCTGAAGGGAGGGCGTGGACGAGCCCAGGGGTGTGTGTTGATTCCGAGTGCGTCCGGAGAGGATCCTCGATGAACACCACCACCGTTCAAATCGTAGCTGGAAGCGAACTTCACCATCAAATCGAGATACGTGCCTTCGACCCGTTCTTACTGAATAGCCTAGTACGGATGATAGGACGATGCTTCGGGACTTTAAGCGCTCTTGTAAGACCGAGCCTCTGCATTGTTGGCCGAGATCAGCTCCCCCCTTACATGCCGGCCTAGGTCTCCCCGAGTGCATCTCTCCTCCGACTAGAGGAATTCTTAGGAACGGGTCTGGGCGCCAACCCCCCGATTTGGCAGGGTCAAGAGCGTCTCTCCGGAGAGAGTTTCTTTCTTGTCAAGATGTCTCTGAGATTAATCTCCAAACTATGTAAGGCTGCAGGATTTTATTCAAAAACTTCGAGTTGAGCAGCGTCGTAAGACCGGTATCCCCACGAGCTCCTCTCCTCGGGAATCGGCCGATCTCCTCGATTGTAGTTCAAGACTTCGAGTTGAGCAGCGCCGTAAGACCGGTATCCCCACGAGCTCCTCTCCTCGGGAATTGGCTGATCTCCTCGATTGTAGTTTAAGACTTCGAGTTGAGCAGCGTCGTAAGACCGGTATCCCCACGAGCTCCTCTCCTCGGGAATCGGTCGATCTCCTCGATTGTAGTTCAAGACTTCGAGTTGAGCAGCGTCGTAAGACCGGTATCCCCACGAGCTCCTCTCCTCGGGAATCGGCCGATCTCCTCGATTGTAGTTTAAGACTTCGAGTTGAGCAGCGTCGTAAAACCGGTATCCCCACGAGCTCCTCTCCTCGGGAATCGGCCGATCTCCTCGATTGTAGTTCAAGACTTCGAGTTGAGCAGCGTCGTAAGACCGGTATCCCCACGAGCTCCTCTCCTCGGGAATCGGACGATCTCCTCGATTGTAGTTCAAGACTTCGAGTTGAGCAGCGTCGTAAGACCGGTATCCCCACGAGCTCCTCTCCTCGGGAATCGGCCGATCTCCTCGATTGTAGTTCAAGACTTCGAGTTGAGCAGCGTCGTAAAACCGGTATCCCCACGAGCTCCTCTCCTCGGGAATCGGCCGATCTCCTCGATTGTAGTTCAAGACTTCGAGTTGAGAAGCGTCGTAAGACCGGTATCCCCACGAGCTCCTCTCCTCGGGAATCGGCCGATCTCCTCGATTGTAGTTCAAGACTTCGAGTTGAGCAGCGTCGTAAGACCGGTATCCCCACGAGCTCCTCTCCTCGGGAATCGGCCGATCTCCTCGATTGTAGTTCAAGACTTCGAGTTGAGCAGCGTCGTAAGACCGGTATCCCCACGAGCTCCTCTCCTCGGGAATCGGCCGATCTCCTCGATTGTAGTTCAAGACTTCGAGTTGAGCAGCGTCGTAAGACCGGTATCCCCACGAGCTCTTCTCCTCGGGAATCGGCCGATCTCCTCGATTGTAGTTCAAGACTTCGAGTTGAGCAGCATCGTAAGACCGGTATCCCCACGAGCTCCTCTCCTCGGGAATCGGTCGATCTCCTCGATTGAAATCAAGACTTCGAGTTGAGCAGCGTCGTAAGACCGGTATCCCCACGAGCTCCTCTCCTCGGGAATCGGTCGATCTCCTCGATTGAAATCAAGACTTCGAGTTGAGCAGCGTCGTAAGACCGGTATCCCCACGAGCTCCTCTCCTCGGGAATCGGCCGATCTCTTCGATTGTAGTCCAAGACTTCGGGTGGAGCAGCATCGTAAGATCGGCACCGGCACGAGCTCCTCTCGTCGGAATCGGCCGATCTCCTCAGTTGCGAGAATGAGAGGCCCGCAGGTTATGATTCGACAGCTAAGCCAGGTTCGACTTGCGTCACGCGCGAGTAGGCGAGCTGATCTCGCGTGAGTAGGCGAGCTGGTCCCACGCGGGTAAGCGAGCTGGAACCGCGCGAGTAAGCGAGCCCCGGAGGGCATGCGAGTATGTCCCACACGCCGACCCGCGCGGTGCGCGAGGTTCTCCCAGCAGGTTCACTAGTACCCGGGCATAGGGGCGAGTAGGTCCTGGCGAGTAGATGATCGACGTCGGGACCACCCCCCTGCGATCTAGCGAACGCTCCTCTCCGAGCCTATGAGCCTAGCGAGCAGCATGTCAGAACAATGTAGGAACAAAAATTTGTATAAATCACAAGTCAAAAATTGATTTACAAAAGGAATATCGGCGAGCAACTAGGACTCCTCATCGCTAGTATCTGGCCGATATTCGTCGTCTCCGACATCACCGACATCTACCGATTCATCGCTCTCGCTCCCGCTGCTGCTTCCGCTGCTGCTATCATCGGAATCGCCGGAGCTTGTCGGCGACGAGGCGCGGTACGGCGGGATGGTCCCCTCGGCGAGTAGCTCGGGAATGAGCTCGTCGACAGTGAGCGGCTTCTCCCCCTCGACAAGCTGGCCCCCGAGCCTAAGGCGCGCGAGTATGATGTTCCCCGCCGCCCGCGCAATCTCGCGGCGAATTGAGGATCTCTCCTCCCAAAGGACGCGGGATTGCTTCACCACTCGCGCCGGGTATTCGGGTAGCGGAGTTGAGGAGCTCGGCCGTCCTTCAGCAGCGACCAGCCTCGTCTCCATCTCCGCTGCGCGAGTTTGGGCCGCCTCCAGCTCGGCCTGGGAGGCGGCGAGCTTCTCCTCGCACTCAGAGAGCTTCTTCGCTGTTTCTATCTCGGCAGCCTGCGAAATGACCGACGTCAGGACCTATCGATGAAACAAATCGAGCAACCAACCCAAGGACAGCTCACCTCGAAGTCCCTCCTGCGGACCGACTGCATGCCGAGGTCAATGGCCTTCTTGGAGACGACCTTGAGGGCATCGGTTGTCTCCAGCAGCTTCCTCGCCGAGTAGTGCCCCAGCTCGGCGGACCGCGCGAGCGCACAGGCCGACTGGTGGGCGAGCTCCGACGGGGTCAGCTCCAGGACGGACTCTGCATCGACTCGCCCATATAGGGCGTGGAGGACAGCGAAAGCCTCCCCCTTGTCCTCCCAGTTGGTCGACCAGGACGGGAGATTGGTGCTCAGCGACACCGAGTTGTCCTCCGCCGACCATGTCACGAGCAGGCGGCCGTAGGCATCCACCGCCCCCTGCCCGAGGCCGTAGTTGGGGTGGAAGTGGGGCGACTGGGCGCCCGTCGGCGACCGGTGACCGACGGATTGTGGCGACGAGGACGGACTCTGCCTCTTCCTCGCGGGACCCTGCGAGCTGGCCCGCGACTTTCCCTTGGCTGCCTTCTTCTCCCCAACGTCAGCAGGGGGGCGAACGTCAGAGCGCGTAGCGGCGACTTCCTTCGCCAAAGGAAGGGGTTTCTCCGAAAGCTCGTTGGAAACTGCAAAACGCGCGACAAAGTTAGCTTCAGCGGCAAAAGGGCGAGCGAGTAACCAGGACGCATTTCGAGCTCGGCTTACTTTCATTGGGGTGGACTGCCTCGAGCACGTTGACGTTTAGACGCCAGAAAATGACGTCAAAGCGCCAACCCCGGAAGTACTCGAAGAGCTGCTCGCGAGCTCCTTCGAGGATGGGAGGAAGGAAGGCGACGTCGGCCGATTGGTGCGGCCTGCCGAGAATTCTGCTGAAGTCGCCGTGGACGACCACCAACTGCTCGCTCCAGCGGTGGACCTTATTCGCGGTCCCGACCAAGGTGCAGACGTGGCTGCTAAAAAATATGACTCCCTCCGAGGTCACCGCAAAGGCGAAGATGCGGCGGAAGACGGAGAGGTCGAAGACGATCCTCTCCTCCCGGAGGAAGCATAGGAACCCCATGATGATCGCCACGCCGTTGGGGTTGATCTGCGCGGGGACGATCCCAAAGTAGCGCAGGATCTCGCAGAACTCCGGCCAGAAGGGTAGCCGCAGGCCGGCGTCGAAATGTCACAGCGACAAGACGAGGGCGCCCTCAACATAGGTGTTGAGCCGCTCGCCGCGAGTAGGAAGCCTCGCCGTATAGTCATCGGGCAGCAGGCGCTCCCTGAAGGCCGCCAGGTCCTTCTCTGAGGTAACTGACTTCTTGAACGCCGCATCCGCGAAGTTAATGGCATGAGCTTGTCGGCGAGCGCTGGCGTCGTCGCCGACCATGTTTGCGAGCTGTAAAAGAGCGAGAGAAGGCGAGCTGGATATTCGGATACTCGCCGATAAAAAGAGAAGATCGCTACAGCATACGCTTTATGACCCACCTACCCCTCCTATTTATAGATTATGTCAAGGCAAAGGGGGGGGGGGGGGTCTGCCCGTCTCGGCGAGTATCGAACGAGTTCGCGCGGTGAAGAATGAGAGGCGATATTGCCAGAAGACCTAGAGCTCGGCACACCACAAAGAAAGCGCGCACACGAAAGATCAGAAGGCGAGAATACTCATACACGCAAAGATGAATTAATCAAATAAAAAATTAGGTGTCCGAAAGGAGTTCAAAGTCGCGCATCGCGAGCTACATTCAAAAAACAAAAATACTATGGCGCCCTAGGCCGCTCAGGGGGGTGAGGATGTCGCCCGGCCCATCCGATCTCGCGTGCACGCCGGTAATGCTTCGTCGCCAACGCTGTCGCATCGTCGCCGAGCCGGAGCTGCTCCTCCATCTTCGCCAGACGTCCATCAGACCCCATGCTCGCCCGGATGCCGGCCAGCTCGTCAAGCACCAGCTGCAGGCGGTGGTTGTTCAACTGCAGCTGGCGGTCATTCTCTTTAACCATGTGGAAGCGAGCTTCGTAGTTCTCCAAAGTCGCCTGGAGCCCTTCGACCTTGGCCATCCTTGCCTCCAGAGCCGAGATGCGTCGATGAGGGTCGCAGATAGCGAGCTGGTCGAACTTGCTCTCCAGCTCCATGTGGGCGCGAACGGCAGCCTGGCGATACTCGCTCCCGGACAGCCCGATGGCGTCAATGAAAGCCACCCCAGCGGTCGCCGGGCGATCTGACAAAGCAGGAAAGCAGATCGTCAGGTCAGAAAAAGCAGAGCAATAATCAAAGTAGTAGAAGGCTCACCCCGGCGAGGGGATCGGGATCAGCGCGACGAGGGAGGTCGCCCGGAGGTATCTCGCGTCCCCGAAGAGCTGCTCGGAAGATCGGCAGGCCTGCCCTGCCCGCGCTCTCCCGACCCTCGACCGACGTAGTCGGGGTCTCCAACCCACGGAGGGAAGTAGGACGGCCGCTGCCTCTCCGGCTTCTTCAACGGCGGCAGAGCTTGAGATGAGCTTGCCGGGTGGAGTGGTGCCCTCGGTGCAGGAGGTGGAGGAGGTCGTGGAAGATCCGACCTCTGCGAAGTAGACAAAGGCGGCGGCGGGGGCAGGGAGATGCCCGACATTTTGGCAGTTGCGGCGACCAAGGGTGGCGGCGGCGGCAATGAGGCGCTCGCCGAGACTACCTTCCCACCACTCGCAACGGTGGGGGTCGCCCTGCTCGCCGGAGGATCCTCGCGTGCCGACCCGGACAACCCAGCGGGAATTTCTTTCACCGGCAGCTCCTTGCTCGCCGGGGGGGTGCCCTTCACCAACGTCGCCCCCGACGCCTTCCCCGAGCTAAGGCTCATCCGGACCGAGTAGGCGGTCTTGGACGGCCTATCGGCTGCCAGGGCGAGTAGGGGGGCCGAGCTCAGCGGGACTACGTCAAGAGTCGCGTCCGCGACACTCGGAAAGCCTGCATAGAAAAGTAGTCAGTAAAGAAGAAGCGGCGATAACCTAGCAGGAAAGATTTCCAGATGGCGACCTGTCACGGTGATGACCTCGACCTGAGTCGCCGCGGATTCCTTAGCGGCCGCGGGCTCCTCGGCCACTCCCGGGTCTTCCGGCGGGCTGTCCCGAACAGATCCGAGGAAGTCGTCAAGCCCGAGATCGCTCAACAGCTTCTGGGTGCTGGAAGAGGCTGCGGGGTTTTCAGTCGCCGCGGCAACTTGCTTTAGCGGGGGAGGCGAGTCGACCGCCGTAGTGGCGGACTGCTTAACCTTCTTCGCCTTTTTCTTCCTCGGCGGGGTGAAGGCGGTGGCGTCTTCCTCGCGCGGTCTTTTCGTTCTGGCTATGCCGAGGAGGCCAGACAGGGCGGCGAGATTGTCCATCAGCAACTTCTCAGCATCCGACATTTTCGGCGAGCTTCAGGGTCCGTCTCGAAAATCAAGCCCCCCTATTTATAGACTACTATACCAGCAGACGACGATACGAGCTGTCCAGATACTCGGTAGAGGTACTCGCCGAATAAGCGTTGGATGATTCTTTCCGGGCTCCTACGTCGCCCACAAAGAGCGGGGATTGTGTACAACCCGTATTCGACGAGGGTGGGTCCTACCACCGCCAGGTCATCAGAAGTCAAAGTCATCAAGCAAGATGGGGATCCAGATAAGCACCCTAGGACACAGGAGGTTTGGGCGAGTATAGCGAGCTCCCCAGGCCAACTCGCCAGGTGGCGACTATGGCCAGATGCTCGCCTCTTCTAGGCGAGCTCCCCAGGGAAGTCGCCAACTCGCCAGGGTGGGGGTATAAGTAAGACCCCCCCTCTTTGGATTTCCCTATAAATAGGACCCCAGGGGTACGAAGGAGAACAAGCAAATCTCGGCCTGAGCCCTCGCGAGTTCCAACAATTGCCCTCGACTCGCTATTGCTCGAGCTCGTCTCCTTCGTACCTAGCTTGGCCAATCTGGTTGAGAAGGGGTTGCTCCTAAGCAACTGGGTACGTGGTGGGACCTTCCTGCCGTAGCAACCTGGGGTCTTGTTCGCACAGCTCGCTTCTGTTTCCTTATCAGAGACCGTCTTTCTGACCGCTCGACCAGTAACTTCAGGTGGCCTAATCCGATTTCTGAGGTTGAGATATTTCTCGGCTTCAACAGCCTCGTCCCACAAAATAGCAGAACATTGTTGTAAAAGTTGTTGCAATGCATAAATTTTGTTGAAGCTGCAGTATGAGTCTGCTTCGATAGGAACCGGAATTTTGAATCTTAGGTGTGCTGTATTTCCACCTGGGAGTAGAGTTGCTGTAATTCCGGATGATGCAGTGGCAAGTACAATGTGACCATCTTTGCGTAGTTGGGCAAGAAGTGATTTGTATAGAAACGTTTTTCCAGTGCCAGCAGGTCCATCAATGAAGAACATACCTGTTGAAGCCGAGAAATTTCTCAACCTCAGAAATCGGACTAGGCAACCTGAAGTTACTGGTCGGCCAGTCGGGAAGATGATCTCTGGTCAGGAAACAGGAACGAATTCCGCAAACAAGACCCCAGGTTGCTACGGCGGGAAGGTCCCACCACGTACCCAGTTGCTTAGGAGAAGCAACCCCTTCTCAATCAGATTGGCCGAGCTAGGTACGAAGGAGGCGAGCTTGAACAATAACGAGTCAAGGGCAGTTGCTGGGACTCGCGAGGGCTCAGGCCGAGAATTACTTGTCTCTCCTTCGTACCCCTGGGGTCCTATTTATAGGGAAAACCAAAGAGAAAGGGGGCTCTTACTTATACCCCCACCCTGGCGAGTTGGCGACTTCCCTGGGGAGCTCGCCTGGAAGAGGCGAGTATCTGGTCATAGTCGCCACCTGGCGAGTTGGCCTGGGGAGCTCGCCATACTCGCCCGAACCTTCCGCGGCCCGGGGTGCTGGTCTGGATCCCCAGCTTGTCTTGTTGCCCTTGACCTTTGATGACCTGGCGGTAGTAGGGCCCTCCCTCATCGAATATGGGTTGTACACAATCCCCGCTCTTTTTGGGCGACATAGGAGCCCGAAAAGATTCATCCAACACTTATTCGGCGAGCATCCCTGCCGGGTATATGATCAGCTCGCATCGTCGTCTGCTGGTAGAGTAGTCTATAAATAGGGGGGGCTTCGTTTTTGAGACGGTCCCTGGAGCTCGCCGAAGATGTCGGACGCTGAGCAATTGTTGAAGGACAATCTCGCCGCCCTGTCTGGCCTCCTCGGCATAGCCAGGTTGAAAAGATCGCGCGAGGATGACCCTACTGCCTTGCCCCCGCCGAAGAAGAAGAAGGCGAAAAAGGTCAAGCAGCCCACCACTACAGTGGTCAGCTCGCCTCCACTGCCGCATCAGGTCGCCGCGGCGACTGAAAATCCCGTAGTGTCGTCCAGCACCCAGAGGGTGTTGAAAGACCTAGGGCTCGATGACCTCCCTGGGTCGGCCCGAGGAAGCCCGCTGGAGAACCCGGGGGTGACCGAGGAGCTCGCGGCCGTGAAGGAGTCCGCGGCGTCTCAGGCCGAGGTCGTCACCGTGACAGGTCGCTACCTCGAACTCTTCCCTGCTGGGTTGTCGCTGCTCCTTTGCTGACTTCTTTTCTTATGCAGATTCTCCGATTGCCGCGGACGCGGCACTTAATGTCGTCCCCCTCAGCTCGGCGCCCTTACTCGCCCTGGCGGCCGACAGGCCGTCCAAGACCGCCTACACAGTCAGGATAGGCCTCGGCTCGGGGAAGGCGTCTGGGGCGGCATTGGTGAAGGGCCCCCCGCCTGCGAGTAAGGAGCTGCCGGCGAAAGCCACTCCTGCCGGGTCATCTGGGCCGGCGCGCGAGGTTCCTCCGGCGAGTACGGCGGCTGGTGTTGTTGCGAGCGGCGGGAAGATACCCCTGGTGAGCGCTCCATTGCCGCCGCTGCCGCCCGCGGTCGCCACTCCTGGCCAGACGCCGAGCACCGGCTTGCCCCCTCCGCCGCCTCTGTCTGCCCTGCCGAAGGACCATCCGCGACCTCCTACGCCTCCTGCGTCGAGGGCTCCGCACCATTCTGCGAGCTCATCTCAAGCTCCGCCGCTGGTGAAGAAGCCGGAGAGGCCGCGGCCACCCTACTTTCCTCCGCGGGTTGGAGACCCTGACTACGTCGGCCAAGGGTCTGGAGAGCGCGGGCAGGGCAGGCCTGCCGATCTTCCGAGTAGCTCTTCGGGGAGGCGAGATACCTCCGGGCGACCTCCTTCGCCGCGCCGATCCCGATCTCCTCGCCGTGGTGAGCCTCCTACTACTTTGACTACCGCTCTGCTTTTTCTGACCTGATGACCCATCTTCCTGCCTTGTCAGATCGCCCGGCGACCTCTGGGGCGGCTTTCATCGACGCTCTCGGGCTGCCGGGAGCGAGTATCGCCAGGCCGCCATTCGCGCCCACATGGAGCTGGAGAGCAAGTTCGACCAGCTTGCTATCTGCGATCCTCACCGACGCATCTCGGCTCTGGAGGCGAGGATGGCCAAGGTCGAAGGGCTCCAGGCGACTTTGGAGAACTATGAAGCTCGCTTCCACGTGGTTAAAGAGAATGACCGCCAGCTGCAGTTGAACAACCACCGCCTGCAGCTGGTGCTTGACGAGCTGGCCGGCATTCAGGCGAGCATGGGGTCTGCTGGACGTCTGGCGAGGATGGAGGAGCAGCTCAGGCTTGGCGACGACGCGACAGCGCTGGCGACGGAGCATTACCGGCGTGCACGCGAGATTGGCTGGGCTGGGCGACATCCGCACCCTCCTGAGCGGCCGAGGGCGCCATAGTTTTTCTGTTTTTCGAATGTAACTCGCCTCGCGCGACTTGTACTTCCGGACATCTATTTCTAATTTGATTAATTCGTGTGCGCGAATATTCTCGCCTCTGTGTACGCGCTTTATTTCTTGATGTGTCGAGCTTTAGTTCACCTGATAATGTCGCAGGTTTATCTTCATCGCGCGAGCTCGTTAGATACTCGCTGGGACGGCTGACCCCCCCCCCCCCCTTTGGGTTTGTCATATCTATAAATAGGAGGGGTAGGTGGGTCATAAAGCGTATTGCTGTAGCGATCTTCTTTCCTCCTGACGAGTATCTGAGCAATCAACTCGCCGCTCTCATTGCTTTCGGATCTCGCCAACATGGTCGGTGACGACGCCAGCGCTCGCCGACAGGCCCACGCAATTAACTTCGCGGACGCGGCTTTTAAGAAGTCCATAACCACCGAGAAGGAACTGGCGACCTTCAAGGAACGCTCCCTGCCTGACGGATACTCGGCCAGACTCCCCACTCGCAGCGAGCGCCTCAATACCCATATTGAGGGTGCGCTTGTAATGTCGCTGCGTCACTTCGACGCAGGCCTCCGGCTGCCCTTCTGGCCGGAGTTCTGCGAGATCCTGCGCTACATCGGGATTGTCCCCGCGCAGATCAATCCCAACGGCGTGGCGATCATCATGCGATTCCTATGCTTCCTTCGGGAAGAGAGGATCGCTTTCGACCTCTCCGTCTTCCGCCGCATCTTCGCCTTTGCGGCGACCTCGGAGGGGGTCATCTTTTTTAGCAGCCATGTCTGCACCTTGGTTGGGACCGCGAATAAGGTCCATCGCTGGAGCGAGCAGCTGATTGTCGTTCATGGCGACTTCGGCGGTATTCTCGGCAGGCCGCACCAACCAGCCGATGTCGCCTTTCTTCCTCCCATCCTCGAAGGAGCTCGCGAGCAGCTCTTCGAATACTTTCGCGGTCGGCTCTTTGACGTCATTTTCTGGCGACTAAACGTCAACGTGCTCGAGCCAGTCCACCCTAACGAAAGTAAGCCGAACTCGAAATGCGCCCTGGTTACTCGCTCGCCCTTTTGCCGCTGAAGCTAACTTTGTCGCGCGTTTTGCAGTTTCCAACGAGCTTCCGGAAAAGCCGCTTCCTTTGGCGAAGGAAGTCGCCGCCACGCAGTCGGATGCTCGCCCTCCTGCCGACGTTGGGGAGAAGAAGGCGGTTAAGGGAAAGTCGCGGGCCAGCTCGCAGGGTCCCGCGAGGAAGAGGGCGAAGACCTCGTCGCCACGATCCGTCGATTGCCGGTCGCCGACGGGCGCCCAGTCGCCCCATTTCCACCCCAACTACGGCCTCGGGCAGGGGGTGGTGGACGCCTTCGGTCGCCCGCTCGTGACCTGGTCGGCGGGGGAAAACTCGGTGTCGCTGAGCACCAACCTCCCGTCCTGGTCGACTGACTGGGAGGACAATGGGGAGGCGTTCGCCGTCCTCCACGCCATCTACGGTCGGGCCGACGCGGAGTCCGTCATGGAGCTGACCCCGACGGAGCTCGCCCATCAGTCAGCCTGCGCGCTCGCGCGGTCTGCCGAACTGGGGCATTACTCGGCGAGGAAGCTGTTGGAGATGACCGACGCCCTCAAGGTCGTCTCCAAGAAGGCCATCAACCTCGGCATGCAGTCAGCCCGCTGGAAGGACTTCGAGGTGAGCTGTCCTTGGGTGGGTTGCTCGATTTGTGTCGTTGACAGGTCCTGACGTCGATCATCTCGCAGGCTGCCGAGATAGAAGCGGCGAAGAAGCTCTCCGAGTGCGAGGAGAAGCTCGCCGCCTCCCAGGCCGAGCTGGAGGCGGCCCAAACTCGCGCAGCGGTGATGGAGACGAGGCTGGTCGCTGCTGAAGGACGGCCGAGCTCCTCAACCCCGCTACCCGAGGACCCGGCGCGAGTGGTGAAGCAATCACGCGTCCTCTGGGAGGAGAGATCCTCCGTTCGCCGCGAGATTGCGTGGGCGGCGGGGAACGTCATACTCGCGCGCCTTAGGCTCGGGGGTCAGCTCGTCGAGGGGGAGAAGCCGCTCACTGTCGACGAACTCATTCCCGAGCTGCTCGCCGAGGGGACTGTCCCGCCGTATAGCGCGTCGTCGCCGATCAGCTCCGGTGATTCTGACAGCAGCGGTAGCGGAAGCAGCAGCGGCAGCGGAAGCAGCAGCGGCAGCGGAAGCAGCAGCGGCGAGAGCGCAGAGAGCGACGACTTTGCAGATATCGGCGATATCGGGGATGATGAATATCGGCCTGATACTGGCGACGACGAGTCCTAGTTGCTCGCCGATATTCTTTTTGTAAACCAAATTTTTGACTTAATGATTTACACAAAGTTTCGGTTTTTTACTTCCTGACTGGATGTTACTCGCTAGGCTCATAGGCTCGGAGAGGAACGCTCGCTAGGTCGCAGGGGGATGGTCCCGACATCGACCATCCGCTCGCCGGGACCTACTCGCCCCTGCACCCGGATACTCGTGAACCTGCTGAGATAACCGCGCGGGTGGCGTGTGGGACATACTTGCATGCCCCCCGGGGCTCGCTTACTCGCGCGGTTCCAGCTCGCTTCCCCGCATGGGATCTGCTCGCCTACTCGCACGAGATCAGCTCGCCTGCTCGCGCGAGGTCTGCTCGCCTGCTCGCGCGAGGCCTGCTCGCCTGCTCACGCGAGGCCTGCTCGCCTGCTCGCGCATGACGAAAATTGAATCGGGCTTAGTCGTCGAACATAGCCTGCGGGCCCCTCATTCTCGTCATCGAGGAGATCGGCCGATTCCCGAGGAGAGGAGCTTGTGGGGGTACCGGTCTTACGACGCTGCTCAACTCGAAGTCTTGAACTACAATCGAGGAGATCGGCCGATTCCCGAGGAGAGGAGCTCGTGGGGATACCGGTCTTACGACGCTGCTCAACTCGAAGTCTTGAATTACAATCGAGGAGATCGGCCGATTCCCGAGGAGAGGAGCTCGTGGGGATACCGGTCTTACGACGCTGCTCAACTCGAAGTCTTGAATTACAATCGAGGAGATCGGCCGATTCCCGAGGAAAGGAGCTCGTGGGGATACCGGTCTTAAGACGCTGCTCAACTCGAAGTCTTGAATTACAATCGAGGAGATCGGCCGATTCCCGAGGAGAGGAGCTCGTGGGGATACCAGTCTTACGACACTGCTCAACTCGAAGTCTTGAATTACAATCGAGGAGATCGGCTGATTCCCGAGGAGAGGAGCTCGTGGGGATACCGGTCTTACGACGCTGCTCAACTCGAAGTCTTGAATTACAATCGAGGAGATCGGCCGATTCCCGAGGAGAGGAGCTCGTGGGGATACCGGTCTTACGACGCTGCTCAACTCGAAGTCTTGAATTACAATCGAGGAGATCGGCCGATTCCCGAGGAGAGGAGCTCTTGGGGATACCGGTCTTACGACGTTGCTCAACTCGAAGTCTTGAATTACAATCGAGGAGATCGGCCGATTCCCGAGGAGAGGAGCTCGTGGGGATACCGGTCTTACGACGCTGCTCAACTCGAAGTCTTGAATTACAATCGAGGAGATCGGCCGATTCCCGAGGAGAGGAGCTCGTGGGGATACCGGTCTTACGACGCTGCTCAACTCGAAGTCTTGAATAAAATCCTGCGTCCTTACACATTTTGGAGATTAATCCCAGAGACATTTTGGCAAGAAAGAAACTCCCCCCGGAGGGACGCTCTTGATCCTGCCGAATCGGGGGATTGGTGTCCAGACCCGTCCCTCAGAATTCCTCTAGTTGGAAAAGAGATGCATTCGGGGAGACCTAGGCCGACATGCAAGGGGGGAGCTGATCTCGGCCGACAATGCAGAGGCTCGGTCTTACAAGAGCGCTTAAAGTCCCGAAACCTCGTCCCATCGTCCGAACTAGGCTATTCAGTGAGAACGGGTTGGAGTCCCGCATCCCGATTTGACAGTGAAGGTCGCTTCCAGGTACGATTAGGATGGGGGTGGTGTTCATCGAGGGTCCTTTTTCGAACGCGCTCGGAATTCACACACCTCCCTCCGGGCTCGTCCATACCCTTTCTTTGGCAGGTTATCCTGTCTTGCTGCTCGCTTGAGATCTTCCCCTTCTGGGTGTTTTACGAGGCCGGCCTCTCCTCAAGTCCTGGAGATCAGGGTGCAGATATGTTCCTCGCAGGTCCTCCAGACGGAAGAGAGATGCACTCGGGGAGACATAGGCCGACATGCAAGGGGGGAGCTGATCTCGGCCGACAATGCAGAGGTTCGGTCTTACAAAAGCGCTTAAAATCCCGAAGCATCGTCCCATCGTCCGTACTGGGCTATGTATGAGGAACAAACCGACCGCTGCCTCCCGAGGTCGACTACGAGGCGGACCATGGAAACACTCAGAAGCCTCGAGGCACATTTAACACAAAAAAGATGATATCCCGCATCCTTTGTTCATTAAGAATGTTTACAGAAATAGATACATAAGTTACCGCTATGGGTAAAATCTTTTCAAATCATCCCCGCTCCAGGTTCCAGGCAGCTGCTCTCCTGCTTGGTCTTGTAGGTAATAGCCTCCTGTGGTCAAGGCTTCTTGGACGATGAAAGGTCCTTCCCAGTTGGGATGGAGCTTGCCTATGGCGGCTCCCCGCCCAGCGGCGTCCACCTTCTTCATGACCAAGTCCCCCACGAGGAAGTTCCTCAAGCGGACGTTTTTGTCGAAGTGCCTCGCCATGCGCCTCTTGGTTTCTTCCTGGCGCATGGAGGCTAAGTCCCGAAGCTCTTCCACATAATCTAGGGAGAGCCTCTGAGCCTCTTCATTCTCTAGCCGCCATTCTTCGCTTCCGTCTTCGGCTGCGATGACCCTTGGACTGTGCACCTCAAATTCGACTGGGATAAGCGCCTCGGACCCGTGTGACAGTTTGAAGGGTGTTTCCCCTGTGGCCGAGTTCGGGGTGGTCCTGAGGGCCCAGAGGACGGAAGGGAGCTGTTCGGCCCAATTCCCCTTGAGATTGGTGATCTTCTTCTTTAGCAAGTTGATGATAAGCTTGTTCGCGGCTTCTACTTGCCCATTGCTCCGAGGGTGATGTACCGAGGCGAACCGAAGGTCGGTTCCCAACTGTTTACAAAAGTCTTCCAGTTCCAGGCTGGCGAACTGCGGCCCATTATCGGTGATGATGGCCAGAGGGATCCCGAACCTGCATGCAATTTCCCCCCAGATGAAGTTCTTGACGATTTGAGACGTGGTCCTGGCCAGAGCCTTAGCCTCGATCCATTTCGTGAAGTAGTCAACCATTACCAGAGCAAACTTCCTTTGCCCGCTAGCTTGAGGGAACGGGCCGATCAAATCCATTCCCCAAATTGCGAAGGGCCACGGAGCGGTAATCGAGCGAAGCTGCTGAGCCGGCTGGAGCGCGAGGGGCGCGAAGAGTTGACATTGGGAGCACTTTCTGGAATGGGCCTCTGCGTCCTTTCGGATGGTCGGCCAGAAGTAACCGTGCCTCAGAATCCTTTGCTCCAGGGTGCGGGTCCCGGAGTGACTGCCGCACTCTCCTAAGTGAATCTCCTCGAGGACCCGGGGAATCTCGAGTTCTGACAAGCATCGGGCCAGAGGGCCTGAAATGGTCTTGCGATAGAGTTCGCCGTCCTGCAGCAAGTAGTACGCGGCCTTATACCGAAACTTTCTTTGATCTTGCCCGTCAGATGGTAGTCGGCCTGTCGCCAGGAACGCGATGAACGGATCTCTCCACGAGGCCCGCTGATCGATCTCCATCAACTCGCCTTCTTCGATGGATGGTCGAAACAACTCGATGGCGGTTCCCCCAGCCCGAGGGCCGTATTTCGCAAGATTGTCTGCCTCGGAGTTGCGTTCTCGGGGCACGTGCTCAACGTGAAAGGATCGGAACCCCCCGATCAGGCCTTTGACCTTAACCAGATATTGCTGCAAGATGGGATCTCGGACTTCGAACTCTCCCCGAATCTGAGATGCCGCCACCATGGAATCGGTAAAAGCCCTGATATCTCTGATTGCCAGTTCCTTGGCGAGTCGCAAACCAGCCACCATGGCTTCGTACTCCGCCTGATTGTTAGTGACCGAAAAATGGATCTTGACGGCTTGCTCAATCCTGGTCCCCTGAGGACTGACCAGCACCACCCCGGCTCCCACAGAGTGTCTCCCTAACGCGCCATTTACGAACATCTTCCAGGGGACCGGCCGAGAGACATCCGTGTCTGCCTCGACCTCGGCCGAGAAGTCGGCCAGGAAATCCGCCACGGCTTGTGCTTTGATCGCGACCCTCGGGGGGTAGGAGATGTCGAACTCGCTCAGCTCCACAGCCCACTTGGCGAGCCTGCCGGAGTGCTCCACTCCGTCCAAGATACTCCTCAAGGGGTGGTCGGAGACTACCTTGATAGAGTGGGCTTGGAAATATGGATGGAGTCGCCTGGCCGAAACTACCAGGGCAAAGACTAACTTCTCCAGGATGGGGTACCGCGTTTCGGCTTGCCTTAGCACCCGGCTCACGTAGTAGATTGGAAGCTGCTTCTTTCCCTCCTCTCGGACCAACACCGAGCTGACTGCTTCAGCCCCTACCCCTAGGTAGAGCAAGAGGTCCTCGCCGCCCTGCGGACCCTGAAGGAGAGGAGCTCGAGTCAGCTGTTGTTTGAGCTTCATGAAGGCCTCCTCGCACTCCGGGGTCCACTCGAATTTCTGGTTCCCCCGAAGGGCTTTGAAGAATGGGGAGCACTTCTCTCCGGCCCTGGAGAGAAACCGACTAAGTCCTGCCAGCCTTCCGGTCAACCTTTGAACTTCCTTGGAATCCCTCGGGGACGTCATCTCCACGATGGCCTTTACCTTGTCGGGGTTAGGCTCCACCCCTAGGGGAGTAAGGAGGTGCCCTAGAAACTTCCCCCTTCCCGCGCCGAAAACACACTTGGCCAGGTTGAGCCGCATCTTGTACCTCCTCAGGGTGGCGAAGGTCTCTGTCAGATCCGCCACGTGCTCTGAGGCGCTCTTACTCTTAACGAGCAGGTCATCCACGTAGACTTCCAGATTCCGCCCCTTTTGCTCTCTAAAGATGTGATCCATCATTCTTTGATATGTCACGCCGGCGTTCTTGAGCCCGAAGGGCATCATCTTGTAGCTATAGCATCCGTCGCTGGTGATGAAGGAAACGTCGCGACAATCGGGGGGATGCATCCGGATCTGATGGTATCCTGAAAAAGCATCAAGGAAACTCATCACAAGAAACCCGACGGCGGAATCAACCAGCGCGTCGATCTGAGGCAGGGGATAACAATCCTTCGGGCAAGCTTTATTCAACATTGAAAAGTCGATACATAACCTCCAGCCCCCTCCGGACTTCTTTACCATTACAACATTGGAGACCCAGCCTGGATACTGGATCTCCGAAACAAAACCTGCTTCCAGCAGCTTCCCTACTTCCTCCCGGATGGGTCCCGCTAGAGTGGTGGCGCTCTTCCTTTGCTTCTGACGGACTGGGGCCGTCGCTGTATCCAGGTTGAGGCGATGACAGGCAACATCAGCATCAATCCCTGGCATCTCGGCGGCGCTCCATACGAAGACGTCCGCGTTTTCCTGTAGGCAGGCAGCTATCTCCACCTTCCCTTCCGGGGGTAAGGCTCCTCCGATCTTCAGCAGCTCCGACTCTCCTCTCAGGGAGATCACCTCTACTTCTTCCAGCTCCTTAGCAGCTTGCAGGCCCTCTTCCTGCTCCATCATCCTTTCCAACCTTTCTGCGTCGCCCATCTAGCTGATGGTGCTGACCGCGTTCAGGTAGCATTCCCTGGAGGCCCTGGGATCTCCCCTGATCCTGACTTGGACGTCGTCCCTGCAATACTTCAGGCATTGATGATATGACGAGGGGACGGCCTTGAAGTAGTTGATGAGGGGCCGTCCGAAGATGGCGTTGTAGCCGCTGGGCGCGTCGACGATGACGAAGCGGCATCGGATCGAAGTTCCCCCGAGGGTGACCAGCAACTCAACTCCTCCTTCCACCTCTTTCTTCTCCCCGGAGAAGCCGAAGAGAGGCCCATCCGCTGCCTGAACCCGGGACGCTTCCACCTGAAGGCCGACGAAGGTTCTCTTGAAGATGACATTCACCGAGCTCCCGTTATCCGCGAGGATTCGGTCGACGGTGAAGTCCTCGATTGCTGCTTGAATCACCAGGGCGTCATGAAAGGGGTTCTCATTCCAGAGCATGTCTTCCTCCGAGAAGGTGATCTCGTTCAAGGGAGGGGGGGTCTGAGACGTCGAGGCGACGCTCCTTTTATAGATTTGGTGGAGACTTCCCTTGCGGGAAGCTCCTAGCCCAGCCCCTCCGTTGATTACTCCGACGTGCCCGCCTCCCGGACCGGGAATGACATTCCCCCTCCCTCCTTGGTCGATCATGTCTTCGTTTCTCCTCCTCTGCGGTGCCTGGTAAGCCACCTGCTCAACCTGGGCCTCCTGCTGCGGCTGCTCCCTCTCGGCCGCCGTTGCTTCCATCCTCCTCCTTGTTTCCCAGAACTCAGGGCAAGCTAAGGTTCCGTGCCCCTCCACTCGATGGATATCGCAGTAGAGGGGAATCGCCGCTTCCTGCTGTCGTTCCTGCCTCCTCTCCTGCTGCCTCTCCTTCCGCCGGCGCTTAGCGGCTCGCTGCGTGATGGCCATGGTTTCCCTTCTTCCTCCTCCCTGCTCCCGAGGGTTGTAAGCCCTCCTTTCCTCCTGACGGATGGGCCGCCTCCACTGGGGGCGATCCCTCGGGTACTGGAATCTTCTCTCCTCGCTCCTCGCCTCTCGACCTCCGACGGGCCTCCTATCCTCCTGCCTTCGAGGCCTCTCCCGCCTCTCCGCCTTTCTGATCTCCCTTCCCCTTTCTCCCTTCTCCTCTTTCCCCTGCGGCCTCTCCTGCTTCCTGTCGTTGCGCCCCTCCGGCGCCCTCTCCCTCTCCAGCAGTCTTCCCTTGTCTTGTCCAAGCGGTCGGTCTCCATCGAGCCGTGCCAGGAACTCCTTATTCCTCTCCTCTCCCTGGATGAACACATTGGCTCTCTCCACCATCTCCTCGAACGATTTGGGCGGCATGTGCCCCAACTCCATGTTGAACAGGCCCTGCTTTAGCCCAAACTTGAGGGCCACCATCAGGGTGAACCCGTCTACCTCTTCCACCTCCAGCACTTCCTCCTGGAATCGATCGATGTATCGGCCCAAACTCTCGTGCTGCCCCTGCACGATCTTGAAGAGGGCGGTTGCCTCCTTCTTCCTTCGCTTGGACGTCGCAAACCTTGCTAAAAGGCCCCTTCGAAGATCTGAGAAGCAGTAGACTGACCCGGCTGGCAGCTGGTGGAACCAATCTCTCGCGCTACCCTTGAAGGTAATGGAGAAGAGCCGGCACTTGAGAGCATCGGACATGTTGCGAATGGAGACCACATCCTCAAACCACTGAAGGTGTCCCACCGGGTCGTCCTTGTCGGAGTAGTACGAGAGGACTGGCTCTCTGAAGTTGTCGGGGACGAGGGCTGCGAGGATCTCGTCGCAAATGGGGCTCCTCCCTTCCTGGCGGCGGCGAGTATCCTCCCCGCTCGAGCAGTCATACTCGCTCCATCGGCGAGTATCTCCATACCTCGCCGAGAGTTCTGGATCTCGAAACCGGATTCCCTGACTACTCGTCGGGTGATGTCGCGACGGGATCACCTGCTCTCCACTCGCCCAAGCGGGCTCCTTCCCTGCTCTCTGAGTTGGTATCTCCTCGCCCGGGGGTGTCCGGCGGTGGGGGGAAGTCGCCGTCACCTCAGGCGGATTGGATAACCCGTCGAGTATCGCCTTCTCCACTCTCCTTGCGAACTCTGCAAAAGCCGCCACTATCACATACTCGCTACCTTGCCCCGGGATTCCAGCTCCCCTCGAGTTACCTCCCAACTCGCCCCGGTCTCCACCATCGGCCATCTTCCAACCACGACTTTCTTCTTCGGTCGCTATCCACGCTCACTGCACCAAGTGTTGAAGCCGAGAAATTTCTCAACCTCAGAAATCGGACTAGGCAACCTGAAGTTACTGGTCGGCCAGTCGGGAAGATGATCTCTGGTCAGGAAACAGGAACGAATTCCGCAAACAAGACCCCAGGTTGCTACGGCGGGAAGGTCCCACCACGTACCCAGTTGCTTAGGAGAAGCAACCCCTTCTCAACCAGATTGGCCGAGCTAGGTACGAAGGAGGCGAGCTTGAACAATAACGAGTCAAGGGCAGTTGCTGGGACTCGCGAGGGCTCGGGCCGAGAATTACTTGTCTCTCCTTCGTACCCCTGGGGTCCTATTTATAGGGAAAACCAAAGAGAAAGGGGGGGTCTTACTTATACCCCCACCCTGGCGAGTTGGCGACTTCCCTGGGGAGCTCGCCTGGAAGAGGCGAGTATCTGGTCATAGTCGCCACCTGGCGAGTTGGCCTGGGGAGCTCGCCATACTCGCCCGAACCTTCCGCGGCCCGGGGTGCTGGTCTGGATCCCCAGCTTGTCTTATTGCCCTTGACCTTTGATGACCTGGCGGTAGTAGGGCCCTCCCTCGTCGAATATGGGTTGTACAATACCACTGTTGCGTTCTTGAATAGCTTCAGTAATAATGTGAAAGAAGTAGGATTGACCTTGATTTAAGGATGAAATAGAAATGAGATCTGTAGTTGACACTGGTATTGATAGTTCATCCTCAATTAAAATGGAGAAATTTGTAATATTCTGAAAGTTTGCAGACATTTGAGGCAGATCAAACTGTGTAATGCATTTGTTATGTTGTTGCAGAATGTTATCTATTTCACGAAGGAGTTTTTTTAGGACATAAATCATTGACAGATGATGATGAGACGTAATCTTCTGTCATCAATGCGTAATTGGCATTCCAGAGTTCTCTAACATTTGTAGGATTGCAAAATAGCAAAATTGTTGTAAATAAAGTTCGTAGTGCTGCGGGCATCTGAAATTCTCTAGCATCTTCCATACAGTTATGAAGACTGTTGTCTCGTTCTAATAGACCATAATGTTCGGCTGCGGAACTAAATATTGGATGGGTAATATTACCAACTGTCATCAGATGTTCAAAAGATTTTGATGCTCGAATATGATTTAAAAGCATGCGTAGGTAAAATCTATCTCCTTCTGAAGGATGTACTGAGTACATTCGAGCAATAACCTTTTGACGACGTCTTCGTTTATGCCATGTTCTTGAATTTAAATTCCATGTGTAGTGTTTTGGAAATTCTGTGTATAAATACCTGTGATGGTCGTTTGTGTCATTGAAACTGAAAAATTCAGTTAACATTGTACGGGAGTTGCAGTCGTTTGCAAGAATGTTATTTAATACATCAGTAGTGCGGAACTGAACTTGATGTCTGTTTGGCAAATGTATTTGTAAACGAATAACTGAAGGATATGTTTGATACATATTGAATTTGAATATTTTCCAAAATGCTTCTTGAGGACAAATCCAACGCCCATTGATATATTGAGATATCTCATTTTGATCCGCAATATCGTGTATTTGAAATGAAACACAGTCTGGGCCTTTATGAATGTATTTGTATAAGTATTTAATACTTTTAATACTACTACAAATTTCAACATTTATATGATAGTCATATTTTAATAGAAGATATGGATTATATGGAAGAACCCACTGATTGTCAATATTAAAATCTGCAGCACGTCGTAATGTAAAATATCTGCCGTTATTGCGTCGACAATATATTGGGTATGAGTCTGCTCTTTGAAGTGTATGTTCAGAAAAATTTTTTGGATATCCTTTTTTGCAGATACCATGTTTCATACATGGTGCTTGAGGATTTAAAGGTGTGCATGGACCATGAATCATATGCCGCACAACTGCATTGTAGAGCTCTGGTTCATGTTCAACATAAGGCAGTTCAGCGCGAACAATTTTGTTGTAGTCATCTGGAGTATTCATTTTGTCATGTGTATCCAAAATAATCAGCATGTGAACATGGGGCAAACCTCTTTTTTAAAACTCAATTACATGCACATGACTAATTGTTTTTCCCAAAATATGTCTATGAAAAAGATCTTCCTTTAATGTTGTGTATTTAGCGTGGAAGATCCGAGAAACAATATCAGGACGATCTTGAGCTGTTTGTCCAGGATATAGTGATTCTGTGATTTCTGGCCAGGATAAATTGCATGTCATTGTTAAGAATATATCTGGTCTTCCATAATGTCGAACAACAGCCATCGCATCTTGATAACACTGGTACATGTCGCGCGGGCTTCCAACAAATGATGATGGTAAGATTATGCGGTGACCTATATTTGCTGCATTACAATAAGATATTCGATTTTATTAAACTATTGAATATATACAGTAATGTTAATGTATATTGCAATTAGTAGTTTGTAATACCTCCACTATTTTCTCCAGCATTGAGGCAATCTTGTAAGCCACAATATAATTCAGCACGAAGAGTATTTTGATTTCTTTTAATCCAACGCAGTTTCTGAGTTTCTATTTTAATGTAGTTGTCAATAACATATTGTTGAAGTAGACGACAACCGTGTAAAAGTAATGATGAAGATGGACCACGGTCCTATAGTAAAACGAATACGAACGTAAATATATTCATGTGAACGTGAAAGTAGTTAAGTAAATAAATATTATGATGTATATCTGAAGCACATAAGAGTAATAGTTGCAGCAGCTAACACGTAGATTATTTAATCCCGTATATTCAGCTATCCAACCAAATGTCCCGTATGGGAGAAGAAGAGGGTGTTGAAGAGGATCGTAGAAATCAGTATATTCTTGCATGGTGATGATGTGACCCTCAGTTTATTGAACAATTATATTGCGCTCGTTTGAATTAAAATAGTCTTCAGCTCCAACAACGATAGCAACAACTTGTGAAGCGGTTGGCATGATATATTGTTGTTCACGTGCCGGTCTTTATTTAATAACTAATTTGCAGTTGTTAATGTCCTGTCGCTCAGAAAGTCGTTGAAACATTAACACAAATGGATTATACGTATCCAAAATTATTTTGATCTTTTGCAGTAATGACCGATCTAATTCTGAGCTTTCTTGTAAGCGATGATCAAGTTCATGCTCGGTATCATATATGTATAGCTGTAAGTATTGAGGTCTTGTATTTGGAACAGGCAGAAGAGATCCAATCTGATGATATATAGCTCCGTGAGCTCGGAAAGTGTAGACAGTGTGCTGATCAGATGCTAAAGTTGAGTCTAATTTAACACCCATAGACGTGAAAGAAAATACATGATTATATGAACGAATATATCTTTTGAAATGCCGACTCTCTACAGAGTCACTAATGTATAAATTATAGAGATCATTCAGGAATGGTTGAGGTGGTATGCGGACTCTGCAATTGTTGCAGCACATTGTCGTTATTTCACCATCAAACAACTTAGCACGATAGTAAGGACATATTTTTGGGAGGCTTAGTTGTAAGTATATAATATGGTGAGGTAGAAGTGATATGCGGGCAGTATTATGACTCCTGGGGTAATGACTTGTAGCAGTAATATTGTCATCAGAGGTGGAGTCATTCTGACTGTGAATATGATGCTCCGGTACTGCAGAGATTGCTAAAAAAACATTTAGGATAAACGTGTTAGGATAAGGTGGTGTTCAGATATAAAGAGTTTTTTAGACTATTGTCATTGCGAAATACGTACGATCTAGTACGCGTTGATGTGGAGGTTGCGTCAAGATTTGAGGTGCATCTGATGTTTGTGCGGAGCTTCGAAGGAGAATATTTTGACGTAGCGATGTAGCAGATGTGCGCGAAGACGAAGTTTCTCTAGTAAAAATTCCTTGAGTAGCATGAGTGCAGTGTGATGACACATTCGTTAACATGTATCGATGGACAATACCATCTGCAGCGTATATAACTCTGGACACGCAGTGTTCCTGTGGTGGTACAGTAGTTTCCGTAGGTTGGTTGTTGGTCGCTGATGGAGGTGTAATGAGGTGGCATGGCGGTGTAGTAGTATAGATGTCATAGATGTTTTCATGGTTGATATCAGCATTGTGTGGTTCTGATAGTTGATGTCGTCTTTGATAGCGGTTTCGAGCGGCAGAACGCCAAATGGATCGTTGTTGTTCTTGTTGTACTTGAGTCATTTGTAACCAACGCGTTCTTTGACGGGTTCGATTAGAAGCGCGTTATCGTTCACGTTGCTCTTCTGTCATCATGGCTCTCCGAATTCGCGAACGTTCTCGATTAGCAGCTCGTTGATTAATACGCTGGGTTTCTGCGGTATCCATGTGGGGAAAGAGTTCTGATTTTGCTATACGACGAAAATGATATGTATTAAGTAACGTACGTGGAAATATTTAGCGTGATAACACTTACACATTAATTAAATAGTGGACAACACAGTAGGATGATGATACATGATCAAATGAAACATTTCGAACATGAGATACAAAAAAATAATTACAAATATTCATTGAAAAGTGAGAACAAAATATAATTTAGTTGCCTAGCCTATCTTTGCGAGAACGCAGGTCTAATGTCATAAAGTGTTACTTGACAAAATGTAGTATTATGCTCGTATATGCAGTATGCGTAATAATTTATACAAATAAAGAGTTCAAGTGCAAAAATTACAACAGTCAAAGCATCTTTTGAGCAATTGACTGAAACATGAGAGAACATAGGTGGCGTCAGGTAATGAATGGTGATGAAAAGGAATTTTAAATGAAGGCATGAAAATTAAGTAAAGGGCGAAGAGAGGGTAGCATGTAGTAAGAAAACAAATGAAAGTAGCTCTACAATATTATGTATGTACAATTCTCACATAGTGGCTATTCTGATATGGTAATATGATGTGTTTAGGGGGTACAAACAAATGAGAAATAATAATAGAGATGCAGTAAAAGCAATTTGAAGCATACTTGAGAAATTAACAAAAGAGTTGAGATATTTATTTGGGGTCCAGTACATTGCGCTTAGTAAATGTCAAACATGTGACTATATATTATTCAATAATTACAAATGTAAACTCCTATATATCATGTTTAACTTAGGAGAGTATACAGAAAGGAGTTGAGATAGTAATTCTACAACTCTCTCACTCAGCTCTGACATCAAAGAGTGTTAGCTCAGCAACAATAATCTTTTGTCCGTCTATGATGTGGTTCTGCATCTTTACTGCAGCTTCGCGAAGTGTCATTTCATCAGTGAAGATGACCTCACCCGTGCCAAGTGGGTGTCCCAGTGTGTCAATGTCAATCTTTATAAGTAATTATGTAGTACACATAAGTTATTTAGACAAAGCATGTAATATTTGATAAAGAGTTTTGAGTCATACATTTGCGTGAATGTATCCCGGAAGGCCTCCGAAGATGATCTTTAAATATTCAGTAGTTGTACAAAGGTTAAGGTTGCTAATTAAAAGGGTAAAGTAATAGTTTTCACGTATTTCTAGTGGGACATCGCTGTCGTAATTGAGTTCATTACTCATGAGCAGGGGTTCATGATTATGTGTCATGGATGACGAAGCTTTTGGCGTGGACATTGCTATTGTGTTAACTGTAATAAAAATGGTTTAGCAGACACTGTATAAAATGAAGGCAAATGAAGGAAGTACTGACTATACGAATTCAATTTGTGGACGTAAATAAGGTACGTATGAAATTTCATTTATGCATATGTATTACACAGTTGTCATAACTCAATCAATTTACGACAATGCTTATGACTGCATAGACGAAAAATTGGTGTATTTTTTTAGTCATACTTATTCAAAAAAACGAACATGTTTAATAGGTATAAGTTACGATTGTGTTATGAAATGGTATGGTTGTTTTGTTACTCATTCTAACTCGTTTGTTTTGATACAATTCAAGTTGTTTTTGTTTGAGGCACATATGTAATATGCTGACCTTGATAGTTTAACATTGAAAAAGTAATGTGCAGGAGCAGATGAATTGCCGACCTTGATTTGGGGGTTGCAGAATTGGAAGAGTGCTCGCAAGGGAAGCACACAGGTCAATTATTTGAGGGTCCAAAGATGTTCAGCCTGACATTTAGAACATACATGAGTACATAACTCATCAAAAACTAATACGCTAACATGACATTTAGAAGAGCATGCGTTGTGACAAAATAACAAACAATATATACTTTCTGTGAATGTATACATTTAATCTAACGGAGTTCAATAAAGTTTTAAATAATATTGTTGTTCAACTGTTCATAGAAACAGTTAAATAAAGGGTTGCATATGTTGAGGGAGAGTTGTTTAGTGGGTAGCAGTTTTGAACACAGTTGTTTATTGTTATCTTTGAAAGACGACACTTTTAGGCTAAGATGCCATCACATTCACGTATGTGTGCCTGTGTGGTCAAGCTTTAGCGTTCATAATGCATAGCACTCAGACGAAAGACATGAAATATAGCTTCATTGTTTGACTCCAACTATCAAAATCTCTTCCAATACACTAACATATAGTATGCTAAGTTTTTCTGTCAACATGATTTTCAAGATCTTGCATTGTTCCAGCGTCAGGCTGCGTTTTTCCAAATCTCTCCCAATACACTAACATATAGGCTCTAAAGTTTTTTTGTCATGATGTTTTTCAATAGGTTGCATTGCTGATGGCTCAGGCTCGGCTCAGGCTCAGTTACAGTTTAATTTTTGGGTTTTTTTCATAAATATCAAATATGAATACTTTCAAAAATATATAGTTCATTTTAAGTTCATGTTGGTAGTAATTTAGAGAGCTAGGAAATTCGTCAGCACCGTTGTCACTGGAGTACCCCTAAGAATGCATGGTAGGGTCTTTCAGAAGGACCCTCTTTGGCAATAACAATCAAACAGCAGCCACCTGGAGCAGTGTTTTCCACAAAAAATGTTGTATACCTACTTGTTTAACCAGTATATGCGTAAAAATTTTGTTTACGGGTTTTCCGTAATGTGAGTTGGGCCGTCTATGTTTCCCAAATTATAGACTGCAACACTCTTACTTTTAAAAGTACATAGAAATCGAATGTAATTATATTTCGTAACATGTATGCACCAAATCACATGTAATTATATTTCGTAACATGTAATTATAGACTACACCAAATTATATTTTGTAACATATATGCAGAAGAAGACGAACAAAAATATTTATTACTCAAAGTGAGTACTTTTCTGCATGGAATGTATGAAGTTCACAGTTGAACGAAATGGTTTTGTAATTTAAACAGCAAGAGAGGTACAACATGTTGTTATGGTAACTTTAACATTCCATAAATATACATTTTGCAAGAAAATGAAAAAAAGAAACTTACATGCGCAAGCTGTGTGATATCTATAATTATATAATAAGTTCTCATGGAAAAATGGATCAACTTATTCTCGTAAACATTCGTCATCCAGATATTGCAACACAAAGAAGGGGGCTAGTGGATGAGGTGGATCATAGTTTGGATTTCGGATTAGAGACGGTGCGATCAATGAGGTGAAGGCATAGCATTTTTGTCCATTTTGCATGAGTTGATAGACAGTAAAGAAATTGCATAAGAACATAAGAGTGCTAACATGAGAACAACATAATCATTTGAGGAATGAAAAAAAAACTGTTGATGAACATACGGAAATAACAGTACTATCATGAGAACAACATAATTATTTGAGGAATGAATAGCGACAATATTCCATAAAATAAGACAATCTCAAATAATGATGTAAAACAACATCGTATGTGTAAAAAATACACACGTCATGAGGTGTTATCGGGAATATATGCCTGAGAAGTAAACAATTCCAGCTTCCAGGAATATAAACTGTGGGGTAGTGCAACATTTGAACAGCAGATTTCTTTGAAAGCATGGCAAAGAGGCAGTAAAAATAACATTTTCTATCATGTTGAGTACAAATATGTACGGCAGTTGGAATTCCATTTTTGGATCATTTCTAATGGCACCAAATACGAGAGTTCATAAAGAAAACACAGAAAATGTGTAGTAAAAAACTGTGAAGAAAGTAGAGAGCATTACTTAGATGTGGCGGCAGAGTGAAGCATGATCAACTGCGGCTTATATGGGAAGGAAAGTATGGTGAAGATGCCGGACAGAAAATCTGAATGTGTACATAGGGAAAACAAAAATGTAAGGATAGTTCCATATCCAAAATCATGAAGCAATCTTGAAAATGGAGAAGTGAGAACTTACAGAAGAAGTTCGCAGACGTTAATTAGAAATGAGAGCAAAAAAACAAAGAGAGTGTGTACTGACTAACTGAGAAGATATTAGAATACATGGGAAGGAAAGGTTTTTCCATATCGCGGAGGCAAATGTGAAGCTCTACATAGGCAAACTCAGGACTTCAAATCAGAGGTTCATGTACAAAAGCGAAAACCAAGCTTCAAAATCGGTATGAGCAAACATGGCAATAAAATTGAGAAATACAATCTGTAGTAAAAAACTGAGAGTATAGTAGAGAATAGTGCGTAGATGTGGCGGCCGGATGAAGAAATATGAGGTGAGGCATAGATGGGAAAGAGCCGGTTTTTTAGATCGCAGAGGCACATAGGCGGAAGTTCTAGGCGAAAGCAGAATTTCAGATAAGAGGTCGATGTAGAAAATGGAACATGAAGGTTGAAAATCGGGATGCACAAACATGAGAATAAGATTGCAAATTACCGTAGGGCTAACAAAGAAACTGAGTTTGCAAATTAGCATAAGAGGTAATTACCGACCTCTGGAGTATGTGTTGACGTAAAGAGGTTGGGTCCCTGAAACGCTGGGCGGCTGCTGTTGGGCCGAGGAGGAGAAGCGAGGAGAATGACGGAGGAAGAGAGAAGCGAGTGAGGAGAAGATGCAAAGAGTAGGGGAAACTTATCACATTGAAACAGCGGCAGAGTAAGCGGTGGGCGGGGCACGCGGCAGGTGCGCCGCACAGACAGAAGAATGTGGCGTACCACGTTGCGGGAGATGATGCACCCTGAGAGCGGTGCGAGGACGAGGCGAATGGCGATGAAAGGATTTTTACGGGATTTCAGCCGCCATGAGAGGGTCCGAGCTGGAGGGGAAGAGCGGTGGGGAGGTTTTATCCGTATGTAGGCGTGACTGAAGGAGATGAAAGAGCTGCGGTGTCGCTTGCAGACGAAGCAGGAGGAAGTGCTGGCGGGGCTTTTCCAGGAATTCCTTTCGTGACGGAGACGGACGTTAACGGTGCACGGAGAGAGGCGACGGGAACAGTGATCATCTTTATTAATATATATATATATCTTTCACTATTATAAGGGAAAAGTTGTCTCTGGTGAAACATTCAAAAATGTCAATTATGCCCTTATTTTTATATTTTAATAACTTGACATATATTATGATCTATTTCAAAGAAATTAAAATATAATGTCCATTCAAGTAATTATACTATCAAAAAATTAGAAAAAATGATGAAAATCTATTTAAATTCAAAAAGTTTTTTAGCAGAGCTCAAACACCTACTATGGTAGGTTGTCATTAGACATATCAGCGGTCTATTCAAGGAAGGTTGTCATTAGGCATATTAGTGGTATTTTTAAGGTAATGACATTAAATCAATCAACTTTATTAAAATCAAAATTAATATTTTTTAGGTCAAAACGTATATTGCTTTACAAAATAAAAATTGTAATATTTATGTATATTTTTACGATCATTTTGAGTACTCATATGTATATGTTGCGGGTGAAATCCGCCTTGATGGGGCGGGCGAAGCCCTTCGTCGCTGGTCGGGTACTGTCGCGCATAGCCATAGGGGCGGAGCCCCGTGTCGGGCACACACACACACACACACACACACACACACACACACACACACACACACACATATATATATATATATATGGGATGTATCATATGAGGGCGTACGGGCAAGGGTCTAAACAGTTTCAAATCGAAAAATGTTCAACATGAAAGTTGTTCGTATCGACGATATCTACAACTTTCATGTTGATCACTTTTCGATTTAAAACCATCTTGACCCCCTTTTTTATTATCCGTAAGCCCGCACATAAAATTGCCCGCATATTATATCTACATATATATATATACGAGTGCCCGACATGGGGCTCCGCCCCTATGGCCATGCGCGACAGTACCCGACTGGCGATGATGGGCTTCGCCCGCCCTATCAAGGCGGGTTTCGCCAGCAACATATACATATGAGTACTCAAAATGACCGTAAAAAATATACATAAATATTATAATTTTTATTTTGTAAAATAATATATGTTTTGACAAAAAAATATTAATTTTGACTTTAATAAAGTTGATTGATTTAATATTATCATCTTGAAAATACCACTGATATGCCTAATGACAACCTTCCTTGAAAAAACCACTGACATGCCTAACGACAACCTATCATAGTAGGCGTATGAGCTCTACTAAATTTTTTTTGAATTTAAATGGATTTTCATCATTACTTCTAATTTTCTGATAGTGTAACATTGTATTTTAATTTCTTTGAAATAAATTATAATATATGTCAAGTCATTAAAATATAAAAAAGATAGCATATATCTTTGAAATATATATATATATATATATATATATATATATATATATATATATATATATATATATATATATATATATATATATATATATATATATATATATATATATATATATATATATATATATATATATATATACGAGTGACAGGCACGGGTCTCCGGCCCGATGACTAAGCGTCACAGTACCCGCCCAGCGATGGCAGGCTTTGCCCGCCCCCCACGGCGAGTGCTCGACATGGGGCTCCACCCCTACGGCCAAACGCAATAGTACCCGCCCGTCGACGACGGACTTCACCCGCCCCAGGCGACCGTGCCCGCAACATATACATATGAGTACTCAAAATGGCCGTAAAAAAATATCAATCACGATTGCAATTTTTATTTTGTAAAAAAAACGTGCGTTTTGACTTACAACAACTAATCTCTCTCCTTTTCTCCTCTCTTTTTCTCTCTCCACCTCCCTCTCTCTAGCTTTAGGAGCCCTACAATTTTTAATTTTTTTAATAATAAAACGATCCGACGACTGATAAATTATCAAATCATGATCAGACGGCTTTTTCAATTTCGAACTCATGAGTTTATATTTCTTTTATAGTGGTAAAGATGTAATTATTATTTATAATAAATAATATTATTTTTAATTTATATTTATATTATATATTAATAATACGAGCATCTTCGCATGAGCTATGCTCGTGCTCGATGCTCTCAGGCGTTGCACCAGCACCAAAGTGCTCCGGGGCCGCGAGTGGCGGGTGCGATGCCGAGCTGGTGCATTGCGTTGAAGAAGGCGACTATGCGGTCGAAGGCCGCACTCGTATATATATATATATACGAGTGCCCGACACGGGGTCCGCCCCTATGGCCATGCGCGACAGTACCCGACTGGCGACGACGAGTTTCGTCTCTCCCATCAAGGCGGGTTTCGCCCGCAACACATACATATGAGTACTCAAAATGACCGTAAAAAACATACATAAATATTACAATTTTTAATTTTGTAAAACAATATATATTTTGACCTAAAAATATTAATTTTGACTTTAATAAAGTTGATTGATTCAATGTCATTACCTCGAAAATACCACTGATATGACTAATGACAACTTTTTTTAAATAGACCGCTGACATGCCTAATGACAACCTATCATAGTAGGCGTAGAAGTTCTACTAAATTTTTTTTTGAATTCAAGTGAATTTTCATCATTACTTCTAATTTTTTGATAGTGTAATTTAGTCGTGCACAAAAAAACCGGTCCTAATCGGTCCCCCGGCGGCGACGTCGGGCTTCGCCCGCGCCCCTCCGCCAGCGACGGCGGGCTTTGCCCTCCCCCAGCGGGCTTAAAAAAACATTTCACCCGCCTGCTGGTAGGTTATATTATCATAATATATAATCATAATATATAATCATTATAGTAATATTATAATATAATTTATAAAAACGCGCCTTTTGGATCTGTGTCTTCTACGGGAATTTTTAGGGAAAGTGTTCAACATGAAAGTTGTAGATCTCGATGATATCTACAACTTTCATGTTGAACACATTTCTCTAAAAATGCCGTTTAAGCCCCCGATTTTTCCCCCGAAAATAATCAGGCGGAACATATGTGTATGTTCCGCCTGATTATTTTCGGGGGAAAAATCGGGGGCCTAAACGGCATTTTTAGGAAAAGTGTTCAACATGAAAGTTGTAGATATCATCGAGATCTACAACTTTCATGTTGAACACTTTCCCTAAAAATTCCCGTAGAAGGCGCAGATCCTAAAGGCGCGTATAATATAAATTTAGAGCTTTTATAGTCCCACACTGCCGGTAGGTTTAAACCTTTTGGGTTTAAATATAGAATTCCATAAAAAATGTTTGAAATTAGCGGGCTTGTGGACTGCTGGGCTTATCTTTAATTGTATGAACATGCAAGTTTGTCGGCTAGTTTTAAAACAAAGCTTTTAGCGAGTGTTGTTTCTTAAAGCCTTTTTAAAATTATCTACCTTACTTTAAGACCCCCTAGTAGTAGGTTTATGACCCCTAGTAAAATGTGAAGAGAGAGGGTTGGTTTGATCGGACGATTGCTGAATAATGCATCAAAATCAGATGGTCCAAATCACTCCAATGAATTTAAAATTCATGAGTTTGATATTTCTATTATAGTGGCGGACTGCTTAACCTTCTTCGCCTTTTTCTTCCTCGGCGGGGTGAAGGCGGTGGCGTCTTCCTCGCGCGGTCTTTTCGTTCTGGCTATGCCGAGGAGGCCAGACAGGGCGGCGAGATTGTCCATCAGCAACTTCTCAGCATCCGACATTTTCGGCGAGCTTCAGGGTCCGTCTCGAAAATCAAGCCCCCCTATTTATAGACTACTATACCAGCAGACGACGATACGAGCTGTCCAGATACTCGGTAGAGGTACTCGCCGAATAAGCGTTGGATGATTCTTTCCGGGCTCCTACGTCGCCCACAAAGAGCGGGGATTGTGTACAACCCGTATTCGACGAGGGTGGGTCCTACCACCGCCAGGTCATCAGAAGTCAAAGTCATCAAGCAAGATGGGGATCCAGATAAGCACCCCAGGACACAGGAGGTTTGGGCGAGTATAGCGAGCTCCCCAGGCCAACTCGCCAGGTGGCGACTATGGCCAGATGCTCGCCTCTTCTAGGCGAGCTCCCCAGGGAAGTCGCCAACTCGCCAGGGTGGGGGTATAAGTAAGACCCCCCCTCTTTGGATTTCCCTATAAATAGGACCCCAGGGGTACGAAGGAGAACAAGCAAATCTCGGCCTGAGCCCTCGCGAGTTCCAGCAATTGCCCTCGACTCGCTATTGCTCGAGCTCGTCTCCTTCGTACCTAGCTTGGCCAATCTGGTTGAGAAGGGGTTGCTCCTAAGCAACTGGGTACGTGGTGGGACCTTCCTGCCGTAGCAACCTGGGGTCTTGTTCGCACAGCTCGCTTCTGTTTCCTTATCAGAGACCGTCTTTCTGACCGCTCGACCAGTAACTTCAGGTGGCCTAATCCGATTTCTGAGGTTGAGATATTTCTCGGCTTCAACAGCCTCGTCCCACAAAATAGCAGAACATTGTTGTAAAAGTTGTTGCAATGCATAAATTTTGTTGAAGCTGCAGTATGAGTCTGCTTCGATAGGAACCGGAATTTTGAATCTTAGGTGTGCTGTATTTCCACCTGGGAGTAGAGTTGCTGTAATTCCGGATGATGCAGTGGCAAGTACAATGTGACCATCTTTGCGTAGTTGGGCAAGAAGTGATTTGTATAGAAACGTTTTTCCAGTGCCAGCAGGTCCATCAATGAAGAACATACCTGTTGAAGCCGAGAAATTTCTCAACCTCAGAAATCGGACTAGGCAACCTGAAGTTACTGGTCGGCCAGTCGGGAAGATGATCTCTGGTCAGGAAACAGGAACGAATTCCGCAAACAAGACCCCAGGTTGCTACGGCGGGAAGGTCCCACCACGTACCCAGTTGCTTAGGAGAAGCAACCCCTTCTCAATCAGATTGGCCGAGCTAGGTACGAAGGAGGCGAGCTTGAACAATAACGAGTCAAGGGCAGTTGCTGGGACTCGCGAGGGCTCAGGCCGAGAATTACTTGTCTCTCCTTCGTACCCCTGGGGTCCTATTTATAGGGAAAACCAAAGAGAAAGGGGGGTCTTACTTATACCCCCACCCTGGCGAGTTGGCGACTTCCCTGGGGAGCTCGCCTGGAAGAGGCGAGTATCTGGTCATAGTCGCCACCTGGCGAGTTGGCCTGGGGAGCTCGCCATACTCGCCCGAACCTTCCGCGGCCCGGGGTGCTGGTCTGGATCCCCAGCTTGTCTTGTTGCCCTTGACCTTTGATGACCTGGCGGTAGTAGGGCCCTCCCTCGTCGAATATGGGTTGTACACAATCCCCGCTCTTTTTGGGCGACATAGGAGCCCGAAAAGATTCATCCAACACTTATTCGGCGAGCATCCCTGCCGGGTATATGATCAGCTCGCATCGTCGTCTGCTGGTAGAGTAGTCTATAAATAGGGGGGCTTCGTTTTTGAGACGGTCCCTGGAGCTCGCCGAAGATGTCGGACGCTGAGCAATTGTTGAAGGACAATCTCGCCGCCCTGTCTGGCCTCCTCGGCATAGCCAGGTTGAAAAGATCGCGCGAGGATGACCCTACTGCCTTGCCCCCGCCGAAGAAGAAGAAGGCGAAAAAGGTCAAGCAGCCCGCCACTACAGTGGTCAGCTCGCCTCCACTGCCGCATCAGGTCGCCGCGGCGACTGAAAATCCCGTAGTGTCGTCCAGCACCCAGAGGGTGTTGAAAGACCTAGGGCTCGATGACCTCCCTGGGTCGACCCGAGGAAGCCCGCTGGAGAACCCGGGGGTGACCGAGGAGCTCGCGGCCGTGAAGGAGTCCGCGGCGTCTCAGGCCGAGGTCGTCACCGTGACAGGTCGCTACCTCGAACTCTTCCCTGCTGGGTTGTCGCTGCTCCTTTGCTGACTTCTTTTCTTATGCAGATTCTCCGATTGCCGCGGACGCGGCACTTAATGTCGTCCCCCTCAGCTCGGCGCCCTTACTCGCCCTGGCGGCCGACAGGCCGTCCAAGACCGCCTACACGGTCAGGATAGGCCTCGGCTCGGGGAAGGCGTCTGGGGCGGCATTGGTGAAGGGCCCCCCGCCTGCGAGTAAGGAGCTGCCGGCGAAAGCCACTCCTGCCGGGTCATCTGGGCCGGCGCGCGAGGTTCCTCCGGCGAGTACGGCGGCTGGTGTTGTTGCGAGCGGCGGGAAGATACCCCTGGTGAGCGCTCCATTGCCGCCGCCGCCGCCCGCGGTCGCCACTCCTGGCCAGACGCCGAGCACCGGCTTGCCCCCTCCGCCGCCTCTGTCTGCCCTGCCGAAGGACCATCCGCGACCTCCTACGCCTCCTGCGCCGAGGGCTCCGCACCATTCTGCGAGCTCATCTCAAGCTCCGCCGCTGGTGAAGAAGCCGGAGAGGCCGCGGCCACCCTACTTTCCTCCGCGGGTTGGAGACCCTGACTACGTCGGCCAAGGGTCTGGAGAGCGCGGGCAGGGCAGGCCTGCCGATCTTCCGAGTAGCTCTTCGGGGAGGCGAGATACCTCCGGGCGACCTCCTTCGCCGTGCCGATCCCGATCTCCTCGCCGTGGTGAGCCTCCTACTACTTTGACTACCGCTCTGCTTTTTCTGACCTGATGACCCATCTTCCTGCCTTGTCAGATCGCCCGGCGACCTCTGGGGCGGCTTTCATCGACGCTCTCGGGCTGCCGGGAGCGAGTATCGCCAGGCCGCCATTCGCGCCCACATGGATCTGGAGAGCAAGTTCGACCAGCTTGCTATCTGCGATCCTCACCGACGCATCTCGGCTCTGGAGGCGAGGATGGCCAAGGTCGAAGGGCTCCAGGCGACTTTGGAGAACTATGAAGCTCGCTTCCACGTGGTTAAAGAGAATGACCGCCAGCTGCAGTTGAACAACCACCGCCTGCAGCTGGTGCTTGACGAGCTGGCCGGCATTCAGGCGAGCATGGGGTCTGCTGGACGTCTGGCGAGGATGGAGGAGCAGCTCAGGCTTGGCGACGACGCGACAGCGCTGGCGACGGAGCATTACCGGCGTGCACGCGAGATTGGCTGGGCTGGGCGACATCCGCACCCTCCTGAGCGGCCGAGGGCGCCATAGTTTTTCTGTTTTTCGAATGTAACTCGCCTCGCGCGACTTGTACTTCCGGACATCTATTTCTAATTTGATTAATTCGTGTGCGCGAATATTCTCGCCTCTGTGTACGCGCTTTATTTCTTGATGTGCCGAGCTTTAGTTCACCTGATAATGTCGCAGGTTTATCTTCATCGCACGAGCTCGTTAGATACTCGCTGGGACGGCTGACCCCCCCCCCTTTGGGTTTGTCATATCTATAAATAGGAGGGGTAGGTGGGTCATAAAGCGTATTGCTGTAGCGATCTTCTTTCCTCCTGACGAGTATCTGAGCAATCAACTCGCCGCTCTCATTGCTTTCGGATCTCGCCAACATGGTCGGTGACGACGCCAGCGCTCGCCGACAGGCCCACGCAATTAACTTCGCGGACGCGGCTTTTAAGAAGCCCATAACCACCGAGAAGGAACTGGCGACCTTCAAGGAACGCTCCCTGCCTGACGGATACTCGGCCAGACTCCCCACTCGCAGCGAGCGCCTCAATACCCATATTGAGGGTGCGCTTGTAATGTCGCTGCGTCACTTCGACGCAGGCCTCCGGCTGCCCTTCTGGCCGGAGTTCTGCGAGATCCTGCGCTACATCGGGATTGTCCCCGCGCAGATCAATCCCAACGGCGTGGCGATCATCATGGGATTCCTATGCTTCCTTCGGGAAGAGAGGATCGCTTTCGACCTCTCCGTCTTCCGCCGCATCTTCGCCTTTGCGGCGACCTCGGAGGGGGTCATCATTTTTAGCAGCCATGTCTGCACCTTGGTTGGGACCGCGAATAAGGTCCATCGCTGGAGCGAGCAGCTGATTGTCGTTCATGGCGACTTCGGCGGTATTCTCGGCAGGCCGCACCAACCACCCGATGTCGCCTTTCTTCCTCCCATCCTCGAAGGAGCTCGCGAGCAGCTCTTCGAATACTTTCGCGGTCGGCTCTTTGACGTCATTTTCTGGCGACTAAACGTCAACGTGCTCGAGCCAGTCCACCCTAACGAAAGTAAGCCGAACTCGAAATGCGCCCTGGTTACTCGCTCGCCCTTTTGCCGCTGAAGCTAACTTTGTCGCGTGTTTTGCAGTTTCCAACGAGCTTCCGGAAAAGCCGCTTCCTTTGGCGAAGGAAGTCGCCGCCACGCAGTCGGATGCTCGCCCTCCTGCCGACGTTGGGGAGAAGAAGGCGGTTATGGGAAAGTCGCGGGCCAGCTCGCAGGGTCCCGCGAGGAAGAGGGCGAAGACCTCGTCGCCACGATCCGTCGATTGCCGGTCGCCGACGGGCGCCCAGTCGCCCCATTTCCACCCCAACTACGGCCTCGGGCAGGGGGTGGTGGACGCCTTCGGTCGCCCGCTCGTGACCTGGTCGGCGGGGGAAAACTCGGTGTCGCTGAGCACCAACCTCCCGTCCTGGTCGACTGACTGGGAGGACAATGGGGAGGCGTTCGCCGTCCTCCACGCCATCTACGGTCGGGCCGACGCGGAGTCCGTCATGGAGCTGACCCCGACGGAGCTCGCCCATCAGTCAGCCTGCGCGCTCGCGCGGTCTGCCGAACTGGGGCATTACTCGGCGAGGAAGCTGTTGGAGATGACCGACGCCCTCAAGGTCGTCTCCAAGAAGGCCATCGACCTCGGCATGCAGTCAGCCCGCTGGAAGGACTTCGAGGTGAGCTGTCCTTGGGTGGGTTGCTCGATTTGTGTCGTTGACAGGTCCTGACGTCGATCATCTCGCAGGCTGCCGAGATAGAAGCGGCGAAGAAGCTCTCCGAGTGCGAGGAGAAGCTCGCCGCCTCCCAGGCCGAGCTGGAGGCGGCCCAAACTCGCGCAGCGGTGATGGAGACGAGGCTGGTTGCTGCTGAAGGACGGCCGAGCTCCTCAACCCCGCTACCCGAGGACCCGGCGCGAGTGGTGAAGCAATCACGCGTCCTCTGGGAGGAGAGATCCTCCGTTCGCCGCGAGATTGCGTGGGCGGCGGGGAACGTCATACTCGCGCGCCTTAGGCTCGGGGTCAGCTCGTCGAGGGGGAGAAGCCGCTCACTGTCGACGAACTCATTCCCGAGCTGCTCGCCGAGGGGACTGTCCCGCCGTATAGCGCGTCGTCGCCGATCAGCTCCGGTGATTCTGACAGCAGCGGTAGCGGAAGCAGCAGCGGCAGCGGAAGCAGCAGCGGCAGCGGAAGCAGCAGCGGCGAGAGCGCAGAGAGCGACGACTTTGCAGATATCGGCGATATCGGGGATGATGAATATCGGCCTGATACTGGCGACGACGAGTCCTAGTTGCTCGCCGATATTCTTTTTGTAAACCAAATTTTTGACTTAATGATTTACACAAAGTTTCGGTTTTTTACTTCCTGACTGGATGTTACTCGCTAGGCTCATAGGCTCGGAGAGGAACGCTCGCTAGGTCGCAGGGGGATGGTCCCGACATCGACCATCCGCTCGCCGGGACCTACTCGCCCCTGCACCCGGATACTCGTGAACCTGCTGAGATAACCGCGCGGGTGGCGTGTGGGACATACTTGCATGCCCCCCGGGGCTCGCTTACTCGCGCGGTTCCAGCTCGCTTCCCCGCATGGGATCTGCTCGCCTACTCGCACGAGATCAGCTCGCCTGCTCGCACGAGGTCTGCTCGCCTGCTCGCGCGAGGCCTGCTCGCCTGCTCACGCGAGGCCTGCTCGCGCGAGGCCTGCTCGCCTGCTCGCGCATGACGAAAATTGAATCGGGCTTAGTCGTCGAACATAGCCTGCGGGCCCCTCATTCTCGTCATCGAGGAGATCGGCCGATTCCCGAGGAGAGGAGCTTGTGGGGGTACCGGTCTTACGACGCTGCTCAACTCGAAGTCTTGAACTACAATCGAGGAGATCGGCCGATTCCCGAGGAGAGGAGCTCGTGGGGATACCGGTCTTACGACGCTGCTCAACTCGAAGTCTTGAATTACAATCGAGGAGATCGGCCGATTCCCGAGGAGAGGAGCTCGTGGGGATACCGGTCTTACGACGCTGCTCAACTCGAAGTCTTGAATTACAATCGAGGAGATCGGCCGATTCCCGAGGAAAGGAGCTCGTGGGGATACCGGTCTTAAGACGCTGCTCAACTCGAAGTCTTGAATTACAATCGAGGAGATCGGCCGATTCCCGAGGAGAGGAGCTCGTGGGGATACCGGTCTTACGACGCTGCTCAACTCGAAGTCTTGAATTACAATCGAGGAGATCGGCTGATTCCCGAGGAGAGGAGCTCGTGGGGATACCGGTCTTACGACGCTGCTCAACTCGAAGTCTTGAATTACAATCGAGGAGATCGGCCGATTCCCGAGGAGAGGAGCTCGTGGGGATACCGGTCTTACGACGCTGCTCAACTCGAAGTCTTGAATTACAATCGAGGAGATCGGCCGATTCCCGAGGAGAGGAGCTCTTGGGGATACCGGTCTTACGACGTTGCTCAACTCGAAGTCTTGAATTACAATCGAGGAGATCGGCCGATTCCCGAGGAGAGGAGCTCGTGGGGATACCGGTCTTACGACGCTGCTCAACTCGAAGTCTTGAATTACAATCGAGGAGATCGGCCGATTCCCGAGGAGAGGAGCTCGTGGGGATACCGGTCTTACGACGCTGCTCAACTCGAAGTCTTGAATAAAATCCTGCGTCCTTACACATTTTGGAGATTAATCCCAGAGACATTTTGGCAAGAAAGAAACTCCCCCCGGAGGGACGCTCTTGATCCTGCCGAATCGGGGGATTGGTGTCCAGACCCGTCCCTCAGAATTCCTCTAGTTGGAAAAGAGATGCATTCGGGGAGACCTAGGCCGACATGCAAGGGGGGAGCTGATCTCGGCCGACAATGCAGAGGCTCGGTCTTACAAGAGCGCTTAAAGTCCCGAAACCTCGTCCCATCGTCCGAACTAGGCTATTCAGTGAGAACGGGTTGGAGTCCCGCATCCCGATTTGACAGTGAAGGTCGCTTCCAGGTACGATTAGGATGGGGGTGGTGTTCATCGAGGGTCCTTTTTCGAACGCGCTCGGAATTCACACACCTCCCTCCGGGCTCGTCCATACCCTTTCTTTGGCAGGTTATCCTGTCTTGCTGCTCGCTTGAGATCTTCCCCTTCTGGGTGTTTTACGAGGCCGGCCTCTCCTCAAGTCCTGGAGATCAGGGTGCAGATATGTTCCTCGTAGGTCCTCCAGACGGAAGAGAGATGCACTCGGGGAGACATAGGCCGACATGCAAGGGGGGAGCTGATCTCGGCCGACAATGCAGAGGTTCGGTCTTACAAAAGCGCTTAAAATCCCGAAGCATCGTCCCATCGTCCGTACTGGGCTATGTATGAGGAACAAATCGACCGCTGCCTCCCGAGGTCGACTACGAGGCGGACCATGGAAACACTCAGAAGCCTCGAGGCACATTTAACACAAAAAAGATGATATCCCGCATCCTTTGTTCATTAAGAATGTTTACAGAAATAGATACATAAGTTACCGCTATGGGTAAAATCTTTTCAAATCATCCCCGCTCCAGGTTCCAGGCAGCTGCTCTCCTGCTTGGTCTTGTAGGTAATAGCCTCCTGTGGTCAAGGCTTCTTGGACGATGAAAGGTCCTTCCCAGTTGGGATGGAGCTTGCCTATGGCGGCTCCCCGCCCAGCGGCGTCCACCTTCTTCATGACCAAGTCCCCCGCGAGGAAGTTCCTCAAGCGGACGTTTTTGTCGAAGTGCCTCGCCATGCGCCTCTTGGTTTCTTCCTGGCGCATGGAGGCTAAGTCCCGAAGCTCTTCCACATAATCTAGGGAGAGCCTCTGAGCCTCTTCATTCTCTAGCCGCCATTCTTCGCTTCCGTCTTCGGCTGCGATGACCCTTGGACTGTGCACCTCAAATTCGACCGGGATAAGCGCCTCGGACCCGTGTGACAGTTTGAAGGGTGTTTCCCCTATGGCCGAGTTCGGGGTGGTCCTGAGGGCCCAGAGGACGGAAGGGAGCTGTTCGGCCCAATTCCCCTTGAGATTGGTGATCTTCTTCTTTAGCAAGTTGATGATAAGCTTGTTCGCGGCTTCTACTTGCCCATTGCTCCGAGGGTGATGTACCGAGGCGAACCGAAGGTCGGTTCCCAACTGTTTACAAAAGTCTCCCAGTTCCAGGCTGGCGAACTGCGGCCCATTATCGGTGATGATGGCCAGAGGGATCCCGAACCTGCATGCAATTTCCCCCCAGATGAAGTTCTTGACAATTTGAGACGTGGTCCTGGCCAGAGCCTTAGCCTCGATCCATTTCGTAAAGTAGTCAACCATTACCAGAGCAAACTTCCTTTGCCCGCTAGCTTGAGGGAACGGGCCGATCAAATCCATTCCCCAAATTGCGAAGGGCCACGGAGCGGTAATCGAGCGAAGCTGCTGAGCCGGCTGGAGCGCGAGGGGCGCGAAGAGTTGACATTGGGAGCACTTTCTGGAATGGGCCTCTGCGTCCTTTCGGATGGTCGGCCAGAAGTAACCGTGCCTCAGAATCCTTTGCTCCAGGGTGCGGGTCCCGGAGTGACTGCCGCACTCTCCTAAGTGAATCTCCTCGAGGACCCGGGGAATCTCGAGTTCTGACAAGCATCGGGCCAGAGGGCCTGAAATGGTCTTGCGATAGAGTTCGCCGTCCTGCAGCAAGTAGTACGCGGCCTTATACCGAAACTTTCTTTGATCTTGCCCGTCAGATGGTAGTCGGCCTGTCGCCAGGAACGCGATGAACGGATCTCTCCACGAGGCCCGCTGATCGATCTCCATCAACTCGCCTTCTTCGATGGATGGTCGAAACAACTCGATGGCGGTTCCCCCAGCCCGAGGGCCGTATTTCGCAAGATTGTCTGCCTCGGAGTTGCGTTCTCGGGGCACGTGCTCAACGTGAAAGGATCGGAACCCCCCGATCAGGCCTTTGACCTTAACCAGATATTGCTACAAGATGGGATCTCGGACTTCGAACTCTCCCCGAATCTGAGATGCCGCCACCATGGAATCGGTAAAAGCCCTGATATCTCTGATTGCCAGTTCCTTGGCGAGTCGCAAACCAGCCACCATGGCTTCGTACTCCGCCTGATTGTTAGTGACCGAAAAATGGATCTTGACGGCTTGCTCAATCCTGGTCCCCTGAGGACTGACCAGCACCACCCCGGCTCCCACGGAGTGTCTCCCTGACGCGCCATTTACGAACATCTTCCAGGGGACCGGCCGAGAGACATCCGTGTCTGCCTCGACCTCGGCCGAGAAGTCGGCCAGGAAATCCGCCACGGCTTGTGCTTTGATCGCGACCCTCGGGGGTAGGAGATGTCGAACTCGCTCAGCTCCACAGCCCACTTGGCGAGCCTGCCGGAGTGCTCCACTCCGTCCAAGATACTCCTCAAGGGGTGGTCGGAGACTACCTTGATAGAGTGGGCTTGGAAATATGGATGGAGTCGCCTGGCCGAAACTACCAGGGCAAAGACTAACTTCTCCAGGATGGGGTACCGCGTTTCGGCTTGCCTTAGCACCCGGCTCACGTAGTAGATTGGAAGCTGCTTCTTTCCCTCCTCTCGGACCAACACCGAGCTGACTGCTTCAGCCCCTACCCCTAGGTAGAGCAAGAGGTCCTCGCCGCCCTGCGGACCCTGAAGGAGAGGAGCTCGAGTCAGCTGTTGTTTGAGCTTCATGAAGGCCTCCTCGCACTCCGGGGTCCACTCGAATTTCTGGTTCCCCCGAAGGGCTTTGAAGAATGGGGAGCACTTCTCTCCGGCCCTGGAGAGAAACCGACTAAGTCCTGCCAGCCTTCCGGTCAACCTTTGAACTTCCTTGGAATCCCTCGGGGACGTCATCTCCACGATGGCCTTTACCTTGTCGGGGTTAGGCTCCACCCCTAGGGGAGTAAGGAGGTGCCCTAGAAACTTCCCCCTTCCCGCGCCGAAAACACACTTGGCCGGGTTGAGCCGCATCTTGTACCTCCTCAGGGTGGCGAAGGTCTCTGTCAGATCCGCCACGTGCTCTGAGGCGCTCTTACTCTTAACGAGCAGGTCATCCACGTAGACTTCCAGATTCCGCCCCTTTTGCTCTCTAAAGATGTGATCCATCATTCTTTGATATGTCACGCCGGCGTTCTTGAGCCCGAAGGGCATCATCTTGTAGCTATAGCATCCGTCGCTGGTGATGAAGGAAACGTCGCGACAATCGGGGGGATGCATCCGGATCTGATGGTATCCTGAAAAAGCATCAAGGAAACTCATCACAAGAAACCCGACGGCGGAATCAACCAGCGCGTCGATCTGAGGCAGGGGATAACAATCCTTCGGGCAAGCTTTATTCAACATTGAAAAGTCGATACATAACCTCCAGCCCCCTCCGGACTTCTTTACCATTACAACATTGGAGACCCAGCCTGGATACTGGATCTCCGAAACAAAACCTGCTTCCAGCAGCTTCCCTACTTCCTCCCGGATGGGTCCCGCTAGAGTGGTGGCGCTCTTCCTTTGCTTCTGACGGACTGGGGCCGTCGCTGTATCCAGGTTGAGGCGATGACAGGCAACATCAGCATCAATCCCTGGCATCTCGGCGGCGCTCCATACGAAGACGTCCGCGTTTTCCTGTAGGCAGGCAGCTATCTCCACCTTCCCTTCCGGGGGTAAGGCTCCTCCGATCTTCAGCAGCTCCGACTCTCCTCTCAGGGAGATCACCTCTACTTCTTCCAGCTCCTTAGCAGCTTGCAGGCCCTCTTCCTGCTCCATCATCCTTTCCAACCTTTCTGCGTCGCCCATCTAGCTGATGGTGTTGACCGCATTCAGGTAGCATTCCCTGGAGGCCCTGGGATCTCCCCTGATCCTGACTTGGACGTCGTCCCTGCAATACTTCAGGCATTGATGATATGACGAGGGGACGGCCTTGAAGTAGTTGATGAGGGGCCGTCCGAAGATGGCGTTGTAGCCGCTGGGCGCGTCGACGATGACGAAGCGGCATCGGATCGAAGTTCCCCCGAGGGTGACCAGCAACTCAACTCCTCCTTCCACCTCTTTCTTCTCCCCGGAGAAGCCGAAGAGAGGCCCATCCGCTGCCTGAACCCGGGACGCTTCCACCTGAAGGCCGACGAAGGTTCTCTTGAAGATGACATTCACCGAGCTCCCGTTATCCGCGAGGATTCGGTCGACGGTGAAGTCCTCGATTGCTGCTTGAATCACCAGGGCGTCATGAAAGGGGTTCTCATTCCAGAGCATGTCTTCCTCCGAGAAGGTGATCTCGTTCAAGGGAGGGGGGGTCTGAGACGTCGAGGCGACGCTCCTTTTATAGATTTGGTGGAGACTTCCCTTGCGGGAAGCTCCTAGCCCAGCCCCTCCGTTGATTACTCCGACGTGCCCGCCTCCCGGACCGGGAATGACATTCCCCCTCCCTCCTTGGTCGATCATGTCTTCGTTTCTCCTCCTCTGCGGTGCCTGGTAAGCCACCTGCTCAACCTGGGCCTCCTGCTGCGGCTGCTCCCTCTCGGCCGCCGTTGCTTCCATCCTCCTCCTTGTTTCCCAGAACTCAGGGCAAGCTAAGGTTCCGTGCCCCTCCACTCGATGGATATCGCAGTAGAGGGGAATCGCCGCTTCCTGCTGCCGTTCCTGCCTCCTCTCCTGCTGCCTCTCCTTCCGCCGGCGCTTAGCGGCTCGCTGCGTGATGGCCATGGTTTCCCTTCTTCCTCCTCCCTGCTCCCGAGGGTTGTAAGCCCTCCTTTCCTCCTGACGGATGGGCCGCCTCCACTGGGGGCGATCCCTCGGGTACTGGAATCTTCTCTCCTCGCTCCTCGCCTCTCGACCTCCGACGGGCCTCCTATCCTCCTGCCTTCGAGGCCTCTCCCGCCTCTCCGCCTTTCTGATCTCCCTTCCCCTTTCTCCCTTCTCCTCTTTCCCCTGCGGCCTCTCCTGCTTCCTGTCGTTGCGCCCCTCCAGCGCCCTCTCCCTCTCCAGCAGTCTTCCCTTGTCTTGTCCAAGCGGTCGGTCTCCATCGAGCCGTGCCAGGAACTCCTTATTCCTCTCCTCTCCCTGGATGAACACATTGGCTCTCTCCACCATCTCCTCGAACGATTTGGGCGGCATGTGCCCCAACTCCATGTTGAACAGGCCCTGCTTTAGCCCAAACTTGAGGGCCACCATCAGGGTGAACCCGTCTACCTCTTCCACCTCCAGCACTTCCTCCTGGAATCGATCGATGTATCGGCCCAAACTCTCGTGCTGCCCCTGCACGATCTTGAAGAGGGCGGTTGCCTCCTTCTTCCTTCGCTTGGACGTCGCAAACCTTGCTAAAAGGCCCCTTCGAAGATCTGAGAAGCAGTAGACTGACCCGGCTGGCAGCTGGTGGAACCAATCTCTCGCGCTACCCTTGAAGGTAATGGAGAAGAGCCGGCACTTGAGAGCATCGGACATGTTGCGAATGGAGACCACATCCTCAAACCACTGAAGGTGTCCCACCGGGTCGTCCTTGTCGGAGTAGTACGAGAGGACTGGCTCTCTGAAGTTGTCGGGGACGAGGGCTGCGAGGATCTCGTCGCAAAAGGGGCTCCTCCCTTCCTGGCGGCGGCGAGTATCCTCCCCGCTCGAGCAGTCATACTCGCTCCATCGGCGAGTATCTCCATACCTCGCCGAGAGTTCTGGATCTCGAAACCGGATTCCCTGACTACTCGTCGGGTGATGTCGCGACGGGATCACCTGCTCTCCACTCGCCCAAGCGGGCTCCTTCCCTGCTCTCTGAGTTGGTATCTCCTCGCCCGGGGGTGTCCGGCGGTGGGGGGAAGTCGCCGTCACCTCAGGCGGATTGGATAACCCGTCGAGTATCGCCTTCTCCACTCTCCTTGCGAACTCTGCAAAAGCCGCCACTGTCACATACTCGCTACCTTGCCCCGGGATTCCAGCTCCCCCCGAGTTACCTCCCAACTCGCCCCGGTCTCCACCATCGGCCATCTTCCAACCACGACTTTCTTCTTCGGTCGCTATCCACGCTCACTGCACCAAGTGTTGAAGCCGAGAAATTTCTCAACCTCAGAAATCGGACTAGGCAACCTGAAGTTACTGGTCGGCCAGTCGGGAAGATGATCTCTGGTCAGGAAACAGGAACGAATTCCGCAAACAAGACCCCAGGTTGCTACGGCGGGAAGGTCCCACCACGTACCCAGTTGCTTAGGAGAAGCAACCCCTTCTCAACCAGATTGGCCGAGCTAGGTACGAAGGAGGCGAGCTTGAACAATAACGAGTCAAGGGCAGTTGCTGGGACTCGCGAGGGCTCAGGCCGAGAATTACTTGTCTCTCCTTCGTACCCCTGGGGTCCTATTTATAGGGAAAACCAAAGAGAAAGGGGGGGGTCTTACTTATACCCCCACCCTGGCGAGTTGGCGACTTCCCTGGGGAGCTCGCCTGGAAGAGGCGAGTATCTGGTCATAGTCGCCACCTGGCGAGTTGGCCTGGGGAGCTCGCCATACTCGCCCGAACCTTCCGCGGCCCGGGGTGCTGGTCTGGATCCCCAGCTTGTCTTATTGCCCTTGACCTTTGATGACCTGGCGGTAGTAGGGCCCTCCCTCGTCGAATATGGGTTGTACAATACCACTGTTGCGTTCTTGAATAGCTTCAGTAATAATGTGAAAGAAGTAGGATTGACCTTGATTTAAGGATGAAATAGAAATGAGATTTGTAGTTGACACTGGTATTGATAGTTCATCCTCAATTAAAATGGAGAAATTTGTAATATTCTGAAAGTTTGCAGACATTTGAGGCAGATCAAACTGTGTAATGCATTTGTTATGTTGTTGCAGAATGTTATCTATTTCACGAAGGAGTTTTTTTAGGACATAAATCATTGACAGATGATGATGAGACGTAATCTTCTGTCATCAATGCGTAATTGGCATTCCAGAGTTCTCTAACATTTGTAGGATTGCAAAATAGCAAAATTGTTGTAAATAAAGTTCGTAGTGCTGCGGGCATCTGAAATTCTCTAGCATCTTCCATACAGTTATGAAGACTGTTGTCTCGTTCTAATAGACCATAATGTTCGGCTGCGGAACTAAATATTGGATGGGTAATATTACCAACTGTCATCAGATGTTCAAAAGATTTTGATGCTCGAATATGATTTAAAAGCATGCGTAGGTAAAATCTATCTCCTTCTGAAGGATGTACTGAGTACATTCGAGCAATAACCTTTTGACGACGTCTTCGTTTATGCCATGTTCTTGAATTTAAATTCCATGTGTAGTGTTTTGGAAATTCTGTGTATAAATACCTGTGATGGTCGTTTGTGTCATTGAAACTGAAAAATTCAGTTAACATTGTACGGGAGTTGCAGTCGTTTGCAAGAATGTTATTTAGTACATCAGTAGTGCGGAACTGAACTTGATGTCTGTTTGGCAAATGTATTTGTAAACGAATAACTGAAGGATATGTTTGATACATATTGAATTTGAATATTTTCCAAAATGCTTCTTGAGGACAAATCCAACGCCCATTGATATATTGAGATATCTCATTTTGATCCGCAATATCGTGTATTTGAAATGAAACACAGTCTGGGCCTTTATGAATGTATTTGTATAAGTATTTAATACTTTTAATACTACTACAAATTTCAACATTTATATGATAGTCATATTTTAATAGAAGATATGGATTATATGGAAGAACCCACTGATTGTCAATATTAAAATCTGCAGCACGTCGTAATGTAAAATATCTGCCATTATTGCGTCGACGATATATTGGGTATGAGTCTGCTCCTTGAAGTGTATGTTCAGAAAAAATTTTTGGATATCCTTTTTTGCAGATACCATGTTTCATACATGGTGCTTGAGGATTTAAAGGTGTGCATGGACCATGAATCATATGCCGCACAACTGCATTGTAGAGCTCTGGTTCATGTTCAACATAAGGCAGTTCAGCGCGAACAATTTTGTTGTAGTCATCTGGAGTATTCATTTTGTCATGTGTATCCAAAATAATCAGCATGTGAACATGGGGCAAACCTCTTTTTTAAAACTCAATTACATGCACATGACTAATTGTTTTTCTCAAAATATGTCTATGAAAAAGATCTTCCTTTAATGTTGTGTATTTAGCGTGGAAGATCCGAGAAACAATATCAGGACGATCTTGAGCTGTTTGTCCAGGATATAGTGATTCTGTGATTTCTGGCCAGGATAAATTGCATGTCATTGTTAAGAATATATCTGGTCTTCCATAATGTCGAACAACAGCCATCGCATCTTGATAACACTGGTACATGTCGCGCGGGCTTCCAACAAATGATGATGGTAAGATTATGCGGTGACCTATATTTGCTGCATTACAATAAGATATTCGATTTTATTAAACTATTGAATATATACAGTAATGTTAATGTATATTGCAATTAGTAGTTTGTAATACCTCCACTATTTTCTCCAGCATTGAGGCAATTTTGTAAGCCACAATATAATTCAGCACGAAGAGTATTTTGATTTCTTTTAATCCAACGCAGTTTCTGAGTTTCTATTTTAATGTAGTTGTCAATAACATATTGTTGAAGTAGACGACAACCGTGTAAAAGTAATGATGAAGATGGACCACGGTCCTATAGTAAAACGAATACGAACGTAAATATATTCATGTGAACGTGAAAGTAGTTAAGTAAATAAATATTATGATGTATATCTGAAGCACATAAGAGTAATAGTTGCAGCAGCTAACACGTAGATTATTTAATCCCGTATATTCAGCTATCCAACCAAATGTCCCGTATGGGAGAAGAAGAGGGTGTTGAAGAGGATCGTAGAAATCAGTATATTCTTGCATGGTGATGATGTGACCCTCAGTTTATTGAACAATTATATTGCGCTCGTTTGAATTAAAATAGTCTTCAGCTCCAACAACGATAGCAACAACTTGTGAAGCGGTTGGCATGATATATTGTTGTTCACGTGCCGGTCTTTATTTAATAACTAATTTGCAGTTGTTAATGTCCTGTCGCTCAGAAAGTCGTTGAAACATTAACACAAATGGATTATACGTATCCAAAATTATTTTGATCTTTTGCAGTAATGACCGATCTAATTCTGAGCTTTCTTGTAAGCGATGATCAAGTTCATGCTCGGTATCATATATGTATAGCTGTAAGTATTGAGGTCTTGTATTTGGAACAGGCAGAAGAGATCCAATCTGATGATATATAGCTCCGTGAGCTCGGAAAGTGTAGACAGTGTGCTGATCAGATGCTAAAGTTGAGTCTAATTTAACACCCATAGACGTGAAAGAAAATACATGATTATATGAACGAATATATCTTTTGAAATGCCGACTCTCTACAGAGTCACTAATGTATAAATTATAGAGATCATTCAGGAATGGTTGAGGTGGTATGCGGACTCTGCAATTGTTGCAGCACATTGTCGTTATTTCACCATCAAACAACTTAGCACGATAGTAAGGACATATTTTTGGGAGGCTTAGTTGTAAGTATATAATATGGTGAGGTAGAAGTGATATGCGGGCAGTATTATGACTCCTGGGGTAATGACTTGTAGCAGTAATATTGTCATCAGAGGTGGAGTCATTCTGACTGTGAATATGATGCTCCGGTACTGCAGAGATTGCTAAAAAAACATTTAGGATAAACGTGTTAGGATAAGGTGGTGTTCAGATATAAAGAGTTTTTTAGACTATTGTCATTGCGAAATACGTACGATCTAGTACGCGTTGATGTGGAGGTTGCGTCAAGATTTGAGGTGCATCTGATGTTTGTGCGGAGCTTCGAAGGAGAATATTTTGACGTAGCGATGTAGCAGATGTGCGCGAAGACGAAGTTTCTCTAGTAAAAATTCCTTGAGTAGCATGAGTGCAGTGTGATGACACATTCGTTAACATGTATCGATGGACAATACCATCTGCAGCGTATATAACTCTGGACACGCAGTGTTCCTGTGGTGGTACAGTAGTTTCCGTAGGTTGGTTGTTGGTCGCTGATGGAGGTGTAATGAGGTGGCATGGCGGTGTAGTAGTATAGATGTCATAGATGTTTTCATGGTTGATATCAGCATTGTGTGGTTCTGATAGTTGATGTCGTCTTTGATAGCGGTTTCGAGCGGCAGAACGCCAAATGGATCGTTGTTGTTCTTGTTGTACTTGAGTCATTTGTAACCAACGCGTTCTTTGACGGGTTCGATTAGAAGCGCGTTCTCGTTCACGTTGCTCTTCTGTCATCATGGCTCTCCGAATTCGCGAACGTTCTCGATTAGCAGCTCGTTGATTAATACGTTGGGTTTCTGCGGTATCCATGTGGGGAAAGAGTTCTGATTTTGCTATACGACGAAAATGATATGTATTAAGTAACGTACGTGGAAATATTTAGCGTGATAACACTTACACATTAATTAAATAGTGGACAACACAGTAGGATGATGATACATGATCAAATGAAACATTTCGAACATGAGATACAAAAAAATAATTACAAATATTCATTGAAAAGTGAGAACAAAATATAATTTAGTTGCCTAGCCTATCTTTGCGAGAACGCAGGTCTAATGTCATAAAGTGTTACTTGACAAAATGAAGTATTATGCTCGTATATGCAGTATGCGTAATAATTTATACAAATAAAGAGTTCAAGTGCAAAAATTACAACAGTCAAAGCATCTTTTGAGCAATTGACTGAAACATGAGAGAACATAGGTGGCGTCAGGTAATGAATGGTGATGAAAAGGAATTTTAAATGAAGGCATGAAAATTAAGTAAAGGGCGAAGAGAGGGTAGCATGTAGTAAGAAAACAAATGAAAGTAGCTCTACAATATTATGTATGTACAATTCTCACATAGTGGCTATTCTGATATGGTAATATGATGTGTTTAGGGGGTACAAACAAATGAGAAATAATAATAGAGATGCAGTAAAAGCAATTTGAAGCATACTTGAGAAATTAACAAAAGAGTTGAGATATTTATTTGGGGTCCAGTACATTGCGCTTAGTAAATGTCAAACATGTGACTATATATTATTCAATAATTACAAATGTAAACTCCTATATATCATGTTTAACTTAGGAGAGTATACAGAAAGGAGTTGAGATAGTAATTCTACAACTCTCTCACTCAGCTCTGACATCAAAGAGTGTTAGCTCAGCAACAATAATCTTTTGTCCGTCTATGATGTGGTTCTGCATCTTTACTGCAGCTTCGCGAAGTGTCATTTCATCAGTGAAGATGACCTCACCCGTGCCAAGTGGGTGTCCCAGTGTGTCAATGTCAATCTTTATAAGTAATTATGTAGTACACATAAGTTATTTAGACAAAGCATGTAATATTTGATAAAGAGTTTTGAGTCATACATTTGCGTGAATGTATCCCGGAAGGCCTCCGAAGATGATCTTTAAATATTCAGTAGTTGTACAAAGGTTAAGGTTGCTAATTAAAAGGGTAAAGTAATAGTTTTCACGTATTTCTAGTGGGACATCGCTGTCGTAATTGAGTTCATTACTCATGAGCAGGGGTTCATGATTATGTGTCATGGATGACGAAGCTTTTGGCGTGGACATTGCTATTGTGTTAACTGTAATAAAAATGGTTTAGCAGACACTGTATAAAATGAAGGCAAATGAAGGAAGTACTGACTATACGAATTCAATTTGTGGACGTAAATAAGGTACGTATGAAATTTCATTTATGCATATGTATTACACAGTTGTCATAACTCAATCAATTTACGACAATGCTTATGACTGCATAGACGAAAAATTGGTGTATTTTTTTAGTCATACTTATTCAAAAAAACGAACATGTTTAATAGGTATAAGTTACGATTGTGTTATGAAATGGTATGGTTGTTTTGTTACTCATTCTAACTCGTTTGTTTTGATACAATTCAAGTTGTTTTTGTTTGAGGCACATATGTAATATGCTGACCTTGATAGTTTAACATTGAAAAAGTAATGTGCAGGAGCAGATGAATTGCCGACCTTGATTTGGGGGTTGCAGAATTGGAAGAGTGCTCGCAAGGGAAGCACACAGGTCAATTATTTGAGGGTCCAAAGATGTTCAGCCTGACATTTAGAACATACATGAGTACATAACTCATCAAAAACTAATACGCTAACATGACATTTAGAAGAGCATGCGTTGTGACAAAATAACAAACAATATATACTTTCTGTGAATGTATACATTTAATCTAACGGAGTTCAATAAAGTTTTAAATAATATTGTTGTTCAACTGTTCATAGAAACAGTTAAATAAAGGGTTGCATATGTTGAGGGAGAGTTGTTTAGTGGGTAGCAGTTTTGAACACAGTTGTTTATTGTTATCTTTGAAAGACGACACTTTTAGGCTAAGATGCCATCACATTCACGTATGTGTGCCTGTGTGGTCAAGCTTTAGCGTTCATAATGCATAGCACTCAGACGAAAGACATGAAATATAGCTTCATTGTTTGACTCCAACTATCAAAATCTCTTCCAATACACTAACATATAGTATGCTAAGTTTTTCTGTCAACATGATTTTCAAGATCTTGCATTGTTCCAGCGTCAGGCTGCGTTTTTCCAAATCTCTCCCAATACACTAACATATAGGCTCTAAAGTTTTTTTGTCATGATGTTTTTCAATAGGTTGCATTGCTGATGGCTCAGGCTCGGCTCAGGCTCAGTTACAGTTTAATTTTTGGGTTTTTTTCATAAATATCAAATATGAATACTTTCAAAAATATATAGTTCATTTTAAGTTCATGTTGGTAGTAATTTAGAGAGCTAGGAAATTCGTCAGCACCGTTGTCACTGGAGTACCCCTAAGAATGCATGGTAGGGTCTTTCAGAAGGACCCTCTTTGGCAATAACAATCAAACAGCAGCCACCTGGAGCAGTGTTTTCCACAAAAAATGTTGTATACCTACTTGTTTAACCAGTATATGCGTAAAAATTTTGTTTACGGGTTTTCCGTAATGTGAGTTGGGCCGTCTATGTTTCCCAAATTATAGACTGCAACACTCTTACTTTTAAAAGTACATAGAAATCGAATGTAATTATATTTCGTAACATGTATGCACCAAATCACATGTAATTATATTTCGTAACATGTAATTATAGACTACACCAAATTATATTTTGTAACATATATGCAGAAGAAGACGAACAAAAATATTTATTACTCAAAGTGAGTACTTTTCTGCATGGAATGTATGAAGTTCACAGTTGAACGAAATGGTTTTGTAATTTAAACAGCAAGAGAGGTACAACATGTTGTTATGGTAACTTTAACATTCCATAAATATACATTTTGCAAGAAAATGAAAAAAAGAAACTTACATGCGCAAGCTGTGTGATATCTATAATTATATAATAAGTTCTCATGGAAAAATGGATCAACTTATTCTCGTAAACATTCGTCATCCAGATATTGCAACACAAAGAAGGGGGCTAGTGGATGAGGTGGATCATAGTTTGGATTTCGGATTAGAGACGGTGCGATCAATGAGGTGAAGGCATAGCATTTTTGTCCATTTTGCATGAGTTGATAGACAGTAAAGAAATTGCATAAGAACATAAGAGTGCTAACATGAGAACAACATAATCATTTGAGGAATGAAAAAAAAACTGTTGATGAACATACGGAAATAACAGTACTATCATGAGAACAACATAATTATTTGAGGAATGAATAGCGACAATATTCCATAAAATAAGACAATCTCAAATAATGATGTAAAACAACATCGTATGTGTAAAAAATACACACGTCATGAGGTGTTATCGGGAATATATGCCTGAGAAGTAAACAATTCCAGCTTCCAGGAATATAAACTGTGGGGTAGTGCAACATTTGAACAGCAGATTTCTTTGAAAGCATGGCAAAGAGGCAGTAAAAATAACATTTTCTATCATGTTGAGTACAAATATGTACGGCAGTTGGAATTCCATTTTTGGATCATTTCTAATGGCACCAAATACGAGAGTTCATAAAGAAAACACAGAAAATGTGTAGTAAAAAACTGTGAAGAAAGTAGAGAGCATTACTTAGATGTGGCGGCAGAGTGAAGCATGATCAACTGCGGCTTATATGGGAAGGAAAGTATGGTGAAGATGCCGGACAGAAAATCTGAATGTGTACATAGGGAAAACAAAAATGTAAGGATAGTTCCATATCCAAAATCATGAAGCAATCTTGAAAATGGAGAAGTGAGAACTTACAGAAGAAGTTCGCAGACGTTAATTAGAAATGAGAGCAAAAAAACAAAGAGAGTGTGTACTGACTAACTGAGAAGATATTAGAATACATGGGAAGGAAAGGTTTTTCCATATCGCGGAGGCAAATGTGAAGCTCTACATAGGCAAACTCAGGACTTCAAATCAGAGGTTCATGTACAAAAGCGAAAATCAAGCTTCAAAATCGGTATGAGCAAACATGGCAATAAAATTGAGAAATACAATCTGTAGTAAAAAACTGAGAGTATAGTAGAGAATAGTGCGTAGATGTGGCGGCCGGATGAAGAAATATGAGGTGAGGCATAGATGGGAAAGAGCCGGTTTTTTAGATCGCAGAGGCACATAGGCGGAAGTTCTAGGCGAAAGCAGAATTTCAGATAAGAGGTCGATGTAGAAAATGGAACATGAAGGTTGAAAATCGGGATGCACAAACATGAGAATAAGATTGCAAATTACCGTAGGGCTAACAAAGAAACTGAGTTTGCAAATTAGCATAAGAGGTAATTACCGACCTCTGGAGTATGTGTTGACGTAAAGAGGTTGGGTCCCTGAAACGCTGGGCGGCTGCTGTTGGGCCGAGGAGGAGAAGCGAGGAGAATGGCGGAGGAAGAGAGAAGCGAGTGAGGAGAAGATGCAAAGAGTAGGGGAAACTTATCACATTGAAACAGCGGCAGAGTAAGCGGTGGGCGGGGCACGCGGCAGGTGCGCCGCACAGACAGAAGAATGTGGCGTACCACGTTGCGGGAGATGATGCGCCCTGAGAGCGGTGCGAGGACGAGGCGAATGGCGATGAAAGGATTTTTACGGGATTTCAGCCGCCATGAGAGGGTCCGAGCTGGAGGGGAAGAGCGGTGGGGAGGTTTTATCCGTATGTAGGCGTGACTGAAGGAGATGAAAGAGCTGCGGTGTCGCTTGCAGACGAAGCAGGAGGAAGTGCTGGCGGGGCTTTTCCAGGAATTCCTTTCGTGACGGAGACGGACGTTAACGGTGCACGGAGAGAGGCGACGGGAACAGTGATCATCTTTATTAATATATATATATATATATATATCTTTCACTATTATAAGAGAAAAGTTGTCTTTGGTGAAACATTCAAAAATGTCAATTATGCCCTTATTTTTATATTTTAATAACTTGACATATATTATGATCTATTTCAAAGAAATTAAAATATAATGTCCATTCAAGTAATTATACTATCAAAAAATTAGAAAAAATGATGAAAATCTATTTAAATTCAAAAAGTTTTTTAGCAGAGCTCAAACACCTACTATGGTAGGTTGTCATTAGACATATCAGCGGTCTATTCAAGGAAGGTTGTCATTAGGCATATTAGTGGTATTTTTAAGGTAATGACATTAAATCAATCAACTTTATTAAAATCAAAATTAATATTTTTTAGGTCAAAACGTATATTGCTTTACAAAATAAAAATTGTAATATTTATGTATATTTTTACGATCATTTTGAGTACTCATATGTATATGTTGCGGGTGAAATCCGCCTTGATGGGGCGGGCGAAGCCCTTCGTCGCTGGTCGGGTACTGTCGCGCATAGCCATAGGGGCGGAGCCCCGTGTCGGGCACACACACACACACACACACACATATATATATATGGGATGTATCATATGAGGGCGTACGGGCAAGGGTCTAAACAGTTTCAAATCGAAAAATGTTCAACATTAAAGTTGTTCGTATCGACGATATCTACAACTTTCATGTTGATCACTTTTCGATTTAAAACCATCTTGACCCCCTTTTTTATTATCCGTAAGCCCGCACATAAAATTGCCCGCATATTATATCTACATATATATATATATACGAGTGCCCGACATGGGGCTCCGCCCCTATGGCCATGCGCGACAGTACCCGACTGGCGATGATGGGCTTCGCCCGCCCTATCAAGGCGGGTTTCGCCAGCAACATATACATATGAGTACTCAAAATGACCGTAAAAAATATACATAAATATTATAATTTTTATTTTGTAAAATAATATATGTTTTGACAAAAAAATATTAATTTTGACTTTAATAAAGTTGATTGATTTAATATTATCATCTTGAAAATACCACTGATATGCCTAATGACAACCTTCCTTGAAAAAACCACTGACATGCCTAACGACAACCTATCATAGTAGGCGTATGAGCTCTACTAAATTTTTTTTGAATTTAAATGGATTTTCATCATTACTTCTAATTTTCTGATAGTGTAATTACTTGAATGAACATTGTATTTTAATTTCTTTGAAATAAATTATAATATATGTCAAGTCATTAAAATATAAAAAAGATAGCATATATCTTTGAAATATATATATATATATATATATATATATATATATATATATATATATATATATATATATATATATACGAGTGACAGGCACGGGCCTCCGGCCCGATGACTAAGCGTCACAGTACCTGTACAACCTCGGGCTCGCAGCCCAGCAAGAGGGGTCCAGCGTGGCGAGAGGGGCCCTGACGAGAGGAGAGGGCCTAGGCGAGTGAAGAGGGTTCGGCCTGGCGAGAGGAGAGGGCCTAGGCGAGTGAAGAGGGTTCGGCCTGGCGAGAGGAGAGGGCCTAGGCGAGTGAAGAGCGTTCGGCCTGGCGAGAGGAGAGGGCCTAGGCGAGTGAAGAGCGTTCGGCCTAGCGAGAGGACCCTAATGAGAGGCGCCTCGAGAGAAGGGCCGTCTTGGTTTCAGGGCCAGTTCAGGTAAGGTCGGGCCCACCTTCTGGGCCCTGGAGGTGGTTTTACTCTTTTACCCTGCATGGGCTGCATTTAGTCTTTTGGGACAGCGGAGTTTAGCTGTTGGCAGACCCAGCCAAGGGTATTCTGGTATTTTCACAGCAGCATAGTTTGCTTATTAGCAGTCCTAGTTCAGAGGCCTATAAATAGACCGGTAAGGTGCCTTAGAAAAGGAGGCTGGACTCCTCTTATCTTCTCTAAGGCACCTAGCTCAGTATTGGCTAGGGAGGGGAAGAGCTCTAGTTCTAGTCTCTTTCGGGTAAGAGGTGGGACCTCCTCACTGAAGCCTCCGGTCTAGTTCTTCGCCTAGAGTGATCCCAAGGGAGTAAGCACAAGCTGCCTCAGTAGTTCCGAGCTTTAGGTGGAATCGGCCTTGCTGGTTCCAACATTTTATGGTGCGGTGAGCGTGGAGCTGCAGCCTGTGCGGAAGAACGAGGGGTTATCTCATGGCGGGAGATGCGGGAGGAGGAGGCGAGAGGTCCCCCAGCCGGGAGGAGTATGTTGGGAGAACGGAGTTCATGACGTCCATTGGAGGGATCATGGATCTCCTCAAACAACTCGCACAAAGAGGCGAGTGCGAGACCCCCTCTCCTCAAGCGCCAGACCTCGCGCCCAGGGGAGGGGCCGACTCGGCGAGAATAGGGGAAGATGCGCCTGGGAGGCGGCCAGGAAAAGAGGTAATGGCGGAAGGAAGTCGGCGAGAGGTGGAAGGAAGGGAGCTCTTCCCTAGTCCGGCGAGTGCCGCGCCGGTGGACCTCGTGGCGCGAGTGGACCAGGCGAAGTCACTGGCGAGAGGATCTCCTTTTTGCGAGTTGGTCCTCTCGGCATCCGTTCCAGAAGGGTTCCGTGAGCCGGAAATGAACTACTACGTGGGGAAGGATGACCCCCTCCAACACTTGCAGTGGTTTGAAGACGCAGTTTCCATCAGACCCATGACGGACGCCTTCAAGTGCCGCCTCTTCGCCATCACTTTGAAGGACAAGGCTAGGGATTGGTTCCACCAACTCCCAACTGGTTCTATTTATTGCTTCGAGGACCTGAGCAGAAGTTTCCAACTGCGGTTCTCAACCTCCAAAAAGAGGAAGAGGAACCCGGAGTCCATCTTCCTGATCAAGCAGAGGGCAGACGAGTCTTTGGCTCAGTACGTAGACCGCTTCCAGGAGGAGATGTTGGACATTCAGGAGGTGCCTGGTTTCGCCCTCCAGATGGCTTTCACCGTGGGGCTAAGGGAAGGCTTCTTCAAGATGAGCCTCACCAGGAAGGCGCCGTTGTCCTTCGAAGGGTTGATGGAGAAGGCCGCGAAAGAAATAGCCATGGAGGCGGCAAACCCGGCATTCGCAAGGAAGTTGGCAAGGTTGACGGAGGTGGAGCAGAGGGAGCCAGGAGGGGGAAGACAGCCGGAAGGAAGGAGGAGAGAGGAATTAAGAGGGCCCGTACACCCGGAGCCGGGGTGGAGACAACCAGGAGGCCCGGTTCAGGGACCTGGGAGAGGTCCTCCGCAGGGGGGAAGAAACTTTTATCAAGGACCAGGAAGGTTTCACCCGCTAGGATGGGGGCATGGTCCGAGGCCACTCCCACCCCCACCTCAGCAGGCTATGGCCATAGGCAGAGGGAGAGGAAGGGGAAGAGATCGCGGAAGAGCGGGAGCAGGGAGGAGGAGGAATCCCCCAGAAGAGAGACGTGAGGAGGGAGTTTTGCCCTATTGTGACTTCCACGAGGAGGAGGGTCACGCGACGGCAACATGTCCCGAGTTCTTGGAGTTGAAGAGAGGAAAAGGAGGAGAAGACCGACAACCGGCAGTGCGGATTGTAGAGGTGCCAGGAGCTGGGGAGGAAGATCGGTGTGTAGACCGGTCAGATACAGGGGATCGAGGGGGGATCGGAGTAATTCATGGGGGGGTGGGAATCGAGGCCACCCGTAAGGCCAGTCTTCACACTATGTATCGTCGGAGCGTCGCCTCGACGTCACAAACCCCGCCCCCGGATGAGAAGATCACGTTTTCCAGAAGAGACCTACCTGACCACGAGGATCCTTTCTGTGACGCGCTCGTGATCAAGACTGCCATCGAGAACTTCACGGTATCTCGCATTCTGGTGGACAATGGGAGTTCCGTTAATGTAATCTTCAAGAAGGCTTTCATCGAGATGAGGGTGGAGTCTCGAAGGGTGTTGGCGGCGGATGGACCGTTGTTTGGCTTTTCAGGAGAAAGGAAGGAGGTTGAGGGAGGAGTAGGACTTCAGGTGACCTTGGGGGGGTTGTCCAGGAATTGTCGTTTCGTGATAGTGGACGCTCCCAGCAGTTACAACGCGATCTTTGGGCGCCCTCTTATCAGCGCCTTTAGATGCGTTCCATCCTCTTTTCATCAGTGCCTGAAGCTCAATTTGGGAGGAACCCAGATCAGGGTGAGAGGGGACCCGAAAGCGGCTCGGGAGTGCTATGTGACGGCGGTCAACACCATCTCGTGGATGGAGGATGCGGAGGAGTTGGGAGCGAGGATGGAGAGAGGGGAGTTGGGAAGAAGGGAAGCAGGAGTGGAGGAAGATCGGGTAGCGGAAGAAGAAATGGCTGGAGGAGAGGAGTTGGAGATGGTAGTGGAGAGGGGCATTGCGGTGGAGCCAGTGATGGCTGGAGAGCAGGTGGCTGGAGGAGAGGAGTTGGAGATGGCAGTGGAGAGGGGCATTGCGGTGGAGCCAGGGATGGCTGGAGAGCAGGTGGCTAGAGGAGCAGGAGGGGAAGGAAGTCTGGTAGTGGAGAAGGAGATGTATGAAGGAGACGGGTTGGAGAAGGGAGAAGGAGGAAAGGCCCAGGAGAGGGTGGCTACTGTGGAAATCTCAGGAGTTGGGTGCGGGTCGAAGGATCTGGAGGAAGAGCTGAGAGAACAGGAGGAGGAAGAACCCTCGAGGTTGAGGGCGGCGGTAGAAGTTCTGGAGGTCGAGATCCTCACCGAAGATGGGAGAAAAGAGAAGATAAAGATCAGCGGTGAGCTCACTCCGCAGGACCAGGAAGAAATTCGGAAGTGTGTAGAAGAGAACATTGATGTCTTCGCCTGGAGCGCAGCAGACATGCCGGGGGTCAACGCGGATATGGCGTGCCATCGTCTCGACCTCGACCCCGGGGTTCGCCCCATTCAGCAGAAGAAGAGAGACATCGCCTCCAAGATGGCCGGGCCCATCAGAGAAGAGGTAGAGAAGCTGCTCCGAGCGGGATTCATATCGGCTAACAGGTATCCGGGATGGGTGAGCAACGTTGTAATGGTGAAAAAGGGGGAGGGCAAGTGGAGGATGTGTATCGATTTCTCTCTCTTAAATAAAGCTTGTCCTAAGGATTGTTACCCCCTGCCTCGGATCGACGCGCTGGTTGACTCAGCCGTCGGTTTCTCACTAATGAGTTTTTTAGATGCTTTTTCAGGGTACCACCAGATACGCATGCACCCTCCGGACGTCAAGGATGTCACCTTCGTCACGGAGGATGGTTGCTTCAGCTATAACATGATGCCCTTTGGGCTAAAAAATGCGGGGGCAACCTACCAAAGGATGATGGACCGGATCTTCCGTGAGCAGAAAGGGCGGAACCTCGAAGTCTACGTGGACGACTTGATGGTAAAGAGTCGGGACCTCGGGTCTCATGTCCTAGACCTACAGGAGACCTTTGCAACCGTTAGAAAGTATAAGATGAGGCTTAACCCTCTGAAATGTGTGTTCGGGGCCAGCCGAGGGAAGTTCTTGGGACATCTCCTCACCCCTGAAGGGGTGGAGCCCAACCCTGACAAGGTAAGGGCGATACTGGAGCTGGGATCTCCTAGGAATGCCAAAGAAGTCCAACGTCTCACTGGTAAACTAGCCGGTTTGAGCAGGTTCCTCTCCAGAGCGGGAGAAAGGTGCTCTTCTTTCTTTCGAACCCTGAGGGGAGGGAAGGAGTTCGAATGGACCATTGAATGTGAGAAAGCCTTCGCGGCTCTAAAGCAGCAACTCACTCAGACGCCGCTACTTCAGGGGCCGAGGGAGGGGGAGAACTTGCTCCTCTACCTCGGGGTAGGGACGGGGGCGGTCAGCTCAGTCCTCGTCCGCGAAGAAGGGAAGAGGCAGTTCCCAATCTATTATGTAAGCAGAGTCCTCAAGAAGGCAGAGCTGAAGTACCCCATCCTTGAAAAGTTGGCTTTCGCTCTCATTGTGTCGGCCCGGAAGCTCAGACCCTATTTCCAAGCCCACGCCATCCAGGTTGTGACGGATCACCCCCTTCGCCGTATCCTCGGAGGGGTCGAACACTCGGGGAGGTTGGCCAAGTGGTCGATAGAGCTCAGTGAATTCGACCTCTCCTACGTTCCTCGAGAAGCTATTAAAGCACAAGTGGTGGCGGATTTCTTGGCAGACTACGTACTGGAGGCCGAAGAAATGGAGGTACCTCCCGTAGCAGCATGGAAGATGCTGGTGGACGGAGCTTCTGGTAGGAATTCTTTCGGGGGAGGGGTCATCCTGGCGAGTCCTGAGGGGACTAGGATTGAACAAGCTCTGAAAATACAATTCACCCTCACCAATAATCAGGCGGAGTATGAGGCCATCATCGCCGGACTTCGGTTGGCCAGGGAGTTGGGTATACAGGATATCAGGGTCTTCACGGACTCCTTGGTGGTGGCGCGACATATCAGCGGAGAGTTCGAGGTGAGGGAGCCGACTCTCCAGTTGTACCTAGTGAAGATAAAAGGCATAGTTGGACAGTTCCATAGCTTCTCCATTCAGCATGTTCCTCGAGAGGAGAATGCTCGGGCAGACCTGCTCGCGAAGCATGGCCCTCAGGCCGGAGGGACCATGACCGAGCTCTTCAGACCCTCCATAGAAGAGGGGGAGGTGATGGAGATCGACCAGGAGAGGTCTTGGATGGATCCCTTTGTGACTTTCCTGGCGTCGGGACGACTACCCGAGGGGGATCTCGAGAAGAAACGAATCTGATACAAGTCGGCATACTATTTGTTGAAGGAAGGAGTACTTTATCGAAAAACGTTGTCCAGACTGTTAGCCCGATGTGTATCCGAGAAGGAAGCACCAAGGGTGCTGGAAGAGGTCCATTCGGGAGAGTGCGGGAGCCATTCGGGGAGTCGAACCTTGGAAGGGAGAGTGCTAAGGCAGGGCTACTTCTGGCCTACCCTACGAAGAGATGCAGAAGAGCTTGCTAAAAGGTGTAGGAAGTGCCAGGAGTTTGCTCCTTTGCAGCTCCTTCCAGCGCAAAGGCTGCGAACGATCACCTCCCCTTGGCCCTTCGCCATATGGGGATTGGATCTGGTAGGACCGTTTCCTCAAGCCAGTGGTCAGAGGAGGTTCCTACTGGTTATGGTGGATTACTTCTCAAAGTGGTTAGAAGTTAAGGCCCTGGCAAAGGTAACCTCGCAGGTGGTGAGGAATTTCGTATGGGGGGAGATTATTTGCCGGCACGGGCTTCCTTTAGCCATAGTCACCGATAACGGGCCGTAATTTGCTAGCAAAGAGTTTGTGGATTTTTGTGCACAGCTCGGCATAGACCTTCGGTTCGCCTCGGTCCATCATCCACGAAGCAACGGGCAGGTCGAGGCAGCAAACAAGATTATAGTGAACCTCCTGAAGAAGAAAGTAGAGAACTTGAGGGGGAGCTGGGTGGAACAGCTCCCCTCTGTCCTGTGGGCTCTGCGAACTACACCCAACACGGCCACCGGGGAAACGCCCTTCAAACTCTCTCATGGCTCCGAGGCCGTCATACCTGTGGAATTTGAAGTTGAATCGCCTAGGGTCACAGCAGCCAGAGAAGGAGAGGAAGGGTGGCAGTTCGATAATGGAGAGGAGCAGAGACTTACTCTCGACCTCGTGGAAGAGCTCAGAGAACTAGCAACAGTCCGACAGGAGGAGGTCAAGCGCCGGATGTCCCGGTACTTCGATAAGCACATCCGGATCAAGCAGTTTCAAAAGGGGGATTTGGTCCTCAAGAAGGTAGATGCTGCAGGGAGGGGAGCCTCGGTGGGGAAGCTCAACCCCAATTGGGAAGGTCCTTTCATAGTAAAAGAAGTCTTAAAGTCAGGGGGGTATCACCTCCAGGATGTGGACGGGATACCCCTGGACTGCGCCCGCAATGGCGATGATCTGAAACGTTTTTATCCATAATAATAAAAGTCTTTTGAATTTACTTGAGCGTATCGTTAATAATCCTCCCTCTTTTGAATATGCTAATACTATACCGCAGGGCGCCCTCCTTCAGAGGACGAGAGAGCGACGGTTGGAGGAGAAAGAGGAGAGGAGACCCCGAGAAGACCCGCTGTCCAGGCTACCATCGAGCTGGCAGGTCTGTAGGCTCACTCGGTGGTTGGAGGAGAAAGAGGAGAGGAGACCCCGAGAAGACCCGCTGTCCAGGCTACCATCGAGCTGGCAGGTCTGTAGGCTCACTCGGTGGTTGGAGGAGAAAGATGAGAGGAGACCCCGAGAAGACCCGCTGTCCAGGCTACCATCGAGCTGGCAGGTCTGTAGGCTCACTCGGCGGTTGGAGGAGAAAGATGAGAGGAGACCCCGAGAAGACCCGCTGTCCAGGCTACCATCGAGCTGGCAGGTCTGTAGGCTCACTCGGTGGTTGGAGGAGAAAGAGGAGAGGAGACCCCGAGAAGACCCGCTGTCCAGGCTACCATCGAGCTGGCAGGTCTGTAGGCTCACTCGGTGGTTGGAGGAGAAAGAGGAGAGGAGACCCCGAGAAGACCCGCTGTCCAGGCTACCATCGAGCTGGCAGGTCTGTAGGCTCACTCGGTGGTTGGAGGAGAAAGATGAGAGGAGACCCCGAGAAGACCCGCTGTCCAGGCTACCATCGAGCTGGCAGGTCTGTAGGCTCACTCGGCGGTTGGAGGAGAAAGAGGAGAGGAGACCCCGAGAAGACCCGCTGTCCAGGCTACCATCGAGCTGGCAGGTCTGTAGGCTCACTCGGTGGTTGGAGGAGAAAGAGGAGAGGAGACCCCGAGAAGACCCGCTGTCCAGGCTACCATCGATCTGGCAGGTCTGTAGGCTCACTCGGTGGTTGGAGGAGAAAGAGGAGAGGAGACCCCGAGAAGACCCGCTGTCCAGGCTACCATCGAGCTGGCAGGTCTGTAGGCTCACTCGGCGGTTGGAGGAGAAAGAGGAGAGGAGACCCCGAGAAGACCCGCTGTCCAGGCTACCATCGAGCTGGCAGGTCTGTAGGCTCACTCGGTGGTTGGAGGAGAAAGAAGAGAGGAGACCCCGCGAAGACCCGCTGTCCAGGCTACCATCGAGCTGGCAGGTCTGTAGGCTCACTCGGCGGTTGGAGGAGAAAGAGGAGAGGAGACCCCGAGAAGACCCGCTGTCCAGGCTACCATCGAGCTGGCAGGTCTGTAGGCTCACTCGGCGGTTGGAGGAGAAAGAGGAGAGGAGACCCCGAGAAGACCCGCTGTCCAGGCTACCATCGAGCTGGCAGGTCTGTAGGCTCACTCGGTGGTTGGAGGAGAAAGAGGGGAGGAGACCCCGAGAAGACCCGCTGTCCAGGCTACCATCGAGCTGACAGGTCTGTAGGCTCACTCGGTGGCTGGAATAGATGGGAGAGGAGGGACCCAACGCTCTCGGGTCCTCTGCGAGCGAGTGTTTGGGTTTTCGTGTTAATGTCCGCTAGCAACAACGGAGGTCGGCTAATCGGAAAAACCTATCCCCCCTAGCAAAAAAGGGATGCTTCGGGGAAGTCACCACATAAAGAAAAAAAGAGGAAGGAAAAAAAGGGAGAGAGGGAAGATAGCAAGCCCTCCCTGTCCACTCGCACTGAGAGGAGCCGTCCCGAGAGCCGAGGGCGAGTAAACACTCCTCTCGCTCACGGAAAACCAGGGAGGCCCACCCACTCGCCCCAGGAGCCAAGCCCACGGGTAATAACTAGGCGAGAGGAAAGGCTGTTTTTCTCTCGCCTATCGATAATCTCGAGGTTTCCTCGAGCAATCCCGGTATAAAAGAAAGGGCCGGCCCTAAAAAGGCGCGAGCAAGAATATATATACTTATATACATGCACGAGTCATGTCTATATTTTAAGACAACGCATTCGTAAGATAAGGAAGAAGCGAGAGGCGAGCAAAAAGTAAGAATTTAAACATGAGTCATAACAGCGTTCAAACATCCTACGGCTATGAAATAGGAAATATTACAATCCCAGCAAAAGAAAGGAAAAAGAGGGCCCTAACCCCTCTCACTCGCTGAGGGATCCTCGTCCTCGCCATAGATCTCGGGCACGAGGTCTCGAGCAGTGATATCTTCGCAGCCGTCTTTTACAACACCTAGCTCCCGCATCATCTTGAGGATGAGCTCGGCGGTCCTTATGTTGACATCCTTACAAAATTCCTCCACATCATCGTGGGTATAGCGCGCGAGAGGAAGTGGGGAGGCCTGCAAACGGGGAAGGGGAGCTTCCTTGAGCCTGGCGTTCTCCGCCTTTAGCTCTCTTACTTCGGCCTCCAGCCCTTCCACCCGCGAACGTAGCCGATCGGCCGTCTCGGCATCCTGCGAGAGAAAAGGAAAGGTAAAAAAGTGAAAAAGAGAGGGGGTACTGGGGCAAGTGCCCGTAGAACAGTGGCGGGGTGTTGACTTACCACTCCGCCGCTAGCTTTCGCCAGAAGGCTTTCGGACACCTCCAGCCGCTTGGCAAGGTCCCCCGACTTTTCGCGCTCGGTCTCCAGCTCGGTGTGTATCTCCTTCCAGCTTTTGGTGTTGAAAATCAGGCGCCGCGAGAGGCGGTGCGACAGCTCTAAAGTGCGCAACTGCGAGTGTGCCGTCCTCAGGACTAGGTCTCGCGTGGTGGCTGCGTCGAGCGGATCGGGAGTAAGGCCTCCATATAGGCCGAAGCCCAAGGAGAAAGCGTGAGCACTGGGCTCAGCCTGCTCTCTCCAGGAGGGCAGGAGGGTGGAAATGGAGACTCGGTAGGACCCCTTATCCCAAATCAGAGAGGGGTCATTGTTGCCGTCAGGGACCGCCGGCCCCAGGTCGAAGTTGAGGTGATCGGACGGCGGGGGAATTTGGGAAGTCCCCTCGCGAGAGGGGAATCGAGGAGAAGGGCAGGATGAACTCGCCAGGGGAGCGAAGGGGGCTGCCCCCTCGGGGAGCGAGGTCATTTTACGTGGAGAAGTTAGAGGAGGCGAGTGGGGAGACCGGGACCCCACGGAAATAGGGCTCAGTGATCCCGGCGTCCCCGCGAGATCGGCAGGAGCTTTGCCCTTCCCGGAGGGGAAGGAGACGGTCTTCTTGGTCTTCATCCGCATCTTCTTCGAAGGACTAAGGCGAAGCGGCGCGGAATCCTCGGCCACCCTCTTTTGGGGGAGAGGGGCCAGCGATTCTCTGGCCGCCTCGGCCGCCATAGTAGCGAGAGCCACATCGGGGGAAGGCTTAATGGCGCTTCGATAGGGGGGATGCGTTGGCACGACCCTCTCTCCTGAGAAGAAAGGAGAGAACGAACATCAGAAGAGCTCTCGCGAGAGAAAGAGGCGAGAAGTAATGAAAAGAGAAGTTCGAAGTATACCTTCCCCGGGGAGCACGGGGGGTAGAGAGGTGAGCCCTCTTCTCAGATAACGAACTTCAAAGTTCTTCCCTGCAAGGTATTCACAGAGAAGTCTATCCGTTCCGCCTACCTGAGGGGAGGTGTAGAAGGTTTCAGCAGGAGACACCGGCGCGAGAGGAACTCCGCCTAGATTCCCGCGGATGAAAACAAAGCGAGTGAGCCAGTGGTGATTCTTGTTAGGGGTCTCGCACACCTTCAGATTCAACCCAGTAAAGAAGGACACTCCGTCCTGATTGGCGTGGTACACGAACATCTTACGGAAGACGGTAAGACTGAACTCTATTCTCTCCCTCCGCATGTAGCAGGCGAATGCAATGATGACGGAGATGGCATTCGGATTCAGTTGAGCGGGTACAACACCGAAGTACTTCAGGACCTGTTTTACCTCTGGCCAAAAGGGAAGTCGAAGCCCAGCTTCAAAGTGGGAGATTGGGAAGGCGAGTTCTCCCGGGTAGAAAGTGTTGATGCTCTCACCGACCCGGGGAGGGCGCGACTCAAAGCCTTCTGACAGGTAGTCGCTCCGAAAGGCCTCGTAATCGTCGGCAGAAAGGCGACCGGGGGGGAAGTCGTGGTCGGTGAATCGTTTCCCGCAGCGGTTGCGCCCCTCACTCCCTTCAGACCTCCTCTTTGCCATCTTGAGCGCAGGGCGAGACTAAAGGGAGGGACTGGCGAATGGGGAACGCGCGAGTGTGCGCGAGAAGCGGGAGAGGCTGGAGAGCGAGTCGAACAGCAAGAAGAAGAGTACTCGCGGGTTGGAGTCTAAGGAAAGCATACCTCTTGTTTTGGCAGGGGGGGGGTATTTATAACCTTCCCCGGTACCTCGGTACGGACAAGGTGGTTGCGTCAGGAGAAGGGAAGAGTCGGCCGACCCTTCGCCCTCCGGGCCTCGGGCAGCGGAACGCCAAGTGAACGGCCTTCTCGAAAAAAGAGCGGTGAAAAGACAGCGGGACAGACAGCTAATGATGAAAGCCAATAATGTGAAATAGAAATCATTTAAAGAAGCAGTAGTGACGATTAAACCGACATTATGAAATTAATTAATCCCGCGCGTAGCGGGCGGCGAGTTCAAAAGGGCGCACAGCAGGCGCTATATCAGTCAATACTATTACAGCTAAGAAGAGAGTTATTTAGCGGAAGGCGGGAAGCGAGAGGCGACTGCAGGAGGAAAGAACGCTCGGGCTCCGTCAGTTCTTGTCCCACCTCCATCGTCCTCCACGACCTCTCACGCAGGGGGGGCGATGGGGGAAGTGGAAGGCGCGAGCAGCCGCAACACCGCGCCGGGCGTAACGAAGCTGTTGATCGACATCGTTCAGAATCGCTAGAGGATCAGTCTGGTCCACCTCCGTGTCGACATCAATCTCATTTGACAGGCGAGCACATTCCATTTCGAGCCAATCAATTCGGTGGTCCGCGACCTGCTTTCCTTTTTCCAGTGCTTGGATGAGCAACGCGTGTTTCCGCAGCATCTCGGCCACCTTTCGCTTCATCTCTATGGGGTCCGCGGGATCGCCCAGATAATCGTCAATCTCGTCTACTGGCGGAGGAGGCGAGAAGGCTTCTCTCCCAGAATAACCCTCAGTCGGCGAGTCAGCGGCCAGAGTGCTCTCGGCAGGCCTCCCACTCGCACCTGCCAGAAGACCAATATTGGCTGGGAGTGGCGGAAGGAATAGCAAGGACGGAGCAAGTCAGTGATAAGATCTCTTACCAATTCGGCGAGTGCGGTCCGAAGCGGTGGAAGGGTCATCCCTCTTCGTCACCGGCGTAGAAGGGAGGGAGTCCTGGGGTGAGAGGCGCTGAGAAGGGAATTCGGAGATGTTTATTCGGATGGTCTCGGGGCGCTGAGAGGCCTCCAAAAATCTCTGAGAATAGACAGCAGATAAAGAAGGGGCAGTAGCAAGAAACCCGAAAAGGTTGGAAGAACGTACTTCTTTCCCCTTGAGGCTAGCGGGGGCCGGGGGCGTCGATCCCCTTGGATGGGTGCGAGAGGGTTCCTCAGCCAGAATATGAGGCTCCAGAATTTTGGTCCTCTTAGGAGGTGAGGCGGATAGCGGTAGCGAGGGAGGAGCACGGGCAGGGATCTTGTTCAGACCCGCCGCCGTCGCCCTATTCCGCTGGCGCACGGCCGCGAGGCGGTCCCGGACGCTTTGGTTGAGAGACATGGTCAAGCGTTAAGGAGAGAGAAAGTAAGGAAGTACCCCCTTTGAGGGAAGGGAGGTTCTGTATTTATAGGTCAGGCAAAAGATTCCCTCAATAAATTGGCTGTACCATCGCGAGCCTCGGTTGGACTATCTTTCCGAGTTTGTGCCAACCTCGAAAAGAGCGGGGATTGTGTACAACCTCGGGCTCGCAGCCCAGCAAGAGGGGTCCAGCGTGGCGAGAGGGGCCCTGGCGAGAGGAGAGGGCCTAGGCGAGTGAAGAGGGTTCGGCCTGGCGAGAGGAGAGGGCCTAGGCGAGTGAAGAGGGTTCGGCCTGGCGAGAGGAGAGGGCCTAGGCGAGTGAAGAGCGTTCGGCCTGGCGAGAGGAGAGGGCCTAGGCGAGTGAAGAGCGTTCGGCCTGGCGAGAGGACCCTAATGAGAGGCGCCTCGAGAGAAGGGTCGTCTTGGTTTCAGGGCCAGTTCAGGTAAGGTCGGGCCCACCTTCTGGGCCCTGGAGGTGGTTTTACTCTTTTACCCTGCATGGGCTGCATTTAGTCTTTTGGGACAGCGGAGTTTAGCTGTTGGCAGACCCAGCCAAGGGTATTCTGGTATTTTCACAGCAGCATAGTTTGCTTATTAGCAGTCCTAGTTCAGAGGCCTATAAATAGACCGGTAAGGTGCCTTAGAAAAGGAGGCTGGACTCCTCTTATCTTCTCTAAGGCACCTAGCTCAGTATTGGCTAGGGAGGGGAAGAGCTCTAGTTCTAGTCTCTTTCGGGTAAGAGGTGGGACCTCCTCACTGAAGCCTCCGGTCTAGTTCTTCGCCTAGAGTGATCCCAAGGGAGTAAGCACAAGCTGCCTCAGTAGTTCCGAGCTTTAGGTGGAATCGGCCTTGCTGGTTCCAACAGTACCCGCCCACCGATGGCAGGCTTTGCCCGCCCCCCACGGCGAGTGCTCGACATGGGGCTCCACCCCTACGGCCAAACGCAATAGTACCCGCCCGTCGACGACGGACTTCACCCGCCCCAGGCGACCGTGCCCGCAACATATACATATGAGTACTCAAAATGGCCGTAAAAAAATATCAATCACGATTGCAATTTTTATTTTGTAAAAAAACGTGCGTTTTGACTTACAACAACTAATCTCTCTCCTTTTCTCCTCTCTTTTTCTCTCTCCACCTCCCTCTCTCTAGCTTTAGGAGCCCTACAATTTTTAATTTTTTTAATAATAAAACGATCCGACGACTGATAAATTATCAAACCATGATCAGACGGCTTTTTCAATTTCGAACTCATGAGTTTATATTTCTTTTATAGTGGTAAAGATGTAATTATTATTTATAATAAATAATATTATTTTTAATTTATATTTATATTATATATTAATAATACGAGCATCTTCGCATGAGCTATGCTCGTGCTCGATGCTCTCAGGCGTTGCACCAGCACCAAAGTGCTCCGGGGCCGCGAGTGGCGGGTGCGATGCCGAGCTGGTGCATTGCGTTGAAGAAGGCGACTATGCGGTCGAAGGCCGCACTCGTATATATATATATATACGAGTGCCCGACACGGGGTCCGCCCCTATGGCCATGCGCGACAGTACCCGACTGGCGACGACGAGTTTCGTCTCTCCCATCAAGGCGGGTTTCGCCCGCAACACATACATATGAGTACTCAAAATGACCGTAAAAAACATACATAAATATTACAATTTTTAATTTTGTAAAACAATATATATTTTGACCTAAAAATATTAATTTTGACTTTAATAAAGTTGATTGATTCAATGTCATTACCTCGAAAATACCACTGATATGACTAATGACAACTTTTTTTGAATAGACCGCTGACATGCCTAATGACAACCTATCATAGTAGGCGTAGAAGTTCTACTAAAATTTTTTTTGAATTCAAGTGAATTTTCATCATTACTTCTAATTTTTTGATAGTGTAATTTAGTCGTGCACAAAAAAACCGGTCCTAATCGGTCCCCCGGCGGCGACGTCGGGCTTCGCCCGCGCCCCTCCGCCAGCGACGGCGGGCTTTGCCCTCCCCCAGCGGGCTTAAAAAAACATTTCACCCGCCTGCTGGTAGGTTATATTATCATAATATATAATCATAATATATAATCATTATAGTAATATTATAATATAATTTATAAAAACGCGTCTTTTGGATCTGTGTCTTCTACGGGAATTTTTAGGGAAAGTGTTCAACATGAAAGTTGTAGATCTCGATGATATCTACAACTTTCATGTTGAACAATTTTCCTAAAAATACCGTTTAAGCCCCCGATTTTTCCCCCGAAAATAATCAGGCGGAACATATGTGTATGTTCCGCCTGATTATTTTCGGGGGAAAAATCGGGGGCCTAAACGGCATTTTTAGGAAAAGTGTTCAACATGAAAGTTGTAGATATCATCGAGATCTACAACTTTCATGTTGAACACTTTCCCTAAAAATTCCCGTAGAAGGCGCAGATCCTAAAGGCGCGTATAATATAAATTTAGAGCTTTTATAGTCCCACACTGCCGGTAGGTTTGAACCTTTTGGGTTTAAATATAGAATTCCATAAAAAATGTTTGAAATTAGCGGGCTTGTGGACTGCTGGGCTTATCTTTAATTGTATGAACATGCAAGTTTGTCGGCTAGTTTTAAAACAAAGCTTTTAGCGAGTGTTGTTTCTTAAAGCCTTTTTAAAATTATCTACCTTACTTTAAGACCCCCTAGTAGTAGGTTTATGACCCCTAGTAAAATGTGAAGAGAGAGAGTTGGTTTGATCGGACGATTGCTGAATAATGCATCAAAATCAGATGGTCCAAATCACTCCAATGAATTTAAAATTCATGAGTTTGATATTTCTATTATAGTGGTAGATATATATCTATACAATGTTAAAAAGATGTATGTATGGGTTTCAATGAGAACTGAGCATTAAATCCTAGCCATCTACTATTATCTGGCCATTAAATCCTGAGCCTTGATTCAACTTTAATTTGAATCTACGTTATTTCTCTTCCCTAAAATATTGGGCGGCAAATCTCCCGCACAAATCACTCTCTCACACTGCTCCTATTTCTGGAGGCTGGAGCTATCACAACCCTTTTCTGCTCGCACCTCGCGATTTCTCCTTTCTCGACGGAGCTCGGCAGCACCGCCCTCCACCCTCCGCCCTCCAGAGCGCGACGCCATTACTGAACTCCTCTTCTGCGACGCCATTACTGAACTCCTATTGAGGGAAGAGTACAGGTATGCATATAAACTCCTCTTCTGCGACGACATTTTCTGGAGGCTGGAGCTTTCACGTAGAACCTTTTTCTGTGACGCCATTACTGAACTCCTCATACTTATTCACACTGACTTTTCAACCATCACCTTCAAACTCTTCTTTGATTCCTCAGCTATGGCATCTCAAGTTACTGATACAAGAGTAAAGGTCTGCGCCTTCTTCGTTCAGGTTATGTTTGAACACCATTTTACATTTACTGCTCTGCTTTGATTGTTCTGAACATGAGGTGAAGTTATTGATTGTTCTATGCTTTATGTTCAGTTCAAACTCTTCTTTGCTTAATTATAATGAAAGTGCCCAGTGAAAGTGTGTGTGTGTGTGCGGGCGCAAGTGCGCGCACGTGTGTTTGTGTATTGTGTTCTGTTTTTTTATGTTCTTTGATTACTATTCTTTGATTGTTATGTCCACTAATTGTTTTTTGTTCAGTGTTCACCATTTAATTTATAGAAAGAGAGAGCTAGAGAGAAATTTAATCCAAAATTGTAATCTGAGCATTTACTTATGCTCCCTCTATTTGGCACGGTGATGGCAGCCGTGAACGTGGTGGTTAGGAAGTAATGAATGGTTTCTGCGAGTACTTATGCTCCCTCTATCATGACATTTGTTCGTATGAATTGAGTTTTGATGTTCTTCAAGCCCCTCTATTTTAAATCCTCCCAAATTATCTTACTGACTACATCATTAAGCATGTTTAAGAAACTAGACTTCCTACTTATTGGCAAAGTTAGTCATGAATATGATGCAAATGTTGTTCTGCTAACAGTCTACTCGCAGAAAATTGGTTGATTTGGCACAGTGCCGACTATACAAATGGTGTTAGCCATGTGCTTAATGCATTAAGAGGTTATTTAAAATATATCCTTTTATAGTGCTCTCATCGGAATCGGCACCCAAAAGGTTCATCTCCCACACAATCTCCTCTACTATCGGAATCGGCACCCAGAAACTAATTCATATGTTTTGTTGACTTCAAATATAGTGCTCTCATTATTTTTTATTAACCATGTCTGACATAACTTATTTTTATAAAGGTTCATCTCCCATCCGACCTAAAACCTACAACTCCCCACACAATCTCCTCTACTATCGGAATCGGCACCCAAAAATCCTTTAGCTTAGAGGGAGGATTCATTCTCCATTCTCACCCGCATAAATCTCATGAAAATCCATATATCTAAACATTCGTATATTTTTTGCTTCTTCAATTCTCCGTGAATTTTTACCAAGTTCTTTAGCCTTTTAAGTTCTCTTTATGTGCTACTTTTCATCTTTTTCTCTAAATTAAAAAATTGGAACTGTGTTTGTGTTTTTTCTTGATTCATTGCCTCAGCTTGGAAATAATTGATAACAATTTCATGAACGTGGGAGCAATGATGCCAGTGCACGTTTATTGTGATTTTAATTTCACATTGTTTTCTCTATCGGTTAAATATGATCTTCTTTGTGTTCACATCTAAACAAAAGTGAAAAAAATTTATTGCAGGAATCTCAAATCCTATAGCTATTGTGTCTCCTCTACTTGAGGGCTTCGTCTTGCATGGTATTACAACCACTTCGTTTCTTGCTTATTTCCCCAATATTACTCTAGATCTTTAAGCTTAAATTCTCTTCTACTTTATCATGTATAGAGTGTTTTTTTTTACTTTAATAATTCATACACTAGGAAAAAAATCTCTCTTTATCATTTATTATCCACTTTTATCAGTGTCATAACAATATGAGCATGCCTTATATATGTTCATCTGAGTGATTGGATAATTTCTCATATGTTTGCCAAACACTTTCACTCTCATAGATTGTCCGTGTTCGCCTAAATTCAACTCAACTAACAATAGTATTGATCAAATACAAAATAACTCAAATTGCAGATTTTGACTCCTCATAACATAACGTGAAAGATGTCAACTACGGAGCAGCGAAATGCACGTAACACAAGGAGACGCGAGCTTCGTCACCTGCGGGAGGATGCACTTCGAGCCCAACAAAACATGATTGATGGAAGTTCACATTTACCACCCCAACGTGCTTCATCGACAACTACCATTTCGAACATCCCACCTATCACATTCCTCCCCAGGGGAAGACGACCAACACAACTATCACCTCAAGGTCGTCGAAATTTACGTAACGCCCGTCGGCGAGAGCTGCGCCAAATCCAGCGCAACAACAGAACAGACGTACAAGGTTTACTTCTCTTTGTACATCTACACCTCCGTTGGAATAACATGTGCATTTCATAACTTCTACATTGGGTAACTTACAAGTATTATTTCTTAAACTCTAAGACTCATTCATCAGTTAATTAACGCACTCAGTTCATAAAAAAAATTGCACACACTCCATACTATCACTCTTCACCTGCATTATAGTGTACTGGCATTGCATACACCACAAACATTCTCATATATATAACACTTTCCATGATCACACTATTATGTATTATGTTTTTTCTCCTTTAAAACTATTTATCGCTTTTCAACCAATGAGCACTCTTACCCACTTTGCGCAGTGCACATGGATCAAACAAACAATGTTGTCCAAAATAGCTCACTAGCTCATAGTCTAATCATGTCAACTGGTGCGCTGCCACTACAAATGCAAGAAAATTACCAACATCATCTGTTAAATGTCGATCAACACGCGATAAATGCTTTACACGAATCAGTACATGATTTTCGACGAGGATCAGGTATTAAGCTATATGTTTGAACTAAACTTCTCATCATTACATCGTCAATACTTCTTCATTTCTACCCAATATGCATTCTGATCCGCGAACATTCTAACTTAACGTAGAGGACTTGGAACACACAGCTACTGTTGTTCAAGCTAATGTTGTCCAACAAAGCTCACCCACTCACAATCCAGTCACGACACCAAATGAAATGCGAATCGACACGCTTGACATGAGACAATCTGCAGTAAGGATAAATGTTCACCAAATGCTCAATAACCATGCGATGATTCCCCCAGGTATTGCAATTGGTTGGCTTTAATCCAACATGATTCAACCCCCTATGATAATATCTTTATAAGACCGATCTAAATATTACCATTTCGAATAGGTTCACTGCGAAGACATTACAATCTCCGTAAAGCCAGACAGACGCAACTACAAATGCAAAATCAGAGAAGAAGCGAGCGCATTCAAGAACGAAGATTGTTCTGTGTACCTAACGTGGTGCATCCAAACACCGCCTGCGTCGCAGTCAATGATCATCTAGCTACTCCACTGTTTTCACATAATAACTTAGAAGAAGGAATGTCTATGAGAGTTCGCCATCTGTTAGATGTCGATCACCATACGATAAATGGTTTACACCAATCTGTACATGATTTTCAACAGGGGTCAGGTATTAACCTATACATTTGGACTACACTTCTAATCATTACATCGTCAAAACTTTTTTGCTTTCTAACCAATATACATTCTGATCCACTAACATTCTAACTACACGTAGAGGACGTGGAACACATGGATACTATTGTTCAAGCTAATGTTGTCCAACAAAGCTCACCCACTCAAAATCCAGTCACGACACCAAGCGTAGTGCGAACCAACACGCTTGATGTGGCACAGTCCGCAATACGGATAAATGTTTGTCAAATGCGCAATAACCAAACGACGATTCCCCCAGGTATTGCAATAGGTTGGCTTGAATCAAGCTTCTAAGCTAATGCATTTAGAAGACTAATCTAAAATATTATCACTTTTATCAGGTTCACTGCGAAGACATTACAGTCGTCGTAATGCCATACAAACACAACTACAAATGCAAAATCAGAGAAGGAGCGAGCGTATTCAAGCAAGAAGGTTAGTCGGCGTACCTAACGTGGTGCATCCAAGCACCGTGTTCGGAGCGACCAATCATTGTCCACATGCACTACTATTCCCCCAAAATAACTTGGGCGAAGGAATGTCTACGGGAGTTCGTCTTCCCGGAGCTCATGGTAACATTTTTTTAGATCTGAGACATATGTACAGATAACATTAACCATTCATTCATTTATTTATCGTTACTTTTCTGTTGCGTAGATAATGTCGCTGCCCAACCATCAACAAATCATTTATGTGCAAAGAATTGTTATCCCGCTACTCAGGTTCCTGGGGTTCATCTCTTACGCCCAGCTCCGTGCCCACACTGTAATGCAAAGCTATTCCACAAGGAGACATCTACTTTGTGTTGTTGTGGAGGTAGGGTACATGTTAGCCCCATTCCTGAATCCACAGAATTGCTTAATCTCCTCACCGAACAAAGCGCGGTGGCACGCAATTTTAGACAACATATACGCGCTTACAACCACATCTTCTCCTTCACATCATTGGGGGTCACGCTTGACGAACGTATATCAGCAGCTGATCGCGGTGTATACACTTTCAGGGCACACGGCGCAATATATCACCGAATTGGTTCTCTTTTACCTGCACCCGGGGGTCGACCACGATACCTACAGATGTTCATTTACGATACTGAACACGAGTTAGATAACAGGTTGCGCAAAAATTCAGGACTCAATGTCGAACTGGTTGAAAGGATCACCAACATACTAAATACAATTAACCCATTCGTTCAAATGTTCAGACAACTTGCAAGGCACCCTGACATTCACCACTGCAGGTTGCTGATTAAGGAAAGACCGTCAATAGAGCGACAATACTCACTCCCGACTACATCACAGGTCGCTGCAATATTAGTTGGTGGAGAAGACTTCATGGAAGCAAATGAAAGAGACATAATTGTCGAGACAACTGATGGTCATCTGATGCCTCTCAAGGAATACTCTGGTTATTACGATCCTTTGCAGTATCCATTGTTGCTTCCTTACAGGACTTATGGGTGGCGTGGTGATGAGCGAATACAACGCACGGAACGAATAAGCTGTTGTGATTACTATGCGTACTTGCTACAGGTGAGCACATCCAATAATTAGCTACTACATTTCCTGTAGTTTTTAATTATATTTTCTTATGCCTGCATTTTATTTTTAGATCCGGGGACATATCCCATCAATACTTCTCCATTCTGGACGTCTGCTGCATCAATATGTGGTCGATAACTATGTCAAAATTGAAACACAGAAGCTACGATGGATTAGGTCGCATCAAAGTGATGTTCGAGCCGAGCTCTACCAAGGATTACAAGATAGTTTAAATATTGGTGAAAATGACACATGTACGTATTTTGAGACACCATTACACACATAACTACCTTAACATGCGTATACATGACTTTAACATGTCTTTAATTCATTGTGCAAACTAATTGTAGCTGCGGTCGGAAGAAGAACTATTTTGCCGTCTTCTTTTATTGGTAGTCCGCGTGATATGTATCAAAGATACCAGGATGCTATGGCTGTAGTGCGTAACTACGGCAAGCCAGACATCTTCCTAACAATGACTTGCAATTCCTCTTGGCGGGAGATAACAGATGAGTTGTGCCCTGGTCAAACACATCAAGATCGCCCAGATTTAGTATCTAGAATCTTCAATGCTAAATTTGAATGTTTAAAAGATGATATTTTTCATAAAGGCGTACTTGGTAGGGTTATCGCACATGTGCATGTCGTCGAATTTCAGAAGCGGGGACTACCACATGCACACATGCTTATCATTTTTGAGGATAATGATAAGGTAAATACTCCCGATGATTATGACTCTATCGTTAGGGCAGAAATACCAATTCAGTCGGGAGAGCCAGATCTACATATTGCTGTTTTAAAACATATGATACATGGTCCATGTGGTCATTACGTACCAAATGCACAATGCATGAAAAATAATATTTGCAAGAAGGGCTTTCCAAAACAATTTTCAGAGTGCACTACTCATGGCATAGATTCATACCCTTTATATCGACGTCGGAATGATAACCGACGGATTACCTTAGGCCGAAATGCAGATTTGCTGGTTGATAATAGATGGGTTGTTCCATATAACCCTTGGCTTCTACTTAGATATGACTGTCACATCAATGTTGAGATATGTAATAGCATAAAGAGCATTAAATATCTATATAAATATGTATACAAGGGCCCAGACTGGGTTTCATTCGAGGTGCGACCAGGTCCAAACTATGATGAAGTTAGTAAGTATGTGGACGGCCGTTGGATTTGTGCACCAGAAGCACTATGGAAATTATTCAAGTTCCAGATGTATCAAACCTACCCATCAGTAGTGCGACTACAGATCCACTTGCCTAATCAACATCAGGTTCAGTATCATATTAACCAATCTGTTTCAGAAGTGTTGGCTGACGATCGAAATTCCAAAACAATGTTAACCGAATTTTTTAAAATTTATAATGACGGCCTCGAGGAAACTGCATATTTGTACATTGATTTTGCAAAACACTACAGATGGTTAATTGCAGCTCGGAAGTGGATTAGAAGGTCCAGGGCTCGGAAAGTTGTGGGTCGGTTATACGCTGTATCGCCCACTGAGGGCGAATGATTCTATCTTCGTCTTTTGTTGAATCACATTCCTGCACCAAGGTCTTTCGAGCACCTACGCACAGTTAACGGTCAAAACTGCACAACATTTAAGGAGGCTGCTGAGCTTCTGGGGCTTCTCGAAGAGGACAGTAGCATTTCTAATTGCTTGGAGGAGGCACGAGGCTTCAAAATGCCAGCCGCATTGCGGAGACTCTTTACCACTATTCTACTGTATTGTGAACCAACCGGCGTCCGAACATTGTGGGATGAAAATTTCTCTGCTATGATGGAAGACTATGCGAGTACAAGCACTACAAATATTACCTTTTTAACAAACAAATTACTTCATGATTTGGATACCATATTGCATCAATATAATAAAAGTACACTTGCTTTTGACTTGCCTCGCACATGTGGAGACACACGTGATTTTTCTAACATTTCGAGCCTAATCACAGACGAACTGTCTATACCTGTGTCATCCGAGGATTTAGCTGCAATCAACAATCTTAATGAGGGCCAGCTAGCTGCTTTCAACATTATTAGTGATTCCATAAGGCAGAAGAAGGGTGCAGTATTTTTTGTGGATGGGCCCGGAGGAACTGGTAAAACATTCCTATATCGATCATTATTATCGACATTTCGCCACGAGGGGAACATTGTTCTAGCTACTGCCTCATCGGGCATTGCAGCAAACTTGCTTCCGGGTGGGGGCACAGCTCATTCTAAACTGAAAATTCCGATCAACCTGGATAAAAAATATTTTTGCGATATTAGTAAACAATCTCAAATGCGTGTATTAATTGAACGGGCTTCTGCAATTATTTGGGATGAAGCTCCTATGGCACATCGAAAGGCTTTTGAAGCCGTTGATCGTACTTTTCGTGATGTGATGGGGAACGATCAACCATTTGGTGGGAAAGTAATTATCTTGGGAGGAGATTTTCGTCAGGTTATGCCAGTTGTAATCAACGGTACCAAACTACAAATAATTCATGCTAGCATCGTTGAATCATATTTGTGGGCAGATATCCATTTACTGCGGTTAACAGAAAATATGAGAGCAAGAAATGATGTTCAATTCTCTGAGTTCTTACTTAGGGTTGGGGATGGAAAGGAGCCTTACATTGTCGACGACATGATTCGTATTCCTGACAATATGACTATCCCATAGGAAGGAGAGAATTCTATTGCCGACTTAATAAATTATGTTTTTCCTAATTTAAGGGAACATATTTTTACTTCCGATGATGCTACTTATATGGAGACAAGGGCACTCATAACTCCCCTTAATGAGGATGTCAACAAGCTAAATGCAAAGTGCCTTCATCTTTTTCCTGGAGTGGAGACCACTTACTACTCTTTTGACACTGTTAGTGATGATTTTAGAAACTTATACCTACCTGAATTATTGAACTCTATTAATCCGGGGAATCTACCTCCACACAAGTTGACCTTGAAAAAAGGCGCACCTATTATGCTTCTTCGAAACGTCGACCAAAAAATCGGATTGTGCAATGGCACAAGACTTATATGTAGAAGCTTTGGTAGGAATGTGATCGAAGCAGATATTCTTGGAGGTAGATTCAAGGGTCTTAGAGTTTTTCTTCCACGTATGCCACTCAAAAGTGCAGAAGATGCTAGAATGCCGTTCGAATTGACAAGGAAGCAATTTCCAGTGCGTTTAAGCTTCGCACTTACAATTAACAAGTCTCAGGGCCAGACAATTGGTAATGTCGGAATATACCTGCCAAATCACGTGTTCAGTCACGGCCAACTATACGTTGCATTATCGCGGGGGGTCTCAGAAATTACAACAAAGATTTTGGTCAAAAATTTTACGGTCGGCGATCAAGCAGGCGTGTACACTAAAAATATCGTCTACAAGGAGATATTTGATCTTATTACGAGAAGATTGTCAAATTTTGAATGATATAATCAGCGCCCAAAAATCCTCTAACTTAGCGTGAGGATTCATTCTCCATTCTCTTAAAGAAATCTGGCCCGTTCAACCAAGGTTATACTTTCCCATCTGTAATTTTTCTTAATCGTCGCACAAACCATTAATGATTCACCATTAAAGTTTTCTGCAGATATCCGCTACGGTTTGCACGGTCAAATTCGGGGCAAAGCCACATCGGTTTGCTGCAGCAATGCCGCAGCGGCTCGCTGCAGAGCTGGTGCGGCTTTGCAGCGGCTCTGGTGCAGCTCCACACAGGTCTCAACAGTTTGCAATTTTTATTTGATTCAAGAGAATCATGTTGTTGGTTCTTGGTCAATTTTAGGCACTGTTAATCAAATAATTTTGCGCGTTCTATTTAAATTTTTCACTTTGTTATTGTGGAGTTGTAATGGACTGATAATGAAGAAATTGTAATAGAGTATAAATACTTAGTGGAAATGCTAATTTATAGATAATGTTTAAATATTAATTTATCTGCAAAAAACTTAGTGAAAATGCTAATCTATACTTTAATTAGATGATATCAGGCAAATGAGAATCACCGTGCATGCAAATAGTTGAGTTCATATAAACTGGATTACTTAACATCACCTATTACTAACATAGTTAATTACTTAAGTATTGATGTTTGCTTTATTGATACTATGCTTATGCAGAGGTAATTACAAGGGATCTTAGGATTGATTTAGCAAGGACCCGCCTTATTTATCAAGGTCTTCTGTTAAGAATTTCGGGTTTCATCAAGGTTCGTTATGAAATCTCCCTCTATTATACTCTTTTTTAATGATTCATTACCCCATATGGATTAATATCTTCACGTTGATTCAATCTCAATCATTTATCAGGTTGTGTCCTAGAAGGCTTCCTGTGAGTCCAAAACTTGGCTTTTATCCGTTGAGGTCACTTTGATAGTTTATTTTTATTTTTTTTGCTTTCTGCAGTTGATCAACCCAAATGTCGCCGTGGAGATAGTGGACAACAATGCCGATGATTGTCGCCGGGGAAAACACGACGTCGCGAAGGCTAAATATTTAGTTGGTTGGGAGACTAAGGTCATTCTTAGAGATGACTTGCCCCTCATGGAATATGACCTCAGTCATGGACCCGATGTGCCCAAGATTCTTTACAAAATGCATTTGTAATGAAAACTTTAGAGGTGCTACTAATCTACTTCATCCATTCAAAGTGAATTCAATGATCTGGATTAACTTTTTATATATTGCTATTATTATTTGTTTTTTTTAATCTTAATTATATATAAGAGAAGCTATGTATATATATATATAATGAATATAGTAGGATTTTGAGAATTATAATTTGAAGGACTTTCTTTAGTAAATACCATCATGAGCAGTTGCCAGTTGGAGTTGTAGATGCAAGATTGGCTCAAAATGCATGCTTATTTAAAAAATTACAATGACAATTTTGAATTATTTTTGTTTGTTTTGAGCTCTCACATGTCTTATAAAAGATGTGTGAGAGCTCTCACATATGACATTTGTGAATTTTTTAAATATATATTTGAGCTCTCACATAGTCACATGTCTTATAAAAGACATAGGCATGCTTGAATAGAACAGTTTTTAAGCTCATATATTGGGGAAATTTTTTCTGTGCGTGAGCTGTATAGAATTGAGCTCTCAGCTCAAAATGCATACATCTGTGAGTTAAAATATATCATTTCGAAGGTTGTGGACATGGATGTGTTGGCATGTTGACTGCTGCATTGAAAAATTGTATGGACAAAAGGTATAGATTTGCTAATAGTCGATGAGCATTTTTTTGGTCTCGAATGTGGCACATGATGAGTGTAATCACCCCCAACGAGTGTCGCCTTCCCCTGAGAGGGTTGTTGCTCCCGACAAGTGTTGCCGCCCCGTTCATTGTCGTTGCCCATGATCAATGTCGTTGTGGAAAGGGGCGGAACCAAAAGATGCCACCGAACGAAAGTTACCGCTTGCCAAGAGTAACCGCACTTTGTTTGTCACATCAGGGGACATTTTGAGAATTTCGATGGGGGTGTACCCCACTCGAAAGCGAGCAAAGCCCTCTAAAAGGCGGCTCGAATGCGGCGCAATCCGCTCTAATGCGGGAACATCCCGTTTGAATTCGGGCGCATCCCGTTTGAATGTGGGTGAAGCCTTCTAAGAGTCACAAGAACTTGATTCTATATAACAGGGCGACACCCACATAGTAGTGTACGTGCGGGTCTCATAAAATTCAATGTCGATACAAGACAACGGGCAGTACACTACCAAACAATATAGGAATTGCTCACTCCATTAGAGTGACGCCGCCCCCCATATGAGTGTTGCTGCCCCCGACAGGTGTTGCCGCCTCCGATCATTGTCGTTGCCCGATACCACCGACGTCGTGGATATAGGCAGAACTGAATGATGCCGCCCGACAAAAGTTACCGCTTGCCAACAGTTACCGCCCACTTGATGTTTGCCACGTCACGGGACCTTATGAGGTTTTCTATGCGGGCACAACCATCTCAAATACGTGTGCAACCCACTCGAATGCGGGAAAAGGCCACTAAGAGGGGGGCTCGAGTGCGGGAAAAGCCTGCTCAAATGCGTCGCAGCCGCTTGAGTGGGGGTGCAGACCGTTCGATCGCCTGCACAACCCACTCAAATTTAGGCGCAGCCTGCCCGGGTGCCGATGCATCTTGCCCGAATGGAGATGCAGCCCACCTGGATGCCTACGAAACCCGCCCGGATGCGCCCGAAATCAGGCGCAGCCCGTCCGGAGAGCTTGCCGGGGGCCGGTTGCTATCGCGCGGGCCACAAGGTTACTTCAAAAAATAGATAGTGGGTACAGCACGGAGCCCACCGGGGGGCAGGTATTGACGCTTGGGGCTCCCCTCTAGATAGTCATTTTAATTACTCATATTTGTATGTTTTGATTACAGGTTAGCAGTCGAATGCGCGGCGCACGCATTCGAATGTGGGCGCAGCGCATTTGAATGCGGGCGCAACGCGCCCGATTGCGGGCGCAGCCCGCTCGAATGCGGGCGAAGCCCGCTAAGAGTCAGCGAGCATGGGCGAAGCCCGTGCGGAGCTGCTCGTATATATATATATATATATATATATATAAACTAACATTCGGAAATAACATAATAGGAAATAACATAATATGTGTAATATAATCCATCCATAAATTATTAATTCGTTCTCATGATGTCCTGTCTTACCGACGTTCAACAAAGGATTCTTTTGCCTGGCACGAAGTTTTTGCTGGACATAAACGCCATCATGAGAGTCGAAAGCATATGTTTTTCATGATAACGATTATGAGGGGGGCGGGCCCCATTCCATCCCTCCCCCTCCCTCCTCAAGAATTTGTGAAATAGTTAGTGGATTTTGATTTCTCTCTTTGAAGTAATGAATTTTGACTGTTTATGCGTTAAAAATTATGCCCGGATGAAGGATAAACCACTCAGATAAGAATAAAATGGAGTCATTCAAACAAAAATTGTCAGAGAATTTTGATGCCTAGCCCGCTCATTTTAAAATTTCTAAATCCATCAGTGACCAAGAAAACTAAATTTTAACTCAAAATTGAATGAAATTTCTTATATAAGATTAGACGTTCACAAACGATGATTTATAATCACTGGATATATCTAAGAAATTTCATTCAATTTCGTGTTAAAATGTAGTTTTCATGATCAGTGACAGATTTAGAAATTTAAAAAAGAGTGGGCCGGACATCAAATTCCTCTTTTGCCTGGCATGATTTATATATATAGGGTGCTGTTATTAGCAAACCCACTTTCGTTAGTAGTAAACCGGAGAAAAACAGATTCAGCCATTTTTTGCAATTTTTTCTCTTCATCTTGTTTTTTTTGCAATTTTTGCATTTTGAGTCTCAAATGTTTCTCATTTGAAAAAGTGATCAACATGAAAGTTCTAGATCTCATCGAGATCTACAACTTTTATATTGATCATTTTTTGATTTGAAGCTATTTAGGCCTCGAATTTGAACCCGAAAAAAGACACATACGGAAGAAGTCTGTACAGATTTTCAGTGTGGCTTTTTTTGAAGCTCAAATCGGGGGTCGAAACTGTTTCAAATCAAAAAGTATTCAACACAAAAGTTGTAGATCTCGTCGAGATCTACAACTTTCACCAGATCTACAACTTTCATGTTGAACACTTGTTAATTTGAAGTTGTTTAAGTCCCCGAAAAAAGTCACGTCAATCCCGGGCGTCCATACATAAGTTCAGCGTGACTTTTTTCAGGGGCCAAATTGAGGATCTAAATTACTTCAAATCAAAAAGTGTTGAACATGAGAGTTGTAGATCTACAACTCTCATGTTATAGACCTACAACTTTTATGTTGAACACTTCTCATGAAAATGTACGTGTAAGACGCATTTCAAAAATACGTGTATATTCTTATATACACTTAACGTATATACAGCATGCCCTTATAGAAATTAGAAATCAAATATATATTTAAATCGTATGATATTTTGTTTAAAGATTTTGATGTATATGATAATATTTTGTTGAAAAAAGAGTTTTGGACATAATAAACAAAATTTTGCCGCATTTTGAAAGAATGAATGTTTTAAATAAAATTTAATTGTTGAATGAATACATTTGAAATCATTTGTAATGTCATTATATATAGTGGATAATTTTTAAAGAAGGAATGTTTTAAATAAAATTTATTTTTTTAAAAAAAAAAATATGTTGGTTTGCTAGTTAAAAAATGGTTTTCAAATAGCCATTTTGAAAAATGAGGATTTTCTAATAGTAATGATTTGCTAGAAATCAAATTGGATTTGCTAGTAACAGCATCATATATATAATGTACAAGATATATATAATAATGTATATTATATTAGCATTGATTTAGCCGCCCTATATATAATAATATATATTATATTAGCATTTCATAGTCGCCCTCCCGGCCGCACCTCTCTCTCCCATCTCTCTCTCCCATCCCTCATCCTATATACCTGGTTTCTCTCTCTCCCATCCCTCATCCAGTATAGCTGTAGGAGATCTAGTGATTTGTTGTTATGGCCATCTGAAAACAACAAACGGATGATGATTTCTGAAGATCGATCCAACGACCACGCTTTCTTGTATAACTTTTAAAAACATGATTTTAAAAACCCGACCAACGACGACGGGCTTCGCCCCTCCCCCCCCCCCCCATCAAGGCGGGCTTCGCCCGCAACATATACATATGAGTACTCAAAATAACCGTAAAAAATATGCATAAATATCACAATTTTTATTTTGTAAAACAATATACGTTTTAACCTAAAGATATTAATTTTGATTTTAATAAAGTTGATTGATTTAATGTCATCATCTCGAAAATATCACTGATATGTCCAATGACAACCTTCCTTAAATAGACCGTTGACATGCCAAACGACAACCTACCATAGTAGGTGTATGAGCTATACTTAAAAACTTTTTGAATTTAAATGAATTTTCATCATTACTTCAAATTTTTTGATAGTGTAATTACTTAAATGAACATTGTATTTTAATTTTTTTGAAATAAATTATAATATATGTCAAGTCATTAAAATATAAAAATGAGGGCATAATTGATATTTTTGAATGTTTCACCAAAGACAACTTTTCCCTTATAATATTGAAATATATATATATATATATATATGAGTGATATACTGTGCGGGCGTACGGGCGTACAGGCAAGTGGCAAGGAGGTTTCAAATCGAAAAGTGATCAACATAAAAGTTGTAGATCTCGGCGTTCCAAACAACTTTAATGTTGATCACTTTTTGATTTGAAGCATCCTTGACCTTCGATTTGGGACCTGAACATCGGGGCGGCGAGACTGCTACAGTAATATATAGAATTTCCGATTTTTGGGTCCATAATCTAAGGTCAAAAAAGTTTCAAATCAAAGAGTGATCAACATAAAAGTTGTTCGGATCGCCGAGATCTACAACTTTCATGTTAATCACTTTTCAATTTGGAGCAATCTTGATGCCCAAAAACATGATTCCGTACGCCCGCATATAAGGAATTCCGCATATTATATATATATATTGTTGAAAATGGTGAAGTGAAAGTGGTGGATTGTGTGAACTAGGAGACCTATCCGCACGGTCTGTGCGAACAGGACAGGCGGATAGGCAGGTCGACAATGTGCCAGCGATTAGCTGGTGTTCGGGCAACCAGGTCAATCTGTCTGCGTGGTCTACGCGGACAGGACTGGCGGTTAGCCAGGTCAACAGATGTGCTGGAAGTAGCTTGTTCCTTGGCGGCCTTGATGGTCTGTTCGCGCGGTCAGGACGAACATAGGCAGGGACAAGAAAAGCCGGCTTATGCCCGACATGCAGATGTTTCCCAGGTAACCGGGCGGATAGCTCTCCTATCCGCGGAGTCCAGCAAGGTACAGACTGAACTGGAGCTCGGTAGACTAACATGGCAAATGCCTTGGTCTAGCTCTGGTGGTGCGGCTGGTGGTAGTCGCAGAAGTCACCGGTTAGAGCGGATGGATGTTGGAGTTCGCCGGGCTAGGCGGACTGGTACCAGTATCCGCCAGTAGGTGCAGACTGACCCTTAAGGTCAGTGGTGTGGACTTGGTTGGTTCTGAACCAAGTCCATGGTTAGCTCAGTCCGGGTAAATCACGTAATGGTGCGCAGACATCGTCTCAGTCTACCAAGCTCGACAGGTGTTGCCCTTAGGTTGGCTGTGGGCTTGGTGATATCGGACTGGAGAAGTGTCCGCCTGGGCGCACCGACTAGAAGCCTTGTCTGATAAGTCCGGCATATGTCATCTTGTGCTTGGCTGCGGGCTCAGGGAAAGCAGACAGTTGTTGTGTCCGCAATGCAGGCGGACTGCCTTCATTATCCGCTGAGTTCGGCAGGTGGCTTGGTGTCTTAGTTGCGAACTTGGGGGAACGAACTGAGCGGTCTCTGCGGGATGACAGACAAGCAGTGTTGGTGCACAGTCTTGCGGGATGCCTACCAAGACTGGCGTGGCCCTTTGGCGACAAGGCGGATTGGGAGTCTAGTCCGGCCTTGGTGATGCTGAGGCAGGCTGGCTATCGCACAAGGGTGTGGCGGACTGGGCGGACTGCCTGGTCTTGCTGCTGGTTGATGGTGGTGTTCCTATCGTCTAAGGCGGTGACCACACTCCTCACCATGCCTATAAATAGGACACCCACCCCCCACCCCGTCATGTCTAAGAAGCGAATAAACAGTAAGTGAGCCCGCAAACAGTTGCTGCGGACTGGATTTTGGTATCCGCCCGGGTTGATGGAGTTGACCGATTTGTGCTGTACAGGTTATGCGGATAGCGCTGTAAAGCCAGAACTTGGCTATGATTGCAGTCAGGGACAGTGCGGATTCTGTTGTTAAGCAACAGGCTGTAAACAGCAGGTCGCGGATAGCGAACAGGCGGTTTTCTCTTTGGCAACTCATTTCGGGGTTCAATAAGTCGTCTGCTTCAGGCGGCCTGTTCAGTTCGGCATCAACAGCCCCGTGCGGTCTGGCAACTAGGCGATCTTGCGGTTAGGAAAATTGTAGATCAACGACTTGAGCTCAACATTGGAATAAGGGGCAGTCCGCGTAGCTTGGCTTGCGGTCTGGCGACCTGACAGACTTGGCGGACTGTGCGTACTCCATAGTGCAGCAGTAGATCCGGCGGCTTCTTGTTCAGTCCGCGCGGTTTGACTTGTCTTGTAATTGTAATTGTCTCTGCTATCCTTGTGGTGTTTTTGGCGAATCATGTCTCGTCATGTATGTCTCGCCTTGTAAAGAAGATTGCTATTGTCAATAAAGATTCTTGTTGCTGCTTAAGTTTCTGGTTGTGACTACTTTAGTTGAGATAACCACTGCTCATTCCAAGATCCGAAAAATTCAACATGGTATCAGAGGAAGGTTGGAGTGGATAAGCAGTGATCAACTGAAGTGGTTGTTACTCTTGTGAAGGAGGAACCGGTGGTAGAACCATGGCAGCGGGAGATGCAAGTGATCTTGGGATTGATCTCCTAACAGAGACTAACTTTGAGAAGTGAAAGTCTTGTATGAAGAGCTATCTTCTTTGCGAGGACCTTTGGGAGGTGATGTGCGGAGCAGAAAGACAAGAGGCTGTTACTGCTGGCAATGCTGAAGCGATGAGAGCTTGGAAGGAGACGAATGCGAGAGCGGAGTCTATTCTCAAGCAGGCAATCTCATCAGAGCTCTTGGACTACATCAGTGGATGTCCGTATGCTGCGGAGATTTGGACTTCCCCTGATGGGTTGTTCTACAAGGAGATGAAGGAAGCTGCGGAGGATGGTCCTTCTACTTCATATCAGCAAGAGAGGAGTGATTCTCCTAGGCGTGATGGGAAGAGGAATGAAGGAAGGACCAAGGTGTTATAGATACAAGTAGCATGGTCATCTCAGGAAAGAATGTAAGGTTTTCTTGCACTCAGTGAACGTAGATCATGCTGGGAGTAAGGAGAAGAACTTGGTTGGATCATCAACAAGTTCTGGTGATTATCGGATGAAGGTCAGTGATAGTGCAGCTATCTGGCATGAAAGACTGGGGCACGTGGGTATGGACAAGCTGAAAGCAATGACGGTAAGAAGCCTTGTGAGAGGCTTGCCTAGGAGGTCATCCTTCGGCAACGGTCAGGATTGCATGGGATGTCAACACGGTGAAGTTTATCGCTTTATATTTGATAAGGTGCAGTCCAGGTGTAAGGCACCATTGGAGGTTATCCATGGTGATTTGGTTGGACTGACCGTCACCACCAATCTTGGAGGCAGCAGATATATGCTGATATTGGTTGATGACTATACGAGGTATACTTGGGTATACTTCATGAAGGAGAAGTCAAACATGTTCTGCTTGTTTATGGAGTTCAAGAAGCTTATGGAGGTTCAGCTTGGCCTGCAGATAAAGAAGTTTAGAGCGAGTATCGGTGGTGAGTTCGGCTCGACCGAGTTCTCGAACTTTTGTAGGAAGCATGGAATTTGAAGGGAGCTTTCTCGTGGATATACTTCACAATAAGATGGTGTTGCAGCTCGGATGATCCGTTGGTTAACGGAGACCTGCAAGTGTTGGCTTCAGTGCAAAAGCATCCCTATGGCCTTTTTGGTAGAAGGGATGGCCTGTGCGGCACATGTCATCAATCGGATGCCTCTTAGTGCGATCAATGTGAAGACTCCATATGAGCTGATGTTTGGGGTGAATCCCAGTGTGAAGCACCTTCGGGTTTTTGGATCTACCTGTTATGTACATGCACCGGATGCTCACAAGATGAAGCTAGTCTTTGTTGGGTATAATGAGCAGAAGAGAAGATGGGCGTGTATGAATCTTGCGACGAAGAGGATCATTATGTCGAGAGACATTGTCTTCGATGAGCTGACGTCGTATTGGGGCAGCTCATGTGTGGAGCTGGAGGAGAGCGGGTCAGATGTTGGGCTGAAAGAGGCAGCTGCTAAGGGTCAGTTGGAGTTGCATGTGTCACCATGAGCTCTAGTTTGTTCTAGCTCCGGGGCAAAGACGTCTGGGTCGGGAAGCAGGGGGAGCGATGCTCCAGGTGCTTCTGGCTCAAAGACGGAGGCTTCTGGTTCAAGAAGCAGGAGGAGCGATGTTCCAGATAGTTCTTGTTCAAGAGCGGAGACTTCTGGTTCAGGTAGCAGGGGGAGCGTTGCTCCAGATGCTCCTGATTCCAGTACGGTGGCTTCTTATTCAGGAAGCAAGGGGAGCATTTTTTCGGGATTCCTCGGGAATGGAGCTGGTTCAGGATAAGCAGCGGAGGTGGCTAGCCGTGATCAGGCTCTTCGGAGGTCGAAGTGGATCAACAACCCACCAGCTCGATATAGCGAAGGAAACGCGGTGAGCTTGGTCTCATGTTTCCTTGAAGGCCCTCAGGTCGAGCGATTTTCTTCTAGCTGTGATGACACTACTGGAGTCAAGGAGGTGGATGACGCCATGATTGTGGAGGTGACTACTCTCAGTGGTGACGAGGCTTGGGGCCTTGTGCCCAAGATTGTTGGTGATACTCCTGTAACGCTCGAGTGGAGGTCGAAGCTGAAGAAAGTAGAGGGAAGCATTGCTCCTTTTGGGAGATGGTGGAGGGATCCCTTATGGTCTATGATAGGCAGGGCGAGGACTATGTCTCGGACATCTTCTCGGATACGCTATCAGAGGGACCAGGTGCAAGGTTACGAGAATTGCTGGGGTTGCTTGCCACTTCTTACTTCAAGGGGGAGTGTTGAAAATAGTGAAGTGAAAGCGGCGGATTGTGCGAACTGGGAGACCTATCCGCACGGCCTGTGCGGACAGGACAGACGGATAGGCAGGTCGACAATGTGCCAGCGGTTAGCTGGTGTTCGGGCAACCAGGGCAATCTGTCTGTGCGGTCTACGCGGACAGGACTGGCGGTTAGCCAGGTCAACAGATGTGCTAGAAGCGGCTTGTTCCTTGGCGGCCTTGATGGTCTGTTCACGCGGCCAGGGCGAACATAGGCAGCGACAAGAAAAGCCGGCTTATGCCCGGCATGCAGATGTTTCCCAGGTAACCGGGCGGATAGCTTTCCTATCCGCGGAATCCGGCAAGGTGCGGACTGGACTGGAGCTCAGCGGACTAGCATGGCAGATGTCTTGGTCTAGCTCTAGTGGTGCGACTGGTGGTAGTCGCAGAAGTCACCGGTTAGAGCGGATTGATGCTGGAGTTCGCCGGGCTAGGCGGACTGGTACTAGTATCCGCTAGTAGATACGGACTGGCCCTTGAGGTCAGTGGTGTGGACTTGGTTGGTTCTGAACCAAGTCCATGGTTGGCTCAAAACATTTTAAGGGATAGGATCCTTCTCTCTTTGAAGTCACAAGATCCTTCTCTCTTTGAAGTCTGACTTCCAGACTCTTGATGTGATTGGGGCAGCTCGCAAACCCTGTTCAGAAGATAAAGTAGGTACGGAAATAGCAGCAGGGACCGGGGCCGTATGCACAGGGTTTGGCGAGCAGCAAAAGCATCGCTGCGCCGGGACACGGTCAATGCGGGGCTACTATCGCGTAGGGCACGGGGGCTCTCTGTGCCATGTCAATTGATTGATTGTCGTAGAGGGGCCGATTTTATGTGTGTGTTCTGGGGGACGCAAGTGACAGGTACGGGGCCGAGGTGGTGATTTACGTGGAAGCGTGTGAAGCACGCTTCTGTGCGGCCTAGGACAGCCTGGAACATCCAGCACAGCTCAAGTTTGTGCGCTGGCGGGCGAAGCCCGCTTGAATGCGGCGGAAGGCTGCCCGAGAGCATCGAGTGTCGTACAGGGGGCGAGTTTGGGTGGAGGTACAGTCGCAGCTGGGGTACTGTGGATGCGAAGAGCATCGAGCACGGGCGAAGCCCGTGCGAAGATGCTCGTATATATATATATATATATATATATATATATATATATATATATATATATATATATATATATATATATATATATATAGACACACACACACACACAAGCAGTCGCGGGGGCGACATGTGTCGCGGGGCATATTGACGACAAAGTGAATGTTACACCATGAGTGTTTTGAAATAAAAAAGAAGATATGAAGGGCTATTTTGAATAAATGAATGTTATACATTGGTTGAGGAATATTTTGGGAAAACGAATGTTACACCATGAGTGTTTTGAAATTTGCTTATAGTATAAAGATATAAACATAATCACAGCAGTTACACTAAAATTCAAGAATTTTGGTTTATATTACTATAAGATTATATATGCTTGTGTATATATTATTGGTAATTATTTAAATAAAATTCAAAAACTCAGTTTCTTAATTATTATTTTTCATAACACAATGCTAATTATTAATTATAAGCAGACATATAGAATGGTTGGTGGAAACTCAATAATTCTGAAGCCAAAGTCTGAACCTGTGTCCGAGAGTAGTAGGGAGTGGGGAAGACGGTGTGGCTTGTGTTGAAATTTTGATATAGCGGAAAGCGGGAATTAGGCGTAGGAACACTCAACACTTTTGAGCAAGTAAATCAGATGCAAAGAGCTAAAGCAAGAATCTTGTATTATTAATAAACTTATTTACAATGCTGGGCATACATGACGAGACATATTTGCCAAAGAATCTGAAGAAAGCAGAAAAGTACAACACAATCAAACCGCGCTGACTCAATGAGTAACCGTCGGATCTGCTGCTAACCGCTGAAGGAGTCCGCTCTGGTCGCCAGTGTACAACCCCGTGTCCGCCGAAGGGGCCCAAGCAAGCAGGCGGGCCGGGCCTCAGCCGCCCCTCTCAAGCGGGCCAGCCCCCGCTCGCCTCTTTTGGGCGGGCCGGGCCCCAGTCGCCTCTTCTGGGCGGACCGGGCCTCAACCGCCCCTCTCAAGCGGGCCAGCCCCCGCTCGCCTCTTTTGGGCGGGCCGGGCCCCAGTCGCCTCTCCCAGGCGGGCCGGGCCCCAGCCACCCCTCTCAAGCGGGCCAGCCCCCCGCTCGCCCCTTCCAAGCAAGCCGGCCCCAACCGCCTCTCTCAGGCGGACCGGCTGCTGCCCACCTCCCTCCAGATGACAGGGGGTGACCCGGCAAGAGGTGCGTATAACCAGCCAGAACAGCGGGGTTTGGCTGTTGGCAGGCCAATCCGAGGGGCTCTTTAGTAAATTCAGACCACCAGAGGCGGGTTATTCGCAGACCGTCCAAGGTAATCTATAAATAGGACCCAAGGGGTACCTCAGAAGGCAGGCTTTTTGTTCTCAAGTCTTATAGCGCTTTCTGAGGTACCTTAGCCCGGCAACTGGTTAAGGAGGGGAAGCGCTCTAAGATCTTCCGGGTGTGTGGTGGGACCTCCGAGCCGGGCCCTTGGTCCTGTCCTTTGTTCTTCTCCCCCTTGTTGTTTCCCTTGCAGGAGCGAAGTAAGTGCGGGATCACCCCTTCCCCAAGGGTCGAACTCCACAGAGGCCGGTTTCCGGTTTCAACATTTTGGTGCGGTGAGCGTGGAGCGTGGTCAGCAAGGAAAACCTTCAGCAGGCTCGATGACTGGAGAAGAGGGACAAGGATCAGGCAGAGGCAGCTCGCCACCCCCTCCCCCACCCCCAGCGGCGAGCGTGTCGGCGGAACTTAGGGAGGAGATCCTCGGGCTCGTCAGGACCGCCCTCGGCATGCGAGCGGAGAGCGCGACACCGGTAGTTCCAGTAGTCGCCGCTCCCGCACTCGGCGACGACGCGCCGCTCAGGCGACCGGGGAAGGAACCCGCCGAGAGTGGCGAGCGCGAGTTCCAGGGGCGAGTTCTGTTCCCCGGCTCGGCCGCAGAATACCATTTTGGCGAGACGGCGGGGAGAGAGTTCCCCCCTCGCCCCGCTGAGGGAGGAAGCCCCTTCAGCGAGTTCGTCTCCTCCGCCCCAGTTCCAGAGGGGTTTCGTGAGCCGGAGATGACCTACTACTCCGGGAAGGGAGACCCCGTCCACCACATCCAGTGGTTTGAGGACATGGTCTCTATTCGACAGATGTCAGACGGCTTCAAGTGCCGACTCTTCGCCATCACCCTCCGAGAGAAGGCGAGAGAATGGTTCCACCAGCTCCCGACCGGGTCCATCTACTGCTTCGAGGACCTGCGTCGGGGGTTCATGTTGAGATTCACCACTTCCAAGAAGAGGAAGAAGGAGGTGGAGTCCTTGTTCCGTGTCAAGCAGGGGGTGGGAGAGACCCTGGGGAGTTACCTGGATAGATTCCAAGAGGAGTTGTCCCAAGTGCAGGAGATGCCAGGGCACACCATGATGGTGGCCTTCACCCTGGGTCTCCAATCCGGGTTCTTTGCAATGGAACTCAAGAGGTCCCCCCCAGTATCTTTTGAGGTGCTCCTGGAGAGGGCAGCTCGGGAGGCCGATATGGAGGCGGCGCATCCGGAGTTTGCCCGAAGGTTGGCCAGGTGGGCCGTGGAGGAAGAGAGGCCAAGGGGTGGCCGAGGGCAGGAAGAGAGAAGGGCTGAGCCCCGGCAGAGGGAACAGCCGCCACCGCAGCAGCATCAGCAGCAGCCCAGGCAGGGGCGACATGAGCCGAACTTCCGGCTGGGGTGGAGACCCGAGTGGCAGGAGCCCGGGGCAAGGAGAGGGTTCCGTGGAGGGGACTACCGTCAAGGAGGACAGGGCCAGTTTTACCCTCCAGGCGGGATGCAGGGCCAGAGGCCTGCCCTCCCCGACCAGGAGCAGGCTATGGCCATAGCACTGGGGGAGAGGAGAAGAGCGATACGGAGAAGGAGAAGGGATGTGAGGGTGGAGTTGCCTTACTGCGACTTCCATCAGGAGGAGGGGCACGCCACAGCCACGTGCCCAGAGTTCCTCGAGATGAGGGGCAACCGGGAGCAGCAACAACAACAACAACAGCGTCCAGAAGTGCGGATTGAGGAGATCCGGCCTCGGGCGGAGGAGGGTCGGTGCGAAGACCGGGTGGATGTGGGCTCCCGAGGAAGGATCGGAGCGATCCACGGGGGGGCTGGGATCGAGGCCTCCCGCAAGTCGAGCCTCCACACTATGTACCGCAGGAGCGTTGGCTCCACGTCCCAGTCCCCGCCCCCGGACGAGAAAATCACCTTTTCCAGGGAGGATATGCCGGGTCATGAGGACCCCTTCTGCGATGCGCTGGTCATCCAGACAGCCATCGAGGACTTCACCGTCCCCCGGATCCTCGTCGACAATGGGAGCTCGGTCAACGTCATCTTCAAGAAGGCGTTCGATGCGATGAAGGTGGAGGCCCGAAGGGTGTTGGCCTCGGACGGACCCCTGTTCGGCTTCTCAGGGGAGAGGAAGGAGGTTGAGGGAGGAGTGGGACTCCATGTCGTTCTGGGGGGGCAGTCCCGCAACTGCAAGTTCGTCATCGTGGACGCCCCCAGCAGCTACAGCGCCATCTTCGGGAGGCCTCTCATCAGCGCCTTCCGCTGCGTCCCCTCATCCTTCCACCAGTGCTTAAAATTTAACGTCGAGGGGGTCCAGGTCCGGGTCCGCGGAGATCCCAAAGAAGCGAGAGAGTGCTATGTCACGGCGGTGAACTCCATCTCTTGGCTGGAGGGAGCCGAGGAGATGGGGCGGAGGCTGAAGGAGGTGGAGCCGGAAGCCGGCGGGGATGAGATGGAGGTGGAGGAGAGCTGCGCCCAGGAGAAGGTCGCGGAAGAGATTCAAGAGCCGGCCAAGGCGACGGCCGTGACAGAAGCTGAGGAGGAGGTCCTCGCCTTCGATGAGGGGGAGGCTGAAGAGTGGGAGGCGCGGTCCCGTCTGGAGGCGGCAGAGGAGGTGGCGGAGATGGAGGTTCTAACCACCGGAGGCAGGGTGGAGAAGATCCGCATCAGCGGAGGATTGACCCTGGAGGCTCAAGGCAGGATGCTGGAGTGCGTCCAGAAGAACGTGGACATCTTCGCATGGAGTGCCGCGGAGATGCCCGGGATCGATTCCAACATCGCCTGCCACCGCCTCAACCTAGACCCGAAGGCTCCCCCCATCCGACAAAAGAAGAGGCCCGTTGCGGACAAGCTCGCCGAGCCCATCAGGGAGGAGGTAGCAAAGCTCCTCAAGGCCGGCTTTGTATCCGAAATCCAATACCCCGGCTGGGTCTCCAATGTTGTAATGGTTAAAAAAGGAGACGGCCGGTGGAGGATGTGTATCGATTTTTCCCTTCTTAATAAATCATGTCCTAAAGATTGTTACCCCTTGCCTCGGATCGACGCGCTGGTTGACTCAGCCGTCGGTTTCCCTTTGATGAGTTTTCTAGATGCCTTTTCAGGTTATCACCAAATCAGGATGCACCCTCCCGACGTCAAAGACGTCTCATTCATCACAGGGGATGGGTGCTATTGTTATAAAATGATGCCCTTCGGGTTGAAAAGTTCAGGGGCGACCTACCAGAGAATGATGGATAGGGTCTTTCAAGGGCAAAAGGGAAGGAACCTGGAGGTATACGTAGACGATCTCATGGTCAAGAGTCCGGATCTCGACTCCCACCTCCGGGACCTAGAAGAGACCTTTGCCACTCTCCGTGGGTGCAAGATGAGGCTGAACCCCCTCAAATGCACCTTCGGGTCAGGCAGAGGAAAATTCCTGGGGCATCTCCTCACCCCTGCCGGCGTAGAGCCCAACCCCGACAAGGTGAGGGCAATCCTGGAGTTGGAGTCTCCGTGAAATGCGAAGGAAGTGCAGCGATTGACTGGGAGGCTGGCAGGACTGAGCAGGTTCCTCTCCCGGGCCGGGGAGAAGTGCTCTCCGTTCTTTAAAAGCCTGAGAGGAGGCCAGAGATTTGAGTGGACCTCGGAGTGCGAGGAGGCATTCCAGGCCCTAAAGAAGCAGTTGACCCAGGCCCCCCTGCTCCAAGGGCCAAAGGAGGGAGAGGACTTATTCCTGTACTTGGGGGCTGGGGTCGAGGCCCTGAGCTCCGTTTTAGTTCGGGAAGAAGGGAAGAGACAACTCCCGGTTTACTATGTAAGTCGGGTCTTGAGGAAGGCCGAGCTTCTGTACCCCATCCTAGAGAAGCTGGCCTTCGCTCTCATCATCTCGGCCCGGAGGCTCCAACCCTATTTCCAGGCACACTCGATCCGAGTGGTGACTGACCACCCTCTCCGCAACATCTTCGAGGGGGTAGAGCATTCCGGCAGGTTGGCCAAGTGGTCGGTGGAGCTGAGCGAGTTCGACATCTCCTTCGTACCCCGCCTCTCGATCAAGGCCCAAGCCATGGCCGATTTCCTGGCTGACTATGTGGTCGAGGTGGCGGAGGAGGAACTCACTCGCCCGGTCCCCTGGAAGGTCATGGTGGATGGTGCGTCGGGGAGACACTCCCTGGGGGCTGGGGTCATCTTGGAAAGCCCCCAGGGGGCGAGGATCGAGCAAACGGTGGTGGTGCACTTTCCCATCACCAACAATCAGGCCGAGTATGAAGCCGTGATTGCGGGTCTACGTCTGGCCAGGGAACTGGGGGTGCATGATGTGGAGGTCCTCACTGACTCCCTGGTGGTGGCCTCCCAAATCAACGGGGAATTCGAGGCAAGGGAACCCACCCTGCAGCGTTACTTGGCGAAGGTAAAGGGAGTCATCGGCACCTTCCAGACTTTCTCCATCTGGCACGTGCCTCGAGAGGATAGCGAGCAGGTGGATCAGCTGGCAAAGCATGGACCCCGGGCGGGGGGTACCATCACAGACCTCTTTCGCCCATCCATCGAGGAGGGGGAGCTGATGGAGGTGGAACAGCACCCCTCCTGGATGGACCCATTCGTCACTTTCCTGACCATCGGGGAGTATCCCAAGGGGATGGACGGAAAGAGACTCAAGTACAAATCGGCATACTACCTTATGCGAGATGGCCAGTTATACCGGAAGACTCTCTCAGGGATGCTGGCGCGTTGTGTGGGCGAGAGGGAGGTCCCGAAGATTTTGGAAGAGGTCCACTCCGAGGAGTGCGGGAGTCACTCCGGAAGTCGAACCTTAGAAGGCCGGATCGTCAGGCAGGGATACTTCTGGCCGACTCTGGGTCTCGACGCGGCAAAATTCACAAAGGAATGTCATAAGTGCCAGCTATTCGCTCCCCTCCAGCTGCAACCGGCCCAGCGCCTCAGGAGTATCACAGCTCCCTGGCCATTCGCCATCTGGGGAATGGACTTGGTTGGGCCCTTTCCCCAAGCCAGCGGCCAGAGGAGGTTCCTGCTCGTGATGATTGATTACTTCTCCAAGTGGCTGGAAGTTAAGGCGCTGGCCAAGGTGACCTCCCAGGTCGTCAGAAACTTTGTGTGGGGGGAGATCATCTGTCGTCACGGGTTGCCCCAGGCCATCGTCACGGACAATGGCCCTCAATTTGCCAGTGCCGAGTTCACCAGCTTCTGCGAGCAGCTCGGGATCGATCTCAGGTTTGCCTCAGTTCATCACCCCCGAAGCAATGGGCAGGTGGAAGCGGCGAACAAGATTATCGTGAACCTCCTCAAGAAAAAGGTAGGGAACTTGAGAGGAAGCTGGGTAGAGCAACTCCCCTCGGTTCTCTGGGCCCTCCGAACCACACCCAATACAGCAACAGGGGAAACACCTTTCAAACTCTCCCACGGGTGCGAGGCAGTACTTCCGGTGGAGTTTGAAGTCCGGACACCTCGGGTAGTCGGGGCCGGAGAGCACAAAGAAGAATGGAGAGCCAATAATGAAGAGGAGCTGCGGCTCTCTCTCGACATGGTCGAGGAACTGCGGGACCTTTCAGCCGTGAGGCAGGAGGAGATAAAGAGAAGAATGGCCAAGTATTTCGACAAACACGTCAGAGTCAAGCAGTTTGCCGAAGGAGACTTGGTCTTGAGGAAGGTGGATGCGGCAGGGAGATCAGCCGCAGTGGGAAAGCTCCACCCCAATTGGGAGGGACCATTCATCGTGCAAGAGGCATTGAAGTCGGGGGGGGGGTATCGCCTCCGGAATGTGGAGGGCGAGACCCTAAGTCTCACTTGGAGTGGAGACGACTTGAAGCGTTTTTTTCCCTAAAATTATGTAAACCGTGTTCAATCTCTAATGGAATTTCTTGCGATAAACCTGTTTCCCCCCCCCCCCCCGATGAGAGATGAATGTCATTGCCTCAGATCCCGAGCAGATCCCGCTGCCAGGCTCTCACCAAGCTGGCAGGGCTGGATGTCACTCGGAGGAGTCTGCCTTAGACCCCGAGCAGATCCCGCTGCCCGGCTCTCACCAAGCTGGCAGGGCTGGATGTCACTCGGAGGAGTCTGCCTTAGACCCCGAGCAGATCCTGCTGCCCGGCTCTCACCAACCTGGCAGGGATGGACGTCACTCGGAGGAGTCTGCCTCAGACCCCGAGCAGATCCCGCTGCCAGGCTCTCACCAAGCTGGCAGGGCTGGATGTCACTCGGAGGAGTCTGCCTCAGACCTCGAGCAGATCCCGCTGCCAGGCTCTCACCAAGCTGGCAGGGCTGGATGTCACTCGGAGGAGTCTGCCTTAGACCTCGAGCAGATCCCGCTGCCAGGCTCTCACCAAGCTGGCAGGGCTGGATGTCACTCGGAGGAGTCTGCCTTAGACCTCGAGCAGATCCCGCTGTCAGGCTCTCACCAAGCTGGCAGGGCTGGATGTCACTCGGAGGAGTCTGCCTTAGACCTCGAGCAGATCCCGCTGCCAGGCTCTCACCAAGCTGGCAGGGCTGGATGTCACTCGGAGGAGTCTGCCTCAGACCCCGAGCAGATCCCGCTGCCAGGCTCTCACCAAGCTGGCAGGGCTGGATGTCACTCGGAGGAGTCTGCCTTAGACCTCGAGCAGATCCCGCTGCCAGGCTCTCACCAAGCTGGCAGGGCTGGATGTCACTCGGAGGAGTCTGCCTTAGACCTCGAGCAGATCCCGCTGCCAGGCTCTCACCAAGCTGGCAGGGCTGGATGTCACTCGGAGGAGTCTGCCTTAGACCTCGAGCAGATCCCGCTGCCAGGCTCTCACCAAGCTGGCAGGGCTGGATGTCACTCGGAGGAGTCTGCCTCAGACCCCGAGCAGATCCCGCTGCCAGGCTCTCCCCAAGCTGGCAGGGCTGGATGTCACTCGGAGGAGTCTGCCTTAGACCTCGAGCAGATCCCGCTGCCAGGCTCTCACCAAGCTGGCATGGCTGGATGTCACTCGGAGGAGTCTGCCTTAGACCTCGAGCAGATCCCGCTGCCAGGCTCTCACCAAGCTGGCAGGGCTGGATGTCACTCGGAGGAGTCCGCCTCAGACCACGAGCAGATCCCGCTGCCAGGCTCTCACCAAGCTGGCAGGGTTGGATGTCACTCGGAGGAGTCCGCCTCAGACCCCGAGCAGATCCCGCTGCCAGGCTCTCACCAAGCCGGCAGGGCTAGATGACACTCGGAGGGGTCTGCCCCAGACCCTGGGCAGGATCGGGTCGGCGACTTCTCGCCGAGCAACCAGGGATTGGATACCATCCCCAAGGAATGCCCGGGCGAGACGGCGAGCCAAGAAGGCCGGCCCCGGCACATAAAGGGGCGAGCCCTAATCATGGCGTGCGAGTAGAGAGATTAGACCCTCACGTCGCCAGAGATCAGGTGAGCGAGCCGGTCAAGATGACCCTATGAGGCCGCAACGCCGGCCCCAACCTACAATTCGGTGGGTCCCAGGGTGAATTAGAGGCAAAGGCTCGGAAGTGCCAAGACCCCCCCCCCCCGAGAGGCCGCCCGCGCGAAGTCTTCGCGCGCGGAAGCCGGGCCCTGTCCACTCCAAGGTATGGTCAAAATGATGAGCCCGAGCAGAAGGCGCGACTCGCGACTCGCGTCGCGCCAGCTTTTGTGTCTCTCGAACCCAGATCTACGTCCCGAACCTCAAACGGGCGGGCGGCCTCACTCACTCGCTCGCAGCAACGAAAAGCAGAGTTAATCAACATACAAAACACAGTAGCGAGGGCGAGGCGGGAAATAATTGGCAATCAAGAAAATAAATGCAGTGAGTATATTATTCTTTTACAAAATTGTAACTGCGGCCCGCGGCGCGATCACACAAAAATAAACAAAATACATGTCCAAAAAAGGGGGGGAGATAGAAGCCTCAAGGCGGCGAGCCCTTCATATGCGGTGGTACTCGCCTGACTTAGGTACTGGGAGGAACAGCTCCGGTACCACGTCGGTCACCCGCAAGCCAGAACATTCATCGTTGAGGAGCCTGGCCCGCTGCAGCGTCCGGAAGAGGTACGTCACCGCGTCGGCCCCGTTCTGTTGCATCAGAACCGCCAGATCGTACTCGCTGTGATGAACGAGTTGGCAGCCGCTCGAAGATGCCGGCGGGACGGTAGCGGCAGCCTCGAGCGCACCCACCCGCGCCTGCAGGGTCTGGTTCTCCAGCTGGAGGGTGGCGATCTCGGTACCTAGTCGGCTGGCGGTCGCCGCATCCTGCAGAGAAGTTTATTAGGACGAGTCGCGGGATAAAGGCGGGTGCGAGTCAGATGGCTTACCGCGCCCCCCTGATATCGCGCGAGGGCGGCGTCGGCCGCTTCGAGCCGCTGTCGCAGGTCGTCCGCCTCCTCCTGGGCGAGCTTGCGGGCCTCTTCCTTCTCGTCGATCAACTTGTTGAGCGAAGGGGCATCCCTGTCCAGTCGGAGGCATCGCCGGCCGACCATGTGGGCCAAGGCGAGGCTTTGAAATTGCGCCCGCGCGCTCTCATAGATGAGCACCCGCGTGGCCTCCTCGCTGTAGGTAGAGGCATCCTCCCGCCCGTACATGCCGAAGGAAAGATTGAAGGCGTCCCTGGAGGCGGTGTCCTGCTCCGACCAACTAGGCAGCAGCGAGGACACCGAGACGCGGTTGCCCTCCTTGTCCCACTGAAGCAACGGGGCACCGGATCTGTCCGTGGGCCCCTCGCCGTAGCCGAAGCTGGGATGCCCTCGGGGGACCGGCTTCTCGGCGGGCCGAGTCACCGCGAGCGGCTGCGATGACCCTGCCGCCCCGCTGGCGGGATCGGCGGTCGAGGGTGCCGCAGGGGCGGGGGCAGAGGATGGTCGATCCGCGGGGGCCTTGCCCTTGTCGCCGACTGAAGGAGCCTGACCGCCCGCTTTATTCGGCTTCTTAGAAAGGGGAGGGCCCTGAGTCAGTTCACCTCCGGATCGCTTCTGGCCAGCGGGAGCCGAGAGCTCGCGGTGAGCTAAGGCTGCCGCTTCGGCACGGCCAAGCTCGCTCAAAGCGGACCGCGCGCTCTCGTAAGGCGGGCGGAGAGGGACGTCGCGCTCGCCTGCAGAAACAAGAGTTAGAAAAATCCGAGGTACGATTCAAGCAGAGGCGAGCGAGCCGCTTACCTTCACCGGGCGGGACAGGGACGAGGTCATCCAGATTCCGGCGGAGGAATGCGACCTCGAAGTTCTTCCCGGCAAAGAACTCGTATAATTTCGCCTCATGGCCCCCCAGGCTAGGGGGCCGATACCTCGCCTCGCCGAGTTGAACCGGCGAGAAAGGGATGTTGCCGAAGTCGCCCTTGACGAAGACGAACTTCTTGAGCCAATTGTGGCTCTTGTTGACCGTCTCCCGCACCTTGGCATGCATGCTCGCGAAGCACGCGGTCCCGTCCTTGTTTGCGCGGAAGGAGAACAGCTTGCGGAAGACCGCGAGGCTGAACTCAATCCTCTCCTCGCGAAGGTAGCAGGCGAACCCGACGACGACAGCGATAGAGTTCGGGGTCAGCTGCCCCGGGACAACCCCATAATACTTGAAGACCTGGCGGACTTCCGGCCAGAGGGGTAGCCGGAGCCCCGCCTCAAAGTGGGCCGTCGGGAGAGCCAGCTCATCTCCCGAGAGCTCGTTGATCCGTTCTTCCTTCCCGGGCCGCCTCGCCACGAAACCCGGCGGGATGAAGTGGCCGACGGTGTCCAAGAACTCCTTCTCCGAGATAACGGCGGGAGGGAAGCTGTGGTCGGCGAAGATCCAGGCACACTTGCCCCTCCCGTCCGCTTCGCCGCTGCCGCCCGTCATCTCGCGGAACTGATAAGCGAGCCGAGCGAGAGGAAAGAGAAAGGAGAGGGTTCTCGCGAGGTAAAGCTGGAAGGGCTCTTGAATACGGTAGGTGAAATAATAAATAAGGGCCTATTTATAGGGCCGGGAAAAGAGCGGGAAAAATCGGAAAAGGCGGGAAAGCGAACTGACAACGGGGCCAACCCCGACGCTTCGATTCCCGAGCCCCGCCCGGGCCCGCGTTGAATCGCCGGTCGGCCGCGAGAGTCTCCCGGCCGCGAGCCATTTCCCCTCCCGCACAGAGCAAAGTCTGAGAAGAATGCCCAGTCGAGGGGGGACGAGCGAACCGCTCGCCTCTCTTAGGCGGGCCGGCCCTCGCCCGCCTCTCCTAGGCGGGTCGGCCCTCGCTCGCCTCTCTTTAGGCGGGCTAGCCCTCGCTCGCCTCTCCTAGGCGGGTCGGCCCCCGCTGACCTCTCCTTAGGCGGGCCGGCCCTCGCCCGCCTCTACTAGGTGGGCTCTCCAAGATTGAAGCTAAGAATCCAAAAAAAATAATAATAACAAATAATAATGATAATAACAGCATGCGCCCTGGAACGGGCGAGAAGAACCCTGAATTATTACAAGCAATCGTTCTTAGATAATATTCGCCTCCGATAACCTGGGATGGATCGCATCAAGACGATTCAGACCCCGCGAGCAACTGCGGGCACGGGCGGGCGAGGCAGGTGGCTTAGTACTCGATCCATTTCCACCTACCCCGCCTCTGCGAGCCAGTTCGAGGCGGCGCGCGAGAGTCATGATACTCTCGAACCGCCGCCAGCTCCCGCTTGGTCTGATCGGCCTGTTTCGAAATGTTGGTCAGCCGCTCCTCTGCTCGAGTAATATGCGCGCCCGGAGATGTCGGCTCATCCTCCTCAGCCGAGCCTCTTGCCCCCTCCAAAGCAGCGAGTCGCTCCTCCGCCCTGACTCTGTCCCTCTCCATCCCCACGAAGGCCTCTTTGAGCAGCAACGTGTGTTTCTGAAACATTCGCGCCACCTGCGCCTTCATCTTCTCGCTATCATGCGGGTTGCCCAAGAAGTCTGCGATGTCTTCCGGCTCCACGGGAGGCGAGTACCCCTCGCTCATCTCGACATCGGAGGAAACGACGCGATACCCTGCAGAAGCAAGGTCAGAAATAGACGAGCGGCGAGCGGGTTAGCTTCAGGGGTGTTACCCGGCGTCTGCACGTCTCCCGCGTCGTCAGCTGGCCGAGAAGAACCCGGCCGACCTTGGAATGATTTCCCTCCCGGGGCGACGAGTGGCTTCCCCAGACCCTGGACTCTCAGCGGGGGAGGAGTCGCAGGAAGGCTGCACGCTGGGGAAAGGGGACTGACGCCCAGGTCGATCATCTCCACGGAGAGATCCGCAAGGTTCCCGGAGCCCCCTTCCAATGCGTCTTCAGGGGGCGTCTCCTGCAAAGGGAAAAGTCAGTGGAAAGCACAGGTCGAAGGGCGAAACCACGTACCCAGATTCAACCTCGGAGCCGCCGGAACCCTGGTCATCACTCGGCGTGGAACGGCGGATAACCTTTCCCTTTACCGGCTTAAACTGCGGGCCGGATGATCTGGGCGCCAACCACGGGGCGGCCGCGAGGGCCTCCTCCCGACTCTCCTCCCTAGCGGCTGCCAACCGAGCACGTATCTCCTCAGACGCAGGCATCTCCTGGCCTCAAACCACGCAGGGAGCAAGGGGAGGGGGCCAGTCATCGAAGGCCCGGTGGCTTATTTATAGCTAAAAGGTGGGTCCCACCAAAAGATTCCCTCCAGCTCAGCAAGGTCGTCGCTGGACACGAGGGTTGGACGTTTCTTTCCGAGCTTCTGCGAAGCACGCAAAGATCGGGGATTGTGTACAACCCCGTGTCCGCCGAAGGGGCCCAAGCAAGCAGGCGGGCCGGGCCTCAGCCGCCCCTCTCAAGCGGGCCAGCCCCCGCTCGCCTCTTTTGGGCGGGCCGGGCCCCAGTCGCCTCTCCCAGGCGGGCCGGGCCCCAGCCGCCCCTCTCAAGCGGGCCAGCCCCCCGCTCGCCCCTTCCAAGCAAGCCGGCCCCAACCGCCTCTCTCAGGCGGACCGGCTGCTGCCCACCTCCCTCCAGATGACGGGGGGTGACCCGGCAAGAGGTGCGTATAACCAGCCAGAACAGCGGGGTTTGGCTGTTGGCAGGCCAATCCGAGGGGCTCTTTAGTAAATTCAGACCACCAGAGGCGGGTTATTCGCAGACCGTCCAAGGTAATCTATAAATAGGACCCAAGGGGTACCTCAGAAGGCAGGCTTTTTGTTCTCAAGTCTTATAGCGCTTTCTGAGGTACCTTAGCCCGGCAACTGTGTTGGTACCCTAGTTTGATTTGAGTTCAGTCCTCTCCTTTGCGCTCCTTGACCCAAGAAATATCTATGGTCAATGGTTAGGAGTCTAGCTGTAGAGTCCTCGCTTTTCCAAATTGAGAATTTGGTTAAGTAGGTTTTTCGTTCGACTATAGTCGAACGTCGTTCGACTATCGTCTATCGACTGATCGACGATCGTCTATCAGTTGGTCGACGCCTTGGTCTGCGCTGATAGTTCGACTATCTGTTGATAGTTCGACTATCTGTTCTGCGCTGATAGTTCGACTATTTGTTGATAGTTCGACTATCTGTTCTGCGCTGATAGTTCGACTATTTGTTGATAGTTCGACTATCTGTTCTGCGCTGGTAGTTCGACTATCTGTTGATAGTTCGACTATCTAGTTTGTTTTGATAGTTCGACTATCTTTTGATAGATCGACTATCTGTTTTCTGAGGTAGGTCGACTATCTGCTTGATAGTTCGACTATCTCTGTGCGCTTGATAGCTCGACTATCTGTCATAGATAGATCGACTATCTGATAGTTCGACTATCTGTCCTGATAGTTCGACTATCTGCTGAGGTAGCTCGACTATCTATTTGATAGCTCGACTATCTGGATCGTTCGACTATCTGCCCGATAGTTCGACGATCTCCTGGCGTCGTTCGACGATCTTCGAAGGTCGTTCGACGTTTTCTGTCTGCCTTTATATTTTGTATTTATTTATTATATTTAATTATTTAATACATTTTCTGGCACAGTATTTTAAGCTGTATGATAAAGTTTCCAGGCATTATTTGCTCTATTCTTATTGCCTGAGTTAAAATCTTTTAAGATAAAGTTGTTTGTCTTATTAGCTGTCTATTTAAATTACTTTATCTGCTGTCAGCCCCTTTATAGCCGTTAGACTGAAAAGTCTTCTTTTGCTATAAAGAGATAGTTTCTGATGTGACTTTATTTAGTCTATCTGTTTATTTGATTTAAGCCTGCAGCTTCTTAGAAAGAGGTTTATTCCTTTTTATGGAATGTTTTGCTGCAGAAATATTTCTGTCTTCTTGATATTTACAGCCCAGGTCTTAAGGCTTAGAAGAAGACAAACAATTCAAAATGGAAGAGAGCCGTTGCTTGATGATGATATAAAAAGAACCCTTTGCAGAAGGATTAAAGCTAGTGTTACACACATATTCAAAAGCACTCAAGCCTTCATCAAGCTCAAGTTTCCTGCTCTCAGCAAACTCCATCTAACTGAGAAGTGTTAAGATCTTCATCTCTTCTTCACCTGAGTTCTCCTGCTTTCAGGAAGTTCAACTCAGAGTTTCTTTGAAGAAGAAGAAGAAGAAGAATAGCTGCTTGAAGAAATTTCTTTTTGTTATTTATTTTCTTCCTGTAGCTCTTTCCTTCAGAATTTTCTGAAGAGTTTCTGCACTGAAGCAAGACTTCACCTGGACATCTTTGAGCCAGGGGGAGCCTTGATTCTTTAGAGCATTCTAGCTCAGTGCAAGCTTTTTGTGCTTCTCTAATCTATTGTAAAATAGAGAAGACATCTTAACCTTCTTCCCCCTCCTGTACAGGGTTATTACTCCCTTCAAAAGTATCCCTTGGTGGCAGGGCACCTGATCAAAAACCTGTGCTTGGTTTTTTAGACACCTGATCAAAAGTCTAAAGGGTCTCTGGATCTACCTGAAGAAGATCCTGTTGGTGGCAGGGCACCTGATCAAAAACCTGTAGTGGATTCCTACCGTTTGGGTAGAAGAGTGGACGTACCCAAGTTGTTTGGGGAACCACTATAAAATTCCTTGTGTCGTCTGGCTTGTTTATTATTTTTCTTGTACTGTGGCTGTGAATAGATATAACTAGGCTGCTAGTTGCTGTTTAGGTTTTTCCAAGCTTAACTGTAATTACAGTTAGCTTGTGTTTGTACACAACACTTGTGTTAGGCTTTAAGGTTAAACCAATATCTATAATCTCTTCATTCCGCACTTCACTCCAAGGGAGTTGGGTAGATAGTTAAGTTTTGTATTGTGCAAAATTTGATTACTCTATTCACCCCCCCTCTAGAGTAGTATCTATCCCTTCACTTTCAATTGGTATCAGAGGGAGGTTGACTGACTGTATAGGCTAACACCTAAGTCACAAGATCCTGATAGATACCAAGAGTTTATAGAAATTCACTATCATGGCCCAGTCTAAGGATTATTCTAGCACCAGACCTCCAGCATGCAACTTAGCAAAGTTTGGCATCTGGAAGGCAAGGATCAAACTTTATATGAACTCTATTGATGAGAGTATTTTTGCTTCTATTTTGTCAGGTCCCCCAAGAGCACCTGCTGCTGCCACTGCCTCATCATCTGATTTGAGTGCAGTGCCTCCTCCAGACTATAATGATGAGTACAAGAAGGCCAAAATTGCTGATGCCAAAGCAATGAACATACTGGCTCAAACTATGTCTGATGAGGTGTTCTAGAAGGTGGCCGACTGCTCCTCAGCTAAGGCCATGTGGGACACACTGCACCAGATTGTAGCTGGTTCAGCTGATGAAAGGAAGGACAGGAGGTCCAACCTTATCTCACAGTATGAGAACTTCAAGAAGACTGATGCTGAATCAGTTGAAGCGATGTACACCAGGCTCAGCTCAATCATCAATGAGCTGAGGACCCTTGACAAGGATATCTCATTGACAGAGGTCAATGATAAGATCCTTATGTGCTTTCCTAGCACATGGGATTTGAGGATCTGGCCAATCAAGGAAGCCAGAAGCACCAATGAGATATCAACTGAAGCCCTTCTCGGCAAGCTCAAATCTTTTGAGCAAGTGCTGAAGACAAGGGAAGCTGAAGCAGAAGCCAAGACCCCCACTCCAACAAGAAAAGAGCAATCTCTAGCTCTTAAAGCTGCTGAAGCCTCAGAAGGCAGCCAATCAAATGAGGAGCTCATGGCATTGTTTGCCAAGAGATTTCTCAAAATGGGGAGAAAAGAGTTCAGAAGAAAATCTTCAAAGTATGAAGAAAAGCCAAGGTATGATCGTACTCCAACTAAAGAAATTATTTGTTATGGGTGCAGGAAGCCTGGACACATTTTGCCAGAGTGTCCAGAGGAGAAGAACAAGGAAAAGAGAAAAGATAAAGAACAACACAGGAAGCACTCCAAGCCATCCTCCTACAAAAACAAGAAGAAGGAGAGAGGTTTCATTGCTGAAACCTGGAGTGATTCTGATGAAGAATCCTCATCCTCAAGCTCTAGTGAGGATGAAGAAGAAAAGAAGGCAAAAGAAGTTTGCCTCATGGCAATAGATGCCTGCAGCAACCACTCTGCTGCAGAGAGTTCTGACTCAGATGAAGAAATGCCTACTGAAGATGAGGTACTTTCATCTTATGATTTTACTTCAGAAGAGTTTAAGTTAGATTTTAAATCTCTATGTTTAGATTTAATTAGTTCAGAAAAAGAGATAAAAGAACTGAGAAATAGGCTAGCTGACTCTGAATCAATAGCCTCTGAAAATGTTAGGTTAAAGGAAGAACTCACTACTTGTAGTGAAGAAATCAAATTTCTTAAAATGGAATTAGCCAAGTCTAAGAGACTAGAAGAGTCACTTAATGGTAGAAGCCTTAAGCTATTAGAAATTACCAGCATGACCAACACTAGGTCAGGTAATGATAAATTAGGCTTAGGAGCTTCTCCCAGTGAACCCCCAGTCTTGCTTAAAAACAATCTTTCAACTCCAGTGAACTTCATTTCAGCTAGTGGAAAGAAGAACACTGAGCAAGTAAACCTTGTAAATAAAACATTGAATAAGGCTAAGAGAGAAAAGAGAAAGAAGTTTTTCAAAGAAATGCAAAAAGCGTCGAACGCAGCTCGACGATCGGATGCTCCATGGTCGAACAAAGCTCGACGATCTGAGCGCCCATCGTCGAACGTCGATCGACGATTTCAACATGATTTTCAAAATCATAATCCATTCCATAGAAACTTAAATGAAAATAGAAACCCTAGGTTTGTTGACCCATCATCTGCATGGAGAATCCCACCTAGGAGATCTCACCCACTAGGTTATCACCCTCAGCCTGCATTTTCTTATATCTCCAGTTTTTCTTATGTGAAAAACAAGGGACCCAAGGTTACCTGGGTCCACTCTGTCTAAATAGTTGTTTTGCAGGTGAAGGCCTATCCAATCACTCAAAATAAGTGGTATTTGGATAGTGGATGCTCTAAGCATATGACAGGAAACAAAGAGCTACTGTCAAAGTACAAAGCAAAGCTCGGCCCAAAGGTTATCTTTGGAGACTCCAGCTGTGGTCAGACAGAAGGATATGGAAAGATCACAATTGGAGCTGTTACATTCAAGAGAGTTGCTTATGTCAGTGGACTGAAGCACAACCTGATTTCAGTTAGCCAGCTATGTGATGCTGGCTACCAGGTTTCTTTTTCTAACTCCTCTTGCAATATTACTTTAAATAATAATGTTGTTTTAATAGGTAATAGAATAGGCAATATATATTTAGTAGATTTTAATTCATCTCATTCTGAAATCTGCCTGTTTAATGAATTAACCCTTAATAATAATTCTTTATGGCATAAAAGGCTTAGTCATGTAAACCTCAAGAACATATCTAGGTTATCTAAGCACAACCTTGTTAGAGGTTTACCTTCTTGCCCCTACAAGAAGGAGAGCCTATGCAAGGCTTGTCAGCTAGGCAAGCAAACCAAAAATTCATTTAAATCTGTTAATAAAAGTGATTCTCCTAGAATCCTGTATTTATTACATTTGGACCTTTTTGGCCCAATAAATGTACAGAGTCTAGGAGGGAAGTATTACACATTAGTAATTGTAGATGACTTCTCTAGGTTCAGTTGGGTTTTCTTTTTGAGAACTAAGTCTGATAACTTCAAAGCCCTTACAGACTTTCTACTTTGTGTGCAGACTGAGTACTCTACTCATGTGGCCTTGATCAGAAGTGATCATGGTACTGAGTTTGACTCTCTTCTCATGCAAGAATTCTGTGAGAGAGAAGGTATCAAACATAGCTTCTCAGCTCCTAGAACTCCCCAACAAAATGGGGTAGTTGAAAGGAAAAATAGAACACTAATTGAAGCTGCTAGTACATTGTTGGCAGATGCTAACATGCCTCTATCCTATTGGGCAGAAGCTGTTAGTACAGCTAACTATGTCTTGAATAGAAGTTTGATACACAAACTTAAGTGTAAAACTCCTTATGAGTTGCTTAAAGGAAAGAAACCAAAAATTAATTACTTTAGAGTTTTTGGCTGTACTGTTTATATTCATAACAATAATAAAGAATACATTAGAAAGTTTGAAGCAAAAGCTTCAATGGGAATTATGCTTGGATATTCCCAAGTAAGCAAAGCTTATAGGGTTTATAACAAATCAACCTGTAAGATAGAGGAATCTGTGCATGTGACTTTTGATGAGTCTCAGATGTTTTACAAGGAGAAAGAAAATTCTCCTTCCTCCAGTTCTTTGCAGGTACATGATGCCCCTCAAGAAATCCTTCAACTTTCAACTCTTCAGATCACTGAATCAGACAGTGATGAAGACATTGCTGAAGCTGTTGAAGCTGTTGCTGTACCACCAACAGTAGATCAAATTCCTCCTGAGGAATTAATCCCAACTGTTGCTGAAGATCACATCCCACCTGCTGATATTGTCACACTTAGAGATCATCCCACATCTCAAGTGATTGGAGACATATCAGCTGGTGTGCAAACAAGACATCAATTAAGACAGGATGTGATGCATGCTTGTTTCCTCTCACAGGTTGAGCCCCTCACTTTTAAAGATGCAGAGCTAGATCCCCACTGGATCATTGCAATGCAAGAGGAACTCAATCAGTTTGAGAGATGTAAAGTTTGGACTTTGGTTCCAAGACCTAAAGGCCAACTGATCATAGGCACCAAGTGGGTGTATAGAAACAAGTTAGATGCAAATGGAATAATATTAAGGAATAAAGCTAGGCTTGTAGCTCAGGGCTACAGACAGGAGGAAGGTATAGACTATGACCAAACCTTTGCTCCTGTTGCAAGGCTAGAAGCAATAAGGATCTTCTTGGCCTATGCAGCCTACATGAAGTTTAAGGTGTTCCAAATGGATGTCAAAAGTGCATTCCTGAACGGTGAGCTTAAGGAAGAGGTGTTTGTTGAACAACCACCAGGGTTTGTTTCTTCAACTCAGCCTTCTCATGTTTTTAAGTTGCAGAAAGCTCTTTATGGACTAAAGCAAGCTCCTAGAGCCTGGTATGAGACTCTAGCTAGTTTCCTGTTAGAGCACAACTTCACTAGGGGAGTAGTTGATAGAACCCTTTTCGTTAAGCATCACAAGGACACAATCCTGTTAGTTCAGGTGTATGTAGATGATATTATTTTTGGCTCCACTGATCCCAAACTTTGCAAAAAGTTTTCCAACTTGATGCACTCTAAGTTTGAGATGAGTAGCATGGGTGTGCTGTCTTACTTTCTTGGTCTCCAAGTTAAGCAAGATGCTGATGGTATCTTCATCTCCCAATCCAAATACGCCAAGGAATTGGTAAAGAAATTTGGGATGGCTGATGCCTCAGCAATGCCTACACCCATGGCTACTAATGTAGTTATTGATTCTGATGATCACGGCAAGCCAGTTGATCAAAAGAATTATAGGGCCATTGTTGGTTCCCTATTATATCTAACTGCAAGTAGGCCAGATATAATGTTTGCTACATGCCTTTGTGCTAGATTCCAGGTCAACCCCAAGGAATCTCATCTGATTCTTCTAAAGAGAATCCTGAGATACCTGAAAGGATGTCCAAATCTAGGACTTTGGTACCCAGCTGAGTCAGAGTTTGAACTAATTGGATATTCTGATTCTGACTATGCTGGTTGCAGAGTTGACAGGAAGAGCACCTCAGGAACTTGCCAGTTCCTGGGAGAGAGATTGGTCTCTTGGTTCTGTAAGAAGCAGGCTTCTGTCTCAACTTCAACTGCAGAGGCTGAATATATAGCTGCTGCTATTTGTTGTTCACAGATCCTGTGGATTCAAAACCAGCTTGTGGATTATGGTTACTCACACAAGAATACCAAGATCATGTGTGATAGTACCAGTGCTATTTCAATTGCACAAAATCCAGTGCACCACTCTAGAACCAAGCACATTGAGATTAGGCACCATTTCCTGAGAGATTGTGTGGAAAAGAACAAGATCTGTCTTGAGTTCATATCCACTGAGTTTCAGAGAGGTGATATATTCACCAAGCCTTTAGATGAACAGAAGCATCTGTTCTTTTTAGTCCAACTAGGCATGATCAATGGACGAGACTAAGTGTGACGATATCTGCCTATGTTGAGGTCTGCTTGAAGATCGTCGAACGATGATCGAAGATCGTCGAACGGATTGAGTCTATCGTCGACCTCTGGTTAATGATAGCTTCTGTTTGAAGATCGTCGATCGACGTTCGACCATCGTCGAACAGGCTGAGCTCATCGTCGATCTCCGGACGACGACAGCCTTTTGTTTGAGAAGCCAGAAATAGTCGAACGATTGTCCGACTACTCTGCTTCTGAGCCGATCGTCGAACGGCCGTTCGACTATCGGTTCAAGATCTTTTTAAATAGACCGACTACATCCGGTTCAATATAAAGCCGATAGTCGACCTAGGTTAAAAGATCTGTTGCTTTATCGTCGACGGAACGTGCCCTTTCGCATTCTGCTTTCCCGCTTGCGATTTTCTGCCGCTCCGTCCCCTTCGTCTTCCTCCTCCTTCTCGCGTTTCTCCAGCGATTCAATGGCGATTTCTCCAGCTGTTCTAGCCGTCGTCAAGTTCGATGCAGGATTCAGTGTAGATTTTGAAGCTTTCAGCAGTTGCGATGCCGGCATAGTGGAAGTTCTCCAGCTCTGCAGAGATCAAGGCCTAGAGAAGCTGATGTCTGAAAGGATCAAGATTAATATTCCAGAAATAAAAGAATGGGCGTTCACGTCGTCTTCCACAGACGAGTCGATGATCGGTACCATCGGCGGAGTAGAAGCTATCCTAACTCCGGCCGTTCTTTCTGATGTTTTTGGTTTGGTTATCGGTGACGAAGATTATGAGCAAGATGCTCAGGAGTTTGGAAGGATGCTCGTCGAGCTGGGACATGCTGAAGGCATTCCCTCCAAGTTGCTCAAGGTAAATTTCCCTTTCAAAATCAAGTTCCTCGCTGAGGTTGTCGGAAAAGTGATTCTGGGCAAGCACTCTGCCCATGATAACATAACAAGACAGCAATTTGCACTTATGTGTGCAATTGTTAATCGAAAGAGAATCGATTGGGCTGCTGTTCTGTTTGATTTGATTAGGAAGAAGACAGGAAAGAAGGAAGTCACCCTGGGAAGGGTTATTGGAATTTTTCTTAAGGAGAAATTCCCCCAGCTGCTGAGTTCTGCCGCAACCACCATCAATGCCAGCAAGAAGATGGATCCCCATCTGTTTTCAAAGTGGAAGAGGACGTTCGTGAAATCTGCTCCAGCGCAATCTGAGGACACAAGGACTGCTTCAGTCGCTCCTCAACCTAGTGAAGCTGGCTCAGCTATCCCTTCCTCCTCCTCTGTTTTGCCGTCTACCTCAGTTGAAGTACCATCAACTTCTGCTGAGGTACGACCCTCCTCTTCTGCTGCACCTGAAACAACCGTGGTTGTTCCTCTGTCTCCTCCAGCCTCTCCTCTACCTGCATATCTGGCTAGGATATCTGCTCCTAGCTTCGATTTGTTAGGTTCAGAGAGAATTCTTACTCCTCATGCATCTCCCGTTAATTCCCCAGTTCATTCCCCATCCCCTGCTCCCTCTCCTGCTGTATCTCCAGTTCGATCCCCTGTTCACACCATCCTCCATCCCAGCATATCTACCATCTCTGCTGCTGATCCATCCACCTCTCATCCATCTTCTTTTGAAATCTCTCCTGAGATTATCATCCGCATCGTGGAGCTGATTACCCCGTCAATCAAAACCATGATTGACGAGGCAATCGCTCCTCTTGCTGCCTCCATTGACCGTCTTACTGCCTCCATCCAATCCATTTCTAAATCTGCTGAGCCATCTACCTCTAGGGGCCTGGTTTCAGTAGTTACTGAAATCAGGCAGGGGGAGATGTTCAATGAAGATGTCTCAGACCTTCCTGCCTCTACTCCAGCTGAAATTGAGATAGCTCCAGATGTTGTCGTATCTGTCCAGCCAGAATCTGCTCAAGTTGAGCCAGAAGAAGTTCAAGATGTTGTTATGACTGATCAGGAAGAGACAGCTCCTGCTGAGGAAGAGATTGTTCCAGCTGAGAAAGTGGTAACTCCAGCTGAGGAAGAAGTTGCTCCAGCTGAGGAAGAAGTTGCTCCAGCTGAGGAAGAAGTTGCTCCAGCTGAGGAAGAAGTTGCTCCAGCTGAGGAAGAAATTGTTCCAGCTGAGGAAGAGTTTGCTCCTGCTAAGAAAGTTTTAGCTCCAGTATTGACTGAGAAGGAAATATCAGATGGAATCCTGCTATCAGAAATTGCAGTGAAAGTATGCTTAGAAGATATAACCTCTCCTACGATTGCCAGATTCCTGGAAGGAATCATAACTAAATATCTGAATGACTGCTGGGAGATGGTTAAATATGAAGGTAATTCCCTAATCCGGTTTATTGATGAGTCAATTTATTTGCTTGCTGGTGAATACCTTGAAGGGATGATTCAAGCTTATTTAGCAGATCTGTGTTCTTGATTCTACAGATTTTATTAAAGAAGATTTAACTGCCAAGAAAATAGCAGTTGTTTCTAAGGCTGCTCCAAGTGATTCTGATACTAAAATAGATCCAGAATTGGATGTGTTTTTAAATGATAAAGAGGATGAAAATCAAGAGGAAATCAAAGTTGATTCTCCTGTTTTAAATTTGGAAGAAATTCAAGCAAGGGCTGCTTGGGACTTAAGAGTAAAATCTTTACAAGAAAAAGAGAAAGAGTTGCAATTTGAGAAGTCATCCATCTGGGATGATTCTCCTGGTTTAGATTTAGACTCCCTTCTGGCTATGGATGCCCTGGAAGAAGAAAGGGAGAAATCTGCCTCAAAGCTTAAAGAAAAGGCTGTCTCAGAAGCCTATGATCCCTATGAGAACCCTCCATCATCCCATTCTGATGATGATGATGATTCAGATGTGTCTGAAAAATCAAAGAAAAAGAAATCTGCTGCTAAGAAAAGAAAAGCTGCTCCTCCTCCTCCTCCAAACAAGGATAATGACATTCCATATTATATTCTGAAGGGTATTGACCCCAAATCAAAAGATTTTCAGCATTGGATGAGGTTTTCGAAAAATCAGCAAAAAGAAAGGAAGAGAACAAAGAGGTATGACAGTCCAGTCTCCAGATGGACTCCCAAAGGTCCTCCTCCACCTCCAGGTGCAGGAGCCTCTGGGAATCTACCTGCTAATCAATCTGCCGTCTATGGAAAATCTGCGTCTGCTCAGCCCCAACCTAGACAAGGTCATCAAAGTTCTCAAGGCAGATCATCTTATGGATCTCAAAGACCAATGAAGGAGGTTGTGGCCCAAAGACCAACCTTTTCCCCACCTCCTTCTCCAGTTCAAACTGAGAAAAGTGTTTCGAAAGGTAAAATAGTTTACAGTGTTTTAAAACCTTCTAGCAAGTCCCTTTTGCTAAGTTTAATTTAATGTCTTATCTAGATAAAATAGCTGATGCTGCTTCTCCAGAGCCCGTATATGAAAATCCTGAGCTCGATCCTAATTTTAGGATGGCTCGCTTTCAAGAGCTTGTAGGAGCAGCCCAAATAAGAAAAGCAAGAGCTGAAGGCAAAGATACAACTGGCTTTACTACGATGTCAGCATATAGAAAGAAAGAATTTGAAAAATTCCAAGTCAATCCTGAGATATTTGATCCAGCAAAGTACATGGAAAAACATCCTGAAGCTGTTGTCCCCAGAGCTACAGAGCTAAAGATTCTTGGGGCTCAGGATCTGAAGATGTCAAAGAAGGAATCAGATGACCCGCTTAGAAAAATTTCTTTTGTCTCTAGCTCTTCTGATCCATTACCTGACCCTAAAGATTCTTGATAGTTTGATTAAACTGCTGTGTTATATTTATTCATCTGATTGATAATCTGCCAGTTTATTGCTATCTATCTGATTGAAATTACTTTGTTTATTTTATTGCTAGCTGTTTTAGTTTCTGAGAGACTTAACTCAAATAGGGGGAGATTGTTGGTACCCTAGTTTGATTTGAGTTCAGTCCTCTCCTTTGCGCTCCTTGACCCAAGAAATATCTATGGTCAATGGTTAGGAGTCTAGCTGTAGAGTCCTCGCTTTTCCAAATTGAGAATTTGGTTAAGTAGGTTTTTCGTTCGACTATAGTCGAACGCCGTTCGACTATCGTCTATCGACTGATCGACGATCGTCTATCAGTTGGTCGACGCCTTGGTCTGCGCTGATAGTTCGACTATCTGTTGATAGTTCGACTATCTGTTCTGCGCTGATAGTTCGACTATCTGTTGATAGTTCGACTATCTGTTCTGCGCTGATAGTTCGACTATTTGTTGATAGTTCGACTATCTGTTCTGCGCTGGTAGTTCGACTATCTGTTGATAGTTCGACTATCTAGTTTGTTTTGATAGTTCGACTATCTTTTGATAGATCGACTATCTGTTTTCTGAGGTAGGTCGACTATCTGCTTGATAGTTCGACTATCTCTGTGCGCTTGATAGCTCGACTATCTGTCATAGATAGATCGACTATCTGATAGTTCGACTATCTGTCCTGATAGTTCGACTATCTGCTGAGGTAGCTCGACTATCTATTTGATAGCTCGACTATCTGGATCGTTCGACTATCTGCCCGATAGTTCGACGATCTCCTGGCGTCGTTCGACGATCTTCGAAGGTCGTTCGACGTTTTCTGTCTGCCTTTATATTTTGTATTTATTTATTATATTTAATTATTTAATACATTTTCTGGCACAGTATTTTAAGCTGTATGATAAAGTTTCCAGGCATTATTTGCTCTATTCTTATTGCCTGAGTTAAAATCTTTTAAGATAAAGTTGTTTGTCTTATTAGCTGTCTATTTAAATTACTTTATCTGCTGTCAGCCCCTTTATAGCCGTTAGACTGAAAAGTCTTCTTTTGCTATAAAGAGATAGTTTCTGATGTGACTTTATTTAGTCTATCTGTTTATTTGATTTAAGCCTGCAGCTTCTTAGAAAGAGGTTTATTCCTTTTTATGGAATGTTTTGCTGCAGAAATATTTCTGTCTTCTTGATATTTACAGCCCAGGTCTTAAGGCTTAGAAGAAGACAAACAATTCAAAATGGAAGAGAGCCGTTGCTTGATGATGATATAAAAAGAACCCTTTGCAGAAGGATTAAAGCTAGTGTTACACACATATTCAAAAGCACTCAAGCCTTCATCAAGCTCAAGTTTCCTGCTCTCAGCAAACTCCATCTAACTGAGAAGTGTTAAGATCTTCATCTCTTCTTCACCTGAGTTCTCCTGCTTTCAGGAAGTTCAACTCAGAGTTTCTTTGAAGAAGAAGAAGAAGAAGAATAGCTGCTTGAAGAAATTTCTTTTTGTTATTTATTTTCTTCCTGTAGCTCTTTCCTTCAGAATTTTCTGAAGAGTTTCTGCACTGAAGCAAGACTTCACCTGGACATCTTTGAGCCAGGGGGAGCCTTGATTCTTTAGAGCATTCTAGCTCAGTGCAAGCTTTTTGTGCTTCTCTAATCTATTGTAAAATAGAGAAGACATCTTAACCTTCTTCCCCCTCCTGTACAGGGTTATTACTCCCTTCAAAAGTATCCCTTGGTGGCAGGGCACCTGATCAAAAACCTGTGCTTGGTTTTTTAGACACCTGATCAAAAGTCTAAAGGGTCTCTGGATCTACCTGAAGAAGATCCTGTTGGTGGCAGGGCACCTGATCAAAAACCTGTAGTGGATTCCTACCGTTTGGGTAGAAGAGTGGACGTACCCAAGTTGTTTGGGGAACCACTATAAAATTCCTTGTGTCGTCTGGCTTGTTTATTATTTTTCTTGTACTGTGGCTGTGAATAGATATAACTAGGCTGCTAGTTGCTGTTTAGGTTTTTCCAAGCTTAACTGTAATTACAGTTAGCTTGTGTTTGTACACAACACTTGTGTTAGGCTTTAAGGTTAAACCAATATCTATAATCTCTTCATTCCGCACTTCACTCCAAGGGAGTTGGGTAGATAGTTAAGTTTTGTATTGTGCAAAATTTGATTACTCTATTCACCCCCCCTCTAGAGTAGTATCTATCCCTTCACTTTCAAACTGGTTAAGGAGGGGAAGCGCTCTAAGATCTTCCGGGTGTGTGGTGGGACCTCCGAGCCGGGCCCTTGGTCCTGTCCTTTGTTCTTCTCCCCCTTGTTGTTTCCCTTGCAGGAGCGAAGTAAGTGCGGGATCACCCCTTCCCCAAGGGTCGAACTCCACAGATGCCGGTTTCCGGTTTCAACAGCCAGGTCGCGAGACCGCAACAAACCGTGCGGACTACCCGTTATTCCAGTGCTAAAAGGAAATCTGTCCGCCGAACTGCAGACCGCCGGTCAAGCTGGCCGGATAAACAACCCTATCCGCCAGAACACCAAGGAACAAGGTAGGACTAATCACCAGCAAAAACCATGCGGAGACCACCCAGTCCGCACACCTTGCTACCAAGGACCAGTCCGCCCAGCCCGTAAAATCAACATCCCGCAATTGACAGGAGAAACTCTGGCGCGAGCTCAACGGATATGAACACCAGTCCGCCCAGACCGCCAGCTCCAACAGCGCCTAACCGCAAAGGCCAAAACAGAAATAGCAACAGCGAACTCTGCGAACTCAGCAAGAGTCCGCCCTACCCGTGGATACAACCTATCCGCCTAGTTCACCAGGGAACTAGCCAGCCTGACTGGTCGCCACCATCAGGCCGCAAACACTAGACCGCCCAAGCCGCACGGTCTGCCTGAACAACCCCCGCCTTCACTTCACAAAATTCAACAACTTGTGTGGCGGATTCCGTCTTCTGCTCCCTCGCCTGCAAGGTAAAATTTTGTTGATTTAGGCTTTGTTTGGCATGGTGGCGACGATCGTGAACTCAGTGATTACGAACTGTCGTTCGTGAACGTCCGACCTTGATCACCTAAAGAACTTCTTTTACCTATATGTTGAGAACTAGTTTTCTTTGCTTCGTAGCGGTCATATAACCGCTGTAATGCCAAACATACATTAAATTTATGGCGTTTATATTGGCAGCCCCTATATGATTATTGACAACTCAAAGATAATGACAGCCCAAAAAATGGCTATTGGCAGTCCGATGGTTACAGACAGTCCAAACATTAAGTTTTTAAAAGACATTTTTAGGAAAAGTATTCAACATGAAAATTGTAGATCTCATCGAGATCTACAACTTTCATGTTGAACACTTTTTCTAAAGGTGTCAAATAGTAGACCTATTTTCAAAAAGGTGTGTGTTCCGCATTTTGGGCTGCTATTAGCAGTCATATTATGTGTGTTTTTTATTGTTTTGTCGGGCTGTCATATCTAAAACTAGGCTGCCAATATAAACGCCTGATGGTGACATTTTTTTGTCTAAACTCGCGGGAGCAAAATCGCCCCGCCCGATGTGACGGTCAGTAGATACTATGAGGATAGATATATTATTAATTTTTGTGTACTCAAAACAGGTGGATAGTTTTCTCAAACAGAAATTCTTTACAAGTATGATGCACAAATTTGACGAGACAAAATTCAATTTCTTTAAATTTGATGATGAGGCCGGCCCTTCGCATAAGAAACAATAATAGAGAAAGCCCAAGACGTAAAAGAAGGATAATGGCGGCGAAGGAAACCACTCAAAATATGACATTGATATATATATTATGTATGAAATGTATGTGTTTAGTTTAATCGCTCATGAATAATAGAAGTGAATTGACATTTCAATATATAATGCCATACTTTTGCATTCAATCCAAACATAATAACTGTGTAGTTTCTTTTAAAAGACTTGTATATATTTTTATTAATATTTAAAAGAGTTACATGCCAACATCATACAAAAGGGTGAGAACAAATTATCAAGCATTCAACACAAATTTTTTTTAATAAAAGTTGGATTTTTAATTAATTAAGAATTATATAAATGTCTTTCCGAAGTGTCCGCCGACGTATAGTTTATGTTGGTAAGACAATATTAAAAAATATATATCTTTATCTTTTATAAAGAATTAGTTTTGAAAATTTGAAAATATGTATACAATGTGGCTTTCAATCTCAGCCATTAAATTGGGCCCATGTTTCAAATCTGAGCCGTCAAAAAATAAAGATTTTGAAAATATGTATTCATTAAATCTTGACCATCCAATATATGTCATCCATTAAATCATGACCCTACAAACTACTTTAATTTGAATCTCAATCCATCTCTCAAGCGACAAGCTTTTGGCGGGATAAACTTCCCGATACTTACCTCTCCCATTTCTAAAATTGATCGGGTCTCTCCTACCCTAGCTGCTCTCATCTTCCTCCCGACATCCTACCAAAAATGTAGAATCTCCCCCCCCCCCCCCACATCGAAACGCTTCTATTGGATGTTCCTGACGCCAGTTATTATTTCTCTGCTCCCTAATTTCTCCGCCTATAATATTTGGCGCAGATCTCCCGCAGAAATTCATGGGCATTCATGGCTTGCTTATTTGCGGTCTCTCCTAGGGAAGACTCCATCTCCCGCTCACCGTTGGCAATCATCCCCTTCGCGACACCATCGCCGTTTGCGTTCTGGTGAGTGTGGCATTCCCTCTCCCTCTTTCTAGGGCATCGTTCAAAGCACAAAGGGGCCGCCGTCAACTGCTTCTCACGCCATCGGCTCGCCCTTCATCGGTCGCTGCTCCAGCGCATCGCGATTCCTGCAAAGTCCGTCAGCTGCTTTATCTCATGCCCCGACTCGCCCTTCTCCGACTCCCTGCTCCTGTGCATGGCGATTCTTGCGCTCTTCTCCTCTTTCCCCATATATCAGAGCATGTTCTACGACTTCTGCTTCTATGTTCTCTAGCAGGAGGTTCTAACTGGTATTTATATCTTCAGTTCATTGAGACCATCGACGAAGGAGGTTCCAATTGGTATTCAGACCATATATCTTCAGTTCATTGAAGGTCATCATTCAATACTCACCCCGGCACGGGCACCTGTGGAATCATTAAAAGCGTGTTTCAAACTGATATAATTTGTAGAAATATTGTCTTCGAGGTCTTCTTTTAGGTAATACCTCTTCCTCCCTCCATGTATTTCTTCCTCTACATCTACATGGTTCATAGATTATTGGATTTCTATCTTGCCCATTTTTTTGGTATGTTCTTTTTTTTCTTAAAATTTTTGTTGTTATTTTATATCTGATAGACGACAAAAATGGGTGAGATTGTTTTTTAATCAAAATTCTCTTTTATCTTTGCTCGATATCACAGGAGAATCTTAGAAAGGAGTAGAACCAGTGCTCTTTCTTCTTTTGTGATTAAACTTTTTTTTAATCTGAGGCACAATTGCTGATTTGGTGGTTTCACCTCTTGGATCACTAGCAATGGGGCGACGATTCAGGAAATCTTTTTTGTTTTCTGTCCTCTGGACATCCAATTTATTTTTTTCAATAGGTTTACTGTTATAAGCAAAGAGTCACCATTAATCTTATAATTTATTCCCCCACCTAATCTATGGTTCACACGCCATTTTCTCCTTTTGCTCAAGCTTCCTCAGTTGTCCTTGCATCTTGCATTCTTAGTATGGATTCTCCTCCTGATGCCGCGACCCCTCCACCACTACTTGAAGATTATCCGGTTGCCGAGGCACAACAACATAAAGATTTCAAGCGACATGACAACTCCACGGACGCTAACGAAAAGCTACATTACAACCTCCGTCCGCGGCGCGCAAAGCTTATTTGAAGCTCTAAAATAGTTTATATTTATTTTCTTTAAAAATAACTTGTAACATTTTATTTTCATTGTTGGTGTGCTATTAAACATTTATGGTGTGCTATTAACCATCCGGATAGATGAGATCTTCATCTCAATCTTGGATGATTGGATTTAATTTGTAACTCCTATAAATAGGAGGCTTTTATATGATGAAAGGAGATTTTGAAAACCTAAAACCAGCCCCCTTTATCTAAAGGAAATTTCGGCCAAGCTTGTGAAAAGCCCCCCCCCCCCCCCCCCCCACTTGTCTCATCTTCTCCATTTCGGCCTCCCCTCCGTGGAGCTTTCCAGCGTGGTTTCTTGGTGCGACTCCAAGGAAGAAGGACGATAACCCCACTCGGTGCGACGCCGGTGGACCATTCGGTGCGACGCCGGAGGAAATCGTGGAGATAATGATTCTCCCACAAGTTATCTAATGTGTTCTTCCTACGGTTGGGTTAACTCTTCTCCTTCTCTAAGTGTTTCTTCTATTAGATTTGTGGAGGTAGAACCATCGTGTTCTCCGTGATTTTAAAATCTCAAACGCTTTCGAATCTCCATATAAAATTGTTATTGATCGCGTTTCTATTTCCGGATCGGGTAGATCCATTTTGCTTGAGCGGATCTTGGCTCGTCGCCTTGGTCTTGCCCTTGAAAAGGATTGACACCCTTTGCGTTTTCTTGGGGAACAAGTCGACTCATATTTTGATCGCTGTTTTAGAGTGGCACGCCTCCGATTTATTTATTGGTTTGTATGCGGAATGGTACGTGTTTGTGGGCGATAGATGCTTGCGTAGGTGCGAACGATCAAGAGTGCGTTGTAGGCGAACTAGAGTTTTCCCTCGTTTAGATCTCCGTAGTGACATACGCTGCGTCAATTTGGTATCAGAGGCGGTCGTCTCAACTTCTTAATTGAAACATCCTCACTTGAGTTTTCTCGGCACACACAATAAAAAAAACAACAACTTTTTTTCTGGTCTGCCAATAGCACTCTAAAATCTGTAATTTTCAACGAAAAGTTCAAAAAAAAATTTAACGTTCCACATTTTTATCACGTCGGGAAATTATAAAAGTATTTTGTTTTCAATATAGGGTCAGCCCTAAGAAAAATAATTTTTCCAAAAAAATTCTACATATGAATGCGCACTACACTAGGAACGGAATGCACTACACCTTCATCATCTAGGATGGCTGCGAATGAGCAAGGGAATCCCAATGCTGAGGCTATAGAGGGTCTACGTAACGAAATGAATGAGATTAGGACCATGTTAGGACAAATCCTTTTGAATCAAGGAGGGCCGCCACCACCACCTGTTAATGTTGAGCAGCCCCACCGGCGCCAACAAATCTCTGATTCGGATTCTGATGGGGACCCCGAGTGCCCCCTCGAGAACACCGCCCCGAGCGAGGCTTTGATATTACTAGGGCCATTAAGATTAATGCTCCCACTTACGATGGCATGGGAGATCCCCAGATCTTCCTTAATTGGGCTGTGGACATGGAATGTTACTTCGAATGACACAATCTTACCGACCCTCAAAAGGTCCAAGTTGTCAGGATGAAGTTAACAGGTTGTGCGAAGACGTATTGGCTGAATGAGCAACGGAGATTAGGAGCCGGACATGGGAGTCCCACTTATAGGTTGGCCGGTGATGAAAAATTTGTTGACAGATCAGTACGTCTCTGCGTACCACCAAACACAGATGTTCGATGAGCTTGATGTACGTGTTGCTCGAAGCATCCGGATGGGGATCAAAGTGGAATCCCCTACCCGTTGCCCCTAGGTGGGTATAAATAGGCAAACCCTTAGGAGTTACCACGGGTATTGTGTTAACCGTGTACCCGACACGACCCGTTAAGCCTCCGAACCCGTTAATTATCCAAATATACACTAACAATCTCCTCCTATATTTGTGACAAATAACGTATACGTTTCGGAGTGCAGAAAGGGGAGAATATTAAAATAAATTTCCGACTTAACACATTACCATAAGAGTTAGCACAGTTTTAAAGAAAACATAAACAAGAATTTTTAAAAACAATAACATAATACATGCAAAGAAAAATGTGCTACTCAACAATAAATAAGTCTGGAAAAACAATAAAATGACTACAGATAAACGTGTAATAATTCTACTCAGAGAGTAGATCATCATCATCTATGTCAAAATCCACTTTCTCTCCTCCATCTTCACCAGTGTCTGCAAGGAATTTCATGAGTCAGACTCTATGAATTCATAAACATATGCAGTGACGTATCAAAGTAAACTAGCTCTACCTAAATGAGCTTAGTACTTGTAGCAGTAGTGAAGTAACACTGTTAGCATCTCTATCCAGTCTAGCTAGGACCAGTCAGGTTTTGATTTTAATAAATCAAACGTTGTTATCTTACTCATTAGTAACCACTATGTGCCTTGTCATATGACTTGACACACCGTTATTTGCAACATTATCAAATGTGGAATAATGTGCTATGATCACTAATGTTAGATTAACTCATGCAACGACTTTCTATTCCCAGTTGAATAATTCTCAACCTCATAGAGTTTAACATTTCTATCAACGTTCTATTCTTTCTCTCGGCTATACCATTTGATTGGGGTGAGTAAGGAGCAGTGGTTTCTGCTATGATCCCTTGAGAGGCAAGGTAACCCCGGAACTCACTGGACATGTATTCTCCTCCTCTATCACTTCTAAACCTCTTAATTCTCATGTCTAGTTGGTTCTCTACCCTGGTTTTGAAAAGACAAAACTTTTCAAATGCTTCATCTTTAGTTTTAAGAAGATAGATGTGACAGAACCTAGAGCAGTCATCTATAAACGTGATCATATACTTCCTTCCTCCTCAGGTGACAGCTTTTAAAGTCACATATGTCGGAATGTATAAGCTCTAGCAGTGTTGTGCTCCTAGTAACCGCACTAAAAGGTTTCCTAGTGATCTTAGTGTGAGCACACACGGCACATTTCTCGGGCGGTGACTTAGTGTCTAATGTGATCTGGTGAGTTCTAGCTATTTGGAACATCTTCCTATAGTTCATGTGTCCTAGTCTCTCATGTAGAGTCTTAGGGCTAACTAAGTTTGTTTGAACTTGTTGAACTAACTCGTTTGCTAGACTTAGTCGGTACATCCTATTTTGAACGTATGCACATCCAAAATAGTGTGAGTTAACCGACAGTGTTACTCTACCGCTACAAAAAGTAAAAGACATACCAGCATCACATAATAAACTTATAGACACTAAGTTAGCAGCTAAAGAAGGAATAAACTTAACATTTTTAAGAGTTATAGTCTTACCTGAGGATAGAAGCAGCGTTGCATTCCCCACCTTCAAGACGTCAGCTGTCTCGCCATTTGCAACTGTAACAGACTCTTTTACAGCAGTGAGCCCTGTCATAAGATCAGCATTGTTGCAAACGTGGCACGTCGCCCCCGAATCCAAGTACCACTCAGTGCTGGCCTTGGCGTTTCCGACCATCCCAACAAAATCGGAAGACTCAGCTAGGCTAACCATATTGGCTTGGTTGTCATTCTGTGGTGCTTTGGTTCTTTCCCGTTTAGGGAGCCTGCAGTCAGATGCGCTGTGCCCCCACTTGTTGCAGTTAAAACACTTGCCCTTAAACTTTTTGGTGCGTTTGCTAGGGCCTGCAACCTGGGAGCTACCATGAGAGGGTCTGGTCCTTTTAGGGTTCGGCACGCGTGAGAACCATGTTAGCCGCAGCCTTTTGCTTGCTAACAGTTTCTAAAGCGTGTCGAATCCTATTTTCATCTTCAATGCGAATAAATCGCTTGAGGTCATTGAGACCGACCTGCGTCTTCTTGCGGTACATTTCAGTTTTGAAATTATACCATGTAGAGGGCAGCTTAAAAATAATCGTGCCAGCAAAAAAGCTGTCTGGCAGGGTAATGTTCTCACTATGTAAAGAATCTACTATAACTTCAAAATCCGATACCTGAGGGAGAATGACCTTCTCCTCATCGAACATGAAAGAATGGAATTTGTCTACCAGGTGCGCCTTGGACAGATCCTCCTCTTGCCTGAAGTGCTCCTCCAGTGCTTCCCATATTTCCTTGGCGGTCTTCAGCTTGATGTACGTCTTCGCCAGGCTGGAGGACAGGAAGTTCAGCAAGTAGTCGCGGCAGAAGTCCTCATCAGCTATCCACTGAGTCTCCGCTTCAGTCCCCATAACAGTAGCACGATCAGACTGAACTGTGTAAAAGACGTTCAGATACTTCATTCCAAACTGGGTATTCAACTTCCAATCAGTAAACTCGGTCGCCGTGAATTTTTCCAGCTTTATCATCGGCACCGGAGACGAGAAATTTCCCTTCATCATTGTTCTTTCCTCAGTAGAACTATAATATCAAAACTTTTCCTCTTTAAGCAGGAGCAGGATTTCTCCTTATAGAAATCCAAGAGCAGGAGAATGAATCTTCTTTCCCAATCACTAGCGGCCACTCAAAAGAAAATTTTTGCAGGCCGATCCTGGAGAAGAGAATAATTTCTGCAGGCCGATCCTATTCTCCTTCTGATTTAGAGCAGCAGCAGGTGGCAGTCGGATCCTATTCTCCCCTTTTTTTTGTTTTGTTCCTGTATCTCGATCAGAATCCAGCAGCGACGTGATTGAAAATCCAAGTGGGATTCTTGCTCCACCAAGGATGCGGAGAATTTCTTCCGTGTCCCAACTGAAACAGCGAAGATCGCAATATTAGGGCGACCACGGGAGAACGACGACCACACGAGAGCAACGGGTTCTCGTTTTCAAGGCGGCGAGATCTGATTTCGCCGAGACAGAGTGGAGGGATCACGATTCACGAGCGGCGGCTTCGCAGAATAGGACGACGACGCTGTGCAGGCGGCAACCAAAACTTTTCCACCGGCGGCCTTTTCCCTTCCTCACGATTTGCGACCCTGAGCGGCGACGGCGCTATGTAGGCGACAGTAAAAATCGCGGAAATAGTGGCGACGGGAAAGGCCTCCTCTCTTTCGATCGAACCCAGAGGCGGACTTTTCCTTCCTTTCGATCGAAAGCAGCGACGGCTATGGCGAAAACCTCCGATCTATAGAAAATGGGAGCGGTTACGGGAGACAGGGGACGAACGAGCAACATGGGCGTAAACTTCGAGTTTGTACGTGTTGCTCGAAGCATCCGGATGGGGATCAAAGTGGAATCCCCTACCCGTTGCCCCTAGGTGGGTATAAATAGGCAAACCCTTAGGAGTTACCACGGGTATGGGATAACCGTGTACCCGACACGACCCGTTAAGCCTCCGAACCCGTTAATTGTCCAAATATACACTAACACTTGCCACCCTGCGGCAGGGCTCAAATTCGGTAGCTGAGTACATGGGAGAGCTGAAGGACCGTATGGTGCGTTGTGATCTTAGGGAGATCCCAGAGGTCACCTTATCTAGATTTCGTAAAGGGCTTCAACCCGAGATTCTAAGGAAGCTTTTGCGCTACGATCATACGGACCTGAATACGACCTTCAATGCCGCCCTCGACATTGAAACTCGCCACCGCCAAGGAGGGAGGAGCCCCTTCTATGACGAGATCCTAACGGCCCCTGTTCCCAAAGGCTTTAATGAGCCCGTCCTGAGCTACTACTCCAACAGAGATGACCCGATCAGGCGTCTCCAATGGTTCGAGGATGTGATGTCCATCCTCAACATGACTAATGTCTTCAAGTGCAGGTTCTTCTCCATTACCTTTAAGAAGAATGCGAGAGACTGGTCCCTTTAAACGTAGTATTTGCAATGTTTGGATCAATGTTGATATTCATCAGACGAGTGCTTGGTTTGAGCTCGTATATAGGCCCCTCGATAAAAAAAATAAAGCATATGTACATGTCCTTGATGACGCCCTGACCAAGAGCACATAACTTTAGTTTTCTGCTCTTCGCAGACCAAAATGTTGGAATTACTCATGGATTTCTCCTAAGCACCGAAAACACAAAATAGAGTAAATCAGGGTTAAAATTGAATAAAAACACTAATAAATTATTTAAAAAGAAATGCTAAACTATTATAAATATATTTAAAATATATGCACTATCAGCCGGCGGCGAATGGTGAACACCGCCTCGCCCAAAAATGAAAGTACTCGAAATTTGGTGAAAATTTTAGGGAAGCTATCTCGTCTTCACAAGTTCATCAGTGTTGACAGCTTCTCGATTCGAGGTCCATAGCTCCAGGAATCGTCGGCGAAATTGACATTTTGGTGGAATGGGCGCCCTACCAAAACTCCATCAAAACCTTTGATTAAATACTCTATTTCGTTGCATTTTTCGAGAGTAGTCCAGTCTCACTTTTAGATTGAAATTTTGTTGAGTATTGAGGATAAAATCTCTTTCCCATTAATGACCATTTTTGTGTTTTTTTGGGGGGAGAAAGATGATGGCAAAAGAAAGGGAGATGTTTGTTATAATATACTGCTTGTCTTATTATAAGTAGAATATTATAATAATCAGTAATCTAGGTCTTGTCACCACTCTATTTCATTATTTATGCTTTGTACTGTGTGCTTAAGTCATGCGGCAATATAGCCGCATTTAGCTTTTATTTCCCAGGCACATTTTGTATCCTCATTCCCTCTCTATAAATAGGGATTGATTTCTGTATGTTTGAAGCAATGAAAAACTATCAGTTCTACTATGTACTTGATCAATTAAATACAGCCAGATATATAAAATTCAGGTTTCTATTTTGGCTGAACTTTTGATCATTCCTGCATCTATTTCTCTATTTGCTTTAACATTTGGTATTAGAGGCGAAGGCTCTTGCCATCAGTGATCCTTTCTCAGCCTTTGAATCATTATTGTGATTCTATTTTCTGGATCTCCTCATACGGCTTCCTCATCTAGCAATCAAACTTTTATTTATACTTCCACTGGAATTCCTATTTTTGAGGGAGATTCTTATGATTATTGGAGCAAACAAATGAAGATCTTTTTCATCTCACAAGGTCTTTTGGATCTTGTGCAAAATGGGTACTCACCCCTTCCAGAGAAATATGCAAAAGATAAGAGTGAAACTTCAGACATCCAAACTGTTCTGGAAAACCAAAAAAGGGATGCTAAAGCTGTCCTGTGTATCCAGCAAGGAGTCGGGAGATCCATTTTACCTCTTATTATTAATGCAGAAACATCTAAGGAAGCTTGGGACCTCTTAAAAACTGAATACAGAGGTAATGAAAGAGTTATTTCTATGAGATTAACACAACTTTGGAGAGAGTTTGACAACTTAAACATGAAAGAAGGAGAAAGCATTCAACAATATATATCAAAAACCACTGTTCTAGTAAACCAGATTTGAACTTTTGGTGATGAGCTCCCAGAAAAACATGTAGTATCAAAGATTCTCAGCAGTCTATCACCAAAATTTGAACATGTAGTGGTTGTCATTGAAGAAGCAAGGGACATCACAAAAATACCTGTGTGTGACCTTATGAGCTCGTTATTAGAACATGAGGCTCGGATGAAGAAAAAGGAACCTGCTCTTGAACAGGCTTTTCAGAGCAAAGTATATGTTAATCCCACAAAAAATGTCTCACCATTTTGGAACCAAGGAACAAGAGAAAGAATAGGAGATGAGAAGGAGAATGTGCCTTATTGTAGATTGTGCAACAAAAACACTCACTATACTAAAGACTGCTACTCAAAATGCAAAAAGTGTAAGAGACATCTCCATCTCCCAAAAGATTGCTGGTATCGAGATTCAAAACCAAAGGAAGAAGCAAATTTTTCTTCAAATCCAGAATCTCTATTTCTCGCATGCCTCAAAGAAGAAAATTATGACAGTGATGTGTTGTTTCTAGATAGTGGATGTTCCAATCATATGTGCAATAGTAAGGATGATTTCATTTTTCTGGATGAAACTAGTAAGGCAGAAGTTATTATGGGAGATGGCAATAGTAAAAACATAGAAGGAAAGGGGACTGTGGCTGTTAGACTCAAAGATGGAACAATAAATCACATTTATGATGTGCATTTTGTTCCAGCTCTGTCACAAAATCTGCTCAGTGTAGGCCAGCTGCTAAGAAAAGGATACAAATTGATATTTGATAAAGAAATGTGCAGAATACAAGCTAAGAAAAATGGCAAAAGTATTGCAACAATTCAAATGTCTCTTAACAATATCTTTCCTCTTCACATGAAGATTGAGAAGCATGGTAATCTGCAGAAGTTTCAAGCAAGCACTGCCAGATGCACAGAACTTTCAGAGCTATGGCATCACAGGTGTGGACACCTGAATTTTGTCGATCTTCAAAAACTTCAAACTCTTTCCACTGGTATTCAAGGCAGCATAACAGGGAGCAAGATATGTGAAATTTGTGCTCTCAACAAAATTCATAAAGTTCCTTTTCCTAGCCACAACACATGGAGAGCTAAGCACCCTCTTGAACTTATTCATATTGACATCTGGCGGCCAGCATCTACAACAACATGGTCAGGTAATCGATACTAGCTTCTCATAGTAGATGATTATTCACGTATGATGTGGATATATTTCTTATCTCAAAAATCAGAAGCTTTTGCCTACTTCACCAAATTTAAACAAACAGTTGAAAAGGAGACAGAATTCATGATGAAAAACATTCGAACAGACAGAGGAGGGGAGTTTACAAGTAAAGAATTCTTCTTCTACTGCGAGTCAAATGGGATTAAACATCAGCTGACTGTACCCCAATCACCCCAGCAAAATGGAGTTGTAGAGAGGAGGAACAGAACAGTTATGGAAATGGGAAAGTCCCTTCTTCAGTACAAAAAATTACCAGAGTTCTGGGGGGAAGCCATGAGTGCAGCCATATACATATTAAATAGAGCACCTAGTAGTTCCCTGGTGAAATCAACTCCCTATGAAATGTGGTATAAAAGAAAACCAAATCTTCATCACTTAAAATTATTTGGAAGCATAGCTTATTCCTTACCATCCAATGTAAACAGAGATAAACTTGAAGCTAAGGGAGAAAAACACATATTTATTGGGTACAACAGTGAGTCAAAGGGATACAGATTATTCAATCCAGTGTCAAAGAGATTGTTTGTTAGCATGGATATAATATTTGATGAAGAAAGCTATTGGACATGGGATGATTCTATTCAGGATCGGAGTCCTCTTTGCCTTGGGTTTGAGGAGGATGATGTGCAAGACACCTTAGCTGATGAACTTGCACAACCGACCAGTCCTCTGAGCCAAGAACACCTTCAAGGTGACTCATCATCTACCCAAGAATCTTCCACTGGCTCAGAACATCACGAGGGACAATCTTCATCGCCAAAGAAATACAAATCATTAGCAGAAATATATGAAGCATGCAATGTTGCATTAATGTGCACAGAACCATCCTCTTTCAGTGAAGCAACATCTCAACAACCTTGGATTGAAGCAATGGATGAGGAGTTAAGAATGATCAACAAAAACGACACCTGGGAACTTGTCCCAAGGCCAAGCCAACCAATTATTGGAGTTAAATGGATCTATAAACTGAAATTGAATGAGAAAGGAGAAGTAGAAAGAAGGAAAGCAAGACTTGTTGCAAGAGGATACTCACAAAAACCAGGTAGAGATTTTACTGAAACATTTGCACCTGTAGCCCGTATGGAGACAATCCGCTTGGTTATCGCATTTGCCGCATATCACAAATTACAAATCCACCAACTCGATGTTAAATCTGCATTTCTTAACGGTGAATTGCATGAAAATGTGTATGTACATCAACCTGATGGATACATACAAAATGGAGAAGAAGATAAGGTCTACAAATTGAGAAAAGCCCTCTACGGTCTGAGACAGGCACCTCGCGCCTGGAATGAGCGGATTGATGCCTATCTGAAGTAATGTGAGTACACAAGAAGTCCTTATGAAGCCTCTCTCTACATCAAACATCATGAAAATAATAATTTTATTATGGTATTGATATATGTGGATGATCTCTTAGTCACGAGTTCTAACTTACAACAAATTGAGGAATTCAAGCCCATCATGAAACAAGAATTCGAGATGAGTGATCCAGGCCAAATGAAGTATTTTTTGGGTTTTCAAATTGATCAGTTACCCGGCAGGATTTTTGTTCATCAGCAAAAATACATCTCAGAAATTCTTCAGAAATTTGGTATGAATGAATGTAAACCAGTGGCAACTCCCATGGCAACCGGAGAAAAACTTAAAAAGGAAGATGGAGAAGAAAAATTTGATGCAGAAGCATATCGGAGTGCTGTTGGTGCTTTGATTTATCTTACCAACACTAGACCTAATATCGAACACGTCGTGGGCATGGTATCAAGATTCTCCAGTAATCCCAGCATTGCTCACATGAAGGCAGTAAAACGTATCCTGCGATATCTATAAGGAACTCAAGAACACTGAATTATTTTTGAGAAAAGAGAAAGGGAAGAAGAAGAAGAATTAATTGGTTTTTCAGACAGCGATTGGGCCAGCTCTGCCGATGATAGAAAAAGCACAAGTGGCTTTGTTTTTCAGCTAAAAGGAATGTCTATATCCTGGAACTCCAGAAAACAGAAAAGTACTGCTCTCTCTTCCGCCGAAGCGGAATATGTTGCTATAGGAGAAGCCTCAAAGGAGGCAGTTTGGCTCAGCAATCTACTCGGAGAACTGCAAAGAGAAAAGAAGAAGATGGTCACCATTATGGTCGATCGCACTTCAGCTATCTCCATAAGCAAAAACCCTGTTTTTCACAACAGAACCAAGCACATTCAACTTCGCCATCACTATGTAAGAGAATTGATTGAAGAAAAGGAGATAGAGGTAAAGTATTGTAACACAAATGAACAACTCGCAGACGGAATGACTAAAGCTCTCCCAGTTGAAAATTTTCAGAGCTTTCGGCATCGGCTCGGCGTCATCAGGAAAGGAGAAGACGAAGATGGGAGCACCGACAAGCCCTAGATTAAGGAGGGGATTGTTATAATATACTGCTTGTCTTATTATAAGTAGAATATTATAATAATCAGTAATCTAGGCCTTGTCACCACTCTATTTCATTATTTATGCTTTGTACTGTGTGCCTGAGTCATGCGGCAATATAGCCGCATTTAGCTTCTATTTCCAAGGCACTGTTTGTATCCTCATTCCCTCTCTATAAATAGGGATTGATTTATGTATGTTTGAAGCAATGAAAAACTATCAGTTCTACTATGTACTTGATCAATTAAATACAGCCAGATATATAAAATTGCAGGTTTCTATTTTGGCTGAACTTTTGATCATTCCTGCATCTATTTCTCTATCTGCTTTAACAATGTTGCTGATGGCCAGGGGTTTGGGTAACCCATTTGGTGATTTCCATCACAGATTGGTGGCAGAGACGAGGGAGCGGAGGTCGCACCTCACACCAGGACGAGGGAGCGGAGGTCGCACCTCACACCAGAGCCAAAGCCCTAACACGAGGAAGCGAGTGACTGGATAAAATTAGGCCACTCTAGCCCAGGTCGGTCCGATTCGGGCCGATTTTTGTCATGTAGTTTTCCAAAATCTATTTCATCCCTCAAACAAGATGAGTGAGCGGAGGCCGCACCTCACACCAGAGCCAAAGCCCTAACACGAGGACGTGAGTGACTGGATCAAACTAGGCCATTCTAGCCCAGGTCGGCCCGAATATATTGGCCGATTTTTGTCGTGTAGTTTTCCGAAATCTGTTTGATCCCTCAAACAGACTCGGAATGATGCAAAATTTAGTTTGCTTGAACCGTTTCGTCGGTCGAGCTGGTCGCAACCTTGGCCTTGATTATTTTATTTGACCGCTTTAAAATTTTGGAGAAGCCCATCAATTGCCCCACATTTTTTAGGCTGCTCTCGGCGAAAATCTCAAAATATTTGTTGTTACTGAGATTAATTCCTATGATCGTTCCATTGACGTTGACGTGAATGTCCTCTCGGGATCGTGAAATTGTTCACCCATAATTTTGACGAAAAATGTTCAAGAATTTTATTTGAAGTCCCAAACACACATTTTAAATAATATGCAATACTCTCTCTTTTTTTTGCATGCAGGTAGCGCGTAGTTTATTTCTGCACACAGGCAGCAGACAGATTTATTTTTGCGTGTAGGTAGCGCGCATTTATTTTTGCGCGTTGTTTTTGTTTGCAGGCATCGTGTAGGTTTATTTATGTGCGCTGGTAGCACGCAGATTTATTTCACGTGCAGGTGGCACATACGTTTTTTTCTGGATGCAAGTAGCTCGTAGGTATATTTTTGCGCGTAGGAATATTTCTCAGAACATGTAGCAAGTAGGTATATTTATGTGTGCACGTAGCACATAGGTTTATTTTTGCATTTAGGTTGTGTGTAGCTTTATTTCTGCGCACAGGTGGTGCGTTGCGTTGGTTTATTACCGAGTGCAAGTATCGCATATGTTTATGTTGTTGGGAAGCTAGTTTATTTCTGCGCACATGTAGCACGTAGGTTTGAATGTACGGGTGAATGCGGGCACGACTGTGCGCGCATTAATGCGTGCCACCGTAGAGAGCGAGTGCAATGTGCTTGAGCACCAAAGCTGGCGCAATTACGTGTTGAAGTGCAGCGTGCGCTGCTGCATGTGCTCTACCGCGGAGAATGGGGATGTACATGCAGTCTTATATGGTGGGGTAGGTCCTCTAGTAGCTGAAGGACACAAATAATTCCTAATTGTAGTCTTTTGGTGCAATTCTGTTTTCTTTGGCCAAATGGCATCATTACCGTGCGGACCAAACCGCGCACACCCCTAACAACAACGGTATATTCGAGGAATAACAAAAAAGAATCTCCAAGCATAATGAAATACATGGTAACAAGAACAGACAAAACTGCAAAACAATTCCGAGGCATAATAAAACAGTAAGTGCTACATATAAATATATTTTCATTTTCTTATTCACTAGCTCCACAAATGACACCCTCATACAACTTGAAGGAAAATCTTTAAATAAGGATGACAATTATTTAATAAGCTGGATGGAGGGGCGGCATCCGCATACCAAGTCATGATTTTGCTCTCTATATAAGAGGAGGATTGTAGAGTACTTATGTCAAAGCAAAGGAGAAATCAATATTATTCCAAAAGTAATGGAATTCTCTCATCAACTCTTTTTTCTTGCTCTTCTTCTTCCTCTCGTCGCCTGCACCGATCCCATCTACCAGCACTGCGTCCAAAACTTCACCGACAATAGCATCTTGCAAGACAACATCAACAAAACTATTTATAGCTTCATAGCAAACACTCCTGATACCGGGTACGCCATCTCCACAGTCGGCAACGGTAGCAACACCGTCTACGGGCTCACCCGGTGTCGGGGAGACATTGGCCGCAAAGCTTGCTCTGATTGTATCGTTGCTGCTTCTCAAGATCTCCAAGCAATTTGCCGTGGCACATCGGCGTCACGTATATGGTATGAGTTCTGCTTCCTGCGCTACGAGACCACCAAATTTCTTGGAACTATTGACAATTCAGACCTGGAAGGTCGGGGGTCACCGAAAGTGGTGGAGGATCCAAAAATATTTAATATGGCGGTATTGCAACTGCTGAATTGGGTGAAAACGGGTGCCGCTACAGGGAGCAACAAGTTTGGAATGGGGAAGAGAAGCTACAATATTGATGCAAACATAACCATCTATGGAATGGCGCAATGCACAGAAGACCTCCAAGGAATCACGTGCATGCAATGCTTGGAAAAATTGACAAGCAGACTGATAAATTTATGTGCAAATAGAAATGGGTGCTATTATATGTCTAGTAGTTGTCTCCTGAGGTTTGAGACCTACAATTTCCTCTTGGCTACTACAATTCCTACATATCCAGAGATTGAAGCGCCGGCGCCTTCACCATATACAGTTGCGTAGTGGTATGATTATGTTAAGCCTATTTTTGTGGTTAGCATTGGTATGTCAATCGATGCTTGTTATCAGTTGATTTTTCCTAAATTTTAAAAGTATGTTGTGTTTTCTTAAAATTTCACGTGTCACAAAGCATGGAGATGTTCTCAATTGTCTTAATGTTCAGTATATGTATGTTTGTGCTAATAATATTGCAAGTGTTCGTTTTTATTCATGAAATAAATTTTGCGTGATCAAGTACTTTCTCATTCAATGATGAAGTCAGTACTTCATCAGGAAGATGACCTCAATGTTATTTAAATCGTTAATTGTTAGTTATCTATTGATTTGTTGAACATATACGTCATTTGTTCTTGTTTGGCGTTTCTAAACCGCAAAAAATCTTGCGAGTTATAACATCCCAGCAAGTATGAATGACTATATAGCTTTGCAACACTGACTAATTCCTTCACGTACAGTGCTCATGATCAGGCCAATCGTGTTGCACCCAATTCCCATGTATCCCGCACTGAGTTTAAGGCTCTGTTTGGGGGGACATATTTTCACTGGTCAAGCTGTTACGCCCGCTTGAATCGGACCTTAATTTAAGGTCCAGTTCATGCGGGCGTAACCGTTTGACCGGTGAAAATAAGTCTCCCCCCCCCCCCAAATGAAGCCTAAGTGTGTGGACAATAGATTCTCGTGTCAAAAGGAGCACAATATTAAACCATAAATAAAAAATCTCACTCATTAACATTAAACATCATTCATTAACAATAAGAAGTTTAGGAGGATGAATTCCTCCTAAATCTTGAACCGCACTCATTAAGAGTACTATGCAATTCAATAGAACTAAACAAGTTCTTCAAACTGTAACTTTATCCAATGAAGTTAATAAGAAGTTTGTATATATGTCTTTCCATGATTGAAGAGTTTCTATGAGATAAATAATTGGAGAAAAAAATAATAATAATAGAAGAAGTTTAGGAGGATGAATTCCTATATCCAGAAACTATTGGTTTTATTGACTCCTATCCGATTCAAGTGGCCACTTTATATATATATATATATATATATATATATATATATATATATATATATATATATATATATATATATATATATATATATATATACAAAAGCATGCGGAACATGCTTTGTATATATATATATTATATTATATATTATAATATATATTATATATATATATATATAAATTAATGAACATTAATCTATATATATATTTATATATATATATATATATGATGGCCGCCTGGTAGAAGGAGCAGAGCCGGCCAACAGGAGGATCAGCTCTCTTCTCTCTTGTTCGTGCACTCGGAGCGGTCGTGGCCGAGGGTGTTCGTCGCCGGTCTTGGAGGAGTTAACCGCCGGCGTTGTGAGAGTTGTTGCCGGGCTCGGTTGGAGTTGCTCGCCGGCGTTGCAGTGGACCTTCTAGGGAGTGGAGAGACGCGGTGTTGACGGCGTGCGCGTGTGCAGTTAGCCTCGACGGAGGTTTCTCTCCGGTGGCGGCGTTGTTCTCCGGTGGTGGCGGTGGTTGCGGTTGAACGTCGGACCTCGGCGTTGAAGGTTCGGTGAACCTTGTGCGTCCGTTGTGCTAGCGGATTGCAGTCAAGATTGTCCTCTCTCCCACGGACCGAGCGTGTCCGGCTTCTCCGCGGCGTTTCTGTATCGGACGTTGATCATTATTTTGATATTATTGTTATAAAATATTGACGCTATTTTTCTTGTATTTTTGACTATTCAGTGGAATTTGTGGAGCCAATTCCTAACAAGTGGTATCAGAGGGAGGTTCGGTAGACGACCGTGATTGGACGTTCTAGGAAGGGTTTGACTGCGGTGGTGAACGACTAGGTCCTCTTCCCACTCTTTCAGATCCGACCTTTGAACAAATCAGGTCTTTTAGTTTGTCGGCGACAGTCATGGCAGGGAAGAACGCAACGTTGGATAGATTTTCCGTAGAGAAGTTCAATGGCGGTGGAAATTTTAGCCTATGGCAGATTCGAGTTAAGGATATGTTGGTCCAACAGGGTTTGATTCGAGTCTTGCGGGGGCGCGACAAATTATCCACGGCGGTGAAAGATGAGGAATGGCAGGATCTTGATGAAAAAGCCACGAGCACAATCGGGATGTGTGTTGCTGATCAGGTGCTCTTCAACATCGGGACTGAAGAGACGACAGTCGAGCTTTGGGAGAAGCTGGAGCGACTGTACTTGGCAAAATCCGTGACGACTCGATTGTTGCTGAAGCAGCGCCTCTATGCGCTGAAGATGCAGGAAGGTGGCAACCTGCAGGAACACTTCAATGTGTTCAACGGTCTTCTGAGCCAATTGCATGTGGTTGGCTCGAAGGTAGAGGAAGAAGACAAAGCCCTCTTGCTTCTTACCTCGCTCCCAGCGTCTTTCAAACACATGGTGACTACGCTCCTGTATGGGAAAGATACGGTGGGGCTGGAAGAAGTCACGTCGGCGCTGTTATCCAGTCAGATGTTCAAGGACCCCACTCCTAGGGATGAACAGATCTTGGTAGCGCATGAACGCGGGAGGAGTTTTGACAAAGGATCGAGCAGTGCACGAGCTCGGTCGGCGTCAAAGAAGGCAGTGACGTGTTACCACTGCAGACAGGTTGGTCATATTAGGAGAAATTGTCCGCAGCGTGCAGGAAGTTCTGGAACTTCGAAGGATGGATTTTGGATTCTGGTGCTTCGCAGCACATTTGCTCAGATGCGGCGATGTTCAGTTCACTGGAGGTGACGTCTGGGTCGGTCTTTTTGGGTGACGGCTCAGTATGTGAGGTCACGGGGAAAGGGACTGTGGACATTCTGACGCATGACGGAGCAATGCGCAGGCTTGAGCGGGTACACCTGGTACCTAAGTTACGCAGGAATCTGATTTTGTTGGGCAGATTGGATTCCAGTGGTTGCAGTTTTGCAGCGAGAGATGGAGTTCTGACGGTGAGGCGAGGGCGCACCGTGCTCATGCGAGCTTTGCAGCACGGAAGTTTGTACCGGCTGTTGGGGACCACGATGCGAGGTGGTGTGCCCATGATTTCTGCGGCCGACAGAGGTGATAGTCGTGGTGGTGCAGTGGATCGCCTTCCAGGGACCCGGGTTCGACGAGTCAGTTTTTGCGATCCGGTTGCGACGACGTTCAGAGGTTGAGCCGAGCAGGGATGAGTCGACTGGAGCAGGTCGGCTGACGCCTCAAATCGTTGAGGTGGTGCTTCGCGCAGTTGTGTGCTTCGTGCAGGTGGTGGTAGTGGAACCAGGGTATGAGCCAAGGTGGTGTATATATATATATATATATATATATATATATATATATATATATATATATATATATATATATATATATATATATATATATATATATATATATATATATATATATATATATATATATATATATATAAGCATGCGGAACATGCTTTGTATATATATATATTATATTATATATTATAATATATATATTATATATATATATATAAATTAATGAAAGCATGCTCCGCAAGCTTTCATTAATCTATATATATATTTATATATATATATATATGATGGCCGCCTGGTAGAAGGAGCAGAGTCGGCCAACAGGAGGATCAGCTCTCTTCTCTCTTGTTCGTGCACTCGGAGCGGTCGTGGCCGAGGGTGTTCGTCGCCGGTCTTGGAGGAGTTAACCGCCGGCGTTGTGAGAGTTGTTGCCCGGCTCGGTTGGAGTTGCTCGTCGGCGTTGCAGTGGACCTTCTAGGGAGTGGAGAGACGCGGTGTTGACGGCGTGCGCATGTGCAGTTAGCCTCGACGGAGGTTTCTCTCCGGTGGCGGCGTTGTTCTCCGGTGGTGGCGGTGGTTGCGGTTGAACGTCGGACCTCGGCGTTGAAGGTTCGGTGAACCTTGTGCGTCCGTTGTGCTAGCGGATTGCAGTCAAGATTGTCCTCTCTCCCGCGGACCGAGCGTGTCCGGCTTCTCCGCGGCGTTTCTGTATCGGACGTTGATCATTATTTTGATATTATTGTTATAAAATATTGACGCTATTTTTCTTGTATTTTTGACTATTCAGTGGAATTTGTGGAGCCAATTCCTAACAGAAACTTCTTCAAAAATATACTGTCTAAAGAAAAATGAGTAACAAAATGATAATTTATCAAATGATTCAACAATCGAATGTTTTCATGAACATGTCTTTTACTAAAGTAAACATTGGTATGTATCCCCAATATTTCTCACCAGCACATTGTTACAGACTTAAAGCCACTCTAATTCAGGGAAAATTTTTTTGTTCAGGACTCCGGACCATGGACTTGGTCCGGACATAAATACTCTTGGCTGTGGGCCCCCCCTGAAAAACTCCTCGGAAAATTTTTTGTCAGGTTCCCTCACCGTGACCTAGCTTTTCTCCGCCTCTTCCGCCGCCGTGCCTCCTTCTTCCTCAACTCCTGGCCGGAAAATTCTGCAACGCCCCCGCAATTTCGAAAATTCTGCAACATCCGCTGATTCGCGCCCCTCCGCCGAGCCCTAAGTTTTCTCCGCCTCATCGCATCTCCGCCTCTTTCTCTGCTTTAAATCACGACGTTGGAGGTCCGGGATTCCAACTGGAGGTCGCATGAATACATTTCTTGTTAGATATTTAATTATATGTCCGCACGCGTGTTAGCCCGACTCGGAATAAGTTACGGGTTCGTGTCGTTCTAGGGTTAGACTCTACGCTGGAAGTACTATAAATACCCATTCCAAACTTGATGGTGCATTCATAGAATACTTTGAGCAGAGCCATCAACATTCTCAAAGTAACGCCTTAGGGTTTCCGCTCTGTGTTCTCGTTGTGCGATTCCTCCGCCACTGCTGCCCGATTTTCGCGATTTCGCCGTCGCTGCCGTGAGCGATTCTTATTCTCGTTCGCATTCCACTGTAGCCTGTGGCCCGTAGCTCTCGGTCGGGAAGAGGAAGATCAGATCCTGTCGGCGCCGTTGCCGATCGTGAAGCTTTCCGCCGGCACGGGTTGTCTTCGCCGTTTTGTGGATCGGAAAAGGCGGATCCGTTCAGAGGAAACGCCGTCAGATCTGTTACTGTTGGCGCTCCTTGATTTCGCGCTCAAGTCGCACTTCAGATCTGCGTGGTCGCAGTCGGAGCAAGTCCCAGCGAGCCTTCGTCGTCGCACGCTGATTTCGCCGACTTGTTTCACCGTCTGGTCTTGATCGGAAAACCAGATCTCGCTAGATCTGGGATATTTCGCCGCTTAGCTCGCCGATCTCGCCGGATCGGGGTTGATCTGGCTGCTCCGCTGCTTCTCACAGATCACCGCCGACTAGCTCGTGATTCTGTCGTTCTTGGTTTTTTGGTGCTCCCATAACCCATTCTGTTGCACGTGTATCCTTGCCGATCGTGAAGAGGGAACTTTTCTGTCAAAAAAAAAATTCCAGTTTGATTTCACGGATATAGGGCAGCCTGTTGATCTTGCTATAAGGAGGAGCACTAGATCAGAATAGTTTTTTTTTCTGATTCCGTGAACAGGAGACTGCACCTATTTTAATGTTTTGCTCTATTCCAGGAGCAAATTCACATCAAAGGAAAATAGGAAATTGTTCTTTTCTTCTTCTCAAGTCCTGAGCAAAAGGGTATCTTGGTTTGCAAATTCAAGTTCTTGAAAGCTGATCCTTTTGTTGGTGGAGAAGGTGTGCTTCAGTTGGGGTCCTTGTTGATTGGATCTTGCCTTTGGCGAGTACTCTCATTCGGAGGGAGCAACCATATTTCTGGATTGGATCCGAAGACATTGCCTCGTCTCCGTACGGATCAGGTGACTTCTTACTTATTTTTCTGTCCAAGCTGAATTTAAATGTCGAGGTGTAGCTCACTCGACATTATGGAGCTTCAGTCATTCGCTCCCACTGATTTCCAAGTTTGGAAATTGCACGTCAAGCTAGGGATGAAAGAACGTGATATTTTCTACACAGTTCTGAGCGATTACGCCACTACCCGAGAGGATGTGGACGTATTTCAGTGGGGAAAAGACGATATTTTATGCAGGGACTACCTCCGAAGATCTTTATGTCCTCGTCTCTCCCTGACCTTCAGTGACTGTAAGACTGCAAAGGAGCTATGAGATCGTTTGAATGCGCGCTTCCAAGAGGAGGAGGGATCGTTAAGAATTCCTCTTAGTGAACAATTCTTTAACTTTAAATTTGATGCAAATTCTTCAATCACCTCCCAAATTGTAGAACTGGAAAAACTGTGTCTCAAGCTGGCGGACGAACAGTCCGTAATATCCGATAGTCTTTTTGTAAGTCTGATACTGCACAAGCTGCCTCCTGGGTGGATCACATTCCGACTGGAGGAGGAGACCACTCTAGATGATCTCAAGAAACTTATCCGCCTCGAGGATCAAAACAGTGGACATCTGCCGGTCGACGACCCGGATCCCAGACCATTCGTGGCTATGATCGGGAGCAGTCACCGCAGTTCGTCCTCTGAGTGGTGGCTCGATAGCGGTGCTACCTGTCATGTGACGAATGACAGAGCTTTACTCACTGAGGTCAAGGCGGTCCAGGAAAAGGTGGAGAACTGCAATGGAGGAGAGACTCAGGTGACCCATGCAGGGACAGCCGAGCTGGTCCTCTCATCAGGTAAAATTTTATTTTTGCTTAATGTAAAAGTAGTTCCAAATTTAACCAAGAACTTGATTTCCATTAGTCTATTAGATAAGGTTGGGATGACCTTCACAACTCAGAACGGTAGAATGACCTTAGCAGTCAATTCACATTATTTTGGGTGTGCGTACCTGATCAACGGAATGTATAGACTTAGCTTAAACAATGATAGCATTCCCAAATTAGTTCAAACCTTATTGATCCTAAGTTGTTACACAACAGACTTGGACATGTAAACTATAGGAAAATGTTAGAGTTAGCTAAGAGTAGAGCTGTCACTTAAAACCGAAAACCGTAAACCGAACCGGAACCGAACTGGAACCGCAAAGAACCAGACCGAACCGTTTGCAAATTATTCGGGTTCTGGTTTGAATTTTGGAACCGTTAACAACTTTTGTTCGGGTGTGGTTCTTATATTTTATTATCCGGACCGGAACCGGAACCAGAACCGCAACATACAAGTCTCAAGCAGTTTCAAGATTTTTGGACCCGATCCGAACCGGACCGAAGTAGAACCGAACCGCAATCCGTTTATTATTATTAATTTTATTATAATATTGTTATAATTTTATAATCTATCTATAATATTTATGTTAAAAAAATTAAGGTGCGTCGCTACGCAATTATATTATCAAAAATTTAGGATAATTACAAAACGCTGAATGTAGCGATGACGGATGAAAGATCGTCTTATTTAAAATATAATAATCTCTATTGGAGTAATATGAAAGATTAACTTTTCTAATTAGTCAAATTAATTTAAGAACACACAAATGAAATAGAGCTCGAATAAACGGTAACTGAAATGCCGAAAATTTATACTGTCGTTTGTTCTGAGCTCATACTTCGTGATAGAGGATGTTCGCAACAGTTGACATGTATTTTCTTTATGAACTCTGCGGCGCTAGCATATCCCGTTAGCATACAAAATTATATGTTGTTTAGATTACTACAACAAGAGATAATTACTATAATGTATGCATATAAAATAATCTCTCCATCCGAGTCAGTAATTTATGAATATGCTAATAAAACTCTTGATCAAACATTAATAGTTACAATTTAATGAATGATAGTATTCAGAGTTTGCACACCCCTAGCAATCTATTACCAAAAACTAAATAACAGTGAACATAATGTCTGGAATTTCGGATCATTGTGATCTGTAGTTTTTTGCTACTGTGTATGTATACCATATCAATACAAAGCCTAGATTTTGGTCAAAAAATGAAGACGTGTATAGGTATAGGTGTGCATACTTTTTCATGGTCAAAAACCTCCACAAATGAAAAGGCGATATATACTAGCCCTCTGATCGTGGAAAAGACCGTCGAGGAGTGTGCAACTTAATTATTTCTATTTTGAAGGTGTTTTGAGTTTTTTGCAGACCGCTTTTATTTCATTATGTCAAATTTAGTTTTAGTTTTAGTTGGAACTGATTGGAACCGGACCGAACCGCATAGAACCGGACCGAACCGTTAGTGACCGGTTTGGTTTTAGTTCTTGTTAAACCGGAACCGGAACCGTTGACACGACGATTCCAAAAATTATGATGGAACCGGAACCAAAACCGGAACCGGTCAAACCAAATAAGGTTTTGGTTCTAACTTGAAGAACCGTTACCTTAGCGGTTCGGTTCATGGTTTTAGTAGAACCGGAACCGAACCGGAACCGAACCGGAACCGTGACAGCTCTAGCTAAGAGTCATAACATCCCCTTAGATCTGTCGATTCGATTTGATAAGTGCGAGGTGTGTGCTCAGACCAAAATCACTAGAAAGCCTTTCAGATCGGTTTCTAGGAGCACGAAACTTCTTGAATTGATACATTCAGACCTCTGTGATTTTCGTAGTCACGTCACTAGAGGGGGAAGGAAGTATCTGATTACGTTCATAGACGATTTTTCAAGATTTTGTCATGTATATCTGTTAAAATCGAAAGACGAAGCCTTTGAGATGTTTAAAACTTTCAAGTCTCGTGTGGAAAATCAATTAAACCTGAAAATTAAGAGATTTAGAAGTGATCGAGGGGGAGAATACACTGTTACTGGGTTCAAGGAATTTTGTGCCTCTGAGGGAATAATCCTTGAAACAACAGCCCCTTACTCACCCCAGTCGAATGGTGTTGCTGAGCGTAAGAATAGAACTTTAACAGAGATGTTGAACTCTATGCTCCTAACAGCTGGCATGCCTAATTCCTTTTGGGGAGAAGCATTTCGTGCTGCAAATCACATTCTGAATAGAGTGCCTCATTCTCAGCTCACGTCTACCTCGTATGAGCTATGGCACGGTCATCCTTGTAGATATGATACTCTAAAGACTTGGGGTTGTATTGCCTATGTGCGCATACAAGACCTTAAGAGGCCTAAGGTGGGACCTAGAATGACGACGTGCGTCTATCTAGGTAGTGCAGAAGATAGTGCAGCAGACAGATTTCTCGATCTATCCACGAATACCGTGATAGAGTCTAGAGATGCTATATTCTTTGAAGATAAATTTGTCAAGGATCATGGTTTATCTGTCTCTGGGTCTAATGATATGATTTCAGAATTTATCGTAGAACCTGAAGCTGGCCCCTCTAGCACTGCTCCTCAACCGTTAGAGGTGGAACCTGTTCCACTTAGAGCATCTACAAGAGAGAGGATCCCTAAGAACTTTGGTGAGAATTTCATCACCTATCACTTAGATGATGATCCATTTTCCTACCAGGAAGCAATGAGATCTAGAGATTCGTTGATGTGGGCAGAAGCCATTGGTGATGAGATGGACTCGCTGCTACATAATAATACTTGGCATCTAGTTGACTTGTCGAAAGGCGCTAAAGTCCTAGGATGCAAGTGGGTGTTGAAGAAGAAACTTCATAGTGATGGGTCTATAGCCAGGTATAAAGCGCGTCTCGTAGCTAAAGGTTATAAACAACAGGGGAGAATAGACTATTTTGATGTTTATTCACCTGTGTGTCACCTATCGACTATCAGGATTCTTCTAGCCTTAGCATCTATCGAGGACTTTATAGTTCATTAGATGGATGTGAAGATAGCCTTCTTAAATGGAGAGCTTGATGAAGAGATCTACATGGCACAACCTGAAGGTTATGTGCAGAAAGATCAAAAAGATAAAGTGTGCAAACTGGATAAATCAATCTATGGGCTTAAACAAGCGCCTAAGATGTGGCACATGAAGTTTGACCAGGTGGTAAAGAGTCTCGGATTTCAGTCCAGTCTCTCAGATAAATGTCTTTATCACCGCTCCTTGTCGAATCAAACAGTCATCATATGCTTATATGTAGATGACATGTTGATTTTGGGATCTAATCTTGCTGTAGTTAGGGATATTAAATCCACTTTGGCAGAAGCTTTTGACATGAAGGACCTCGGTCCTGTAGATACCCTGTTAGGTATGAAGATCAGAGTTGACAAAGGGTCGAGTTACTCTTAGTCAGGCTCATTATATAGAGCAACTTCTTTCTACCTGGGGCTATGATAACTGTAGGCCAGCTGAGACACCGTTTGATCATAATATCAAGTTGAGTCCTAATGAAGAGACCAGCATTGATCAAGTTAAATATTCCAAAATAATTGGTAGTCTCATGTACGCCACAAGTTGTACAAGACCAGACATTGCTTTTTCGGTTAGCATGCTGAGCCGTTTTACCAGTAATCCAGGCAAAGAGCATTGGGAAGCCCTAGACAGGCTGTTAAGATACCTGAGAGGTACTAAAGATCATGCTCTGTGCTTCACTGGTTATCCACCTACTGTGGAAGGACATTCTGATGCCTCGTGATGTTCAGAAGCCGGGAACAGCAAGTCTACCAGTGGATATATATTCACCCTGGGTGGAGCTGCTATCACTTGGAAATCCAAAAGACAGACTTGTATAGCATTGTCGTCTATGGAAGCTGAGTTGTTTGTCCTAGCCTTGGCCGGTGAAGAGGCAGATTGGATCAGGAACTTGATTCTAGACATTCCCTTGTCTAAGCACAAGTCAACTCGTTGAGCTTGTACTGTGATAATCAAGCAGCAATTCAAGTCGTTAAGAATGCTCTCTATAATACTAAGAGGAGACATGTACGACTGAGACATGCTTTACTGAATTATCTGAAAGAACAAGGAATTATCACTTTGATTGATGTACGTTCAAAGGATAACCTAGTTGATCCATTGACGAAAGGAATGCTCAAAGACCGACTAATCAAAACAGTGGGGGAAATGGGACTAAAGACGATTTAGTTCGGTCTTAGTTCAGCAATAGGCGATTTAGTTCAGCCTTTTGTCCAAATGTTTTGACTAGCCTGATTTCCTCTATCAAAGCAAGCATGTTGTGCTCTGTTGATGCTCTTGGTTGCTGAGTTCGGATCTGGTAAATTGTTTCATTCCAAACTTGATGCTAACAATTTCACCTGGATTCGGCTTTTGCCTTGGAGGAGAGTGTTATTCCAAACTTGATAACACAATCTAACTTGGTCTTGACTCTTCTTCTGGAGATTGGTTCCATTCCAAACTTGATGAGTTCCAATTAACTTTAGAAGGGCAGTAACCGTAACATTCCATATAGGATCACAGATATAGCTGCGGTGTCCAAAAGTCTGAGATCGTTTCGGTTGAAACAGATATCAGGTTCTGAGATAAAACTATAATACTCTGTGAACGTGTCCTCCCAGCCAATTAAAATGATTAATACTAAGTTCTTTTTGTAGAACTAGATATTTGCAAATTTGCAAAGGATAGAATTCATTCTGTAATGAAATTCTGTGTTGAAATTGTAGGAGTTGTTGGGATAGGAGGAGCACTGGTTGACTGGAATCCGGATCAGGATGATCTTTTGGATGATGAGTTTTAGAGCATTATTAGTTTCTCTCTTGCTACTTCTGTTTAGAGCACTGTTTAGCTCTTCTTTTATGCACTGTTTTGTTTGGACTTTCTAGCTCTCTGTTGATTGTGACGTCAGGCATATAAGGCCTGTGTCTTGTTGTACCTGAGACTATTTATGTGTTGCAGCTGAATTTTATTTACTTATGCGTGCATACTATTCTGTGCTTAAGTCTAATTTTGTTTGAAACAGGTGCTGGACACAGTTGTGTATGATTCATATTTTGATTGAACTTTGCACAAACCACCCTCTATCCGAAGTCTGGGAACACGGCGGACATAGGAGGAGATTGTTAGATATTTAATTATATGTTCGCACGCGTGTTAGCCCGACTCGGAATAGGTTACGGGTTCGTGTCGTTCTAGGGTTAGGCTCTACGCTGGAAGTACTATAAATACCAATTCCAAACTTGATGGTGCATTCATAGAATACTTTGAGCGGAGTCATCAACATTTCTAACTGGAGGTCGTTGCAGCTAAAGTAGATCCTACCACCACTCTAACTGGAGGTCGCATGAATACATTTCTAACAGAACCCACAAATTTCTGTTTTCTGCTGTGTTGGCCGATGATTGCAGTCATTTTTAATATGTTTTTGCAGTTGTCTTACCTTGCAATTGCTTTTTAATAAGATTTTGCAGTTGTTTTTAAGTAAAGAATGCAGTCGTTTTTTAGTACATAGAGCAACATTTGTCCAAAGCATATAGAATCAATGTTCAAAATGCAAAAAAGTTTACAGATTTTTCCAATTGTGTTTTGCATACCACTCCAAGAGCATTGTTGTATCCCTTTTGTTCTTACTCCTAAATTCAATCAGTCATGGAAAATTTATGCCATAGTAAGTATAATTGCTTACCTCTCTAGTAAATTGATTCTTTTCCAACATTTGTAGACTAGATACAAGAATAGAACCCACAAATTTTTATTTTCTGCTGTGTTGGCCGATGATTGCAGTCGTTTTTAATATGTTTTTGCAGTTGTCTTAGCTTGCAGTTGCTTTTTAATAAGATTTTGCAGTTGTTTTTAAGTAAAGAATACAGTCATTTTTTAGTACATAGATGCAGTTGAATTTAGTGACACTTTCTGATTTTATAGGTGAAGCATGCACGGGAGCAAGTACTTAAGCTGTAGATGCGCTCCTAATACCTTCATAGCAAATGTGACCTCTCTCTTGAGTAGGTTGTCGGAGGAATCTATTGTATCACTTAGGGATGCACGTCTCCTTCCCCTATTTCGAATGCCAACGTACCCTCAAAACATACCAATGTTGTACATTCTTCTGAGGTTATACAACAGGGATAGGGAAGCCTTCCAGCTCGGGAATTACCTTGTGAAGATGACGGTCAACGAAGTGGTCCTTATATTAGGTCTCCCAAATGCGGGTTATCGCTTTACTTTCACAAGAAAACCCCTCCTGGACATAACCCACAAGCGCCTAACTGAAGAACTTCATGGAGCTACAAATGAGGATTGGTCTCCCACCGTCGAGGGAGTCGAGGATAGAAGAATAAGTTTGCTGATAAAATATTTATTAGCTATGTTTTTTTCCCATTAAAGAGCTTGAAGGTTCCATCATGTATTACTAAGATAACATGTGTTCGTGAGTTCGTGAAATATAACTGGCCGCTCGCCATCCATGAGTTTCTTCATGTACAGTTTGATCAATTAAGTCGTGTCAGTGCTATCCGAAGTGCAGGTACCAACATTGGTTCTCTGGAGGGTTGCACTACATTATTGTTGGTATTTGATATTCTAACCAACATTGTATTTATTGTATTATGCTTAATATTTCTCTACTATAATAATATTTTATTTTTGAAGGTGTGGTTGTACGAACATACAAGAATAGGTCCTCCGGTGCACGAATTAGCACGCCCTAGATTAAGTCGTCGGTCCCCCCTTCTTCGATATAGTGCCAAATTCTGCACTAAACTGCTGGAAAACCTGTTTCGCAAGAATTATGTATGTCCTTAAAAACACAATATAATTATGTGCAAGCGCATGTGGTATTTACCTTTTAATCGTCAATTGTTCTCTATAGGTCCACTATAAGTTTATGGATGTGTTAGATGAGGAGAAGACCCTACTGATTGAGGAGGAAGATTGTTCCGATTTTGAGAATCCTCCGCCGAAGGAACAAAAAAGAAAAAGGATAGATTTTGCCGCCTTGGATGAGAAGTTAAGTTATGAGAGAAGGATGAAGGAGAAGAGGAGTAGGGGGAAGCAGGAGAAAAGTATGCTGAGAAAAGTCATTAAGCCTGATGAGGGTTGGATAGGGCTTGAAGATCGACTCAAGGCTTATATCAAATTTGAGGTTGATGGATTGAGGACCTTCTGTGAAGAACGGTTTTAAGCCTTAGAAGCACAGTTTAAGCCTTCCAGTTCAGCACCTTCACCCCCGCTTTCACCGGAGCGCGTGCTTCTTACAAGCACACAGCCGTCAAAGATCACTTCTACTCCAAAGCACACTGCTCTTCCAAAAACAAAACGCTCGTCTCCGATGATAATTAGAAGTAGCCCAATGTTGGTCACAAAGGGTATTAAACGTACACGGGCAGTTATCATTTCTAGTACACAACCCGACTATCCTGGGAGATTATTTCTAACAGATAGTGCTAGAAAAAGTGTTGATTTTGTCCTTAGCACATTTACAGACAGGTATTTTCTTCTATTTTATTTACAATCAGAACAATATTATCATTAATCGATGCTCATGCTTTTGCCTTTCCTTCTCTTTTGCATGTTTAAATAAGAGTTTCATATTTTGCATTAAGCAAATAGTGCTAATTAAATGATAATTTTATTCTTAGCATGAATATATTAATTTTTCAAAGCGCAAACATTACAATGTGCCGAGAGGAATTAGATATTCTTTTGGGTCAAGGATGGATTCAAGACAACCATTTGAACGCGTACTCTGTTGTCCTTGGAGCCAAGAAAAAAAACGCCAAAAAGTGTTAGAAATTTTCTCTATGTGTCTTCCAATCACGAGGTATGTTACTTGAACATTAACATTTTTTTATGAAATAATTTCAATCAAATTAATGTGTTTCACTGTGCAGTACTATAGAAGATGTAAAGCTAAAAACTATACCAGGCTTATTAGTCACATCACCCCTGAGACGGTTAATTCTGCTGAGATAATTCTTATGCCTTGCCACCTTGGTAGCCACTGGGCATTGCTGGTATGCTGGATAAAGGAGAAACACTGGGAGTACTATGATTCGATGCCGAGCAGCCTTCATCGGGCCGGGGTGCGTGATAACGTATGTGCAAAGATTTGACTTTATATTGAACATCGAACATTATGTTTGCTGTGGTTAATTAATTTATATTATCACATGTACTGCAGCTAAAGGCCCTAGTTGATGATGTTTCGACTACATTTCCAGCAGGATTTGCTAAGTGGCCGCTAGAGGACGCCGTTGGCTTTCCAAAGCAGGACAATACATGGGATTGTGGAGTGTTCCTTATAAAATACATGGAAGTGATTTCATCAACAACAAGTATATCATGGGGAGATCATCAGAACTGGCAAGACGACATGCCACGATTTCGCGCCGAGATCGCGGCCGATATTTGTAAAACATTCTCTAGTGCTATTTCAGAGAGGATATCTAGACATAATAGCTCTCCGGACATCGTAAAAGACAATTCTTGCTCCAACGATAGCCCTGACTTAATCATAAAAGACAATGCATAATTTCTTTTCATAACCGCCAAAAGTTTGGAGCTTGTTATGGTTAGCATAATTACAAGCAATGTGCGGTTTTGAGATCAGTGTTTTAGTATCTTTTCAGTTTCTGCTATGCATGATTTTTTTATATTTTGGTTTAGTGTAATATAATTAAGTTCTTTGCTATGCATGAATTTTTACTGATAGACTGAAGAGTACTTCTCTATATTGAAATTATATCTGGTAATATGGGGTTCATTTATCAACTGCTTTATATATTTCTCAATGACCTCATTTAATATGGACTGCACAGTAAAACACATGGGAATCGTCGTGTTCAAGTAATGTGAACTTGATTTTGTTGATACTTATTCCTATGTGGCTAAGCTGACATATGTTTGGCTATATCTTTTGATTCTACTAATTCTTGGACTGTATTAATTAAATGTAAATAAAAAGCCTTCTTACATGGTGATTTAAAGGAGATGATCAAAAGTCCGTTTATGAGATTAATTAGTCTTTTCGGGCTTAGTTTTAGAAGTTTACTGGTGTTGCTTACTCATTTTATTTCTCCCTAAGATAACCAAATTACTCAAACATAAAAGAGAGTGTTATCCACAAATTGGAATTGTGAAATATTAACAAATGTTGTTTAATTTAACTAATTTTTTGTAGCTATAAGATTTGTAGTAAATGTGAGCATTTAGTAATTGGAATGTTACGTAATCATTGAATTAACAAATTTTTGAAATCAATACAAATTGCACCCCTCTCTATTACCCAAGAGTGATGTGCTTATGCTATGAGCAAGGTGCGGTTTTGAATCAATACCTATCACAATTAGTATGTTTAGGTAAAAGTCGCGGTTTTAATTAACAAAATGCGGTTTCCATTATTTTTCAAAGCTAAATTACGTCACACACATACATTACGGTTTAAAGACATCAGGAATTCCAGGGAAATCAAAAACTAAGTTTACATAAAAGTCATCATTAAATTCGCTTGGTGCATCAGTTGGCAATAGAGTTGGGGTATTTGTTTTTGTTGTACCCTGCTCTTCAGCTGAAATGTCGAAAAAGTTTAACTCCTGCACTGTTTCTTCTACAATTATCTTCTTCTTGACTGTGATTTTCCTCCCTGTAGAAAAAAAAACAAGTGAGTGGAAAATGACATAAATCAAGAGTACAATTAAAAGATGGCGGGCCTGACTTTGTTTTTTTGCTCCTAACTCCCACTGTCCCTTCAACCTTGCATTTGAAATTCCTTTGGGTTTCTTCTTTGCAGGGTCTTTAATCGATGAAATATTCTTGTCGTTCTCATCACTAAAACCTCTCTTCCACATTTCCTCCGCCTCAACTATATCATCGGCTTGCTGTGCTAAAACATGCAAGCCTCCCAAAATATGTGTCTTTGCTGTCTTACAGTTCTCCACTTGGTGTGCCAGGTCATGAGAGAAACGCATTAAATGATTTCTAAATATCAAATTGGAGTCGCAATCGACAATATTTGAGGTATTTGGTAGGTATATGCCCTTTTTAGCATTATGACAGAACCGTCTAAGCAGATATTTGCTAGGAATTCCCCTTGCATTTTTCATATTATAAACCCTCAGAATATGTTTGCATAATATGCCTCTAGTCTCAAAACCTCTACATGAACAATCAATGTCATTGTTCTCGAAATTGTAGTTAACAAACCATTGTTTGTTATCCTCACTACCATCACAGTGCTTTGTAATATATACGAACTGATTTTCATCATGTCTTATTTCATCCACAATGCATACACCAACTGCTCCCTCCATTAACATTTTTTCAAAAATACCAAACATTTTACGGGTGTAAAACTTAGAGACATGTTTAAGGATCACACAAGTTCTATAATTTAAACTTACCTTTCCTTATTTGCCTCTAAAATCTTCGTCACGTTCTCCTTTTCGCCAAGACCCCACCAATTTCTCCAATCCCATAAAACATTCCACCAGTGTACTAGTAGCCTTCGAACAACCATACAATCCATTATTTGCAGATTCACTTCGTTGTGTTGACAATATACCGAGGTCTAAAACATCCTTGTTGAATGTTGTAGACCACTTTCTCCTTATTGTCCTCCAACTATCTATTTTCTTTCAAGTTTCTTATACTAATCATCTTATTCCAATAATTGTCAAACTCAAACTCATTGTCGCACTTACTCAAGCATTTATAAAAATTCTCGCAAACACTTTTCTCAATATTGAATCATCTTATTCCAATAATTGTCAAACTCAAACTCATTGTCGCACTTACTCAAGCATTTATAAAAATTCTCGCAAACACTTTTCTCAATATTGAAGCATGGGACTTTTATAGGCGCTTTCTTGGAGATATGCCATTGACATAACCGGTGACGAGTCCTTGTAAAAACTCTTTCAATAGCGACGGCCATGGCCTGATCTTGGTCCGTGAATATAGTTGTTGGTTGTTTGCCCCCAACAAATTTTAGAAATGTACTGAAGAGCCAACAAAATGTATCAATAGTCTTCTCAGAAATAAAAGCTCCGCCGACAAATACATTCTGCCGGTGATTGTTGACGGCGATGAATGGTGCACAAGCCAAGTTATACTTATTCAATCTGAATGTTGTGTCAAAAATAATGACATCGCCGTAGCAGTCATAATCAATCTTGCTGTGTCCGTGCATCCAAAAGAAATTGGTCAACAACCTATTCAACTCATCGGTTTGAATATCATATGAGAACATGTTGTCCTCTAACTGTTTCTCTTGTAGTATCTTCAACAAACTAAGAGCGCCACCACTTTCTATTAGTGTCTTCTTTTCCCGGTGCACAAAGTTGTAGACATCTGATTTAGTGAAACCAACATTCTAAATCCCACCAACTTGGTTAGATAGAAAGTTGTACGCATGAACTGTCCTAACTCCGACATCTGCCAAGTTCTTAATGAGGTCACCCTGCATTTTAGAAATGCTGCGATGAGATCTTAGAAGGTGTTGCTCATTCTCCATCGCTAACGGGTGATTGTGTTCCTCAATGAACTTTATTTCTAATTTACGATACTTTTTTGGGGAGGGTCTCACCTTCCTCAATCCAGCTTTAGCGCAGGTAAACTCTCGATATTTAATAATCCTTGTGTGTGTCCAGTAGCTCAAATGTTCTTTCCGAACACTAAACCCCATGTTGTGGGCATACTCACAATACATATGATACGTCTCGTCTTCTGTATGCACAATTGGGAAAATAACCGGCTGTCTGTCGACCTAATAAAACAAAATAAATGTTGAGTTTCTTCAGAGACTGAAAAGAAACTGCAAACAAAAGTATAAATAGTTGCATTGAATTGCAGTTGTATTTCTTATTAAAAATGCAGTTGAAAACAGAAAATAAAAGTTGTCTTCTCCTATTGGGAGTAGAAATATTCAAACCAACATTGTAACTTACAGCACAAGATAAAAAAACAGTTAACAGTGGACATTACCACGTGATCATTGTTGGATGAGTCTTGTATATTTGTTGCTCCATCAACTGACATTTCTGAGTAAATACAATGCCTAAAAACAATGGCCATGAGCTAAGAAAAGTATACAAGGAATGTGTAGGGTGTCTAATGAGACTTCCTCATGCACTCACCGATCTATCTTCCTGCAGGCCTAAGCTTCGCCGAGTGTCCACAGCTCCTCGTCGGAACAAACTGCAGGTTCCAGTGCCGGAGTGAGTTGAGATGGGTGAACGAAGCTTAAGCAGCTAGGGCTCCATTTTTCCGGCCAGGAGTTGAGGAAGAAGGAGGCACGGTGGCGGAAGAGGCAGAGAAAAGCTAGGTCACGGGGAGGGAAGCTGGCAAAAAATTTTCCGAGGAGTGTTTTCAGGGGGGTCCACAGCCAAATGAGTATTTATGTCCGGACCAAGCCCATGGTCCGGAGTCCTGGAAAAAAAAATTTCCCTAATTAAGTTATTATATTCCATCTATATTATATAAAAAAAATATTTTTGGCATATCCGCGTCCCATCACGCTTTCTTGGGCTGTCTGACTTGCCCCCTTCTAAATCCAATATTTTTTGGTTTTTTATTATATATCTTTATATATATATATATACACACATGAGTGCCCGACACGGGGCTCCGCCCCTATGGCCTCGCGCGACAGTATCCGACTGGCGACGACGAGCTTTACCTGCTCCTGGCGGGCTTCACCCGTCCGCAGTTGGCTCCGCCTGACCCGCAACATATACATATGAGTACTCAAAATGACCGTAAAAAAATATAAATGAAGAATACAATTTTTATTTTGTAAAAAAAATTATATTTTAACGTTAAAATATTAAACTTTCTCTTATCATTCCTAGCTAGAGACAATAGGTTTAGGGTATCTACTGTTTTTATTTTTTTATTTTAATATTGTAAAGTTGTGTAATTACCTAAAAGGATATTATCTTTATAATATACTAATAGAAAGTTCTGTATAATTGTGTAATTATGAATACAACTATAAGGGCAATATACGAATATTTGCAATGTTTCACCAAAGATTAGTTTTCGTATAACAGTAGAGATATATACACACACACATCGATATATATATAGAGGAAAAAATTATGTGCGCCCGTCGCACACGAGCTGTGTGTGTCGGACGCCATCTAAGCTGTAGATCAATTTGTGCTTTCTTTTTTACTTTTTCTTAAGGTGATTCGTGTTCCCCAGATCGAGAGTTTCTATTCGCTCGTCCGGTAGTTATGGAGACGCAATTTTCGGACGCTCCTCTCAAAAGCAGTCTAGAGCCTTCATTTGAAAGCACCTTAACTTTAGTGCCAGAGAGAACTCTCGAGTCTTCCATTGAGGATTTCCCAGAGATTTCCTTAGGTATTTGAAGATTCCTTCAAAATTCTCCTTCAGCCTTCGTTCAGCACTTGAAGGTCCCCTCGAAAACAGCTCGAAGATCTCCTTCAACTTCGTGCTTCGAGTCCAGAGACCTTGTTGTTGTGTTCATTCTTCTAGATTGCTCCTGAGCACACTTCCCAGAATTTTGCTCTGAGCGAGTCGCGAGATTCAGAAAGCTTATTGTACGAGGGGTGGTCTGTCACCCTCAAAAAAGAACTTCTTTACACACTGAAAGATAATAAATTTGGCTGGCATCGACCCGGCTCTACGGTTTTTTCTCCTTCTGGGTTTTTCCACGTCAAATGTGTTGATGTCAACGGTTTGTTCTCATTGTGACTGTTTGCAAATCTAAAAAATGTTTAAAATTTTAAACTTACAAATTGAATAAGTATATGCTAACCAAATTTAATATTTAATATTTTTTGCCTCACATCATTGAAGATCATTCAATACTATTAAATGTGTTGGTCCCATATCTGGTGGCGGTGCTTGATAGTATTCGTTATAATATCTTTCCCAACTTTCCACAAGCTGTTCATAATGTTTCACCCAACATGGAGTAATATGTGGTATCAGAGAACAATCATTTAAATGCAATCGAATGTAATGATTACCATTTATGAAACCAATGAAAATAAGTGTCGGCACTTCCAATATATATGAGTAAAGCGGTAGAAAAGTCAAGCTTTGCACCTTAGACAATTGAACTAATGTTATGCTATAGCTTGAAGGGATTACAAGCCTCATATCTATAGTGTCATCCATTTAGTAAATGAAGCGGGAGTGCATTTTCTAAGTTTTTTGAAGCAACAGACATCTGTCAATCCAAGAAACAAAAAACATATCTATCGTATTATTTCTAGTAAATAATCACTAATTAGGAAACTAAATGATGAATTTAGGAGGTGGAATGGAGGATACCTGAAGCATGAAGGATGAAATCTACCAAACTAGGGACTGTAGGTGGGGCTTGGAGAGGGCGTCAGCGAGAGTCGGGATTGCAGAGGGTGCCAAAACTCTAGCGACGAGGGACAAGGAGTCTCTCTCGATCAAAACCCTAGACAAAGCAAAGGCTTGAAGAGGGTGCCGATGAGGGAGTGTAGGCGGGACTGGATGGACGGCTAAGGGGCGACAAGGCCACGGTGGTCGCGGGCGCCAACGAAGGGGGTTTCCGATGGGAACGACGAAACCATGCGACTTGGAGTGGGAGACTTCTGTTAGAGATTGCGTGCGGGAATACCTAAACCTAAAGTGCGATTATCTAACTTTGGGGAGAAAAAAAACCAAAAATACAGTGCATTTTGCCTATATTGCGATGCGAATAACAATCGCCCAAATTATTCATAAGTCATCACAAGGGGGCCCATGTGCCCCATATATTGAGGAGCGATTTTTCTCTCAAAGCCCCAGTTATAACTGGGGAAGATGACGACCATTCACTTTTATGAGAATTATCATTAGAGAAATTCAAGCAATACATCCAAAATCCGCTTTACACATGACACACGATATAATTATTTCTGATTTTCTCTCTCCTCATATCACAAAAAAATCATTATATTGAGAAAATTAAAACAAACCACGGAACTGTGAACTAACAACCGCATTTAAAAAGAAAAAAAGGGCAAGAGATGTATGAACCACTAACATTTCTGGAGCGACTGTTGAATGAACCCTAATAAAGTAAGGGTGTTGTTACTAGCAAACCCAATTTGCTTCATAGCAAACTATTACTATTAGCAAACCCTCATTTTTCAAAATAACTATTTGAAAATCATTTTGTTACTAGCATAATTTTTTTTTGAAAAAAATAAAATTTTGTTTAAAACATTCATTTTTTCAAAATAATCCACTACATATAATGACATTACAAATGATTTGAAATATATTCATTCAACTACTTATGTTAGCAATAGAAATGAGTCAAAATGTCGCAAATTTTGTTTAGTATGTCCAAAACTTCTTTTTCAACACAATATCATCATCTGCACCAAAATATCGCCCGTTTTAGAAATATATTTGATCTCTAACTCCTAGGCTTGCACATAAAAACCGGTCCCAACCGGTTGGGACCGGACCGGTCGGGACCGGACAGGGACCGGTCCCAGTTAGGACCGATCCGGTCCCGGACCGGTCCAATGGTCCCTGGCAGTCCCCCTTTTAAGGGTAAAAACCGGGACCGGTCGACACCGGTAAAAGAGCCTAACGGCTCTTTTAAAAGAGCCGTTAAGGCTCTTTAAAAGAGACGTCAACAGCTCTTTTAAAAGAGCCGTTAACGGCTCTTTTAATGAGCGGCTCATTAAAAAAGAGCCGTTAACGGCTCTTTTATAAATTATAATTTAAATTAAAAAAAAATTAATTTAAATCTTATAACCCCCCCCCCCCTCTCCCTCATTTCCCTCTCTTACTCTCTCTCTCTCACTATCTCTCTCATACTCTCTCTCACTCATATTCGTGTTAAATGGCTTCCTCCTCCTCTATGCCGGCGTCCTCCTCAGCGTTCGCCGATCATGAGATCGTTGAGCACCGGCATAAAACGACGGTATGGGATAACTTCGATAAAGTGCGGATCGGCGGCGAAATTAAGGCGAAGTGCAAACTTTGCGCGAAACTTATGGCCGCTAACAGTAGCAACACAACGCTCGCCCGACACAACAAATCGTGTCTTTCTAAACAAGCCCCGTCGGAGGCCAACCAAGCTCAAATTTCGACGACCGGGCACATTTGGACGTATGCCCAAGCTCGGCAACGGGAGCGACAAATGGAGAATGTCATCAAAAGCGGACTTCCGTTCAACTACTACGACAACGACGAAATGACGTCTTACGTACACGAAGCACTCCAACCAAAATATCAACAGGTAAGTCGTATTACAACTCGACGTGATGCTTTAAAAGCTTACTTGCAATCAAAATTATATTTACAAAATTATTTTGAAACATTCGACGGTCGAGTTAGTTTAACGAGCGACGTTTGGACTAGTGGTTTAGTTGACGGACTTTCTTATATTTGCATAACTTGTCACTGGGTCGATCCGGATAGTTGGGAATTAAATAAACGTATAATTTGTTTTGAATGTTTTGAATATTCGCACACCGGCAAAGCTATTTATCAGGTGATTATTAAGTGTATTAGAGATTTTAAAATAAAAGATAAAATTTTAAGTATTTCGTTTGATAACGCCTCGAATAATAATATGGCTATTAAATATTTGATTAATGATCTGAAATCTATGCTAGATGTTATTTTTTTTCATACACGTTGAGTGTGTCACGTTCTTAATTTAATTGTACAAGATAATTTAACTTTTATGAAAAATTATGTTATTAAAATATGTACTATGTTACGAGTTATTTATAGTTCAAAACGACGAAAATAAGATTTCAAAAAAATTGTTATAGCACATGGTAAAAAATGTTTGGGTCTATCTTATGTTATGTCGGTACGATGGAATTCCACGTACAAAATGTTAAATCGGGCTTTTTCATAAAAATCATTATTGATAGAATTTTATAATAGTGTAGAAGAATCACATGATTTAGATGCGTCAGATTGGGCTATAATCGAAGATTACGTAAATTTATTAGAAAGTTTTTATCGGGCAACAACTATTTTATCTGGAGTTTATTATCCTACTAGCTCGCTTGTTATTGAAATTTTTTTATTAATTACTGAAATGTTTAAAACTTATAAAATTAACCTAATGTGACGTCCGTTAATATTATTAATGGAGGCAAAGTTTTTAAAATATTAAGCTATTATACGCATATGTCACCTATGTTTTCTTGTACTGCGGCTTTAAACCTTTTAATGGGTGTAGACGGGGTTGAAAATTTTATAGAGGAAATTAATCGAAATTTAAAGTTAAACGAATCTTCTAGTGATTTTCACAACGTTAGTGTTTCAAAATTTAATTCTGATTTTACTCGCCTATATAATTATTACGATCAATTATATGGATTGCGATCTCACGAGAAATCCGCCGCCCCTCGAACAAAAGATATTTTAAAAAATAGATTTTTAGAATTAGCTTCGAAGAAAAAACAATGAACTTCGAGTACTTTAAACGAATTAGCTTTATATAGCAAAACACAGTTTCAAGATTTTATGACCACGTACGAAATAGAAAATTTTGATATTTTAAAATGGTGGAAAGTTAAATCTAATAATTATCCTATTTTGGCCTTAGTAGCCCGTGATTTACTAACCATCCAACTTGTACGGTAGCTTCAGAGTCTGCATTTTCTTTGAGGGGCAGGATTCTGAACGAGTGAATGAGCCGTTTGACCGAAGAATCTTTGGAGATTTGCATTTGCTACAAAGATCATTTGGACGCTTTGAGGAGGAGACAACACGTTTCGTCAATTGAAGATAGTGAGTTTGAAGTTGAAGACGAGCTTAATAACTTAAATTTGGGGAGCGCCGCAGAATAATGACGTTGAAGTTTAAGATGAGTTCAAAATCAAAAGCGACTCCAAAGTTGAAGACGAGTTCAAGGCTCAACTCCAAATTTTGAATTTGTATTTTGTATTATAATTTCAAATTTAATAAAAATGTTTGTATTTTGATTTTGTATTATAATTTGTAATTTTATTTTGATTTTGTAATTTTATTTCACATTTAATAAAAAAATTTATTTACTTTGTAATTTTGCATTTTAAATTATTACATGTTATTTAATTAAATTATTAAAAACGAAATATAATAATATATGATGGGTTCCCCCTTTTTTATGGAAAGTCATGGGTGGGCCCCACCCCCCATGATCGCTCATGGAGATGATGGGGGCGGACCCCCACTCCCTCCCGTCACGGGGAAACCGCCGTCATAGGAACCGCCGCCGGCAAGAGGCCGAGCCACCACCGGCGGCCGGCCCTCCCACGACCACCACGACCGTGGCCGGCCTCGGCCATGGCCACCCCAGCCATGGCCGACCGGGGTCCTTGACCGCCCCGGCCATGGCCGGCCGGAGCCATGGCCGCCCCGGCCATGGCCGCCCCGGCCATGGCCGGCCGTGGCCATGGCCGGTCGTAGCCTTGGCCGCCGCCGGCCTCCCTCGACGGCCGCCCGGCTGCCGCCGCCGTCATGACGGCCTGCCATCATGGGAAGCCCCCCCCCCCCCCGGCCGTCCGATCAAGGGGAGAGCTCTCCCTGCCGTCCGATTAAGGGGGTAACCACCCATTTCCCCACCACTTTAGTGGTGGGGCCCGCCATAACTTCCCCCTAGAGCCTATAAAAAGACCCCAGGGGCACCTCATTTGATAATCTTCTTCTCCTACGCCTTCCCCCCTTCTTCTTCCTCAGGTGGGAGCTCTCCCGTTCTTCTTCGCCGGCGGCCACCCCTCGTCGTCAACAACCAGCGGCCGCCTCTCGCCGCCAACCACCGGCCGCCGCCCGAGACCTCCAGCGGCCCCCAGTGGCTATCAGCACCCGCCAGCAGCCATCAACACTTGTCATAGGCCGTCGGCCCCGTCAGCGGCTATTGGCACCCCACCAGCGCTCAACCGCCAAGGAAGCACTCCAAGAACAAAAGAAGACGAGCAAGAGAAGCAGCAACAACCCAGGAATACACACCGCCTCCGAGCGCACGCGTCTAAAGCACCTCGCGCATTCCACCATCCAAGTCCCGTTGGCGAGGCAGTCTGTTGCCCACCAACGGTCGCATACACCCTCTCTCTCTCCTCAAGATTGTAACGGGAGCGACCTGTCGCCCCGATTCCCCCATCAAATTGTAACATCCAGCAATCTAGTGGATTTTGACCGGCAGCGAACCGGTCACGTGGTTTTTCACCCAGTTGAAGGGTTTTCCACGTCAAATCTCCTTGTGTTCATTTCCCCTCTTCAACTGACTGTGTGCGCGCTCGACCGCTCCGCGAGCTAAGGCGGTCCAAGATTATCCGGTCCGGCCGGGGCGTCGAGTTAATCCGCAACAATATATAATAAAAATAATTAAAATAATTAATTTAATTAACCGATCCCGGTCTGGGACCGGTTAGGACCGGTCCTTCCGGTTCCAGGCGGTACCGGTTTTCAAAGGAAAAACCCGGACCGGTCCTGGGCAGGACCGGTCCGGGACCGGTGTCCCAAAGGACCGGTCCTGGGCAGGACCGGTCCGGGACCGGTGTCCCAAAGGACCGGTCTTGCCTAGGACCGGTCCCAGACCGGGACCGGGGTCTTTATGCACACACCTGCTAATTCCTATAAGGGTGTGTTGTATATACGAGTTAAGTGTATCTAAAAATATATGTGTCTTTTTGAATTGCGTCTTATACGTACTTTTCATGGGAAGTGTTCAACATGAAAGTTGTAGATCTTGATGAGATATACAACTTTCATGTTGAACACCTTTTGATTTGAAGCAATTTAGCCTCCGATTTGGCCCTAGAGAAAGTCACGCCGAACTTAAGTGCGAACGCTATGTATCGAAGTCACTTTTTCGGAGGTCAAATCGGGGGGCTTAAACGGCTTCAAATTAAAAAGTGTTCACCATTAAATTTTATAGATATCGACAAGATCTATAATTTTCATGTTGAACACGTTTTGTTTTGAAGCAGTTTAGACCCCTAATTTGGACCCCAAAAAAAGTCACGCCGAATATCTGTACAGACGACTCGTTCCGTGCGTGTCTTTTTTCGGGCTCAAATTGGAGGCATAAACGGCTTCAAATCAAAAACTGGTCAACATGAAAGCTGTAGATATCATTGAGATCTACAACTTTCATGTTGCTCACTTTTTCAAATAAGAAACATTTAAGACCCAAAATTCAAAAATTCAAAATTTGCGAAAAACAAAATTGATTTTCTTGCAGTAATTTTTGGGAAGAGAAAAAAAATGCAAAAAATAACAAAATCTGGTTTTTTTTTTGTGATTTGCCAGCAACGGAAAAACACCCAAAAAGTAACCCCTTCCCAAACCTAATCCCATTATTCGAGTCTTCCTGCCCCTTCCACTTCGTTCTTTATGGATTCCTCGCAGTGACTCCAATCATGACAGAAAGAATTCAGTCAAGCTTTTAAGTTCCTTCGTTTCCTGGTTTTATTAGATACTTTGGCAGAGAGATCAATTCGTATCCATCGCCGGAATTGAAACCACATTTCCTCCTCGTATCCATCGCCGCTCATCGTCAGCCTACACGGCAATGGTTTCTTCTGCGGGGGCGTTGCTGCCACCTTCAGACCCAGCCTTCGTGTGATGTTCAGCAAAGAGATCAACTGAATCTTCGTTGGAAGCCAGAGCGTAACTGGAAGAAGAGCTATTCTCGCGCTCCTCCATCGCCAAATCCTCTTACTTGTAGCCACTGCGGAGATTCCTCAACTTAAAAGGCAATCATCTCTCCGGCGACGCTGCTTACGCAGGAGCACCCGCTACAAGACCACCTTCGGAATCAGCACTCGGATAGTGATCGAAGTAGCGGCCAGCTCCGGGCCTTGAACTGCAACCTTACCTCCCTTTATGACCACATTCAGATGGAGGGCTTCCACTCCGGCGCATTCGCCGACATAATCATCGAGGTCATGGGTTCCACCTACCGCCTCCATCGCCTCATCCTCTCCGGCAGCTCCTACTGTAGGTTCTTCCTTTCTCTCAATTTCGTGGTGATTTAGATCGAGCATGTTTGTGAGAAATTTTACTCTCTTATTCACCTTTCTTATTAACCTTTCTAATTTGCTCTCATTAGTAAAGCCTTGTGAAATTAAAATGCGGCAGATAGATTTCTTGAGATCTCTGTGAATATATATGAAATTGTTTAGTCCAAACTTTGAAATACTTACTTTGGCTTAATTGTTTCAATTTCTGTTGGTAGGAACATGCTTTATGGTCCATGGAAAGAGGCAGTTGCTCCAAAATTTGTCTTACAGACAGATGACCCTTATGTTAACTCCGAGGCCATTACTATGGCCTTAAAGTACTTATTGTCAAAAATAAATCTATTTCTTCATACTTATTTTCTCATAACAACAGAGTACAATATATAGAGATACAAGAGACTAATTTAGGAAGCTATTTTATGCCTGTACAATATTTACGGCAATAATCATGCCTAAGCATTGAATGAGGAGATTCCTAAATTTAAGATCCTTCACAGCTGGCTATTTCAAATTCCCATAACTGGCTCATTAAGATTTCCATAACTGGCAAATTGAGAGACTCACGCCAACACTCCTCCTCAAGTGGGTGCGTAGATATCTCTAACACCCAACTTGTCAAGTGAGTCGTTGAAGTTTCTGCTGGAGACTGCCTTGGTAAGAACATCAGCTAATTGGTCTTCAGATTTAACAAAAGGGAACTGAATGATTTTTTCCTCCAGGTTCTGCTTGATGAAATGTCGGTCAATCTCCACATGCTTGGTGCGGTCGTGTTGGATTGGGTTGTGAGATATGTCGATTGCGGCTTTGTTATCACAGAATAAATTCATTGGAGAGTCGGGAGGAAAACCGACCTCTGTTAGCAAACTTCTAAGCCAAAGAAGCTCACATAATCCTCTTGACATGCCTCGAAACTCAGCTTCAGCGCTAGATAAGGCCACCACCTTTTGTTTTTTGCTTCTCCATGTAACCAAATTTCCTCCTACGAATGTAAAGTAGCCCGAGGTTGACTTTCTATCCATGAGGTTTCCAGCCCAGTCCGCATCTGTGTACCCTTCAATATTAAGGTGTGCATTTTTGGTGAACATTAGTCCTTTTCCTGGTGATGACTTTAGATAGCGGAGAATTCGAGTTACGGCTCCCATATGGTCTTCACTCGGATTATGCATAAATTGGCTTACCACACCTACAGCGTAAGCAATGTCGATCTGGACGGGTATGCGATAAGTAAATTAATTTCCCTACTAGTCTTTGATACCTTATCTTATCGGTTGGCACCTGGTCCGAATATTCTCCAAGCCTATGGTTCTGCACAATCGGCGTATCCACAGGTTTACACTCTAGTAATCCCACTTCCGTCAATAGGTCTAGAACATATTTTCTTTGAGAGAGGAATATGCCTTTTCTTGACCTCGCTACCTCTATTCCCAAAAAATATTTAAGCCCTCCCAAGTTCTTCATTTCAAATTCAGTGGACAATTGTTTCTGTAGCCTCAAGATCTCATCTGTATCGTCTCCGGTAATTATCATATCATCCACATAGACTATTAACGCCGTTATCTTGCCTTGTCGGTGTTTCAGGAAGAGAGTATGATCAGAGTTACTTTGGTGATAGCCATACTTCTTCATAGCTGAACTAAATCGGCCAAACCATGTTCGTGAAGATTGTTTTAGTCCATACAAAGCCTTTTCCAATTTACAAACCATTTTGTTCCCAACTAGCCCTTTTTGTCCTGGTGGAATGTCCATATATACCTCCTCACCAAGGTTGCCGTGAAGAAAAGCATTTTTTACGTCGAGTTGATGTAGTTGCCAGTCCAAATTTGCTGCAAGAGATAGTAGGACTCTAATGGTGTTTAGTTTAGCTACCGGTGAGAAAGTTTCTGAGTAATCTAAGCCATATGTTTGGGTAAAACCCTTCGCCACAAGTCTCGCCTTGTATCGTTCTATAGATCCATCAACTTTGTATTTTATTGAAAACACCCATTTGCATCCCACTGTTTTTTTTCCTTTTGGTAACGGGACCAACTTCCAGGTATTATTATTTTTTAATGCTTCTAGCTCTTCTTGTATTGCTTGTGCCCACTTTGGATCAGATAATGCCTCTTCAACATTTTGGGGGATCTGGTAGGAGGATAGTGTTTGAGTGAAAGTCTTGAGAGGCTTGGGTAGACTTTGAGTAGATACATAATTTGCAATTGGGTACTTGGACTTCCTTCTTCATCTGGGCTGTATCTGTTTGGTGGTTTCCCACGATTGTGTCTAGATGGCAAGACATAACTGGTAGGGGAATCCAAAATATTAGCATGTAATGGTGTAACAAGAGTACTTACCTCAGGAACATTCTCATGAGGAGAAGGGACTTCAGGTACTGAGGAATGAGGGGAGTGGGGATACTCTGTATTTTCTGCTTTTTCAGTTTCGGCTTCTTCATCCCTTAATTCAACATTGTCAATAGCTGGTGGTACCGTATGCAGTTCAACCTCCATATTTCCAGTTCCATGCGCACCGGCAGGGGCCATTAACCAATTCGTCTCGTCGATTTGAGTCTCCCCCCGAAGAGAAGAGTTGGGTACTGGTGATGGGTAGAAATTCTCAGACTCCAAAAAAGTGACATCCATGGTGATATAGGTTCGATTGGTGGTGGGGTCATGACATCGGAAGCCCTTTTTGTGCAGACCGTACCTCAAAAATAAGCATCGAACAGCACATGGGTCTAATTTGGTACGTTGATTTTTGTGAAGGTGGACAAAAACAACACACCCAAAAATTCTAGGAGGGAGCATCAATATTGAGGGAAGGGGTATATGGCTAGAGAGTATCTGTAATGGGGTTTTAAAGTGTAAAATTTTTGATGGCATTCGGTTGATTAAGTACACAGCAGTGGCCACAGCAGCCCCCCAATGGTAACTCGGCACCAGCGAACCAAGGAGTAGGGCACGAGATGTTTCCAAAATGGTTCGATTCTTCCGTTCGGCGACACCATTTTGTTGTGGTGTTTGGGAACATGAGGTTTCATGGATGAGGCCATGTTGTTGGAGATAGGCTTGAAAGTTTTTGTTGATGAATTCACCACCATTATCAGAACGAAGAATTTTTATCTTGGAGGCGAATTGAGTTTGGACCATGACATGAAATGTTTGGAAAACGGTGAAGACTTCGTCTTTGGTTTTTAACGGATAGAGCCATGTCATTCGAGTACAATCGTCAACAAAAATTACAAACCAACGGTGACCAGTAGAGGTAGGGATCGGGGATGGTCCCCACATATCGGAGTGTATCAATGCAAATGGGGTATTAGTTTTATTCAAACTAGCTGAATAAGATGCTCGTTGGCTTTTAGCCTTGATACATGTATCACAGTTAAAGTCGACATGCCGCACATGGGAAAACAAGTTTGGGAGTAGATGTCGGAGATAGCTAAAGGATGGGTGCCCCAAGCGCCTATGCCATAGCCAAATCTGTCGTTCCTGGTTACTGGTTTGATGGTGCATGTAGTTTGCTTTGCCTGGGCTGAAATCATCAAGGTAGTACAATCCCCCCCTCCTAGTACCACGCCCAATGATCTCCTTGCTGAGAATGTCCTGAAAGAGACAAAAGGTAGAGTATATCAGCACAACACAATTAAGTTCTTCTGTTACTTGACTCACAGATATCAGCTTGTTGGAGAGAGATGGAACAAGAAGAGTGTGAGCAAGCGAGAGAGAGGGAGACAGGTGTACGGTTCCAGCCCCAGTGACTGGGTAAGTGGCCCCATTGGCATTGGCAACGCGAGTCCTCCGGGGTTGAGTTGTTTTGGAAAAATCATTTGGATCAAATGTCATATGATCCGTTGCGCCGGAGTCGATTAGCCATGCTCCATCAACCTGAGTAGTCGAGTTGAAAAAAACGTGACCACAATTACCTTGATCAGGGTTTGAGGTAGAGGATTCAGCCTCTGGGATAAGAGAGAGGTGAGGTCCAGCCGCGGCCACCGCGACTCGACCAGGAAAATCTGTTGTTGCAGGAGCATCTCGTTTTTTCCGATTTTGTAGCTCGTGCCACCAGTCTGGGTAGCCATGTAATTTGAAACAGGTTTCCCGGGTATGTTTTGTACTCCCACAATGAGCGCATTTATTCCCATCAGAATGACCTTTGGATCGTGAGAAGGATCCAGATTTTTGTGATTGGCCAGATTTCACACCTTTGATGGCCATAACAGCACCACTAGCCACTGCTTCTGCTCCCGATATCATCACAGATTGTCGGAGATCTTCCCTTCGAACATGAGCATATGCTTGCTCAATTGAGGGAAAGGGTCTCAAGCGAAGAACATCGCTCCGAACATGATCCAATCGGTCATCGAGACCATCAAGGAAAGTGTAAACCCGTTCCTCCTGTGTCATGGAGTTGTAATTTTGTATATTAATTGCACATTTCATTGGATTCGGTCGACGAAAATCAATCTCTCGCCACAAACCCTGTAGAGCATTATAATATTTTTCTATAGATCCGCCTTCTTGTTTCATTCGAGATACACGACGCTTGAGCTCGTATACCTGCGAGGTGTCAGTTCCATCAAAGTATGTAGTGGCAGCAGAATCCCATACCTGCTTAGCCGTTGGATAGCGAATAAAGTTCACGACCAAGGAATGGTCCATAGAGTTGATCAACCAACCTTTCACCGTGGCATTCTCCGTGCGCCACTTACGGAAGGAGGGGTCAGTATCCGGTGGTTGGGGGTAGTCTCCATTGATATATCCCAATTTGTCTTTTCCTGAGATGTACATCTCAACAACTTGGGACCATAATCCATAGTTGGAACCATCCAACTTGATGCTAATTGGAGCCATCGGGGAATCAGTGATGGGGAAAGAGGATGTCTGTGCCCTTGACAACACCTCCGTCATTTTCGATGTTAAAGTATCAATGATTGTTTCGGTGGAGTTAGCCATGGAGGCCGAGCAAGATATTGACCCCTGTCTGATCAAAGAACAGGGAACTCAAGAACCTCCCTCTGATACCATGTCAAAAATAAATCTATTTCTTCATACTTATTTTCTCATAACAACAGAGTACAATATATAGAGATACAAGAGACTAATTTAGGAAGCTATTTTATGCCTGTACAATATTTACGGCAATAATCATGCCTAAGCATTGAATGAGGAGATTCCTAAATTTAAGATCCTTCACAGCTGGCTATTTCAAATTCCCATAACTGGCTCATTAAGATTTCCATAACTGGCAAATTGAGAGACTCACGCCAACACTTATATGGATACTATCCAAAGCTTAATGATGATAATGCATTTCGAGTTCTCGCTACTGCTTCTTTTCTTGATTTTCAGGTCTCCCCATTACTCCTTGAAATGTTCCCATTAATCTGTCATCTCAATATGTAAAACTTGCCCACATATACCTTTACTTATAGGATTTGTGTGTAATTTGCACTGATTTCATCATTTTTGAGCTGCGCACCTCAAACTTTTTGACATATCAGGTGAGATCTGGCCACTTGGAATGAAAATGGAAACTAAAATTTTATTTTGTTACATGAAGCTTCACAACTGTATTGTTGAAGTCAAAAACTGGCATCAACGAGAGTTCGGACCTTGGGGTGTCGCCGACACCTACTTCTCTCAAATCTCGACCCCTGACTAGTAACAAAGAAATAAGAACTGACCCTAAGCCTTAGTTGGGAGGTCCCTCCACTAACCCAGAAGATCTCCGAGCGCTTCCCCTCCTTAGCCAATTGCTGGGCTAGGAGTACCTCAGAAATCACTAACTGATTTGAGAAAGTATGAAAGTTTGTCTTCTGAGGTACCCTGTGGGTCATATTTATAGGCTCATAGTATTTGGTCTGCCAACAGCGTAACTCCGCTGTTCTAAAAGGATATTCGCAGCCCACCTTGACCTGCCAACAACGTAACTCCGCTGTTCTGAGGAGCTAAATGCAGGTCAAAGGGCATCCAGGTAATTTCACATCTGGATCCTAAGGGGCGGAAACCCTTCTGCTATTCGATAGGCCTTCCTTCTGCCCTTAGTCGCAGACCCTCCCGACTGTACTTATAAGAAGCTCAGGCGCAAGCCGCAAGGCGTTGAGAGCGCCGAGTGGCGAAGCATAACTCAACGCCAAGAATAAAAGGGTATTGAGTGGCAAAGCCTTACTTAACGCCAAAGGCAAAAGGGCGTTCAGTGGCAAAGCCTCACTTAACGCCAAGAGAAAAAGGGCGTTGAGTGGCAAAGCCTCACTCAACGCCAAGAACTGCAGGGCATTGTGTGGCAAAGCCTCACTCAACGCCAAAGGCAAAAGGGCGTTGAGTGACAAAGCCTTACTCAACGGCAACTCTGAGGGCATCCCGCTTTCCCGGGCGCAAGCCTTCTCGCATGACCCGGGCGGGAACCTCTCGGCTATCTGCTTGTCTGATCCGGCTTCTAGCCTAAAGCTAGCCCCAGGCTAGCCCAACCCTGGTCCTTCGGGCACCTAGGCCCCACCCAGCGAATATGGGGCTATACACAATCCCCGGTCTTTGCGAGCTAGCCTTGCGCTCGGAAAGACACGTCCAACCCCTGATATTCGCTGAGCGCTTGCTGACCTGGAAGGGAATCTTGGGTGGGCCCTCCCCCGTCCCTGTATATATATGTCGGCGGGCCAGTCCTCATGCCACCGTTGTTGCTGTCACCTTCCGCTTAAGCTCCCGCAAGGCTGTTAAGATATATACCAAGCGCAACGAGAAGCCACTTTCGCAAGAACTCCAAGACCGTCTCGCCGCGACTCAGGAGAGATCTCGTGTCGACTGCGCTGGGGTTGCCCCCTGTCTAATGGGCAAGAGGCCAGCCAGCTCGCCCTCCCGACCGAAGAAGAAGGCCAAATCGGTCAGGCGAGACCAGTGTTGTTAAGATCGCGTGCAAGATCGTATGATCGCACGATCTTACGATCTTGCACAAGCTAACGATCCACGTTTTACTTAAGATCGCCGACCTGTTAGGATCGTTAGGATCGTAATGCAAGATCGTAAGATCATTAGGATCGTAGTGCAAGATCATTAGGATCGTTAGGCTCCAAATGAAGCGGATTTGGATACTCCTGATTTCATTGGAGAACTTGCTGGCGCTGCAGAAGAGGACGAAGAGGCAGAGCAACTGATGGTTGAAGGAGATGAAGATGCTTTTGAGGAAAATTTAAATTTTGACTTGAGTGATTTTTTTTAAAGTATGATTGAACAATGAACACTATTGACTTTTTGGAATGTAATATTTTAATGTGATGGTATGGTATGCGAGTATGCGACTATGCATCTATGTCTTTTATATTAATATTTTGATGTGATGGTATTATTGGTAATTTGGTATGGTATGTAATATTATATTTTTATTTGATGGTATGTAGATTGTTACATATTTCTCATGTTTTTGATTTAATTTTTATTAAAATACGATCTTGCGATCCGTGTCGATCCTACGTTTTACGATCTTAGGGAGGCCTCCCGATCTTAGTTAAGATCTCGATCTTCACCACATTGGGCGAGACCACTCGAAGAAGGATCTGGCCTCGCCCACCCCGACCCTCAGCCGCACCGAGAACCCTCCTTCCCTGTCGGAGGTATTTTTCTTGTTTTGCCCCTTTTGTGCGAACCCTCGAAGCGGGCCTACAATGTTAATGCGCGACCCTTCCCGCAGAAGATGGTTCCGGAACATGCCACCAGCTCCCCTCCGGCGAATACCGAAGCTATCCAACTTTCCCCAAAGAACACGACGCTGGTTTCAGAAGCTGCTCCCCCGGTGATTCAAGCTAAGCCCGCGATAACCCTAGGTACCTTTCTCGCCTGGACCCCGCTTTAACCAGCCCGCTTGCCTTTCGCTGACTCGCTTTTTGCAGCTCCCGGCCTCGGAAGACCAAGGCTCATCAACCGGAGCCCCCAAACTCCCGCGCCCAAAGATCCCATCACCCCAGAAACCGATCTCCTCCTGCCGCCTGAGGGGGTAACTGCCAAATCGCCCGCCCCTGCGCCAGGATCTCGCCTCCTGGCGGGAGAAGACACATCCGTTCCTGCATCGGCCGAGTTCCACGTGCCAGAGCGTATATCCTTCGTTCCGGGGCGAGGCAAGCCGATACAGATGTTGTTTGGGAGATCTCGCGCAGAGAACCTGGTGCCTTGCGTCAATCAACTGCCGAGAGCCCTTCACTGGCCATAGGTAAGCGGGAACTTTTGCTTTGCCCTTCCTCCTTTGTCTTTGACTTGACCAGACTTTTCTTGCTAGATCCGAAGACTGTGGAGGCGGAAGCCAAAGAAGAAGAGGTAATAATCTCGCCTCCGCCTTCCCCCAGCGAGATGGAGGACTATCTCGACGCCTGTTGGAATGGTAGGACGTGGCGGAATCGAATAGCGGAAGTCCTGTCCAAGCTTGTTTGGATGCGGCGAGCCGACTCTCTAGCGCTGAACAAACTCGAGGCGACAGTCGAACGGTTGATGGTCGTGATCGAGAGGCATTACACTCACCTTCTCGGCGAGCAGGAGCGGCAGGGTGAACGCGAAGAGACCTCCCTAGGAAGGCACATCGCGCGGATCCGGGACCAGCTGCGCTTGGCCAACCAGGGGCTTACCGTCGTGATCGCTTACTACTATCCGCGAGTGCCTCCAAGGTCAGGAAGGCGAGGTCGGGGCCGCTGGCGATGGGAGCAGTACTGAGCTTTGCTAGATCTCGCTTCTTCTTACCCCAACCTCCTGGTCTACCCTTCTCGCTATGTACCTTTTCCGTCCTCTAAATAATTAAACATTTGCTTGGTATTATTTTATTACGGCTCTCGCCTAGCGAGATGCCTATATCGTTTAGCTTTATATATTCTGCTTGTCGAGTGGCTGGTTCTCGCCCCACTTTTACTTTTCACACTTATATGCTACTTTGCTCTTACCCGGGATCCCTCTTGGAAGCTCTCGCCGTTTGCAGGTGCGAGAGGTGTCGACGAGGCGGGGTGGAATACGAAGAGTCGAAACATTAAAATCTGCTAACCGCACTTCCGCCGCCTAGGAAATCCCTAATGATTACCATATCTTCTATAAATAGGTAAGTTCACCAACCACATTTACTTCTTTCCGACTCTGTGCCTTCGTCCTCCTCCCCCTTGCTCTCGCCGCCCTCTGCAACTCAGAGCCTCTCGCCTACTAGCCTTTCCTCTCCCCATCCGTCTTTTCTCAAGATGCCTGGCGAGACCGAAGGCCGTTCTAAGTGTGCGCAAACCTTCCTGGACCATAACTTCCCGCCCTGCCGGTTGACCAAGGCGGAATACCTTTCGGTAGTTGAAAATTTCATCCCGTCGGATTTTGTTGCGCGAAACCCTGAGAACGAAGACAGGGTCAACTTTACGCCGGAAGGGGAGCTCGCCATCCCTCTAGAACATTTCGAGGTGGGGTTCCGCCTCCCCCTCTGGCCGGAGGTGCGCCTGGCCCTTCGCTACTACGGGGTAGTGCTGGCCCAGCTCAACCCCAACTCCGTCGCGATCCTGGTAGCTTTCGCCTTCTATATGCGGGCGGAAAGGATCGAATTCAACCTATCCATCTTCTGGAAGCTGTTCAACTTCCGGTCCAAAGGCGGGTCGGTTTTCTTCTCTGGGCAAACGGTGAAGACTAGCGGTCTCGCCAACAAGAACCTTAATTGGGCCCAGAAGTTCGTTTTTGTGTCCGGGAACTTTGGCAACGTTTCCCTCGTGCCAGTTCAATATGATGAGGCGACCTACAAGCCTCCCGCCCTTGGGGGGCGAGAGGGCGCCCTTCTTGACTTCTTCGAAACAAAGATTTTTGACGTCAAGTTCCTTCGGCGAGATCTGGACTCCCTTCCGCCAGTTCCTCCCGACAAAGGTATCATTCCGCCCCTTTCTACTTTGGTCTTTCTGCCTTGAACGATGGGTTTTGACGTTATTGCTCTCACAGGTGAACGAGAGATTCTCCTCCACCAACCCTTCAATGAGACTAGGGGTTTCGCCAGCACCCTAGCTCTCGCCAAGTCCGCCGCCCTGGCCTGCCGAAAGGAGCCCAGCTCCTCTGCCACACAGAGTGCCCGAAAGCGGAAGCCCAACTCCCCCCCTACAGCTCCTCCCAAGAAAATAAAACCGTCCGCGGCGGACAAGGGCGAGTCCCCTACCAAGATTCTAACCGGACCTCCGGCCGAAACTCCGACCACGCTCCCAGCTTCAACAAAGGGAGCCAGTGTCTCCGCCGAGGTTCAAGCGGCCCTGAAGGGGGTTTCAACCAAGCCCGTGCTGAAAGGGCACCGCAACTTCGGCCTGGGAGGGAAGCGTCTGGATGAAGAGGGCAGACCCCTCCTGTAGTGGGACCCAGAAACCAACCAGGTCACCCTCTCATCACTTCTCCCCTCCTGGCTAAAACAAGAAACCTCCAGCGGCGAGGCCTATGCGGTAGGCTTCGGGCTTTACAGTCGGGAGGACTTGAGCGCCTACGACCAAGAGACCACGAAGGGTCTCGCTCACGAGGCTGTGCGAGCACAGATGCGCGTGCTTGAGCTCACGCACATGTGCGCGCGCCGCGGCATCCATATAGAGCGGAACCTAGGCGACACAAAGAAGTCGCGGGATCAATCCATGGCTGAGACGGCCGCACTGAAGGCAGACCTGGCAGACTCGCAAAAGCTTCTCGCCCTTCGCCCGTCAATTGAGGTATGTAAGGCTTTTGATGCCTTTCGCCTTTCCATTATTTTCCACTGCTTAAAAGACTTTCTCGTAGGATTCCGCCCAAACCCAATTGTCGCGCGCATGGGAGGCCGGTCTCGAATGCGAGGTCAAGCTGTTGAAAGCCGAGCTCAAGCTTGCGCAAGAAACCAAGGCGCCGGTCCCGCCGCCCCTGTACGAGAGGCTCAAAAGTCGTCACTTCTCAGAGTATGAGATAGAAGTGATGATGCAAGAAAACGCGCAGGCGGCGACCGCAATGGTGATCAAGGTGTTGCGGGAATCATGCTTTTTGAACGAAGGTGGCGAGACCCTTACCGCGTGTGGGGTCCTGCCCTGGCTGTTCGAGTCCATCCCCAAGCCCGCGGGAGAGGGAGGCTCTCCGAGCTAAGAAGCACCAGAGCTTGACCAGGGCGACGAGTCCAGCGGCGGTTCCTCCAGCGAAACCTCCAGCGGGACCTCCAGCGGCTCCGCCTGACGGCCTCTCGCCTAGCTTCTCCTTTCGCTTTGTAATTTTCCTTTTTGAATTTTCTTTGAACTGATGTATGGGGCGAGAACCCTTGTGACTATGTAATTTTTTAGAGATATATATAAGAGTTAACTTTCTTTCGCTTTTGCCGAAATGTCTTATAGCTGTGCCTTTTTACTTATTTGTCATTTAGCGGAATGCTTTCGCACTTTTGCTAGAACCCTAGGCTCTTAGGCGATAACCGCGGACCTGTCCCTGTCGAGTGGGAATTCACCGAGCAGGCCTTGTCGAAAAGGCTTTCGCCTAAAGTCCCCTGCCGAGAGGGTTTCGTACCCTCACCTTTTTTGTTTCATGTCCACTGCACGCGCCTTGGCGCTTTCGCATACGCCCTAGGCTTTTTAGGTGACAACCCCAGCCAGTTCGCAGCGCGGGTTATCCAAGTAAACTTCGTCGAGAGGGGTGTGCCGAATAGGCGCGCCGAGAAGCCCTTACCGAGCGGGAAAAGCGTCGGTCAGGCCCTGCCGAAAGGGACATGCCGAGATGGCTCTACCCTTCCTCATCTCTGCTTAGGATTCATGTCAACTATTTGAGAACCTGTTGGTGAAGTACTTCGTAATGCTCGTCATGGGTTCAACAGCCCTGCTAGTTAAGTGAGAGCCCAGCAGTGGGAGAAAGCTCGGGACTCGGCTCCAGAGCAACAACAATGTCCACCGAGAACCCCTGCCCTGCCAGTTAGGTGAGAGCCTGACAGCAGGAGAAAGCTCGGGACTTGGCTCCAGAGCAACAAAAATGTCCACCGAGGACCCCTGCCCTGCCAGCTAGGTGAGAGTCTGACAGCGGGAGAAAGCTCGGGACTTTGCTCTAGAGCAACAACAATGTCCACTGAGGACCCCTGCCCTGCCAGCTAGGTGAGAGCCTGACAGCGGAAGAAAGCTCGGGACTCGGCTCCAGAGCAACAACAATGTCCACCAAGGACCCCTGCCCTGCCAGCTATGTGAGAGCCTGACAGCAGGAGAAAGCTCGGGACTTGGCTCTAGGGTAATAACAATGTCCGCCGAGCGCCCCTGTCCTGCCAGCTAGGTGAGAGCCTGACAGCGGGAGAAAGCTCAGGACTTACTTCCAGAGCAACAATAATGTTCACCGAGGACCCCTGCTCTGTCAACTAGGTGAGAGCCCGACAGTGGGAGAAAGCTCGGGATTCGGCTCCAGAGCCACAACAATGTTCACCGAGGACCCCTGCCCTGCCAGTTAGGTGACAGCCTGACAGCGGGAGAAAGCTTGGGACTTGGCTTCAGAGCAACAACAATGTCCACCGAGGACACCCTGCCCTGCTAGCTAGGTGAGAGTCTGACAGCGGGAGAAAGCTCGGGACTCGGCTCCAGAGCAACAACAATGTCCACCGAGGACCCATGTCATGCCAGTTAGGTGAGAGCCTGACAGCGGGAGAAAGCTCGGGACTCAGTTCCAGAGCAACAACAATGTCCACCGAGGACCCCTGCACTGCCAGCTAGGTGAGAGCCTGACAGCGGGAGAAAACTCGGGACTTGGCTCTAGGGCAACAACAATGTCCGCCGAGGACCCCTGCCTTGCCAGCTAGGTGAGAGCCTGACAGCAGGAGAAAGCTCGGGACTTACTTTTCGAGCAACACCAATGTCCACCGAGGACCTCTGCCCTGCCAGCTAGGTGAGAGCCTGACAGCGGGAGAAAACTCGGGACTTGGCTCCATGACAACAATAATGTCTGTCGAGGATCCCTACCATGTGACTAGGTGAGAGCCTGACAGCGGGAGAAAGCTTTTGACTTACTTTCCGAGCAACAATAATGTCCATCGAGGACCCCTGCCCTGCCAATTAGGTGAGAGCCTGACAGCGGGAGAAAACTCGGGACTTGGCTCCAGGACAACAATAATGTCTACTGAGGACCCCTACCCTGCGACTAAGGTGAGAGCCTGACAGCGGGAGAAAGCTCGGGACTTGGCTCCAAGGCAACAAGAATGTCCCCCGAGGACCCCGAGGACCCCTGCCCTGCCAGCTAGGTGAGAGCCTGAAAGCGGGAGAAAGCTCGGGACTTAGTTCCATGGCAACAACAATGTCCACCGAGGACCCCTGCCCTGCCGGCTAGGTGAGAGCCTGACAGCGGGAGAAAGCTCGGGACTTGGCTCCCGGGCAACAACAATGTCCGCCGAGGACCCCTGCCCTGCCAGCTAGGTGAGAGCCTGACAGCGGGAGAAAGCTCGGGACTTAGTTCCAGAGCAACAACAATGTCCGTCGAGGACCCTTGCCCTGTCAGCTAGGTGAGAACCTGACAGTGGGAGAAAGCTCGGGACTTACTTCCAGAGCAACAACAATGTCCACCGAGGACCCCTGCCCTGCCATCTAGGTGAAAGCCTGACAGCGGGAGAAAGCTCGAGACTTAGTTCCAGAGCAACAACAATGTCCACTGAGGACCCCTGCCCTGCCGTCTAGGTGAGAGCCTGACAACGGGAGAAAACTCGGGACTTGGCTCCAGGGCAATAACAATGTCCGTCGAGGACCCCTGCCCTGCCAGTTAGGTGAGAGTCTGAAAGCGGGAGAAGCCTCGGGACTTAGTTCCAGAGCAACAACAATGTCCGTCGAGGACCCCTGTCCTGCCAGCTAGCTGAGAGCCTGACAGCGGGAGAAAGCTCGGGACTTACTTTATAAATATGACCTGTCACCTATGAAGCACCGACACTTCAAAATGCCTAGCGTGCCGGTGTCAGACTCTCCGACACTCGTCCGACTCTCCGACATTCGTCCGACTCTCCGACACTCTCCGACACTCTCCGACACTCGTGTCGGAAGTCCGACACGCTGGCTCATGCGGGACCCGCGGGACTCGTGTGTCCCACTCAAACGGACACGCGTGTCCCTCTCAGTCGGGCACGCGTGTCCCTAAGCTTGCTACTCACGGTGAGGCGGAAGACAATTGTCTTAGAAGTGCAATTTTTGTGAAAAAAGTTTTAGAAGTTCATATAAAAAAGTGAAAGCACATTTGTTAATCATTGGTAAAAAAAGAATTGGAAAGTGTGTAAAAGTCTTAAGGAGTGATCTATTTGAAATGAACAAACTATAAAGAATGATGTGGCAGCATCTTGACTGTGTAGCGGTGTATCCAGCTTCTACAGTTTACCTACCTGACATAATTATCAGAAAGATCAAGTTTACTCTTGAAAATTTCTTGTTCTTTCATCCTCCTCTACTTGTATGTTGTTTGAAAGAGAGCATGATACTTGTCATCTCTTCTGATGTTCATTTAACCTTTGAAATTACATTTTCACTTTACTAGCTTTACTAAAACAGCTATATCCATCAGGTATAGGTGCTCCCAAAACTTTCGTCTCAAACTTTACATGCTCTGCTTATGTCTGATGAGTTTTGGGTGCCTAATGAAGAGAAAAGGTAAATAACACGCTCTTCCACATTCAGTTCATTTACTTCGACTTTTCTCTTAGTTCTACTGAAGCTGGTTTTAACGAATTCTTATTTGAAGGTTCGAATTGGCTTTGTTCACATTACTTGCAAAAGGCACTCCTTTCGAGGAAGACGGTTCAAAACAAGAAATTCTGGATTCTGAACTTGAAATAGAACCAACTGCTACCTTTTTGCTTGAAGATAATAATTTGACTTATAAAACCGGTGGTAAACAGCTTGCGGAGTTAGAAATGAAACAAATGAGCATAAAGAATGACTTATGACATAAGGTTACTCAAAACATTCTCTTTGAACTTGCTGATTTCGTGGTTGATTTCCATGCTGATGTCCCTAATTCTTACCCTGTGCAATTTCAGCAGGCCAGTCACCACTGTTCGTCAGGCATTACCTGATTCTAAATATTCCATCAAGACGCATAATTTGTGCTCTGCTGCTGGCTCAAAATTAAACATAGAATCTTGTTCCTATGTTGAACTTCAGAAATGCAATGAAGCGAACAGAATGTCAAGTAGTCAATTTGCTATGGAAGGGCCATCAGGAGATGGTTCTTGTTATCAAATAACGATGATATTTGGTCTCCTGTTGATCCTTTTATTAAGTTCTCTGATAATGGAGCAAATTCCAGTTATTGGGGAAGATTCAATATGCCCTCATTATGGGGTGGCAGGACTGTAGGTAGAAGGAAAGTTAAAAGTGCCAAGGTTAACTGTGGTTTAAGTAGTGAAGAATATGATGCATTTCATAATGTTTTTGAAGGTGGATGTAACAGTCATGGATAAATTTCAGGAAGAATCCGGCAAGTGGAAGGGCCGGCAGGTGTGAGCGAGAAGGAAGAAGGAAGAAAAGAGATGAAATTAGTGAGCAACCCTAAAAACCTTCATACATTTCAAGGTAATTTCACACATAATCCTCTCCCCTTTATATAGATGAGGGAGGACAATCAAACAAGGAAATACAAAAGACACCAAAACAAGAAAATACAAAAGGCACCCAAACAAGAAAATACAAAAGGCACCCAAATAAGGAAATACAAAAGGCACCAAAACAAAAAAATGCAAAAGGCAACCCAACAAGGAATACAAAATAATTAACTTAATTGATTGTTATTAATTGGTATGAATTAATTAATTCATACAAATTAATTATAAGAATGTCGTCATGGCGGCTTCCATATGCGCGCTCCATAAGTTATGATGAGGGGGTCCACTTGAGTGAATGTGCCCGCAACTATGACGGCTTCCATATGCACGCTCCTTAAATTATGACGAGGGGGGCCCGCTTGAGTGAATGCGCCCACGACCACGACGACTTTCATATGTGCGCTCCATAAATTATGACGAGGGGGGTCCACTTGAGTGAATGTGTCCGCGACACGCGGACCCGTAACACTCTATCCGTCCTTCAAAACGAGCTTGTCCTCAAGCTCGTGTACCAAGCGGGTGGTCGGATCATCTGGTACCTTGACCTCCCTCCAGAACAGGGCCAGGTAATGCGTAGCAGCGATGGCGGTGTTGGCGAGTAGCGGCGGCGCCGTCGGAAAGACGGGCGGTGGAAGCAGTGGCTTCCGCATAGTCGGTGGAGCGGTGGTGAGCAGCAGCCACAAGGATGTCGGAGACGCGACGACCGACAATAGGAACGGATCCGTCGGGAACAGCGGGGTACAGGGCGGCAGAAGAGGCGGCGATGCGGCCGGTGGAAGTGGCAAGACAGGGGCCGGTGGAGCAAGAGCCGAGAGAGGAGGTGGAAGCGGTGGAGGTACGACCACCGTGGAGAGAGGCAGTACAGCAGCGGTCGGTGCGAGTTCAACGGGAAGATTGACTGCGGGGCGGAGGGACGGGTTGGTGTCGTAGAGGAATGTTGGGGCCGACATAACAGGGAAACTCTCACACAGTGCAGGAAGTGGTCGTGGGGAAGATGGCTTAGGGCTGGGAACCTCGTGGGGGGTTGCGGAAGCCTGTCCGTCGAGCGCGAGGAGACAATCGACTTTTGTATGGAGGGCGAGGAGGGAGGCGTGCATGGAGGCGAGGAGTTGCTTTTGAGCTTCCAAGCGGCGGTTTAGGGCTTCGGGTGTTGCCTCAGGAGTTAGAATACCGGTAGAGCGAGTGTTCGAGGCCATTTCAGCGACTGCGAAGGGCACCACAGTCGGCAGCAGGGCGGTGCCGGGAGGATGGCCGGGACAGCTGCCGAGGGAAGGCAGAGGTGTTGCGGTAGGGATCTGACGGCGAGCGGAAGTAGCGGAGGTTGCAATGCCAAGGGAATCCGTAGCTGAACCAGGACGCCGATCGATAGCGCAGTCGAAGTCGATCAGCGCAAGCAGAAGTAGTACAGTGGTTGCGGGAGCGGAAGGGAGCAGCCCTGCGGTAAGCGGCGAGGCGGAGTAGCTGGCTGGCGGCAAGTCGACGGAAGCCGAGGGACAGAGACCTTCCTGCAATAGACTGAGGCGCCGCTGATGCACATAAGCAGGAACGGCGGCCGCGCAGGCGGCACTGTGGATTGGCCAGGGGGCGACGGTCGACGATGGCGTGCAGAATTTGTGCGGAACGTCGGCTGCGGAACAATGGTGGAACGACGACTGTGGAAGATTGGCGAAAACGGGATGCTGGTGTGCGGAATTCGTGCGTGCGGGATCGGCGGATCGGGAGATGGGGTTTGGAGCCGACGGAGATGCGTGAGTCTGGCGGATCGATCTGGTGCAATGTAAAATCGGAAGCAGATCTAGTTCTGGATTGGCGCAACTCTAAAAACCTTCATACATTCCAAGATAATTTCACACAAACCCCTCTCACTTATATAGATGAGGGAGAACAATCAAATAAAGAAATACAAAAGACACTCAAACAAGAAAATACAAAAGGCAACCCAACAAGAAATACAAAATAATTAACTTAAATGATTGTTATTAATTAGTATGAATTAATTAATTCATACAAATTAATCATGAGAATGTTGTCATGGCGGCATCCATATGCGCGCTCCATAAGTTATGACGAGGGGGGTCCACTTGGGTGAATGCGCTCACGACCACGGCGACTTCCATATGCGCGCTCCATAGATTATGACGAGGGGGGTCCACTTGAGTGAATGTGCCCGTGACACGTGAACCCGTAACAGTGGATCGCTTCTGAATTGCAATATGTCCTTTGAGGCTCTATTAAATGTTCGGAAACAACTGGAAGAATTGGGATTTCCTTGTAGGTCTGTGAATGATGGCCTTTGGCTCCAGGTCAGTGTTTTGACATGTTTTTTTTAGCAGATAGGGCTATATCCTATGTATACTTTTCATAAGATTTTAAAGTCAAATTTAATTAATTTCTTTGATGCAGACCCTTCTTTGTCAAAAAGTGCAAGAAATAGCAACTGATACGAGCAGGAGTTGCCGCCATACAAGCAGTTTTTGCACTTGTAGGCAGCCTTATGAATATGGACATGGATGTAACACATTGGGTTACTACAGGCAAGAGTCTCAATCCGAAGGTCATGGCATAGCCGGTCCTGTACGTGCACATGTAAGGGGCCCCATTGATGGCCTTGCCGGCATCAGGAGAGGACCAACCTACTCTCCTGGATCGGCATGGCCCCCAACTCACTATGTGTTTTCACGCGTTCCTTCTGGACTTGGCAACAGGAATGGTCAGCAGACACTGGTTAATGACGGCTCAGAAGCTAGAGTTGATCTTGGCGGTGAGCAATCCGGGGATGCCTTGACTGCTCTAGTTAATCATAGCCAAGGGAGTAATCCTGTTCATGTACATTCTGAACAGACTGAAGGAATATATGAAGCAAACTTGCAGGGCAGGTTTGCTGGAAGTGCTTCTCATACAAGTTCCATTGGATTCCCAGTTCAGATGTTGGGATCAGAGGAGCAGGCTCTTGGAATAGATTGTGAAAGTTCTAATGGTTCCATATTACTGGATCGCAAGACACCACCTCGTGACATTCCTCCGTTTCGCTTTGGGTACAGTTCCTTTCCATCCAGTGTTTTATGCTTTGACTATCTGCATTATTGCTTTCATGCATGTCACTTACCTGGGGAATCTTTTCTAGCTAATTAAGTACGAGGATAGGGTTTCTCTTAGTTTTTGTTGAAATTTGTGAAGTGAAGTGGGTGATAAGGCAGTCCGGGCGGCCTGAGCGGCTTGGGCGGTCTGACCGCGCGGACTGGTGTTAGTCCGGCGGGCTGGCGGTTGGCGACCTGCGTGGCTGTTGCGGTTTGGTTCTGCGGACTGCGTGTCTGGTTGTGTCCGACAGTGGCTGGCTGGGCTCTAGAGGTTGGTATTAGCGGATTGGGCGGACTGAGGCTTGGAGTCCGCGCGACCAGCAGTTGGTCTGAAGTTGCGGTGTGCAGCAATCTGGTGGCGATCTGGCCTTGGAGCTGGCGGACTGTCTTGGTGTTCGCCGAGCTCGCGCGATCTTGCTGTCTGGACTTGGTTCTTCTGTGAAGTGCAGGGTGTCCGCATAATCCGCTGACCGTGCGTTTTGCTTATGGACGTGGACATTGCGAGTGGCGTTGTGTTCGCTTAGTCCGCCGTGACCGGGCGACTTGCTTGTGGTCGTGGACTAGTGCGTGCGGACTGACTTTGTGTTCAGCTGGTGGCTCTTGCGGGTTGGTTGATCCGGCCTTGTCGATGCGGATTCAACGGTCTGACCGTGCAAGCTGCGGTCAAGGGGCGGTTAGCTTATCTCATAGGGCGGTGATCACACTCATCACCCCGCCTATAAATAGAACCCCCCCCCCCGGCTCGTCATTTGAGAACAGAGTGAACAGTAAGTTGGACTTGAGTTTTGGCTGCGGACTCGTTTTTGTTATCCGCGCGGGTTGTTTTGCTTAACCGGTTGCTGTGTGCAGGTGTCGCGGCTAACACTGTGAAACCAGGAGCTTTGTTTTGACTTTGGTCAGGCTCAGTATAGTTAGCGGACTGCTTTCAGCGGTTACCAGTTTCTGCATCAACCTTTCCAGTTCTTCATCTGTCCGCACGACCTAACGGTTTCGGCGGATAAACGGTCTGTTCCTCAGTTCGGCAGTAGCAGCAGTTCAGCGAATAACGGTGTGTCCGCGCGACCTCGCGGTCTCGGCGGACTCCGTGTTCTGTCCGGCTTCGGCTCAGTTCAGGCGGTCTCAGCGGTCTTTGTACTCTGTCCGCCCGAATTGTTTGTTGCTTCTGTTTTTTTCTGTACTGGTGAAATCATGTATCGCCACGTATACCTCGCCATGTAAAGAAGTTAGTGATATATTTGATCTGCTTGTTTCTGTCAATGCATTCTGGCTGCTTGTGTATTCTTTTTGTTTTCCGCGTGATCAAGTTGTGATCTGGGTAGCTCCGAAAATATTGATTTGGTGTTTGGACTACCTTGCTTAGCTTCTTGAGAAATTTTAACATGGTATCAGAGCGAGGTTCAGTTGCTTGAGCGGTGATCAACAAGTTTTGTTGGTGCTCTGTGCTTCTGAAAGGTTAGCCAGGATAGTGCAATGGACGAGGGTTTTGCAAGAGGTCTGGGAATTGAGCTTATAACGCCGACTAACTTTAAAAAGTGGAAGTCGTGCATGAAAAGCTATCTTTTGGGCGAGGAGTTGTGGGAGGTCGTCGGTGGGGATGACCAGGTAGAAATTACAGCTGTTTTTGGAACTGCCGAGCAGGTGAGAGTGTGGAGGAAGACAAATGTCAAGCCTGAGTTTGCTCTCAAGCGGGCGGTGTCACCTGACCTCTTTGATCACATCTTAGGATGTGAGTCTGCTGCTGAGATTTGGACTTCCCTCGATGGGTTGTTCAACAGGAAGAATGTAGCTAGACTACAGTTCTTGGAGAATGAGTTAGCTAAGGAAAGTCAAGGAGACCTTTCTATCTCCAAATTCTTCTTGAAGATGAATAGCTTATGTGCTGAGCTTTCAGTACTTGATCCTGATGAGCCAAGCTCTCCTGCGAAGCAAGCAGGTTCTCAAGCTCCAGAAGAGAAGGCTGAGTTTAGGAAGCCTGCCCCACCCTCAGGCACCCTACTGCGTCGCTCCGTGCCCCTTTGAACACCAAAGGCAAGGCCCATATGACTGATCAACCCCGATCTGGGGGCATCCTATGCTTCAGATGTTCAGGCAGATGCCACATGTCATCTCAGTGCCCCACACAGACCCTACTTATTGAGGAGGGCGAGCCCAACCCTAATGCCGAGGGAGAAGAAGTTATTGAGGATATCACTGCCGCTCTCTTCACTGAGAAGAAGAAGAAGAAGAGATGGGAAGGAAAGAAGAAGAAGACTGCGGTTGGAGATGAACCTTCATCTTCTAATCAGCAAGAGGGGAGTTTTGCTCCTAAGAAGGATTGGAAGAAGAACCTGAAATGCTACAGGTGTCATCAGCCGGGTCACTTCAAGCGTGACTGCATGGTTAAGCTGCAGCCTGGGCATGCTGCAGGCAAGGAGGATGCTTCCTCTAGCAAGGAGGAGGCTGGTTGGGGTAGAGCTTTCTTAACGGGCACTTGTGTCCGTGCTTTGTCCGCCATCGACGTTGAGGACGACTGGATCGTCGACTCCGGATGTGGTCATCATCTCACCGGAGATATGTTGAAGTTCTCCTCGCTGCAGGCATACTCAGGTAACGAAGCTATTATAACTGCTGATAATACTGTTCATGCAGTAGAGAAGGAGAGTGTAGTAATGTTGGGTAGTGATAAGGGGCCACTTACGTTAAGAGGCCACTTACGTTAAGGAGTGTTTATCACGTACCGGGCATGAAGAAGAACCTCTTCTCTGTGACCAATACTGTCGACGCCAGTTATCACGTTCTGTTTGGGCCAACAGAAGTGAAGTTCCTTCGCAACATATCAGCTGTTAAAGCTGATGTCGCTCACGTTGGAAGAAGAGTGAAGGACTTGTTTGTTTTATCAACAAGCTCCTATGTTGATCGCATGAGGGTCAATGATAGCACTGCTATGTGGCATGAGAGGCTGGAGCACGTAGGGATGGATAAGCTGAAAGCTATGGCAAATAGGAGCCTGGTGAGAGGCTTGCCTAAGCTATCATCCTTTGGTGATGGTCACGTTTGTGCGGGGTGTCAGTATGGCAAGTCTCACCGTCTTCCTTTTGATAAGTCACAAACGAGAAGCAAAATACCATTAGAGGTTATCCATGGTGATCTAATGGGGCCAACCGTTACTGTTAGCCTTGGTGGGAGCAGGTACATGCTAGTCTTGATTGATGACTACTCAAGATACACTTGGGTATTTTTCTTGAAGGAGAAGTCTGAAGCCTTCCGGTTGTTTGTGGAGTTCAAGGAGCTGGTGGTGGGCCGGCTTAGCCCGAGGATCAAAAAGTTTAGAACTGACAACGGCGGAGAGTTTGTCTCCTCCGAGTTTTCTACCTTTTGCAGGAAGCACGGAATCCAGAGAGAGCTTACTTGTGCTCACACTCCACAATAAAATGGAGTTGCAGAAAGGAAGATCCGTCATCTGACGGAGACTTGCAAATGCTGGGTTCATGCCAAGAATATCCCAAGGTCCTTCTGGGCGGAGGGAATGTCTTGTGCAGCTTATGTCATCAATCGGATGCCTTTCAGTCCGATCAACATGAAATCTCCCTTCGAGATGTTGCTAAAGGAGAAGCCAAATGTTGAACACCTTCGGGTGTTTGGATCAACTTGCTACGTGCATATCCCGGATGCTCCGAGGTCAAAGCTTGATGCTAAGGCAAGGAAGCTTGTCCTTGTCGACTATGATGAGCGGAAGAAGGGTTGGAGATGCATGGATGCAGTGACGAAGAAGTTCGTTGTGTCAAGAGATGTTGTCTTTGACGAACTGGCGTCATATGGTGGAAGCTCGGTTGAGTTACCGGAGAGTAAGGTTGATGAAGGTCAGGAGGTGGCTGCGGTTGTTCATCAAGAGGAGCTGACTGTATCTCCAACAGCTCCTGTTGCTTCAAGTTCTGAAGGAGAAGCTTCTGGGTCAGGAAGCAGGGGGAGCATTGCTCTAAGCTTGTCTGAGAACAGAGTTGAGCCAGAAGAAGCAGCGGAGGTGGTGAGCAAGGGGCAGCTTCTTCGGAGATCCAAGAGGATTATCAAGACGCCGGCTAGATATTGTGAGGGGAATACAATGAGCTTTGTCTCCTGTTTCTTTGCAGGCCCTCTGGATGAGCGAGAGCCTTTAAAGTTTGAAGATGCCACTGGAGTGAAGGAGTGAGACAATGTCATGGATGAGGAAATGACTGCCCTCAGGAAGAATGAAACTTGGGACTTGGTGCCCAAGGTGGATGGCGTTACTCCTGTTACTTGTAAGTGAGTCTATAAGCTGAAGAAGAAGGTGGACGGAAGCATCGAGCGATACAAGGCTCGCCTTGTTGCTCGAGGATTTTCTCATTAGTACGGCGAGGACTATGAAGAGACGTTTAGTCCGGTGGCTAAGATGACTTCAGTACGAGTGGTGATAGCTTTGGCGGCATGCCAAGGCTGGAAGATGCGGTAGCTGGACGTAAAGAACACTTTTCTTTACGGGGAGATAGACAAAGACATCTTCATGGATCAACCACTCGGTTATGTGTCTGAAGAACATCCGGACTACGTCTGCAAGCTCAGGAAGGCCCTTTACGGGTTGAAGCAGGCTCCGAGGGCATGGTATGGGAAGATTGCAGAATATCTTCAATTCTGCGGCTATTTAGCCTCCAACTCAGACTCGAGCTTGTTTATCAAGAAGAAGGGGGATCTTTAAGTCCTAGTTCTGCTGTATGTTGATGACATGATCATCACAGGGAATTCGGAAGAGGAGGTTGCTAGACTCAGGTCTGAGCTTGCTATTCGCTTCGAGATGAAAGACTTGAGGGAGCTTCATCATTTTCTTGGTCTCGAAGTAGAGAGGAAGGAGAGCGGGATTCTTTTTTCCCAGAAAGGTTATGCGGATCGGATTGTGAGACGGTTCGGCATGGAAAGGGGAAATAGTTGCTCTACCCCTTTGGATTCTGGCTTGAAGCTTCAACGAGATGAGAGAAGGATTCTTCCTGATCCCTTGGTGTTCCGAGCTCTGGTGGGGAGCTTGATCTACCTGACGATTACAAGGCCAGACATTGCTTATGCTTTTGGCCGAGTAAGTCGGTTTATGGCGGAGCCAAGGAAGTCTCATCTGGTGGCGGCAAAGAGTATTCTGAAGTATGTGATGACGACTTCTGATATGGGACTCCTTTATAGGAGGGACTCGAGCTTTTCTTTGCTGGGCTACACAGATGCTGATTATGGTGGTGATTCGGATGACCGAAGGTCAACTTCTGGTTATGTGTTCACTTGTGGATCAGCCGGCATCTCGTGGTGTAGCAAGAAGCAGGACTCGGTGTCTGTCTCTACTACGGAAGCTGAGTACAAGGCTTCAGCCTTGACAGCTCGGGAAGTCATTTGGCTAAGGAGACTAGTAGAGGACGTTCATAAGGAAGTGCAAGGTCCTACTTTACTCTGAGGGGATAATGAGAGTGCTCTCAAGCTGGTGAACAATCCAGTTTGTCATGCAAGGACCACATATTGAGATCGATCACCACTTCATAAGGGAGAAGGTGTTGGAGGGATCTCTTGTGGTCGGTCATGTTCGGAGTAAAGATAACCTTGCTGACATCTTCACAAAGCCGCTGTCAAAGGGGCATTTCCAGCGACTTCGAGGACTTCTGGGCTTGATCACCACTTCTCACTTCAAGGGGGAGTGTTGAAATTTGTGAAGTGAAGTGGGTGATAAGGCAGTCCGGGCGACCTGGGCGGCTTGGGCGGTCTGACCGCGCGGACTGGTGTTAGTCCGGCGGGCTGGCGGTTGGCGACCTGCGTAGCTGTTGCGGTTTGGTTCTGCGGACTGCGTGTCTGGTTGTGTCCGGCAGTGGCTGGCTGGGCTCTAGAGGTTGGTGTCCGCGGATTGGGCAGACTGAGGCTTGGAGTCCGCGCGACCAGCAGTTTGTCTGAAATTGCGGTGTGCCACAATCTGGTGGCGGTCTGGCCTTGGAGCTGGCGGACTGTCTTGGTGTTCGCCGAGCTCGCGCGATCTTGCTGTCTGGACTTGGTTCTTCTGTAAAGTACAGGGTGTCCGCATAATCTGCTGACCGGGCGTTTTGCCTATAGACGTGGACATTGCGAGTTGCGTTGTGTTCGCTTAGTCCGCCGTGACCGGGCAACTTGCTTGTGGTCGTGGACTAGTGTGTGCGGACTGGCTTTTTGTTCAGCTGGTGGCTCTTGCGGGTTGGTTGATCCGGCCTTGTCGATGCGGATTCGGCGGTCTGACCGTGCAAGCTGCGGTCAAGGGGCGGTTAGCTTATCTCATAGGGCGGTGATCACACTATCACCCCGCCTATAAATAGGACCCCCCCCAGCTCGTCATTTGAGAACAGAGTGAACAGTAAGTTGGACTTGTGTTTAGGCTGCGGACTCGTTTTTGTTATCCGCGCGGGTTGTTTTGATTAACCGGTTGCTGTGTGCAGGTGTCGCAGCTAGCACTGTGAAACCAGGAGCTTGGTTTTGATTTTGGTCAGGCTCAGTATAGTTAGCGGACTGCTTTCAGCGGTTACCAGTTTCTGCATCAACCTTTCCAGTTCTTCATCTGTCCGCGCGACCTCACGGTTTCGGCGGATAGACGGTCTGTTCCTCAGTTCGGCAGTAGCAGCAGCTCAGCGAATAACGGTGTGTCCGCGCGACCTCGCGGTCTCGGCGGACTCCGTGTTCTGTCCGGCTTCAGCTCAGTTCAGGCGGTCTCAGCGGTCTTTGTACTCTGTCCGCCCGAATTGTTTGTTGCTTCTGTTTTTTTCTGTACTGGCGAAATCATGTCTCGCCACGTATACCTCGTCCTGTAAAGAAGTTAGTGATATATTTGATCTGCTTGTTTCTGTCAATGCACTCTGGTTGCTTGTGTATTCTTCTTGTTTTCCGCGTGATCAAGTTGTGATCTGGGTAGCTCCGAAAATATTGATTTGGTGTTTGGACTACCTTGCTGAGCTTCTTGAGAAATTTTAACAGTTTTAATTGGACAAAGAACTGAGATTTAACAAGAAAAAAGAGAGGCAAGGTTTTACTGATACTTCTTATATGAATCTTACACCTTTCATCTTATAGGTCTTACATGTTTTATAGGGGAACAAAAACTGTTCATCTTCAAGACAGGGGAATAAGAACCGATTAAGATCCTGGTCATAATGTTTCTTAATTAATCAGGCTTTGAAACAGTGATACAATATTGATTCTATTTAATTAGCTCTGCTTTGGAACAGGTGGAGGAGTTAAGAGCGGCGGCTAGGATTTATTTCTTTTACCCCCTCTAAATCCTGACCGTCGATGAGCCCGATCTTATCTCTGAGCGCAATAAAACGTTCCCTAGGCAGCTGCTTGGTCAGTAGGTCGGCGAGCTGCTCCCCGGAGTTGATGAAGACGACGTTTACTTCCTTCTTCTCTACAAGCTCCCTGATGAAGTGCCGCCGAATGTCGATGTGTTTGCTTCTGCTGTGATGCACAGGGTTTTTGGATAGGGCGATTGCAGAAGTATTATCGCAAAAAATCCTCACTCCTTCCTTTTCTTCCTCATCTCTTATCTCTCTGCTTAACCTCTGCAGCCATATGGCCTCACAGGCTGCTTTGTTAAGCGCCATGTATTCCGCTTCTGTTGTCGACAAGGCGACGGATTGCTGCTTCCTTGAGCTCCATGAAACAGGATTTTTCCCAAGTTGAAAAAGAAAACCACTTGTGCTTTTCCGATCATAGAGATCACCAGCCCAGTCGGAGTCAGTATAACCCACAAGTTCTTCTGTTTTAAGGTTAGAGTAGAGAATCCCAAAGTGTTTTGTACCTTGTAGGCATCGGAGAATCCTTTTTGCAGCAGCGAAATGTGCTTTTGTGGGGTCACTTGTGAATCTTGCAGTAATGTTTACGACATTCTCGATGTCTGGTCTTGTTTGAGTGAGGTAGATTAGAGATCCTATCATGCTCCTATATTCTTTTTTGTCTGTTGCTTCCTCTCCTTCCAGTTTAACTGTGAGCTTGTCGGAAGTTGACATTGGCGTCACAGTGGGATTACAAGCCTGCATGTTAAATTTGAGAAGAAGATTGGTTGCATACAAGTGTTGGGATAGAAAAAGTCCATCTGGTAGGTGTTTGATCTGGAGACCAAGGAAGAAGCGAAGTGCTCCAAGGTCTGTCATTTCATACTTCGTCTTCATGTTGTCCCGGAACATTTGGATGAGATCTCAATTCGTGCCAGTAACGATTAGACCATCCACATAGAGACATATTATCAACCTGTCTTTTCCCTGCTTTTTGATGTAGAGTGTTGGCTCATTGATGCTCCTGGTGAATCCCTCATTGATGAAGTATGAATCAATGTGTTCGTGTCATGCCCGAGGGGCTTGCTTTAGGCCATACAAGGCCTTGTGAAATCGATATACTTTCTCCTTCTCTTTTCCTCTGAGTTCAAAGCCAGACGGCTGAGAGACGTACACTTCTTCATGGACTTCACCGTTGAGAAATGCGGATTTGACGTCTAGCTGATAAATTGGATACTGATGGTGGGCAGCAATCGCCAGAAGAAGGCGAATTGTTGTCATCCTTGCTACTGGCGCAAATGTTTCTGAGTAATCTTCTCCCGGGCGTTGAGTATAGCCCTTTGCAACGAGCCGAGCTTTATATTTCAGAATTTTACCTTCTTCATTTTGTTTTACCTTGAATACCCACTTAAGCCCGACCCGACCTTTGGGTTTGGTGACGAGGGACCAAGTTTTATTCTTCTCTATTGCAGTCAATTCTTCTTGCATTGCTTGTCTCCAGTATTCTTCTTTTGCTGCATCTTCATATGTGAGAGGCGAGGCAGAGCAAAGGGCATACTCTGCCTTTTGATATATTTCTTCAATGGATTTGGTCTTGCGGGGCGATGATGAATCATAGTCAGAATCTAAAACAGGATGCTCCAGATGAGGGATGGAGGGTGCAGGGATGGGGCTGGGACTAGCACTCAGCTCAACCGGCAACGGAGCAGAGGATATAGATGGTTGTTCTGAGCCCCATTGCCAAGTTCCTGCTTCATCAAAGATAACATCCCGAGATATCAGGATTTTCATTGTCAAAGGTTCAATGAGCTGGTAAGCTTTGCTTTGATCGTTGTAGCCAACAAACACGCATTTTGTGCTTGATTCATCAACTTTGTCTTTCTTCTCTCTTACTTTGTGTGCATAAGCAATACACCCGAAAGTGCGCAAGTGTGACACACATGGTTTTCGTTGATGAAGAGTTTCATATGGTGTACAATGTTCCAGTCCTTTGGTTGGACACCGGTTGAGTAGATAGACGGCTGTAGAAACAACTTCTCCCTAATAGGATTTGGGGCAGCTTTTGTGCAGCATCATCGTCCTTCCCATTTCTACCACAGTTCGATTTCTTCTTTCGACGACATCATTTTGCTGTGGGGTCCCAGCAGTGGTGAGTTCTCTTCTTATACCTGCATCTAAACAAAAGTGAGTAAAAATATTTGAGGTGAACTCTCCTCCTCCGTCACTTCTCAAGGTTTTGATTTTCTTGTTGAACTGATTTTCCACTTGCCCCTTGAAGTTTTTGAAGATAGCAAAAGGATCAGATTTTTGTTCTAGGTGGTAAAGCCACATATAGCGGTTGTAGTCGTCGACAATCAAGAGGTAGTAATTTTTCCCTCCTATTGTAGCAGTGCTGGCAGGACCCCAAACATCAATGTGCAGGAGATCAAGTGGTCTAGTAGCTCTTCGTGTGGCATTATGAGGGAAAGGCAGCCTATGTGACTTCCCTCTTGCACGGGTATCACAGTGTTGAGTTTGAAATGTTGTAGTGGGAAGCCCAACTGCCGTGTCTTTGCTTTGAAGTTGTAGGAGATATGAATGGTTTAGATGACCCATCCGATGATGCCAAAGGGTGGAGATTGGTGGAGTTGAGTTTTGGTTGCAAACAAGAGCTAAGGAAGTGGATGGTAAGGGGACATGTAGGGTATAGATGTTGCTTGAGTTTATTATGGCAGAGACTACAGTTTTATTGGTTTTCTTTTCGACTAGATGGCAGTGGGGGTGATCAAAGACTATGAGATAGCCATTTCTAGAGATTTGGCCTATGCTCATGAGGTTTTGTTTGAGGGATGGGACATACAACACATTGGCTACCAGTTTTTCTTCTCCTTTTACAACTATAACTATTATGCCTCTCCCTTCTATGGGCTTTCTCTTTCCATTTCCTAACATTACTTCAGACTTGTATGTTTCATCTAGGTTAACAAAATATTTCTTGTAATGGACCATATGACTGGAGCAGGCACTATCAAGAAACCATTGGGTTGGTGAATTGGTATCAATGTCGGCTTTGCATATATATAGTGGGAATGCATATTTCTCTCTTCCTTGCTCTTTCTGCTCTTCTTCTGTAAATCTAGCCTCCTCCTTCTTGTCGTACCAGCAGTTTTGGGCTCAGTGATTGGGTATCTTACAATTTTTGCACCTCCCGAAACAATCTTTCGATTGATGGTTTGTTTTCTTACAAATCATGCAAGCTTGGTTTTGGTTGCCTGAGTAATGAGTAAAATCTCTCTTATAATTTCCATGATTTTGGGTATTGTCCCACCTGAAGACCCCCTTTTGAGGCTGTAAGCTACTTCTCTTGTCTTTGTCTTTCCAGTGGGTGTTAGGTTTGTAGTTGGCTGAATTGTGGTTGGTGTTAGAATTGTGGTGTGTTTTTCTCTTTTCATTGTTCTTGACATTCACTTTAGTATGGAAGGCTTTCTCAAGAGGAACACTGAAATCTCTTAGGAACAAATCTTCATGGGATTGAATAGAGCCTAGAAGATCTGTGACAGTGAGGGTGTCAAGGTCTCTGGCTTCCAAAATGGAGGAGACAATGTGGTTATAGGATTTTGGAAGAGTTCTCAAGATTTTTTCTACAATGGTGACTTCTTCAATAGCTCCTCCCAAACTTCTTATTGGATTTACTAGGCCAGTGGTCTTGGCAAAGTAATCAGATGAGTTTTCTCCTTCTTTCATTACTAAAGCATCGAATTGTCTTCTCAAAGATTGTAATTTGATTTTAACTACCTTTTTTGTATCTTTGTATTCGTTTTGTAGGCGTTCCCAAGCTTCTTTGGAACTTTTGGAACCCATGATCCTTGGGTAAATATTCGTGGCTATAGCTTGTTGTATCAGATGTAAGGCCATAGCATCCTTCATCTCTCCCTCTTTGGCGACTTTCGCAGCAGCGCCGGCTAGCTCTTTGCCAGTAGTTTGTACTCCTTCAATGACAATGGTCCAGAGATCCTGAGACCGGAGAAGGGCCTCCATCTTGTCACACCAGAAATCGTAAAGTTCGCCATCGAAAATGGGAATAGAGGAATGGGTGTAGAGGGGTTTGGTGGTAGATGAGGAATTTGCCATGGATGGCTGGGGGAGGTATTAACTCCAATGAGCCCATCAACCTGCTCTGATACCACTCTTAGTTTTAATTGGACAAAGAACTGAGATTTAACAAGGAAAAAGGGCTGGAAGATGGCTCAACCTCACTTGAGCCATATCTGTCTCGGTATGTTGTTGGCCAAATAGAGGGTAACGTTCTCACCCGAATGTGCACCAGGAATGAGACAAATCTTTCTCTTGCGAGAGGCCAGTTCCTGAGGTAGTCAGCCATCGCATTACATGTTTAGTTGAGGGGGCGACTTAGACTTCTCATGGGAAGGGAACCTGTTGAACTCTCTATTCTTCTTGGCCAAACGTATTCTATCTTTGGCTTTTGATTCTAGGAAATTGTACCGGCGCAGAAACAGAAAGAGAGAGTCTATATTCTTCCTCCAGTGATGAGTTAAGTGGGGAGCCTGGACCCCCTTTACTAGGTTGGGGAGCTTTCTTCATCTGGTCCCACTGAGGTCTCTCGAGCCTCTACATCAAGAGCGGGCTCTGCCGTAAGGAATTTGATGTCAACACTTAGATAGAGATCTTGCTGGAAACACAAGAAGTACACGAGCACTTTTGAGTTGGCAAAAAGAGTGAACTTAGGTTGACTTCTGTAGGCCCTGTTCGGCTATGTATGTCCAAGCACACAAGCAACGAAGTGGCAAGGTTTTAGTGATACTTCTTATATGAATCTTACACCTTTCATGCTTACAGGTCTTACGGGTTTTATAGGGGAACAAAAACTGTTCATCTTCAAGACAAGGGAATAAGAACCGATTAAGATCCTGGTCATAATGTTTCTTAATTAATCAGGCTTTGAAACAGTGATACAATATTGATTCTATTTAATTAGCTCTGCTTTGAAACAGGTGGAGTTAAGAGCTGCGGCTAGGATTTATTTCTTTTAGTTTGTATATGATCTACAGTTTCTGCACAGATATCTGCATAACTTTCTTATTTAAATCCATTGGCTTTATAACATTATTAGTATCTGCAGGTTATAGATATAGTTTATTATTTATTTTTTTGTCAGTGCATTACTAATGTAACTCGGGAATCTTGAGCTTAATTTTTAAGCGTAAAATTTGAACTCTTTTAAAATATGGGTCGTAAGCGGGACTTTCATAAGTAATATCCTGCAACCATCGGCCTAGGGTTTGTAAACGTTCATGAAAGGCTAATATTTGAACGTTGAATTAGCATGATTCGATATCTCACGAGTGATAACTAGAACGATGAACAAGAATGTATTTTCAAATTAACGGCAGATAGGTAAGTGATAATTTATGGAAAGCTAAGCTATGAAATTAAAGACCATAAATTTAAGCATAAAATTAAAGAAGCATGAAAAGAGCAAGAAAATGTAAAGAGGTATACCATAGGCTAAGCACAATGACAAATCCATGTTCCATCCTCTGTCGAACATGATGCAAGAATGAGGCAAACCTAACTCAACGTCAATGACTCATCAAGATTTCATCACGTGGAAGCGCTACCTCATATAACTTTCTATGTGTGTATGCCACTACTATTTGAGCTTTTATAAGTACGAGCATCTTCGCACGGGCTACGCCCGTGCTCGATGCTCTTGGGCGGCCTTCGGCCGCAACAGGCGGGCTTCGCCCGCCTGCACACGGGTTTCACCGGTGCTTGATGCTTCGGGTGGTATTCGGTCGTATAGAAGCGGGGTTCGCGCGCTTCCACGCAATCCACCATCTCGGCGCCGCACCAGCCACTCGCGCCCCCCGGAGCAACTAAAATGTGAAATGTGGACAAAGTAATGTGGTAACACATACTGAAATGTTTAATAAAAGCAAGGTAATTCAAATCCATACCCGTGCACACGAACATGCGGCCCATGAACAGGCGTTGAGTGTGCACAGGCATTGAGTGCACACTCAACGCCTGTTCAACTCTTGTTCATCAGGCGTTGAGTGCATGTGAGTTTGAGTTGGCTCAAAGACGGGAGTGGCGACGGCTTTGAGTGGACGCAAAGCCGGGAGTGGCGACGGCTTTGCGTGCACTCAGAGCCGTGAGGGGCGACGGCTTTGCGTGCACTCAAAGCCGTGAGGGACGACGGATTTGCGTGAACTCAAAGCCGTGAGGGACGACGGATTTGCGTGCACTCAAAGGCGTGAGGGGTGATGGCTTTGCATGCACTCAAAGGCGTGAGGGGTGACGGTTTTGAGTGCACTGAAAGCCGTGAGGGGTCACGGCTTTGCGTGCACTCAAAGCCGTGAGGGGTGACGACTTTGAGTGCACTCAAAGGCGTGAGGGGTGACGGCTCCGGTACTGCAGAAATTGCTAAAACAAACATTTATGATAATGTGTTAGGGTAAGGCATTGTTCAGATATAAATAGGTTTTTAGACTATTGTAATTACGAACTACGTACGCTGTAGTATGCGTTGATGTGGAGGTTGCGCGAAGACTTAAGGTGCATCTGATGTTTGTGCAGAGGTTCGAAGGAGAATATTTTGAAGCAGGGGTGTAGCAGATGTACGCGCAGACGAAGTTTCTCCAGTAAAAATTCCTTGAGTAGCATGAGTGCAGTGCGATGACACATTTGTTAACATGTATCGATGGACAATGCCATCTGCAGCGTATATAACTCTGGACACGTCGTGTTCCTGTGGTGGTACAGTAGTTTGCGTAGGTTGGTTGTTGGTTGCTGATGGAGGCATATTGAAGTGGCATGAGGGTGTAGCAGTTGAGTTGTCATGGATGTTTTCATCGTTCATTTGAGCATTGTGTGGTTCTGACAGTTGATGTCGTCTTTGGTAGCGGCTTCGAGCGGCAGAACGCCAAATGGATCGTTGTTGTTCTTGTTGTACTTGAGTCATTTGTAACCAGCGCGTTCTTTGACGGGTTCGATTAGAAGCACGTTCTTGTTCACGTTGCTCTTCTGTCATCATGGCTCTTCGATTTCGCGAACGTTCTCGATTAGCAGCTCGTTGATTAATACGGTGGGTGTCTGCGGTATCCATGTGGGCAAAGAGTTCTGATTTTGACATACGATGAAAATGATATGTAGTAAGTAACGTACGTGGAAATTCATATTTGTCCTATTTTTTGGAGTATGTTAGCACTTTTGATCAAAATATTCAGTGTGATAACACTTACACATTAATTAAATAGTGGACAACACAGTAGGATGATGATCCATGATAAAACGAAAAATTTCGAACATGAGATACAAAAAAAATAGTTACAAATATTCATTGAAAAGTGAGAAGAAAAGATAATGCAGTTTCTTAGCCTAACTTTGCGAGAACGTAGGTTTAATGTCACAGAATGTTACCTGACAAAATGAAGTATTATGCCTGTATATGCAATATGTGTAATCATTTATAGAAATAAAGAATTCAAGTGAAAACATTAGAACAGTCAAAGCATCTTTGAGCAATTGACTGAAACATGAGAGAACATAGTTATGACATATTTATAAACTTTCATTTATGCATATGTGATACACAGTTGTCATAAATCGATCAATTTATGACAGTGCTTATAACTGCATATATCTCAAAATGGATGTCTTTTGTAGTAGTACTTATTAAAATACACGAACATGTTTAATAGGTATATGTAAGAATTGTGTTATGAAATGGTATGTTTGATTTGTCACTGGTTCTAACTTGGTTCTAACATGTTTAATGGTTTGTTTGTTTTGGGCATAAAATCGACATTGTTGTTAGACCGACATTTTGTGCATCATGGTATGACATTTAAACCTCAATGATGACTTTATGAAATTTTAGGAGGTGTGCAACATGTGACATTGCAAAATTACAATAGTGAATCAGGTAAAGAGCTATACATATATATCATTAACACTGCAGCAATAATCATCACAATGGTTGTTGAAGTGCTAGACAGAAAGCAGTGAAAAAAACAAAATAAGTTACAAATTTCCTATCATCTCAAAATTCATGATTCTTATATAAACAAAAAGCAAAAAGAACATGTTTTGTTTTTAAAAAAAGGTGAATCTAGTAATCTAAATTAACGAAATTTGTACCTAAGTAAGCATAATGGGCATTGAATAGCCAAGGTAGTTATGCATTCAAACCTGCAGTGAGACGAACATGTGTAGTAGCAGTAATTAAATCGCAGACAGTAATGAATGGCTATTATATCAATTTCCTGTCATGAAATCACAACTAATAATAATCAGATCATGCGGAGGTTCATCACACATGTAGTGACCTCCGTTGCAGATTTCCATCTTCAGGCAGTTGGTGCACAAATATATTTGGGAAATGAGTGACTGCGATGGAGTACATGCAGGTAGCTCAGAACGTATTAACAAATGAACGCATGAGCTGAGGGGGTGTTCAGAGATCCTATTGAATTGAGGTAGCAAAAAAATTTGCGAATGTATGAGTATGTACTTTATCTGATGACATAGAGAGAGCTGAGAGCAAATTAGGTAACATGTCAAAGTTGAGATGATAAGTTGTTCAAATTTGAGAAGGTTTATAATAACAGGACGAATAAAAGCAAAGAGACAGCAACAGCTATAGTACAGAGTCGTTCAATCGGGGACAGAGTGGGCGGGATGAATATATAGGAATCGTGATACAACAATCCAAAATGTTTGATTAAAAAGCATTACATAAATATGCATGCATGCTCCGGATAGCAGTTCACGCGTGAATATGGTGATTTACGAAAGCAGGAACTCAAACCTTAGGAGCTCTATAAGTGCAGTACAAAAGAGAAAACAAATAAATACAGATATGTAAAAATACTGTGAATAAATAACCAAGAGAATAAGCGAGATGAAGAAGTAAAAATGTTGAGCAGAATATATAGAGGTAATGAGTCGAAGCAGAGTACGTAAAGCTAATGAAATAAAGAGATGGAGTCGGGTGAACGTATGGCCAGATGCTGGTGGAGTCAGGAGGACAGGCGAGGAGAATTGCGAAGCAAGAGGAAATAGATTAAGGCTAGCAATTTTTCGTAGAAGTGAATATTTCTGTGAAAAGGGTATTTATTTTAGATAACACACAGCAAGAAGTAATTTTGTCATTAGAAAGTATGACGGGAGGATAGACTTAAGAAGACGCCATACACACTTTTGTTGAGTTGATTCTACAATGTTAAATAAAGAAGGTACAGCACAACCTACATTAATATGATGTATACTAAGGTGATGGAGCTTATAACCCTTTTAATGAAGAGCATAACAAATGGAAATGCAAGAGGAGAAAATTTATACTTTTTTGGAGATGTGATAGAGGCAAAACAGAGGGAACAAAACAGAATAAAAACGTATTTATTTTGTCATTTGGGAGGAGCAATTTGGCAACGAAATTGTCGTGGTTGGGGAATTGCAGAAGTATTGGATGGAAGAGAGGGAAGAGAGGGAAGAGGGACATCAAATTCAGTAGGAGATGGACAAAGAGATTCATTGTATACAAAATATTCAATATGAGTTATTTATGTTGTTACGTGTTCTGATTTGTATGGTGTTTAAAAAACCCAGCAAGAATTGCAAACAGAATAAGAAATACAAAATAATAAAATCATTGTATGTTTGCGTGCAATCTTTTTATTACGAAAGATAACACATGGGCAGGCGTTGAGCTTCACCGACAGAATCCAACAATGTTGTCAAAAAAGTTGATTGACACTGGATTATGCAGATCATATGTAACAGTAAATTAATATTTTGGCACGGATAATAGTATGAACAATTAGGATGTAGGTAAGAACAAAGTAACTAATATTATAATGTGAACAATTAGGACATAGCTAAGAACAAATTAACAAAAACTCAATAATAAATTCACAAAAATATTGTGGGCAAAGGGTTATTACCGCATTGTCAATCAGTTGTGATTAGTGAAATGTTGCGGGGAAAAGGTTCGTAGCACATAGTCACTCAATTTTGCAGACGGGAGTTAAGTAGTTGATTGGAGAGTCAGATGCACTATGCAGTGAACTGCGGCGGAGTAACAATATGTTGACAAATATGTCAGGAATAACAATATATTTACAAATTTTAAAACTGAAATAAATTTTGGCATAGAGCATGTTTACATGCACAAATAATCATCACAGTGGTTGTTTGTGTTGGAATCACAGGAGTTGAGCAATACCTATCATTTCAAAATCAATGATTTCTGATTAAAATACAGAACATAAGCAGGTAGCATTTAATAGTAATGTATATGTATTTGTGGAATGGGGGTGATGTATTACATTTATAACACCTGTTTTGGTACGAAGCATATATACGTGTTTGTTCATTGATGGACTTGTGTGTGTTGTGGTATACTCATTGTGATCAACAACGTTTCCAATGTGCTTAAATGATTTGACAGAAGCGAATATTGGCCTGTGCGGACTTCGGGCCGCTACAATTTAGTGGTAGAATTATTGTCAAAGCTATTTTGCGCACTTCGTCTGGTGATTGAGATTACAAACCATTCGTAACATATAGTAGAGACGAACAAAATTTCTACTATAAAAAAAACACTTACATAGCACAACATTTTATCAAAGGTAAGAGGAATTGTAGAGTAAAAGCCTCAAAGCAATGCAAATACAGAGCTACAGACAAATTCAAAATATAACACAGTACTACACATGGCATGCTAATCATTCAGATTGAACAGCAAGTTTCATAAAAAATATCATATATGAGAAGGTTAACAAAGGGGTTATATTTATGCATTCTAAACAATGTGGTTAACAAATCATAGTAGGGATGTAGCATAATATCCTTGAGGGCAGCGGGATCTAAAATATTTAGGTTGTTTAATTTCCTTCGGGCAATAAATCAAACATGTGTAAGACATTCGGAATTTGGTAAATGCATTATATCAACAAAGTGGAGTAGGAAAGAAATAGTAAAGAGAAGCTTACAGTGAGGTATGAAAATCCAGAAATGCTGCAACGAAGAATAGCTGATGCTGTAGCTTTTTTTAAAAAACTCTTGAATCCGCCAGTTTTGGTGGAAGAAGCCTTGAGATGCCGGTGAAGGAGCAGTCTGCAGTTTGGGCAGATTTTCGCACTGTCAAGGCAGAGGATCAAGCCGATTTGGGAGGCTTTATTGAGGGGATTTTGCTGATGGGGATAAGCTCTGCGTGGATCTGGTACGTCCGGTGCTGCTGCCGGTGGGGACAGAATGCCGGATCGCGAGTAGGAGATGAAGAAGAGTCGGCGGCAGAGGAAGGGAGTGCGTGTTGCTGAGACTCCGATTAAGCTTGCGAAAGAGGCGGCGTCGAAGGTATCTTGCGCAGAAGGATACCGGCGCGACAGAGGGCGAAGGAGAGAAGAAGCAGGGAGCAGGCGGAAATGGCGTGTGCAGGAGAAATGCAAATGGAAGAGGAGAAGCGGCGGAAGGCGATGTGTACATATGGCGAGCGGGAGAGGTCCATTGCACACCTGCAAGGGCACGCGTCGGGCCAGGCAGCGGAAGCGGCGCATGAGCGGCGGCGGGGCAGGCGTCGGGACGGGGATGTGCGATGCGGAGGGCACAAAGGGCAGACGAGCGGGACAGCTGCATTGCACACCTGCAAGGGCACGCGTCGGGCCAGGCAGCGGAAGCGGCGCATGAAGCGGCGGGCGACGGAGACGGAGAACGGCGCACGGAGAGAGGCGACGGAAAACAGGAACATCTTTATAAATATAGATAAGCAGTCGTTCACAGGGTTCTCCCATGCCTCGGTACAACAATACATTCTCTATTCATCGTGCCAGTAAAAATTTGTGTCACGCTGAATACAAAGCTCAACAAAAATTGTGGGGATAATGACACTTTTTAAAATTATATTTAAAAACATAAAAATTAAATTCACTTAATGAAAGTTAGAAAGTTTGTAAAAAATGTTAAAATTGGAAAAATCACTGTTTCACTATATATATATAGTATAGACATAAAGTGTTAGCATTCAACCATATTATTTGCATTCGAACATATTACAAAACCTGGATGGCCTGGAAGTTGATTTGGGTATGCCCTCTGCACCCAAAAAACTTTCCCATCACTCAGTCCATATTCAAACATTTCGGGTCTGTTTGGCGCAGCTCTAGCGGCTGGAAAATCTCTATTCCAGCCGCCAGAGCTACTTTATATGTGTTTGAGACACCTTGTGAAGAGCTTTTCAGGAATCTGGATCTGTTTTGCAGCTTTTCAGAAATCTCCCTCCCCCCCCAGCTTCTGCTCCCGCAAAATAGCTTTCTCTCTCATAGGTTTTGGAAATCTAATGGTTTCTTCAGTTGGAACATGCTCAGAGGCCGGACGGCCTTCCTCCGGTGATTCCGAGCCCCGGACGGCCTTCCTCCGGCGATTCCGAGCCCTCGACGTCCTTCCTCCGGCGATTCCGAGCGCACTTCTGCACAGAACACCCAAACACTCTGCAGCTTTTCAAAACTGCTCCCCAAAGATCTATTTTAAAACAGCTCTATCCGGACAGCAGCTTTTCAATCTGTCAGAACTGTCCCAAACAGAGCCTTCATTTCTGAAACTTGTCTAGAAAAACACCTATGTCAAATGGGTAAATTGCATCTTCCAATCCCTGGTTACTAGCCTTCCACTCGCTAGGATTCGCTCGTGTATGGAAATTACTTGGAGACACCCCATCCTGCGCCCCCAACACTCGACTCCATAGCCCACGTCGTCATCAAACATTTGGTGGATGGGTAATTTTTGTTTTCCACTTGAGTATATCATCTGTTCCAGCTTATCCTTGTAGTCCCCCAGCCCCTGCTTAACTTATTTATTTTTATATATTGTATATTTAATGATGCACTGTTGCATTGATATAATATTGACCCTCAGTCTCTCAGTATAACTACTATCACACTCAGTAGCAGCATGTTCTACCAATAGCTGCTATTTTTTCATGCAGATTTAGGCTCTGTTTGGAGGAATTTATTTTCACCGGTCAAGCGGTTATGATCGCATGAACCGGATCTTCATCATGGTCCGATTCATGCGGTCGTAACCGCTTGACCGGTGAAAATAAGTCCCCCCCAAACGGAGCCTTAGATTTTACTAAATCTCTATTATGTTTTTTGTAAACTCTATTTTATTAAAGAGCGGAATTCGAAGACGTGCATAGGCTTATTGATGGTCATGTGAAGCATTCTCCAGAAGTATTCTATGCTGGATCTTTTTGGAAGGTATTTAGGCTCCGTTTGGGGGGACTTAGGCTCTGTTTAGTTGGGCTGCTGTTGATGGAGAGCTGTTGATGAACTGTTGCTGATAGAAAAAGTGCTGATTCTGGAAAACAGAGTTTTGCTAAAAAACTATTTGGGTGAAACCGAGTTTACAAAACGGAGTTTTCAAAAATTTGTTTGGATACAAAATGGAGTTTTGAATAAATTTTTATTTTTCAAATATAACACAAAATAAAATTTCATTCGTACATTTTTTTCAAATAAATTTTTTTTCAATCATAACATATATTTTTCAATCATTAACGACTTCTACATATCGTAACACTCAATGCAGAATATTACTCCATCCCTCCTTATTAAAATGCGTCGTTGGGCGATTCTCGAGTTCTATCTCCTTTATGCAAATATCGCAAAAGAGCATGACATCGGCATTATCCCACATTACGGCAGCACCACCATCTTTTGTTTTGCCCATCTTTATAAGGCAAACACACATATTCAAACAACATTCAAAAACATTATAAATGTAAATCTAAACAATATATGGTCGAGATCTAAATCTAAATCTAAACAAGATAAACACAAATATATATATACAAGCACACACACATACACACACGCAGATGCACACACACACACAAACACATATAAACACACACACACAGACACACACACACACACACAAAAAACATTCAAAAACATTATAAATGTAAATCTAAACAATATATGGTCGGGATCTAAATCTAAACAAGATAAACACACACACACACACACACACACACACACACAGCCAACACACACACACAGACACAGCCAACACACACATACAGACACAGCCAACACACACACACACAGACACAGCCAACACACACACACACACACAGCCAACACAGACACAGCCAACACACACACACAAACACAGCCAACACACACACAGACACAGCCAACACACACACAGACACAGCCAACACACACACAGACACAGCCAACACACACACAGACAGAGCCAACACACACACACACACAGAGCCAACACACAGACAGAGCCAACACACAGACAGAGCCAACACACACACACACACACACACACACAGCCAACACACACACAGAGCCAACACACACACACACACACACACAACTCTCTCTCTCTCTCACACACACACACACACACAACTCACACACACACAACTCTCTCACACACAATCACACACACACACACACACACACACACAACTCTCACACACACAACTCTCACACACACAATCACACACACACACACAACTCTCACACACACAATCACACACACATATAAACACACACACACACACACACACAACTCACACACACAATCACACACACACACACACACACACACAACTCTCTCACACACAATCACACACACACACACACACACACACACACACACACACACATATAAACACACACACATATAAACACACACACACACACACACAAACACACACACACATATATACACACACACATACAACTCTCTCACACACAATCACACACACATATAAACACACACACATATAAACACACACACACACACACACACACACACACACACACATAAACACACACACATACAACTCTCTCACACACAATCACGCACACATATAAACACGCACACATACACACACACACACACACACACACACACATATAAACACACACCTACATACACACATAAACACACAAACACACACACATACAACTCTCACACACACAATCACACACACATATAAACACACACACACACACACACACACACACACACACACACACACACATAAACACACACACACACACATACAACTCTCACACACACATATAAACAAACACACATATACACACACACATATAAACACACACACACACATATAAACACACACACATACAACACACACACACAATCACACACCCATATAAACACACACACTTATACACACACACACACACATACAACTCTCTCACACACAATCACACACACATATAAACGCACACACATACACACACACACACACACACACACATAAACACACACATACAACTCTCACACACACAATCACACACACATATAAACACACACACATATACACACACATATAAACCCACACAAAATGTGTAAAATTCATCCAGAAGAATCAAAACAGAACAGCTAGAGGAAGACCCAGCACAAACATACCTCAATGGTTGGGTGTTGATCAGATCTGGAGGAAGAAGGTGACCTGGAAGAAGATAGAAAGGTGGATGTTGGCCTTGATCTGCAGATTTCAGAAGGGGAAGGTACTTGCCGACGCAGCGGGAAGGTGTGTTGCCGACGCAAGCAGTACCAGATGCCGCCATCGGAGAAGAGGACCGGATGCCGTCGGAGAAGTGTGTCGGATGCCATCGGAGAAGAGAACCTGATGCCGTTGGAGAAGAAGCGGCGGGATGGATTGGAACGAGAGAACTGCGACTCGACGGGTTGGCTTCGCGACAGAATAGGTTTTGCGGCTGGACGTGTGAAAAAATTGCGGACGGAAAATTACTCAAAACTGCGGAAAAACCCAAACGGTTTTTTTTAAAATAAGTTGTGCCAAACAGAGCTTATGCTCTAAATGGTGGTGCGTTTCCACCGCACCGCAGGTCATAAGCCCAACCAAACACCACCTTATTCTCACCGGCCAAGCGGTTACGACCGCATGAATCGGACCTTAATTATGGTCCGATTCATGCGGTCGTAACCACTTGGCCGGTGAGAATGTCCCCCCCAAACGGAGCCTTAATCTTTGTTTCCCTTCAAAATCATTCATCGTGGATAATCAAACAACTGTAATATCTTAGTATTTGACTTCATTACAGCTCAGTGCCCAGGCCTTCAATGATGAAGATCCTCATGGGCGTCGCACTCTTGGTATTTCTTCCCAATCATGTCTTTAATAGTTCTTCTGTATGTTTATCGTCAAAAATATGAAAAGCAAAATTAAGCATTCTATTTCACCTATTTTTCAGGATTATTTCTCCATCGTCGTAAAGCAGAGGTGGCAGATTCACTTAGAAAGGTTTGTGTTTCTTATACAAGTACAACATAATGTTGAGAATATACAAGAAAACTTTTGTCAAGTTGTGAGCTTAGCATAGATCTTGAGCCCTTCTGATGCAGGACAGGAGTCCACCTGCCTGTCATCCCGGGACCAGGAGTCCACTTGCCCAGGAAGGCTCACTTGGAGTTCACCAGGCGGCTTTATCAGGCCCGCGGGCCGTACACTCCAACCCATCCCCGGCCCCACGACAGAGCCGATAGGTTGTTGAGGCCGAGATTCAATCTCGAGACCTCCTTAATAAAGCTTTCTCATGCGAAAGCTCATCACCAACTTAAAGGACTTAAAGGATCGAACTTTGCAACTGCATAGTAGGAAAATTTCACCATGATCGAACTTTGCAACTGGATAGCAGGAAAATTTCAAACCTAGATGGAAGCTCAAAATTATTGTAATGGACACTGGAGAAGTTGTTGAGGAAGCCGAGTCGAGGAGGCTTTGCCGAAGAGGGGTTGCCGAGTGTTTGTGCTGGAGGAGCTGCCGAGGAGGGGTTCTTGTCGAGGGTTTGCAACGGAGGAGCTGTCGAGGCGGACTTCTTGTCGTGGTGGGGGTACGGTTCTATAAAGCAGAGAGAGGAAGGAGCACACGGGATGCCCCTATTGGAGAGCATGGATTGCAGCGAGAAGTACTCGCTAGGGCACCGGAGGAAGAAATGAAAAGGCAAGAACTTCTATCGGGCTTGCGGGAAGGTATCAGGGTTAAGAGAGGGAAAATCACGGATATATTGAAGCACATCAGATCTAACGGCTGGAAATTAATAATTTGAAGAACCAATGGATGAAAGTGAATTTTTAGTGTGCTTCAAAGATATATATATATATATATTATTTTATATAATATATATATATATGTATATATATATGAATATATATGTATATATATATGAATATATATGTATATATATATGTATATATATGTATATATATATGTATATATATGTATATATATATGTATATATATGTATATATATATGTATATATATATGTATATATATATGTATATATATGTATATATATGTATATATATGTATATATATATGTATATATATGTATGTATATATATGTATATATATATATGTATATATATGTATATATATATATATGTATATATATGTATATATATATATATGTATATATATGTATATATATATATATATATATATATATATATATATATATATATATATATATGTATATATATATATGTATATATATATGTATATATATATATGTATATATATATATGGGGGTTACTCTAGTGCGGGCGTGCGAGCGTACGGACAAGGGTCAAAGGGGTTTCAAATCAAAAAGTGATCAACGTGAAAGTTGTAGATCTCGGCGAGACGAACAACTTTCATGTTGATTACTTTTTGATTTGGAGCTGTCTTGGACCTCGATTTAGGCCCCGAAATCTGGGGTGGCGGAACTGCTACAGTAAAGCGTCCGCCGCCCCAAATTTCGGGGCTCAAATCGAGGTCCAAGACGGATCCAAATTAAAAAGTAATCAACATGAAAATTGTTTGTCTCGCCGAGATCTACAACTTTTATGTTGATAACTTTTCGATTTGATATCATCTTGACCCCCAAAAAGGGTAGCCCGTACGCCCGCATTCTAGCCAGCCCGCATTTGAGATTAGTCCTATATATATCTTTACCACTATAAAAGAAATATAAACTCATGAGTTCGAAATTCAAAAAGCCGTCTGATCATGGTTTGATAATTTATCAGCCGTCGCATCGTTTTATTATTAAAAAATTAAAAACTGTAGGACTTCTAAAGCTGTAGAGAGGGGGAAGAGAGAGAAAAAGAGAGGAGAAAGGGAGAGAGATTAGTTGTTATAAGTCAAAACGCAAGTTTTTTACAAAATAAAAATTGCAATCGTGATTGATATTTTTTACGGTCATTTTGAGTACTCATATGTATAGGTTGCGGGCACGGCCGTCGGGGGCGGGCGAAGTTCGCCGTCGACGGGCGGGTACTATCGCGTTTGGCCGTAGGGGCGGAGCCCCGTGTCGAGCACTCGCCGTGGGGGGCGGGCGAAACCCGCCATCGCCGGGCGGGTACTGTGGCGCGTAGCCATTAGGTCGGAGGCCCGTGCCTGTCACTCGTGTGTGTGTGTGTGTGTGTGTGTATATATATGTATATATACGAGTGACAGTGCACGGGGCCCCCCCGTGCCCTCCGCGACAGTACACAGCTCGGGACGGCGGGCTTCGCCCGCCCCCCGGCGGGCTTCGCCCGCCCCGCCAACGGGCTTCGCCGCCCAGACTTTTCGATTCCCAAATCGAAGATCACGGAGGCTCTAAATCAAAAAATGATCAACATGAAGGTTGTTCGGATCACAGAGATCTAAAACTTTCATGTTGATCACTTTTCGATTTGAAGCCTCCTTGACCCCCAAAATCTCACGCTCGCATATGAACGGGTCACGGAGGCTCCAAATCAAAAAATGATCAACATAAAAGTTGTTCGGATCGCCTCATTGTTACACCGTGCAATCCTATTGACTGCCCATATTCTTTTGTATATATGTATAGATATATACATATATATATATATATATATATATATATATATACATATATATGTACATATATATATATATACATATATATATACATATATATATGTATATATGTACATATATATATCTATATATATATATGTATATATATATGTACATATATATATATATATATGTATATATATATATATATATATATATATATATATATATATATATATATATATATATGTATATATATATGTACATATATATATATATGTATATATATATATATATATATATATATATATATATATATATATATATATATATATATATGCTTCGTCATCGCCGGGCAGGTACTGTGGCGCGTAGTCATCGGGCCGGAGGCCCGTGCCTGTGACTCGTGTGTATATATATATATACTATATATACAAAAGAATATGGGCAGCCGTTGCGATTGCACGGTGTAACACTTGAGGCTCCTCCAAATGATCCTAATCATTCGTTTTTTAATAGATTGAAAAAAAAATTAATTGAAGAATGTCAAGTTTTGATCCCGGATCTCAAAGAGATGAAGAATGACTCAAACAAACCAATCAAAGAAATATTTATATTTAATTTAAAGACATTTATTATATATATAACATATTATACTATAATTATTTATTATAAAATATATAATTCATTATTACAAGTACATATATATTATTTATATTATAATAACTTTATATATTATTCGTTAAATATATTTAATGAATTTTTTAATTTAGTAGAATAACATATATAAGCTCAAGCTTTTTTAAGCCTAAAAAAGCTTGAGCTGGTTCTCCCACAGTACATGTCGGAATTAAGCAAATAATATATGCATTTTGTAGGCAACAACGAGATCTACAACTTTCATGTAAAACATTTTTCCAAAATTTGCACGGTTTAACCGGAATCTGGCCCGAAAGGTTGCTGGCTCGAATTGAATATAATAATAATAAATTTCAAAATTCGAGCCAGCAACCTTTCTTGTCAGATTCCGGCTAAATCGTGCAAATTTTGGAAAAATGTTCAACATGAAAGTTGTAGATCTCGTTTTTTGCTATAAAATGCATATATTATTTGCCTAATTCCGACATGTATTGTGGGAGAACCAACTCAAGCTTTTTTAGGCTTAAAAAAGCTTGAGCTTATATATTCCAAACCCATATATATATATCTTTATTATATAAAACAATATACATGTCTTCGAGCACACCAACCAATCACTCTCATCCGTTTGATCTCCAAAATATTAATTCTCAGCCCTTGGATCTCATCCTCTCTGATATATTCCGCTCCTCACTATCGCGCTTCTCCTCTAAATCCTGATACTTTTCCATCCCTAAAAACATCCCGCGACGGCCGCTCCTGCGGATCGTCATTTCTCCTCAGTCCTCCCCCGTGTAAAATCTCCATGGGCACATCTCCGGGCTCCGGCGACGACGAGGCTGATATCGCTAGACACGATCTCATATTTATCGCTTGACTCTAATCCATCGCTCGCTAACCCTACTCGCGCCCTCACGAAGTTTACCATCGCTTTGCCATCCCGCGCCAGATCCGGAGCAGAAAAACCCACACCGTCATCCTTCCTCTCGCACATCCATCTGGAACGCCTACGATGACTGAAGCTTTTAATGCAAACCAATTTAAGGTTCCGTGGCTTGCTCCACCCTCTTCCAAGGTACTAACCGACGGTAACGAAAGCTTCTCACCCAAACCTAATCATGCGCCAAGGAATCGCCAACAACTTTAAACTAAAGACAGCAGAGGTTCGCATCACTTTCCTCATCTGATTTCCTCTCTTCCTTCTTTCCCCCACCCCACATTTCTCTCTTTTGTTGGATCTGGAAATTTGTTCTTCTACTATACAATTCGATTTTCCAGCGTCTCTCCATTTATGTTCTGTTTGGTTTCTTTATGTTCTTATAATTTGTCTTCTGCTTAAGAGATCCAGTGCGATAATGGGCCGGATTCATTACTCCGAGAAGTATTTCGATGATAGCTTCGAATACAGGTATATCCACCATCTCTTCCTTCTTTATTCTTGAACCCGATGTCTGTTGCGAGCAAAGATTTTGGATGTGATTTATCTTGATTAAGTGTTGTGAAATGGTTAATTTCTGATGCATGCAGACACGTTGTCCTCCCTCCAGAAGTGGTGATGCTACTTCCGAAGAATCGCCTCCTCTCAAAGGTGTTACTTTCTCTTTCTCACAATCTATCTCTCTTATGGCATGCCATTTTCAGATTTACTTTTTGTTTGGTAGTTTCTCAGCTACTCACACTCTCATTGCAATGTTCGTTTCAACCTTTCACAGCTACCATCATGTGTTGCCCAAGTGTTTGTTAAAATGCTTGACAATCTTTTTGTTAAACTATAATGTTTGATGTTGATATTCTGCCGTCCTAATGAACAACACCATAAGTGAAATTTCTCTATTTCTTTTTGCTCAAATGAAGCTCCAGGCATTCCTCATATGGAGTGCTTAATACAGAAATTAATCATACAACTTCCTCTTCATGGCTCTTTTATAGTATTTTTCATAGGTGGTTGTAGGAAAAAAAAATGAAGCTCCAACATCGATTTCATTTAATTTGCTTGCTGAATGGAATCTTCAAACATTTCAATGGGTTTTTATGGGTGCTCAAATTTGTATCAGATTTCATGATGACTGGATCGTATTTGGGAAAACAATCCTGATTGAGCGCGAGTTCTTCTTACTATGTTATGTCTAGAAAGGAATGAAAAATTGTACATCTATATATGAGAAGAAAAGAATTCCTGATTGAGCACGAGTTTTTCTTCTTAATTATTTAGGGTTATAATTATGTTTGTAAGAGGTTTTAAGTTGTGAAAAATTTCTTTAAGCCACCCTATATAAGAAAAACTACTTTAAGTCACACCATTTAAATTGTACTGTTCAATGTCATGTTGGCAGACTCGGTCGCTACCAGCGCTCAAAGCCGCAACCACAACATGCACTCGATCGTTAGCGCGGTCGCTGCCTGCAATAGAAAATATGGTTGTCTCCTCCACTCAAAAATGCGGTCGCCACCTGCAATTGAAATCCACTTGACATGCTTTGATTTCTGTTATGATTAAAATCTGTTCAAGATAATCTCTCATTTTGCACGCCATTTGGATTCTTCTACAATACTTGAATTTATTGTTTTAAATTTATTCTAATGTGTTGATTAAACTTTCCACCACAAAAGTAATTGTGATTACAGTTATCTTTGTCAATTTGTTAGCTTTATGGTTTTCTCTCACTACAGAACTGTGTGCTAAAATTGAGCCTTCACTGTGAAGGAGGTAAGAAAAACTCAAGAAACTGCTTCTGAAGTTATTAAAATTGAGCATTTACTAAACTTTATGGAGATCTCTCACTACAATTTGTTAGCTTTTCATGATTTCAAATGACATATTTCACAAATGTGGGTTAGTCAACTTTAACTTTTATTCTAATCAATGCAGATGAATCATTGAGTAAGAAGGATCCAATTTTATTTTCGTTAATTACATTTTTCAATATATTTGTTTGCCCCAGAGAAAATGACTTGCAATGAAATTTTACATTATATAATCCATAACTGCAAAAAAACTCAGGCTGTAAACATGCTTGAGTTTGGGTATTTTTTGTTATTGTAAAGATACCATGTTATTCATTTTCAGCATCCAAGTATTGCTGGTAAAAATCAATAGCAACAATACTTGGACACTGAATACATTTACATGAGATTTTTCAATAACTATACCCTTGATTATAAATTTTTTGCTGTGTCAAAATCAAAGTTGCTTAGATTAGTGAAGAAGTAGTTTTGTGGTTTTACATTCTTCGATTCCTTCCAAATGATATTCAATTGCCTAGGTCTGCTATGTAATTTCATATTTCGTGAACTTGCAAGATCAAAGACATAGTTGGTGCTGAAGAGCTATGACATTGACACAATCGGAGAGCAGATACGCATGAAAAAAATGATAGAAATAATTGACAAATAATTCTCATGTACTATACATGAACTCATGTATTAATTCCAATTATACTTTCTTTTACATTCATTATTTTTAGGTGTGCTTTGAGGTATTAGTCAATTAGTGGCTAAGCAGAGCACATTAGCCTCTGTGCTGCATGCATATAGGGCTACTCCGTAGTATTGACCGGTAGAGGGTCAAGCGGAGCAGATAGATTTTTTAATATATTTTACAGGTACATGTATTATCTTTGTTTGTTTTTATATTTCTGTGATATATGTGTGCTTTGAGTTATTAGTCAATTAGTCACCGTGAAAAACACAATAGTATATGTGATGAATGCTTATAGGGTTGCTCCGTAGTATTGGTCGTTAGAGAGTTAAGTAAAGCAAATAAATTTTTCGTGTTAATCATGTTCATGTATTTGTCTATTGGCCAGTAGAGAGCCAAGCGGAATAGATCCTAGGCTTTAACTAACCCAAGGCAACCCACGGGCAGGCAAAGTCTGTCCGCACAATGATAATCCGGCAAGAGCAACGAAGATGCGGAACATAGCAAATGTATGTAAACCCTGACCAATTCCACCTTGAGTGCAAACAAGGAAAGCCCGTGCACATTCCAGGCAACCCAAGGATGGGCAGATGGAGTTCGTATGGGGAGCATCGAGCAAGGGCAATAGTGCATGCACACCCGCTCGGATGCAGGCACAGCCCGCTCAGAGGCACGTTCTGTTGCGCTCGATCAACGTCTTCTCTCACGAACAATGTTGCCGTCCACGAACAATGTCGACGCCGATGAACAATGTTGCCGCCCACGAACAATGTCGCCACCCAAGACCAGTGTCACCGCTACGACCAATGTCGCCGCCCACGATCAATGTCGCCGCCCACGACCAATGACGTTGGTTTGCGGGCGAAGCTCGCTTGGTTGTGGGCGAATGTTGCCGCCCACGAACAATATCGCCACCCACGACCAATGTCGCCATCCACGAAAATGTCGCCACCCACGATAAATGTCGCCTCCACGACCAATATCGTCACATACGACACATGTTGTCGCCCACGACCAATGTCGTTGCCAAGCGGGCAAAACCCGCTTGATTGCGGGCGAAGCCCGCAGCACCGCATCAAGAACGGGCGAAGCCCGTTTGAAAATGCTAGTATATATGAATAAGAGATTAAACAAAAAAACTAACATTAGACAATAACATAATATGAATAATATAATTCACCCATAAATTATTAATTAGTTCTCATGATGTTCAATCTCACTGGTGTTCAACTTAAAGGAATCTCCCTGCACAAAAACGCCATCATGAGAGCTGGGATTGTATGTTTTTGGAGATATTGATTATGAGGGGGCGGGCCCCAGTCCATCCCTCCTTCCTCGCCCTCACAAATTTGTAAAATAGTTAGTGGATTTGAATTCCGCTCGACGAGACAATAAATTTTGACTCTTTATATGTTAACATTATTTCGAGATGAAAGAGAAACGTCTCCGATAAGACGGATTCATTCAAAAAAAAATTATCACAGAAATTTGATATCCGGCCCGCTTTTTTTAAAATTTCTAAATCCACCGCAGATCAAAAAAACCAAATTTTAACACAAAATTGAAAGAAATTTTTTAAATAAGATTAGACGTTCTCAAACGTTGATTTATAATAACTGGATTTACACCGGCAACGGAAGTCGTTTGAGCTTGTTGCGTAGTCATCCATCTCTCAGTTATGACTGATTAATTTTAAGTCTTTCTCGTTCTGGCTCCTGTGGCTGGAATTGAATCACGTGCTCACTCCACAATTTAAAATCTCTAGAAATCCTTATCCTCCTTATTATTAAACTATTAAAGGTATACATCTTCCCCTTGCTGGGTATTATTTGTTTTCTTTCTCCTTTAATGTAAACCTACTATGCCAGTAAACGAGTCTTGGGACTCTGTGCCTCTTCCAACTGGAAACCCTCCGAAACTTTCGGGTAAAATGACCAAGTTAAAAAATCATACCGCAAAGTTATTGAAGCGTGCTCGAAGGTACTTCATGTTCAAGTATATTTGAATATATAACGGGTTCGGAGACTCGACGGATTTGATTCGGATATTGGTATATCCGATACCTTATTTAACCATAGGATTTGCCTATATAACCCCAGTTAGAGACAGTAGAAATGGAATTTCACTTTGACCATCACCCAAAATATTTGAACGACATAACATATCATACATAATATTTGCAAAGAACGTGCATCCAATTCATACATTTTTATTTTATTTCAGCATGGCTTGTTAATGGATTTCTGGTGAAGTAAAACGTGGAATGCTGTTTTCTTTGGAATATTGAAGGATATACATCTGTTATTTTAATAATAAATATATACTTATTAAGGTTTTGTTTGGCATGAAAACAGTTATGACTGCCATAAAAAAAACTAGTATGAAACATAAACGTAGAAGAAATTCCTCAGATGACGTAACGCGTTCATGAATGATGGTTAATTCTTCGCCACCTCCTTCACCAAAATAGCTTAAGTGGCTAAGTCATTTGCCTTAAAACACGTTATGGGTCTTTTTGGCACGGCAGTAGCAATCATGTTCGCACGGGTTATGAACCATCGTTCGTGAACATACAATCTCATTTAAGGAACTTCATTCACTTTTACGTTCGGAATTAATAGGTATCACCACAAGCATATATTTTAAGATATGATCACTTCTGCCCAAACTCTCTCGAGCAAAAATGTCGTGCCAAACCAATTCAATATTGAAAATTTTATGTCCAATAAAAACCATTGGTAAATAGGTCTAAAATAATGCCAAATAAAATAGTCTAAATAAACCATAATAAAAATATTTATACTCAATTAAGAAAAACTTTTTTTAGATCATAATCAAACATCTCGCGGGCCCAAAACATCTAAATACTTATCTTAAAATAAATCAACCAACGAGATCTGTCCACGTCTGTAGTACACGCTGGTCGACCCCGTAATAAACATGTCAACTCTCCTCAAATAAAATATTCGAGTGGGGGCCACATTCTTCTTTAACATCGTGTCCTCGCCGGCCTACTCACTCAGGATCCGGATCCCCTGGAGTTCCGGGGGGTGGAGTTCTTTATTTGCGCAATAACGGAGCGGGATTATAAAAAATGGTTAACATGAAAGTTGTAGATATCTCCGAGACGAATAACTTTCATGTTGAACATTTTTTTGATTTGAAGTCGTTTAGACCTCCGATTTGGGCCCCGAAAAAAATCAGTCCGAAAATAATTAATTTAACTATTTTCGGACTGATTTTTTTCGGGGCTCAAATTGAGAGTCTGAACGACTTCAAATCAAACAAAAATCAACATGAAAGTTTTTCGTCTCGGAGATATCTACAACTTTCATGTTAACCACTTTTTGTAATTCCACTCCGTTATTACGCAAATGAGAAACTCCATCCCCTGCAGTTCCCGGAGGAATTCCATGGGATCCGGATCCACTCAACTTTAACCGCATTGTGGATAATCTATACTATATTAAAACACCATTTAGTTAAACATTTCATTCTTATCGATTTTATCCCTCTATTAAAAAAAATGATTTCTTAAAATTTAGTTTTTTTTTAATTGTTTTCTTCCTCATGTTTGCGGTGGTTTGGAATTGAAGGTCACTCGTCCTACGACCATGAAATTATTGAGACACATCCAAAATCTCATATTATTTACTAAAATTTTAAACTGATGCTTTTTTGCCAATCTTATTATTTCTTTTTAATATAATATAAATGACAATTTTATTTTACATTTATAAAATGAAAAAAAGAATAAAATTAAAAACAAGAAGCGCAGAATATTAGCATTTTATTAATTCAAAACTTTCATTTTCCTCTCCAATGATTTTCAGACAATTACCGCATGGTATAATAAATGAGTCCTTTTTTTCAATTTAAATCACATTTTTTGGTAACAAAAAATTAATTTTGTCAAATCTCCACACGCTCCCCATCATCGGAGCGGGCATCGCACCAATCTCGGAAATACTGCAAAGAATGTCTCCCACCATGCTCATGCGAGAAAACAACCATGCTCATAAAGCGCACTACTCCCAATGAGGTAAACTGAGAGATTGACACCCCGCAAAATTTCAAGATCTCGATCGCTTTCTCGCAAGGCGGGATTCGGAAGCCAGACCTCAAAGTACTCTCACAGACCGTTAGCCAGCCTCGGGGGGGGGGGGGGGTGCACTCTCTCCTCGACATGCGGAATTTTCACCTCTAAATCGGCAGGTAGCCCGAACCTCTTTGTCCAAATGACGATTTGGTCCTCGGTAAGAGAGGAGCGCAGACGCAGTGGTCTCGCGGTATGCTTCGAGCCCTATCACCAAAAAGAAAAAGCCAGATACAGTATGAAAGCACGCCTCGCACGGTAAAATTAAAGGCTAGGCCCCCTTGATGCAAGCCAAGGGGCCCCTCCGAGCATGCGCACGCGCAAAGCATGATACCTACGGGCCCCGTGAGCAGAGCACGCGCGCGCGAGCACACTAGAACGCGCACAGTCCGGTACGCATGCGCCCACGCGCACACGGCCAGGCGCGCGCGCACGGCCAGGTGCGCACGCGCACCCGCATATGCACGACGTGATGCGCGCATCCAGGCATACGAGTGCGCCCGGTGCGCAGCGCGCGCGCGCTCACCGGGTGTGAGCGCGCAACCAGGTTTGCGCGCACACCCAGGCGTGTGCGTGCATACGAGCACACGCGCGCACCTGGGCGAGCGCACCCCATGTGCGCGCAGACCCAGGCAAGCGCGTGCGCACCCTAGTGTACACACGAGGCCGCGCGCGCGACCCGGTGCTCGCCCGCACGCCCCCACACACGTGCGGTCAGGTGTGCGCACCCACACGGCCAGGTCCGCGCGCCTTCTTGCGTGCCCGCGCATTGGCCGCCGCCGCGCCGCCCGACCGTGGGGGCGCCGGGAGCCCCCCTTTTTGGGCGCGCTAGCGCTTCCTCTTTACGTCTCCTCTCTCCCCCAGAAATCTTTTAACATATCATTACCTGGGCACGCAGGGCGTCGCTCTCTGATATTTCTGTTCTTTTGCTGGTCGTCGTCATGGTTAAAAAGAATGGGGGAAAATCATTGTTCTCTCACTTGTGCCAACTTCCGACAACAAAGGATTTGAGGAGCAATTGATGAGGATGAAACTCCATTTAAAGCCTTGGGATGCATTTAACCACTCTTCCCCCATGATTTCTCTTATTATGGAGATCATGGGTTTGACCGGTCAATCCATTTCTCATGATCTCCTCCACAATAGGAGGATCATGAGGGCCACCTTTTCAATAGCTACCGCCGTCGGCCGCCGCCGCCACCGCCGGTAACGACCCGCTAACCACCAAGTTAGTGGTGGGCATGTCATCATTAAAATAAATAAACCCCTAAACTATGAAATTAATGCTTATGTAGGTGGTTACGGTGTGTGGATAAGCGCGTAACCACCTCCTGGAGGCTATAAAATGAGCCTCAAGCCTCCTCCTTTCTCACTTTTTTGCTCCCCTCAGTCATCTTCTTCCTCAGATCAGAGCTCTGTCGAACTCCTCCCTCAGGTCATCTTCAAGCCACCTACGAGCCAGAAGAACGCCCAAATCCCCAAGTGCGCAGAGAAGGGAAGAAGACGACCATCACCAGCACACCAGCCACCAAGCAGCATTCAGCATTCCCTCGGCACAGCCTGTTGCCCGTTGTGAGTCAGGAATTCTCTCTCACAACGAAGTTGTAACCAAGAGCGGTCTGTCGCCCTTGATTCTCCAAACGCCCTGTAACCGCAAGCAAATAGTGGATTTTGACCGTCACAGACCCGGTCACGTGGTTTTTTACCCAGTTGAGGGATTTTTCCACGTTAAAATCTCTTGTGTACATCTGACTCATTTCATTGACTGTGTGCGCGCTTGACGGTCCCGAGAGCTGAGGCGGTCCGATTTACTCCGGTCCAACCGGGACGCCGAGTCAGCCAGCAACAAACTCATTTGCAGGTAGAGCATAATGCGTCTTGCATACAAAAAAAAATTCCATAATAAATAGAGGAGAAAATGTGAAGTATTGTATGAAAAATATGAGAGGTGACACATCACCGAAGGTGTAAAGCACTTTATTCAGCATTAACTATCACTTGGAGAAGCATCCCTCAATTGGATTTCTTCCCAGGCTCAGTCGTCAGCCCAAAACCAAACGGAAAGAGAGGGTCGTAGTGCGGATCACCGACGTTCATCGGCAGCTGATCGACGGACTTAAACCATGTCCTCGGGAGCTTTCCGGTGAATCCGTAGTCCCCGAAGAGTGCGTCGGTAATGCCACGACCCTCAGTGCCCGGCAACCAGGCAGCCACGAGCGCATCTATCTTTTCCACGTACGGCTCAATTACCACGGGCCTGCCAGATATCAAGACCACGACACACTTGATGTGTCGGCACACGTTCTCGATCGTGGTTGGTCCGGGGTCCGCGATTGTGAGGTTCATGCTGTCGCCGAAGGTCTCAGCATAAGAATGCTCCCCAACCGCCACGATGGCATACGAGAATTCACTGCTCTTGATGAAGTGCTCGTCGGGATTCTCGGAGTAGACGACTTCAGTACCGGCATTGACTGTCGCTTTGATGGCCCCGAGCAGTGTAGTTCCTATTTCATGAGCCAGAAAGAGAGTAATGAGAAAAATCAATGATTCTTTGTTGAAACATAAGCATCCAAAATTCAAACATACATGACACAACACTACAGAAAAATGGATTTTTAGCACCAAAATTTTTGACATTAAATGTTGTAGTTTTGGTAACTAAATATGTGTCTAAATTTTGGTCACCAATTGTAAGATTGTTCCCGCTAACTCCTTGCCACTGGATGGTCCAACCACCGCACTGATAGCCTAAGTTATCGGCATTGCTTCCGGCGACGAGTATTTTCTTCGCCTTCTTAGGTAGCGGCAGCAATGGCTCTCCATAGCTTTTGCCATTTTTCAGCAGCACCAGTGATTTCCTCACAGCTTCTCTGGCGATATCCCTGTGTTCCTGTTAGAGGCAAATACAGGACGCAGTTTAAACAATGCTCTGCACTGCTTGTATCAGTAATATATCATATGCAAGGATGAGAAATGGCATGCCTGCTTCCCAATCTCATTGGCCAGGCTGTGATCACCAAAGGGGCTCTCGAAGAGACCCATCGTGAACTTGACGCGAAGAATCCTCCTGACCGCATCGTCGATGCGGCTTATCGGAATGATGTTCTTTTGAACCAGCTCATTAAATGACTCGGTGTACCGAGAATAATTATACGGAATCATTATCTGCAGCGTCAACAAACATAATCAGCGAAAAGATAGGAGGATTGCCAAACAGTTTTTTTAACGTTGACATTTCCCCCAATGGAGATGGAGCAAAAAAGCCCAAATAAGCAGAGCCTAAAGAGTCCCCAACGGAGCCGAAATTACCATGTCGATGCCCGCGAGAATTCCAGTTTGGAGGGAAAATGTGTAATTGACACCGACTGGAGTCGTGATCCGGTCGATCCCTTGATAGTCCGAAATTATAAAACCCTGCTCATATATACCGATGAGTACTTAGAACGGGATCCCGTGTTTAAAGGGTTCAAAGAGAACAAAAAAACCGCAAACTAATTACCCGAAAACGGAGCTTGTTTTTGAGGAAATCAGTCAACAAGTAATGGTTTGCATGCATTTTCACCCCATTCCAACTGGAGTACGAAACCATGACAGAAGAGACACCTTTGATGACAGCATGGTAGTAAGGAGGCATGTGAACGCTAAGAAGCCCATGGAAATTGGTGATTGTGTTGTTCTCATTGATGCCCAAATGTGTCCCACCATCACCAACAAAATGCTTAGCACAGGCAGCAACCTTTCTCCTGCGCCCGAACAAAGAGGATTAGCCGCAAACGAAATGCGAAAACAAGAAAGCACGCCGAACGAAATCTCACTTTCCAGCAACAAAGGGAACTCCTTTGAGAGAATTTTCAGAAATCTCCCCTTGTAACCCCGGGATAATCTCCGTCATCTGCTCAACAACCTTCGGATCTTCGCTATAGCTTTCATAGCAGCGACCCCATCTCGGATCTCGGCAGACCTGGAGGAGTCGAAAACACAGAATAGACATGAGCGGTCGGCTTAAATACTGTCAACATATATTCTCATCCATTTGTATGATGGGTACCGCAATACACGGGGCGAAAGTGTATGGAATGCCCGTTGCTCTAACTTCGAGAGCCGTCGCGGCGCCAATTCTCTTTACAAGAGCTGGGTCCCTGCAAACATTGTTGAAATACAAAAAATAATGATCGTATTTGTCGCGAAAATGAGAGTGGCACGAAAAATTAACAGAAAATCAATAATATCGAAGATATAAATTTACATGGTTCATCCCATGATGGGGTCCGTCCACAGGCACCAACAACTCGTTTTTCACTAGATCAAGAACATAGGTGGTTACGAGTAATTGGGCGGATTTCAGATTTTTAAAATAATCCAAACCCTACAATAATAAAGAGTTTATATAACACTCCGCACATTTTCAAAATATCTTTGATAGCCACCCCGTTCCTACAGACCGTGATCCGTGCGAAAAAAAATTGCGTCAGGGCAAAAAAATCAGTTCCGGTCGAAAAAATCGCGTCCGGGCGAAAAAACGCGACAGGGCGAAAAAAACGCGCTCGATAGAAAAAACGCACCCGAGCAAAAATAAACATGTCTGGGCGAAAAAATGCGCTTGGGTGAAAAAATGCGCTGGGGCGAAAAAAATGTGTCAGGGCGAAAAAATCGCGTCAGAGCGAAAAAAATCGCGCTCGGGCGAAAAAACGCGTCCAAGAGAAAAAATCACGGCCGACCGAAAAACAACACCCGGGCGAAAAAAACTCGCACGCGGCAAAAATATTGCGCCTAGGCGAAAAATATCGCGCCTGAGCGAAAAAATGCTCTAGGGCGAAAAAAACACGCTATGGCTAAAAAATTGCGTCCGGGCGAAAAGATCGCGCTAGGGCTAAATGATCGCGCCCTGACGAAAAAATTCCCGACCGGTCGAAAAAATTGTGTCCGGGCGAAAAAATCGCGCCCGGTCGAAAAAACCGTTCCCTTGCGAAAAAATTTTTGTCCAGTCGAAAAAATCACGCTCAGGTGAGAAATTCTCTCGTGAACGAGAAATTCGCGTCCGGGTGAAAAAATCGCGTCGAGATAAAAAATCACATTTGGACAAAAAAGTCACATAAATGATTTTTTTAAGAGATAATCGCTTATGAGAAGCTATAAGCTGAATTCTAGTAGCTTATGAAAAATCAACTTATCATCAATTTTAAAATAAGTGATTTTTTTCGCCCGAGCTCGATTTTTTCGCCCAGCCTATTTTTTTTCGCCCGTACTCGATTTTTTCGCCCGGGCGTGATTTTTTCACCCGGGCGCGATTTTTTTGCCCAGGCGATTTTTTTCCAAAACGAGATTTTTTCGCCCGGTAGCGCTTTTTTCGCCCGATCACAATTTTATTCGCCTTTGCGCGATTTTTTTTTACCCCAGAGCGCATTTTTTATCTCCCCAGAGCGTTTTTCGTCCGGTGCGTTTTTTTTGCCCGGGCACATTTTTTCGTCCGGGCACGTGTTTTTCGGTCGGACGCATTTTTTTCGCCGGGCGCATTTTTTTCGCCCCTGTTTGATTTTTTTGAAAGTGCGCGTTTTTTTTCACCCCGACGCAATTTTTTCTCCCCAGCACAATTTTTTCTCCATGGTGCGATTTTTTCGCCCGGGAGAACGAAAAAAACAACGTCCGGGTGAAAAAATCATGCCTACGCAAAAAATACACGTCCGGGCAAAAAATACGCGTCCGAGCAAATAAATCGCGTCAGGGCAAAAAAATCGCTCCCGAACAAAAAAATCGCGTCCGGGCGAAAAAAACCCGCCCGGAAGAAAAAAAAACGCGTCCGGGCGAAAATAAACGTGCATGGGCGAAAAAAATGCGCCGGGGCGAAAAAATTGCGTCGGGGAGAGAAAATCGCGTCGGGTCGAAAAACTCGCGTCGGGGCGAAAAAATTCGCGTCCGGGCGAAAAAACACGTTCTCCGAAAAATCACTGCCGAGCGAAAAAACCACACCCGGACGAAAAAACTCGTACGGGGCAATAATATCGAGCCCGGGCGAAAAATATCGCGGCTAGGCGAAAAAATGTTCCAGAGCGAAAAAAACACGATATGACTAAAAAATTGCGTCTGGGCGAAAAGAATGCCCTAGGGCGAAATGATCGCACTCTGGCGAAAAAATTCCCGACCGGTCGAAAAAATTGTGCCCGGGCTAAAAAATCACGCTCAGTCGAAAAAACCGTTCTCTTACAAAAAAAATTTTTCCCGACCAGAAAAATCACGCTCAGGTGAGAAATTCTCTCGTGAACTAGAAATTCGCGCCCGAGTGAAAAAACCGCGTCGAAATTAAAAAATCACATTTGGACAAAAAAGTCACGCAAATGATTTTTTAAAGAGATAATCGCTTATGAGAAGCTATAAGCTGGACTCCAGTAGCTTATAAAAAATCAACTTATCATCAATTTTAAAATAAGTGATTTTCTAGCTGCACAAACAAACAGTTATAAAACTGTGTTTGTGTTTTAAATAGAGATTATTCATCAGCATAAGCTGTCCCAAACAGAGTCTAAAGTCTCCTGATATAAAAGCAAGTTCTGGGATGAACTAGACCTCGCATCGAAATTTGAAGAAAAGCTTCTAAATTATTATAATAGTCTAAATCATGAATATTATTAGAGATGTTGTTTCAATACATTGGGGATTAGTTCTGTTGCGGCTCACTCGAGGCTTCCGGTAGACCGGTCTAAATTTTACAATTTAGCTCTTGATTGGTCGTGGGCGCAAGCAATCATAAATTGAAGAGACAATAAGTGAGAAGGTTTTTTTACTTGGAAAACCCTGGAATAGGGTGAAAATCGCGTGGTGGGATCGGTGCCGACCAAACTTCACTATTTGCTAGTATTGTACGAAGTTTTTTTAGAAAATGTGAGGGCGATAGGTCGTTCTTCATTACAACTTGTAGGAGGAGAGAGAGACGCGTTCAGAGGGTGACATGCCACCGCTCGCAAAGCTAAGTACTTTTTATGTTGCGGTGAATGCACTGCACTCTGGAAACTTGACGGTCTTCTGCTTGCGCTTGGAAGCTGGAGTGGCGCGTTCTGCGCATCTTTGTGTGAGCGACTTTAATTTCCTCCTGATGTTCACAGTGGAGTCTGGAGCGGAGAGAGCTTGTGGTTGACTGGCGGACGTGGAGTGTTAAGAGCGATTCACAAAGGTTGTTTGATGCGGTGGGAGACGTGTGCACGGAGTGGAAAGCCCGGGGGGCACGAAGGCGGATGAAGGTGGATAAAGGTCTTCGATAGGGGTGTGCATAAAAAACTGAAACCGATCGAACCGTATCAAACCGATCCAATTGAACCGATTTTCAAACCAAACCGACCGGGACAATTTCAGTTTCAAGTAGCTAAAACCGATCTTAATTATTATGGTTCGATTCAGTTAAATTTGCACATGGTGCAAACCGAAAAAAACCGAACTGAAATATATGATGTTACTTTTTTATAATGTTTCAATTTCAATTATAAGTGAATGATTTATGGCGTCTTATATTACTAATTTAATAGATTTTTTAGTTTTGTCAAACTCCATTTTAAATAGTTCTAAAATTATACTTTGCACTAGTTAACCTAAATAGTGTTCTAATAGTTCAAAAATCTCATAAAATTTAATTATAGAACACATGCACATAAAAAAATATAAAACAACTTAGAAGCAAATGTTGAAAACCATCCCGACATGTAGAAAACCAAAACGAACCAAAACAAACTGATTGGTTCGGTTCGGTTTTGATTTTGGGTGTAAAAACTAAGGCATCGTTTGGAGGGGCTTATTTTCACCGGTCAAGCGGTTACGACCGCATGAACCGGACCTTAATTAAGGTCCGGTTCTTGCGGTCGTAACCGCTTGACCGGTGAAAATAAGCCCCCTCCCAAACGAAGCCTAAGACTATTTGATTGGATTTTGGTTTTACATAAAACCGAACCGAAGCACTTGCAGGCGTAGCCTTCGAGCGATCATCAAAGTGCTTTAAGGCCTTCAAGGGCGTCTTCGAAGGCGAACGAGATTTCTCGTGGAGCTCTCAGACGCGTAGGAGGAGAAGCCATGGAGGGAAAAAGTGGAAATGAATGAGAGAAGGATATAGGCCCTTGTGGTGGTTACGGTGGTTACAAGCTTATCCGCAGACCAAAACCACCATTTTTACTATTTGCAGACCAATTTAATATAGTTTGCACCGTGCAATTTTATAATATTTATACAATACGTAGACCGATATAATTTTGGATATTTGCATACACTCATAATAGATGGCTATGTCGGTGATTGGCGCGGCAACACATCCTCATTTTCTAGGTGAACTTCTTTCGTAACGGCGTGGTTTTAGGGAGCGACGCCACAACATGGCATCAAAGCAGGGGGGCACGTGGCGAGGGGGTTGTTGAGTGCACCACGTGGAATGGACGGTGATGTCCGAGCATGTCCGATTCATGCCGTCGTAACCGCTTGACCGGTGAAAATTAGTCCTCTCAAGCAGAGCCTTAGTCCCACACCGCTTAATGTGCTCCTGACTATCTCAATCTCATTATTTGAAACACCTCAATGAGCAGGAAAAAGTTTTCCCAAAATCCCGAGAACACAATAAACAGAGCTGCTAGCTTTTCAAAACGTACCATAGTTCTTACCCGGTAGCTCCGAGGCCAATATTATGTGGAAAGATTGTAGCTTTATACACGGTGTTGTGGCCATGAACCGCATCGATCCCATAGATTATTGGAATGCCAAGACGGGTAGAAAGAGCCGCCCTCTGCATCTCATTCACCATCTCCACCCACAGTTTTGCAGGCGCCTGTGGAGCAGGGGCGCTGCCTGGTTCACTCAATACACTTCCTGAAACCAAAACCAAAAAAAGTAGTATATATCATTTATTCTGTCTTCCATCTAGCTTCAAATCATCACATTTATGCAATAATAATAATACCTATGAAGTAGTTTTTGAGGACTTCGGAAGAAGCAATTTTTCGCTCGATCTGCGCCATTTGACCGATTTTCTCGGCGAGTGTCATCCTGCTTAGAAGGTCGTCTAATCTGACATTCAGCGGTTGCTTTGGATCTTTGTATTTTAGATACTCTGTTCCATCAGTGCTGCTCATGAAGAGTATAACAACAAGTATAAATATATGGGCTGTCTCCATCTTCAAACAGTAACAAAACCTGCACCCGTGCAAGAATTATGAAAGACTTGTGATAAGTAGGAAAAAGAGCAGCTTTGATTCATGTTCATGAAAGACTTCCTTCGTATTGTGAAAAGGTGGATGCTTGTGAATTCATTAATGTGATTACTGAAAACATGGGAAAATGTAACAGAAGAGGGAGAGAGAGAGATCTCACTTGGCTCGAAGAACAGCGGAAGATGGGGACGAGGAAGTCGCATGGGAGACGTGGAATTTTATAGCCGAGCGGAGATGAGTGGAGAAGGCTCTCTCCAATTTGGCTTCATTAATTAACGCGTGCGAGGCTGAATTTTCCTCTCAAGGTTTCGTGCCGGCTGTTTTCATGATAAACTTCCTTCTTTTTAATTTGATGTCGCGCGCGCAACTGGCGGGGATAGTGCCATCTTATAGAGATAAGGGGCGCCAATTAGATCAACCACAAGTCTGTTTGGGATGGATGGGGATCCTCTCCATTTCTAACGATATTTTTTATCTTTTTGCATGTTTTTGTTCGGATGCGCATTTTCTTTTGAGCTTATTTTTTGTCCGAACACGTATTTTTCTTTCTTGGTGCGTATTTTTCCGCCCAATCGCACATTTTTCACTCGAACACGCAATTTTTTCCCAAGCTCGTAATTTTTACATGAGCGTGTATTTTCTGCCCGAGCGTGCATTTTTCCTCCCAGACGCTCATTTTTCCGCCCGGGAGCGCATTTTCGGTCTGGGTGCACATTTATTGCTCAAGTGTTCATTGTTTCTCTCGGGCGCACTTTTTTCGCTCGGGAACGCATTTTTGACCCGAGAGAACATTATTCCACCTAGACAATATATTTTTCGCCCTGACGGGCATTTTCTGCACGGGTGTGCATTTTTCCTCCCAGACGTGCATTTTCACTCTAACACAAATTTTTTTCCGGGCGTGCATTTACTGTTGAATTTTTTGAAGTGAAAGTGACGGTCTGGAGGGTCTGTCCGCGCGGACTGTGCGGACTGAGGTGGCGGCTTGTCAGGTCGGCAAGAGAGTTACTGTCAGCTTGTTCCCTGAAGGTAACCGGGCGGATAGAATTGTCATCCGCGCAGTTTGTCGGTTTGGGCAGACTGATTCTGGAGTCCGCTTGTTTTGTGCGGACTGGTCTTTGTATCCGCTGGTGCTGTGTTTGCACCAGGGATGACTGGTGATGTGGACTTGGTCTGGATCTGTACCAAGTCCAGGTGTGCTCAGTCTGGGATGTCGCGCGGTTAGCGCAGACCGCTTTCTATATCCGTCGAGTTCGGCAGCTGTCAGCCTTGCGTGCTTAGGCTGCGGGCTCGGAGTGTGTGGACTGGAGTAGTGTCCGCAGGTGCGTGTGGACTGGAGCTGTGTCCGCTTGTGTGCAGACTCGTGGTGTTTCTGCAGGGTCTGCTAATGGCGGTCTAGTCTTGGCTTGGCTTTGTGGCGACAAGGCGGACTGACCTTGTGTCCACGGCTTGGCGGATTCTCTCAGTGCTCGTCGTGAGATAGGGTGGTGATTTTATCGGCTAGGGCGATGATCACACTCCTCTCGGTGTCTATAAATAGAACTCCATGCTGTCACATCAATAGTACATCCAAATGAACAGTAAGTGAGCCAGGTGGTTGCTGTGGACAGGATTTTGTGTTCGCACGGTTTGAAGGATTTACCGGTGTTTGTTGTGTAGGTTGTGCGGACAGCGCTGAGAAGCCAGAGACTTGGTTCTTACTTCGGTCAGGGATCAGTGCGGACTTTGCGAATAGCAATCGGCGGTTAGCAGCAGGTCGCGGTTTGCGGCCAGGCGGTCTTCTTTCTTCGACAACTTTTCCCAGTTCAATAAGCTGTCCGCTTCTGGTGTCTTGTTCAGTTTGGCAGCAGCTGTTCGCGGCGATCTGGCTGCTATGCGACCTCGCTGTTAAGCGGCTTGCAGATCAGCGGACAAATTTCTTCAGCTTTTGAATGACGTGTTGTCTGCGCGGCGAGGTTGTGGTCTGGCGACTTAGAGGCTTCAACAGACTTCGTAGGCAGCTCGACAGAGTCGGCGGTTTCTTATTGAGACCGCGCAGCTAGCTTTGTAATTCTTGTTTTTATTTCTTTTGAGTACATTGGCGAATCATGTCTCATCATGTATACCTCGTCTTGTAAAAATTGTTGATAGTACAAGGTTTTCTTGCTCTTCTAGTGCATCTGGTTTATTTGGACTCGGATTGATTGAGTGTTTCTGCGCCCGATTTCTCGTTTTCCTCGGTTCACAAATTTTTACATTTATCGTCAGAGTACGCATTTTTTGTCTGACCGTGTACTTTTCGCCCAGTCACTCATTTTCCGCTCTTGTGCGCATTTTTCGCGGGACAGACATTTTTCCTCTTGGGCGGATATTTTTTGCCCGCGCGCGAATTTTTGCATTTTCACGCTTTTTCCGCGGGCGCACATTTTTCGTCATGGCTCGCATTTTTCACCCTGGCACGCATTTTATGGTTGGTCGCGAATTTTTTCACCCGAACACGCATTCCCGCCAAGACATTCATTTTAATCCTGAGAGCATATTTTTCAGTATGGGCGTGCACTTCTTACCCAGACGCACATTTTCCGCTTTTGCGTGAATTTTTCCCTATGGCACACATTTACCCACCTTGCACGCATTTTCACGACGACGTGCATTATAAAAAAAGATAGTTGTTATGGGCAAACCTATTTTGGATAGCTGCAAACCAATTTTTTTTAAAAAACACATAAACAATTAATTTAAATGTTACGTAAAATTGATAGGGGCAAACCATTTCCCTATCAACTCCGTCGCTGCCGCCGCCGCCGCCCGCCCACGCCGGCCAACGCCCGCCCGCGCAGGCCAACGCCCGCCCACGCCGCCAACGCCTCCAACGCCGCCATACCCGTACCCGCCAACGCCGCCATACCCGCCAAAACCGCCAACGCAGGCCACTCGCGCGCGCAGGCCGCGCGCGCAAGTCGCGCGCGCGGCCTGCGCGCGCGCAGGCCGCGCGCGCGTGCGCGCAGGCCGCGGGCGCGCGCGCGCGCGCGCAGGCTGTGCGCTCGCGCGCACAGGCCGTGCGCGCGCAGGCTGTGTGTGCGTGGATGTGGGCGCTCACGAGGTTGATCTTGCGTGTCCTTGCTGCGCGTATGCTTGTGTGTGGGCCATGTTTCGCGCGTTTTCCTTTTTTGTGTGCTACTTGGGATGCGTGCGCTTGGACGTGCGATTCCAAGTTTTTATTTTTTTGGGCAATCCTGACCTTTTAAATTTTGTTCTGTACAGGTTTCGAAACGTTCTTCTGGACCTATGCGCTTGGGTTCCTCCTTAACCAAAGATGGCGTGGAAATTTGGAGGACAAAGTATGGGCTTCCTGCTGACTTGGAAATGAGGATCCCGCGTCCCGAGGAGCGAGTTCAGAATCCTCCTCGTGGTTGATTGACGATCTGCGAAGTCTCCCTGAGGTCCGACTTCCGTTTTCCGCCTCGTGAGAAGGTGATTGAGATCTTGAAGCTTTGTGGAGTGCCTATCTCCCAGTTCATTCCTGATGGAATTGCCCGAATTATTGGCTTAGTTGCCTTCTTTCGCGGGCATGGAGGTCGGTTTTCTCTGGGCCGATTTCGAGAATTGTGCAGTGCTCGTTTTGCGTGAGACTGACTCCCAACTCTTGCCTACACGAGATTGACTCGTGACTTTGCTTTGCGCGGTTCGTGACTGCGGCCTAGTTTGCGCGAGGCTGGCGCGTGGCTTGATTTGCGCGGTTTGCGACCGCGGCTTAGTTTGCGCGAGAGTAGTCGTTGAAGGGAGCGTGCTGCTCGGAGGCAGTTGTTGTAGGGAGCGTGCTGCCCGGAGGCATTTGCTCTCAGGAGCGCGCTGCACGAAGGCAGTTGTTGTCAGGAGCGCGCTGCACGGAGGCAGTCGTTGTAAGGAGCGTGCTTCACGGAGGCAGTTGCTATAAGGAGCGCGCTGCACGGAGGCAGTTGCTGTAAGGAGCACACTGCACGGAGACAGTTGCTGTAAGGAGCGCGCTGCACGGACGCAGTTACTGTAAGGAGCGCGCTGCACGGAGATAGTTGTTGTAAGGAGCGCGCTGCACGGAGGAAGTTGCTGTAAGGAGCGCGCTGCACGGAGGCAGTTGCTGTAAGGAGCGCGCTGCACGGAGACAGTTGCTGTAAGGAGCGCGCTGCACGGAGGCAATTGCTGTAAGGGTAAATGGTCGTCTTCGCATTTGAGCGGAGTGAGCGCGCATTTCAAACTGCACGGATGACGCTCGCCATTAACAGGTCTAAAATGAGAAAATTTTAACTTTTTTAGAGTTATAGTCGTGAGACTGTTCTGGTGGAAATACAGAATTCATAGGAAAGTAAAATTGATAAACGTTATAATATACATAGCCCTTCTGAGGCGCGAAGCTCTCTCTTGAGTTGGTCGTCTAAGGGGTTGCCCCCCAGTCCGGTCTAGCAAACAGTGGGCTGATCTCTTTTCAGCGAACTTGGTGCCTATCCCCGTAAGAATCTCCCCAGGAGGCTTTGTTTGATGAGATATTCGATCTCCTCCTTGAGCTATGAGCAATCTTCGGTGTCGTGTCCTTGTCCACGGTGAAACTCGTAGTACTTCGTCTAGTCCCCGATATTTTTAGCGAGAGGTCTGTGCTTGCGGAGCGCCTCGTGGCCTTGGATTATATAAAATATATTTGTCATGGAGGTGTTAAGGGGTGTGTAATCTCGTGGCGGCTGATCTCTCTGATGTTCACGTCGGCGTTGAGGGGTCGGCTCTTTTTCCCTTTTTCTCTTCTGGTTTTTGTCAAACTGTTGACGATGAGCTTTGATAGCCTCGTCGGCTGCGATCTGCGCCTCTATGCGGTGCAGGAGGTCGGGGTAGCTTGCGACGGTTTCCCTAATTAATGCTGAATAGAAGCTGTCATGGAGGAGGCCCCTAAGGAACACTCCTCTTAACAGTTCTGGGTCGACCCCTGAGATCTAGCGGGCTTCTGCGGAGAACCTGCGAAAGAAGTCCTTCAAAGACTCCCCTTCGTTCTGGCTGATTCCTGATAAGTGGGAAGGGTCGCGGACGATCCTTCGATTTGCTATAAATTGATCCACGAACTGTCTTGTTAGCTCTGTGAAGTTGGGAATGGTGCCCACCCTCAAGGAGTGAAACCATGTACGGGCCTGCCCCTTGAGAGTGACTGGGAACACTTGGCATAGTAACTGATCAGGTGCGTTGTAGATCCTCATGATGGTAGTAAAGTGGTTGACATGTTCCAACGGATCGTCTGTTCTGTCGAACGTCTCAATATTCGGCAGCTGAAACCATGAGGAATTGGATGAGCTAGGATTTGTGGTGCAAGGGGGAGCCTTGGCAAAGTGGTCGGTGAGTATGAATATCCCGTCGGCCCGCCTGCCGGTATTCTTCTGCAATCACCTGCCGAATTTCTTCCTGAGTGAACCTTTCGAGCGGGGGAAGTTGGGCCTCGTCTTCCCCGTTGTGGCGATGCCGCCTAGATTCAGCTTCTGCACGAGCCTGGTGAGTGGGGTTGGCGGCGTCGGGATATTCTTTGGGCGCCTATTGTTTTGGAGCTTCCTGCGCCCTGCCGTGATTTGGCAGTGGTGGGTTAACTGGTGTTAGAGGAGGAGGAGGTGCTCCCCGATTCCTGAGCAGTGCAAGCATTTCTGTTTGTTGTTCCTCCATTTGTCGAACTCGTCCCTCGAGGGCGGCAAGAGGAGCAAATGCCGCTTCAATGGTCAATGGCACGTCCACCAAAGAGTGAGAACGTGCAGGCTCGGCTTACCCACCGAGGGCGGGGCCTTCAGTGGTACGGGTGCTTCTCTTCGCCATTAAGGCAGTACTTGGAGGGGTGATGTTGGTGATCATGTACTTCGAAGGATGTTGGGACTCGTGTTCCCATAGACGACGTCAAACTGTTGCGGACTAACTCGATGCCCCGGTCGGACCGGTTGTTTCTTGGACCGCCTTAGCTCTCGGAGCGGTTGAGCGCACAAACAGTCAATGAAAATGAGAATATGACACAAGGTGTGATAACGTGGAAAAATCCCTCAAATAGGTAAAAAACCACGTGATCGAATCTGTGCCGGTCAAATTCCACTAGCTCCTGTTGATTACAAGGTGTTGGAGAATCGGGGCGATAGACCGCTCTCGTTACAACTTGGGGGGAGAGAGAGTATGATTATGACTCCCGACGGGCAACAGACTGTGCCGCGGGAGTAACACGGGTGTTGAACTATGCGGGATGGTCCTGGTGTTCTGGCGTTCGGGGCGACGCACGCTTGCTTGCAGGGGGCGTCTTCCTCCTTTGGTTTGCTCATGGACTTAGGTGATATCCTGCCGGTGGCGCACTGGTGGCCGCTGGTAATCGCTAGTGGCAGCTGGTGGTTCACGGCGGCTGGACGCTGAATCGGGGGAGGAGGCCGGAGAGCTATCACCTGAGGAAGAAGATGATCTGGAGCCGAGAAAGGTCCAGAATGAGGAGGCTCTGTGGCTCCTTTTATCGCCTCTGAGGGAGGATCATGACGAGGAGAGCCTCCCCCCGATCGGACGATGGGGAGGTCGTCCACGGTGACGGAGGTTGACATGGCTAGGCCGCTAGCGGCCGGTCGTGGCTTGCCATGGCTAGGCCGCCAGCGGCCGGTCGGCCTGGTGCGGCCGGGTCGCGGTCTGCCATGGCGGGGCGGCCGGTCCGACCGCGGCGGGGCCGGCGGGAGGCCGGATGCCGGCGACAGTTAGGTCGGCCGGCGGCAGTTTTCCTCCATGGGGAGAGGGAGTGGGCTCCACCCCCCATGATTTCCTCATCATGAGAGTTCATGGGGGGTGGAATTGACTTGGTCAACCCATGATCCACTTTGGGTGGAGATCATGGGGGGAGCCTTTTCCTATAAATGGTGATGAAACCAATCAATAAACTATTTGTTCATATTTTATTAAAAAAATTAAAAAAAATTATATTGATTTGCACGTAACATTTTGGTTTGCACATATAAATTTTTGGTTTGTCCGTAAAATTATCTCGCGAAATAACTTTCGCTGGGAGCTTCGCCCGCCTCCGCCTGTGCAAAATACGCCGGTCCTCATCCGCCGGCAGCGCCTCCTTCCGCCGGCAGCGCCAAAATCAATTCTCATCAAGTGGTGTCGACCTCGAGCCGACTCAAGATAAAACTTCCCAAAACACATTTAAAAAGTAAAATGCAATGAAACACACTTTAAGAGAGCAAAATCTCATCAGGTCCGCTCGGCTGAATGAAGTGGGCCTGAGGAATAAATAATTCATTTGTTCGCATTCGGCTAGGCGGAGTTAACCTCGGAATTGGAATTTCGCAAAACCGCAAATTTTCGTTTTACGCATGGACCAATTCCTATCTCCCACGTTGGTTTGACGATCTTCCTCCACTCTTCTTTTTCGCCCACTTCCTCTTCTTTTATTGTTCTTTCTCTTCTTCTTCTTTGAGAATCTTCAGTGGCTGCTCCCCAAACACATTTCTACATCTCCTCTCTCTCAACCCTTCACACGGATTCCGTGAACTGTATAGCAGGCACTTCAATGTCAAAACCCAGGTGATAATGATTACTCATCCCAAGCATAAGAGCTGTAAAATTTTATGAAAGTCAGGTCGTAGGACAACTCTCAATTATTCAAGGGCAATAAACCACTAGTAAGACGAAAAAAAAATGAACATTTGTATTTTATTTATTGTTTTGCAAGGCGAGACATATAAGCGTGAGACATGATTTTGCGTTGCACCCGATGGAGATAAAAAACCGGAGCAAAATTGGCGAACTAAAAAACACAAGTCGCCTGTTCGCACTTCAGGTCGCCTGACCGCAGAAGTTGTCAATCCGCAGAACCTTTCAACCTGCAGAGGTCTTCATGAACAGATACTTGGACTTGCTGGAGAACAGACCGCACAAGTCGCGCGAACAGAGTACCAAGTCGCGCGACCCTGTCTTTAACCGTCTGCCTGAGAACTGAGAATTGCTTTCAAGGAAGAAGACTGCGCCAGTCGCACAACCCGTGACTTAGCTGCTTAACCACGAATTGCTGCCTGTTGTACCACACTGAGACTACATTGACAAACCGTCAGTACTACTCGCCTAGTTCGCTCAATGCTAGTCGCACAGTTCACAACCACAGCTTTGCAAATGTCACTTCTTCTTGTCGCGCGACAAGTAAAATTTAGACTGCAAACACCAGTTCTCACAGTTCTTTTTCAGACTCAGTTACAAATGAGGGGGCCAAGACCCCTATTTATAGGCGAAGGGGGAAGAGTGCAGACATCGTCGAAGTCGATAGTGTCACCACCAATAGAACGGTAGTTAGCAAGACCAGACCATACAACTGTGCGGATTGTCAGCACCAGACCGTGCGGACTACGCAATTAGCCAAGTCATCAAGCCGCACGACCTCCATAGTTAGCACAATCCTAACCCCCGACTTTACACTTCAACATTTTTAACAAGAGCAGACCGAGCCGTCGTCAGGACTGATTCTAGAAAAGAGCAAGTTGCCCTATGAGAATGATGACGCGAAGATGAGATGTGTCGTAAAAAATGGCACCCCGGTGCACAATGCATGAAAAGGTTTGCCTATATTTTACCTTGATGGTGAAGCCCTTCCAAGAACTCTCGTTGCGCGGATATGCTTTGTGCATCGGGCTGTCATTTTTTAGGGATTTGTTATAGGCACCACAGTTTTGACTAATGACATCGCATAATGTTAAATTTAAGAGATAAATTCAATCCTTAAAAAAAACCTAATGGCACCCTTTAATTCGTACCTCTTAAAAGATCCTGAGAGATTTACGCCGCCGCCTTTAGCGTCGCTGCTTCTGCTGCGTCCCTCTTAGCCCTTTTCCTCGTCATCTCATCCGCACTAGCCGCCGACGAACCGATGTTGCATGTTCCCTCTTTGACGTATTCTCCCTCAACCCTGTCGCCGCCCGCACTGACATCGCGCCCGAGCTTTTCGAGGAGCTCTTTCTCCCGCACCTCTTTTCGGCGGTTCGATGGTACGCCGAGAGACTTAAAAGATCTTTTGCGGGGTACTTAAAGGATCTTTTGAGATCGGACATTGAAATAAAACCGTCAGAATTGATTTTCCCTAGAGTCAATGGAGCAGAAGACCACATTGGGGAGACCGAGGATGCCAAAAATGTTGGAGAGAATATTGGATCGACAAATACACGACTTAATGTGTGGTTTCTCATCCTAGTTTCTTAGCTTCACAGAAATTTTCATCAATTGTATCAACTTCTCCTTTAATTAGCTTCTTCCGATTTTTAAAGACTATTTGATTTCTCCGTGACAACCGATGTGGTTTGAAGACAATCAATCTACAGAATTTTCAGCGGAAGAAATCAACATTTTATATGATGCAATTAACAAAATTTCATTTGTCGTGCCTTTAAAAAAATGTGATGCAATTAATATTTTAGAGTGTCTTTAATCATGTGTGATCTTTAACAAAATGATGTCAATAATCAAAACTACGATACCTATAACAATTCCCTTTTTCTAATCAAGGTAATCAACATAAAAAATATATATATGGGAAAGTGAACCCATGATATTTTGATGTCAACACATTATGGCTCGGCTTGGGGCAGCTTTTTTGCTCTGCTGAATTTGAATAACACTCTACTGACATAGAATATATATTTGGCATGAGGATGGTTAGCACTGCAACCAAGAAAAAATTACTAGTTTTGAACATAAAAGTGGATGAAGATTCTTAAGTGAGGCGCGGGCGTGAAAGTTCACGAACGATGATTGACAATCACCGCGCTCACAACTGCCGCCTTCGCACCAAATGGACTCATATATATATGACAGTTCTATTTTACACAATAAAATAAAAACAACAAGAATAAAAAACAAGAAGAGCAAATAATAAACTTTCATATTCCTCTCCAGTGATTTTCAGACAATTACACGCAGAGTATAATAAATAGAGGAGAAAATTTGAAATATTGTATGAAAAACACGACATTTGACACACCATCAAAGGTGTAAACCTCTTTATTCAGCATCAGCTATCACTTGGAGAAGCATCCCTCAATAGGATGGCTTCGCCGGCTCGGTTGTAAGCCCAAAACCAAACGGATAGAGAGGATCGTAGTGCGGATCACCGACGTTCATCGGCAGCTGATCGACGGACTTAAACCATGTCCTCGGGAGCTTTCCGGTGAACCCGTAGTCCCCGAAGAGAACGTCGGTAATGCCGCGGCCCTCGGTGCCCGGCAACCAGGCAGCCACAAGCGCATCTATCTTTTCCACATACGGCTCTATTACCACAGGCCTGCCGGATATCAAGACCACCGCACACTTGACGTGTTTGCACACGTTCTCGATCGTGGCTGGTCCTGGGTCCGCGATTGTGAGGTTCATGCTATCGCCGAAGGTCTCAGCATAAGAATGCTCCCCAACCGCCACGATGGCATACGCGAATTCGTTGCTCTGGATGAAGTACTCGTTGGGATTCTCGGAGTAGACGACTTCAGTACCAGCATCGACTGTCGCTTTGATGGCCTCGAGCAGTGTAGTTCCTATTTTAAGAGCGAGAAAGAGAGTAATGAGAAAAATCAACGATCCTCTCTTGAAACTTAAGCATCCAAAAATTAAACATGCAGTACTACAAAAAAATTGACTTTTAGCATGAAAATCTAAATAGGTGTCTTTAGCGACAAAATATATTTTGTCACAAAATTTTCGTCATTAAAGGCCAATTAACTTGTAGTATAGGCTTTAGGTGGAAAAACCCATGATCTATATTAAATGTGCTAGATTATATTAGTTGTGTTCATGTGAAATAGATTTTGGGGGAGATAAAGAGAGTTCGTTCACCAATTGTAAGATTGTTCCCGCTAACTCCTTGCCACTCGATCGTCCAACCACCGCACTGATAGCCTAAGTTATCGGCATTGCTTCCGGCGACGAGTATTTTCTTCGCCTTCTTAGGTAGCGGCAGCAATGGCTCTCCATAGCTTTTGCCATTTTTCAGCAGCACCAGTGATTTCCTCACAGCTTCTCTGGCGATATCCCTGTGTTCCTGTTAGAGGCAAATACAGGATGCTGTTTAAACAATGCTCTGCACTGCTTGTATCAGTAATATATCATATGCAAGGATGAGAAATGGCATGCCTGCTTCCCAATCTCATTGGCCAAACTGTGATCACCAAAGGGGCTCTCGAAGAGACCCATTGTGAACTTGACGCGAAGAATCCTCCTGACCGCATCGTCAATGCGGCTCATTGGAATGACGTTCTTTTGAACCAGCTCATTAAACGACTCGGTGTACCGAGAATAATCATACGGAATCATTATCTGCCGTGTCAACAAACATTATGAGCTAGATCGTAACCCGGTGTTTAGAATTCCAGATGGAGCCGAAATTACCATGTCGATGCCCGCGAGAATTCCAGTCTGGAGAGAGAATGTGTAATTGACACCGACCGGAGTCGTGATCCGGTCGATCCCTTCATAGTCCGAAATTATAAAACCCTACGCATATACACCGATGAGTACTTAGATCGGGATCCCGTGTTTATAGGGTTCAAAGAGAACAAAAAAACCGCAAACTAATTACCCGAAAACGGAGCTTATTTTTGAGGAAATCAGTCAACAAGTAATGGTTTGCATGCATTTTCACCCCATTCCAACTGGAGTACGAAACCATGACAGAAGAGACACCTTTGATGATAGCATGGTAGTAAGGAGGCATGTGTACGCTAAGAAGCCCGTGGAAATTGGAGATTGTGTTGTTCTCATTGATGCCCAAATGTGTCCCACCATCACCAACATAATGCTTAGCACAGGCAGCAACCTTTCTCCTGCGCCCGAAGAAAGAGGATTAGCCGCAAACGAAATGCGAAAACAAGAAAGCACGCGGAACGAAATCTCACTTTCCAGCAACAAAGGGAACTCCTTTGAGAGAATTTTCAGGAATCTCCCCTTGCAATCCCGGGATAATCTCCGTCATCTGCTCAACAACCTTCGGATCTTCGCTATAGCTTTCATAGCAGCGACCCCATCTCGGATCTCGGCAGATCTGGAGGAGTCGAAAACACAGAATAGACATGAGCGGTCGGCTTAAATACTGTCAACATATATTCTCATCCATTTGTATGATGGGTACCGCAATACACGGGGCGAAGGTGTATGGAATGCCCGTTGCTCTAACTTCGAGAGCCGTCGCAGCGCCAATTCTCTTTACAAGAGCTGGGTCCCTGCAAGCATTGTTGAAACACCAAAGAAATAATGATCATACTTGTTGCGAAAATGAGAGTAGAACGAAAAAACTAACAGAAAATCAATAACACAGAAGACAAATTTACGTGGTTCACTCCAACATGGGCTACATCCACGGGCACCTACAGTCCATTTTTCACTAGATATAGAACATAGGCGGTTACAGAGAAGTGGGCAGGTTTCAGATTTTCAAAATAATCCAAACCCTTGATCAACAAAGAGTTTATACAACACTCCGCACATTTACAAAATACCCCCCATAACAACCCCATTCTTGCAGATCCTGATCAGCGCAAACATCGTCTTTAGGTTAGGCTTCGAGGCACATAATTGACAATCTTGTTATCATACTAGATAATGAAGATATCGACGATAGCATCAATCGTAAGAATAGATGTAGAAATTACTATTAGATAGATCAATAGGGTGCCTAGGGCTCAATAAGTCGCCCTAAAAGCTTGAGCTTGTAAAGCATTGTGGCGTCACTCCCCAAAACCACGCAGTTAGGGGAGGAGTGGCCACCCGTTCATACACCCAGGACCAAGGAGCACGCTAGGCGGTGTGGGAGTAAACCATCCCTTTTAACGAGTCGCGACACACGCTCGGACATCACCTTCCATTCCACGCGGCGCACTCAACGGAGCTAGAGTCACTATCATGACACCCGGATTTCCATGAGGGCGGGGACTCTTGGGGTTGAACTGATGTCAAATAGTTTCTTGCAAGCTTTTAGAATGGAAGCCTTCTAGTTAAGATCAGAAATATTTTAGAATGCTAAAAATTAAAAAATTATAATTCAAGAAAAGCTACTCGATTTAAATTATAAAGAAAGAGCGCATCTTCTTCATCCAGAGCAATGAGAATCTACTAAAAAACAACTTATTAGTTGGAAACACAGCCGCCTGAGATGAAAAACGTTGGAACAAACGGAGCCTGAGATGAAAAGCGTTTGTAAATGCAGCCTGAGATGAAAAGAACGTTTGTAGATGAAAGAACGTTTGTAAACGCAGCCTGAGATGAAAAACGTTGGAACAAACGGAGCCTCTCAATCTCAGGCTCCCTTTGGGGCGTCGGTGGCGGCTATGAACAGCAAAAAGTTTTCCAAAAATCTTGGGAACACAAACAGAGCACTCTCTATAAGGCCATAGTTCATACCTGGTAGCTCCCAGACCAATATTATGGGGAAAGATTGTAGCGTTATAGACGGTGTTGTGGCCGTGAATCGCATCAATCCCATAGATTATTGGAATGCCAAGACGCGTAGAGAGAGCCGCCCTCTGCATCTCATTCACCATCTCCACCCACAGTTTTGCAGGCGCTTGTGGAACTGGGGTGCTGCCTCCTTCGCTCAATACACTACCTGTAAGAAAAAGTAGACTCATTTATTGCTCTTCCGCCTTCAAATCATCGCCTTTATGTAATAACAATACCTATGAAGTAGTTTTTGAGGACTTCGGAAGAAGCATTTTTTCGCTCGATCTGCGCCATTTGACCAATTTTCTCGGCGAGTGTCATCCTGCTTAGAAGGTCGTCTAATCTGACATTCAGCGGTTGCTTTGGATCTTTGTATTTGAGATACTCTGCTGCATCAACGGCGGCAGCCAAGCTGCTCGTGAAGAGCAGAACAAGTATAAATATGTGGGCGGTCTCCATCTTCAAACAGTAACGAAACCTACATCCGTGCAAGAATAAAGAGCATCAGATCTATCGCAGGGAAAGAGTTTCTAAAGTTCTGATAAAAAGTAGGGAAAAATCAATATTTTAGTAGATTCTTCATCCAAATAAGGCAAAGCATAAACCTAGAGTAAGCTTGACACTGGAGAAATAGATTTTTTCTTTGAAAAAAAAGAAGTAAAAAGTAAAAAACAAAACACAGCCACTGTGATTAATGTTCATGAAAGACTTCATTATTGTGAAAAGGCCGATATTTGTGCATTCCAATGTGATTACTGAAGACATGGGGGAAAATGTAACAGAGAGAGAGAGAGAGAGAGAGAGAGAGAGAGAGAGAGAGAGATCTGACTTGGCTTGAAGAACAGAACAGAGGGAGATGGGGACGAGGAACTCGGTTAGGAGAGGTGTAATTTATAGGCGCAGATGAGTGGAGATGACTCTCGCATTGGACTTAACGCGTGCGATGCTGAATTTTTCCTCTCTAGAGGTTCAGTGCTGGCTATTTTCATGGGAAATTTCCTTCTGTTTTTTTCGATGGCGATGAAGATGAGCTATTATGCCGCTATGCGCGGCCGGGCATAACCGGCGGCGATAGTGTCATTTGAAAGATAAGGAGCGCAAGTTAGGGTAGACACGAGAGAATAGACAAGAATTACAGCTTGAAATTTCAATTATCTTTTTTTAATAATTTTATTTAATTTAATTATATATTGATTTTTAAAAATAATAATGAAGTCAACTAGATTTGGCCCAATTGGGTAAGCGAAGGCCTCATAACAGAGGGAAAAAATTTAGGTGAGTGTCTCTCACATAGAATTAGGTGGGTGAATAAATAGTATTTTACTAGGGCTCCACTTTTATGGGTGGTATTTCTTCCCGCGGTGAGACCCCCCCCCAATCCCGCGGCAATATCCCGACCTCCTCAAGCGCAGAAACCCCCGCCTCCTGCTCCTCCAACAGCGAAATCCCGACCACCCAGTTTTTTGGTGAAATACTGTGTGTTCTTACAGTATTTTTTGAAATACTTTGAGTTCTTACAGTATTTTATTGGAATACTAAGAGTTCTGACAGTATTTGATCAAATACTGTATATTATGACAATATTGTGGTTAAAAAAGTTAATAACAAACACATTGTAATTTATCAAAATTGCATATTGTTATATTGTGTAATCGTATTAACATCTCTTCCCCACTATTATATATATTATGATATAAAATATCTCATGTATGTATTGTATTATGCACGATATTGAACAATATATTGACAGTATTTTGGTGAAATATTGCAAGTTCCGGTAGCATTTTGGTAAAATACTGAGAGTTCTGATGGTATTTGGTCAAATATTATCAGAACTGTCAGTATTTCACCAAAATACTGGGAGGCCGGGGTTTCGCATCTGGAGGAGGTCGAGGTTTCACCGCTAGAGCAGGAGACGTGCTTTCACCGCGGGAAGTCAGGTGGTCGGGGTTTCGCCGCAGGAGGAGGAGGTCTGTTGTGCAATCGGACCGAGTACCGCGGTAGCGCAACGGAAGATAGCCGAGCAATTTCAATGATGCAAAATCATAAACCAGAAGAGATTCCACAAATACAAACACAGATGACAAAATAATATACGTAGTTCGGAGATGGCTACTACGTCCACGGGGAGAGCACTCCGGAAAAGATCCACTATAATCAATGAGGTTACAAGTTACAAATAGAGACCGTTAACACAGTCGAGCAATAAGAGAAAAGCAAAAAACTGAAGAAGAACGCTGTCGCCGCCACTGTCACCGCTGATATCGCCTGGCGATATCGCCCTATCTTATTCCTCCTGGATCCGCCGCCTCCTGCAACTACTGTCGCTGCTTGGATCCACCATTGCACAGCCGGGCGCCGGGATGAGCTCGGCCAGATGTCGATCAGTCTAGCTCGGCCAGATGTCGATCCGTTTGGATCGCCCGAACGTCGCTGCCTCTTTGTTGCCGTCGGAGCCTGAAACCGCCGCTTCCGCCTGGAGTTGTCTGCCGCCGCTGGATAGAATAAGAAGCTGCCTGAAGCTCTCACTGCTCCCTCTAATGGCTCTCACGGATTTCTCTCTTTGATTGCTTGAATGAAACGGCTAGGGCGGGCTCCTATTTATAGGATCAAGATCCAATATCAAATTAGGAAGATGATCTCGTATTAAGGAGATTGTCTTATTTCTCCTTATAAAGATATTCCAAATATAGGACTCTCCAAAATTAAGAATTATGAAGGCACACAGATTGATGAGATGTCACAATCCAATAATTATATATTCTCCTATTAATGATCTTCCTAAATAATATTCCTAAGTAGGTTTATCCCGGATTAGGAATCATGGCCTCCCACTGATCGATGACGTATCGCGATCCCGACGATTCAGGCACGTGGATCGCGGAGGTGTCATAATTTCAACAATCTCCACCTTGATGCATCACGCGATGAACTCTACCTCGACGTCTAACGAATGTAACTCTACCTCCAGCCTGGATCTCCCATACCGGAGACTACGAGTGATGTAGGCTAGTCCTTCTGGGCGTTATGGTGAACGACGTAACTAACGCAATGCTCTCCGATAACTCTCACGTCACACTCAAGCATTAAACGTAGCAGCGGTTTAATTAATATTACTACTAATCTACAATTACGGGGGGTTCGCAAAGCCCCTTAAGATAAAACCAAGGCGATAGGCCAAGGTCCTCTCAAGCGAAAAGAACCCATACGGTTCGGTCGAGCGCGTTGTACCCAAAGAGAAACCACCGAAAACAAAAGATTCGGGCAAGGGTGGTTCTCTCCCAACAAAATACAAACGAGGGCCGTCACGGCTCACGAATTTAAACAAAAATACGGTAAACAAGACAATAACTAATCATAAATTAAACCACGAAAAAATCAAGCGTTACACAAGCCACGCAATTTGTCAATGCCACAAGAATTATCTAGGGAAGAGAAACACAATAAGTAGAAATTTTCGTTACCCCAACCGGATTGGATGAATCCGGTTTCACTCGACTAGAATCGTTCCTTAACGGCACCACCAAAGATACGCCCGAGGGAGAGAAATTCGTCGCCTTCTTCGTGTCACGCTGTATTTAGAAAGTCCCGGCGGAATCTTCTAAATATGGAAACAAATATCTCTAAATAAGGCAGGAGAGAGAAATGGTGGTGGATTGAGAAATATTTAGGGAATGAAATATTTCTATTATGGTAGGCTAAGAGCTTACTTTGGAAAGTGATATTTGGATTTAGGAAGGGAATGAGGAAGGGGTCGGGCTTGTAGGTGTTGGTGGATGGCGGCTAAGATTTTGTGGAGGAAGGAGGGGCTCGGGTAGGAAGGTGGTGGCTAGGGCTCGGGTTTGCAAGGGAGTATAGGAAAGGAAGAAGGAGGGAGGCCGAGATAGAGAGGGGGGGAGAGGTGGTCGGCAGCTAAAGAAGAAAAAGAAGGAGGAGGGCTGAAAACTTGCCTTGGAGGAGGAAGAGGATTTCAATTCTTGAAATTGATTTTCTTTTCATTCATTCACTTTTTTGATGCGGTGGGCCCAGAGCTGCCCCGCTCTGACGACAGTCACAACCTAGCCAGAGGAGCACGTCCAGCGACACACAGCCGGGCTGCAGCCCAAGCACCCCATCCATGACCGCACCTATTCTCAGCGCGGCGGGATGTTGAGGCAAGGTCTCGAACCCATCCCCCTTTATATTTTTGATGCGGTGGGCCCTGAGCCGCCCCGCTCTGACGGCAGTCACAACCTAGCCAGAGGAGTACGTCCAGCGACACACAGTCGGGCTGCAGCCCAAGCACCCCACCCATGACCGCACCTATTCTAAGCGCGACGGGATGTTGAGGCAAGGTCTCGAACCCAGCCCCCTTGATAAAGAGCTTTCCTAACAGCTCTCATCACCAACTGAGCAGTTAGGAAAGCTCTTTATCAAGTGGGCTGGGTTCGAGACCTTGCCTCAACATCCCGCCGCGCTGAGATTAGGTACGGTCATGGGTGGGGTGTTTGGGCTGCAGCCCGGCTGTGTATCGCTGGACGTGCTCCTCTGGCTAGGTTGTGACTGCCGTCAGAGCGGGGCGGCTCTGGGCCCACTGCATCAACGAGCCCCCTCTCCCTGGGGTCCCTGCGATCAACATGCATTAATATGAGTCAAGTCAAATCCGTTCTTGAACTTGACTCCTGTCACTGATTTTGTCTGCATGTTCGCACCGTTATTCTCCGTGGATATCCTCCGCAACCTCATGCCTTCACCTCCAGTGAACTCCCTCAACTCCTGGTAGCACACATCGATGTGCTTTGTTCTTACACGATAGACCGGATCTTTTGCAAGACAACTCACACTCTGACTCTCACTATGCATCTTCACCGCCTTTTGAGTAATCTTGAGTTCCTTGATGGGACTTTTGAGCCAGATGGACCCCCTGTGGTGTTTGGGCACTTCTGAGATGACACTCTGTCCTTCTTATCCACGGCTGCGAAGATTTTATCTTCTCCAAGGCCCTTCCTCTATGCGAGCTCCTTCGCCACGAATCTTGTCTTGTTCCTCCACTGGTCCTTCCTAGCTTTCCCCTGAGAGCGGTCTCTGCTCTCTATAGTTTTTTCATAGGAACAAGGATCTGGGGGAATAGCCTGAATGACATATACTACCGTATCCTGTAACCTGAGAGGCAGTCTGACCTCTCTCCTCGCCCCCGACAATGGTGGTGCTGATCAGTCTGTAGAGAGTACAAGAGCGCTCTCCTTTTATGACTATTTGTATGCCTCTCTTGACCTTAAAATATCCGTCATTGCCGGTATAAGAATACCCGACGGCCTCCAGAGTACTTAGAGAAATCAAGCTCTTTCTCAACTTAGGCACAAACCGAATGTTGGTGAGTGTCATGACCACTCTGTCGAACATCTTAATCCTGATGTTACCAACTCCCAACACCTCGCACTCTGAGTCGTTCCCCATAAAAACACGACCACCTTCACATTGCCTTAAGCTGGAGAACCATTCTATATTTGGGAACATGTGGTACGAGCATCCTGTATCCATGATCCAGGAACCAATGTTCTCAAGGCTGGGTGTGACATGAAGAACGTCGGCATCATTCTCATCCTCATATGCCACCGTAGCCTGATATGGCTCATGCTTCTGCTCCTTAAACTTCTTCTTCGGATAATTATTCTTCCAGTGCCCTTCCACTTTATAGTAGTGGCACTTAGTATTCCTGCCTCCGAACTTAAACCTAGGTCAGTCTTCCTCCTTGCCTTTTCCTCTCGATCTACCCCGAGTTGGGTCATTGCTCTTCACGAATAAGCCCTCGTCGGCTCTAGGGCTCGACTTGCTTCTCATTTCGTTCGAGAGCAGCGTCATCATCACTTCTTCCATCCTCAGGATGTCCTTCCCATACAGAATCGTGGTGACCAGATGATCTAAGGACTTCGGCAATGAAGACAACAGGAGAAGAGCCTGGTCTTCCTTCTCGACCTTGATGTACATACTACGCAACTGAGAGATAAGTTTATTAAATGCATTCATGTGATCAAGCACTGAGTGTTTTCAGACATCCTAAGGTTGTAAAGTTGCTTCTTCACGTACATCTTGTTCGTGAGTGACTTGGACATCCATGTACAACTCTTCCAATTTTGTCCACAAATCAGCCGTAGTCTCAGCGTCGACTACGTTATACATAATCTCATCGACCAAACATAGCTGAATTGTGCTGATGGCCTTCAGATATAGCTCCTCTCACTTGTCGTCCTTCTTCCCGGACTTCTCCTTTCCAAGGAGAGCCTTATGAAGACCTTGCTGGATGAGTACCGCTTTGATCCGTTTCTTCCACAAACCAAAGTCAATTTTGCCATCGTATTTTGGAATCTCAAATTTCGCTGCCATTGTTTTGCTCGCAAAGCTACTGGGCAATCTGAATAATATTCACGGACCAGATCTGAGAAGATAGGGAGCGGACTGATGTCGTCACCTACCGTTGACCCAGATCTAAAATCGAAATGTCCAGATGATCACCCCCGCAGAACCTGCCTCGGATACCAATTGTTGTGCAATCGGACCTAGTACTACGGTAGCGCAATGGAAGATAGCCGAGCAATTTCAATGACGCAAAATCGTAAACTAGAAGAGATTCCACAAATACAAACACAGATGACAAAATAATATACGTGGTTCGGAGATGGGCTTCTACGTCCACGGACAGAGCGCGCCGAAAAAGATCCACTATAATCAATGAGATTACAAATTACAAATAGAGACCGTTAACACGGTCGAGCAACAAGAGAAAAGGAAAAAACCGAAGAAGAATGCTGTCGCCGCCGATATCAACTAGCGATATCGCCCTGTCTTCTTCCTCCTGGATTCACTGCCTCCTGCAACTACTGTCGCTGTCTGAATCCACCACTGCAAAGCCGGCCTTCGGGATGAGCCCGACCAAATGTCGATCCGTCTGGATCTCCGGAACGCCACTACCTCTCTGTTGCCGCCGGAGCCTGAAACCGTCGCTTCCGCCTGGAGTTGTCTGCCGCCGCTGGACAGAACAAGAAGCCTCCTGAAGCTCTCACTGCTCCTTCTAATGGCTCTCACGGATTTCTCTCTCTGATTGCTTGAATGAAACGACTAGGGCGGGCTCGTATTTATAGAGTCAAGATCCAATATCAAATTAGGAAGATGATCTCCTATTAAGGAGATTATCTTATTTCTCCTCATAAAGATATTCAAAATATAGGACTCCTTCAAAATTAAGAATTATGGAGGCACACGGATTGATGAGGTGTCACAATCCAATAATTATATATTCTCCTATTAATGATCTTCCTAAATAATATTCCTAAATAGGTTTATCCCGGATTAGGAATCATGGCCTCCCATGGATCGATGATGTGTCGTGATCCCGACGATTCAGGCACGTGGATCGCGGAGGTGTCATAATCGCAACAGAGGTCGGGGTTCGCCGCAGGAGGAGGAGGTCGGGGTTCATCGTGGGAGGGGGAGGAGGCGGCCTTAGGGTTTCACCGGGGGGTGTAAGAAATTTTTTGGAGGAAGGAAAGAGGAGGAGTCTATTATCAATAAGTGATTTTATATAAGCTGCACAAACAAACAGCTATAAAACAACTTTTGCGTTTTAAGTAGAGATTATAGATCAGCATAAGTTGTACCAAACAGAGCCTATGACACTATGTATGAGCTTTGTTTATTTATTTAATAATTTGTTTAATTTATTGCTGCTTAACGTAATGATTGATGTTTAATCTTGTCAATGCTTATTAGTCAACGATAATAATAATTAATTCTTCTCACAATCAAGCAAAAAAGAATAAAACACTTGTGAAATGTGAAGCTGCCAGCGATGTTAAATAAGAAAATGTTTTTTTACCGAAAATACTTATGATCAATTATTATATATTTTTAATAATTGTATGGTTGAAATCATGTCCGTATTTATATTTGAAAAAACATGGGAAAAAAATTTAATGAAAAAATATTTCATTAATTTCTTACCAACATTTCGTTGCACATCAGCAATATACCCAAGATAAAACTACTCAAAACACATTTAAAAAGTAAAATACAATGAAATACATATTGAGACAGCAAAATCTCATGGCCTCTGTTGGGTTGAACGGAAATGAGCTTTGGGAATTGGTTTTCGACATAAATAATTCATTTGTGGTGTTCGGACTGACGGAATTAACTGTTTTCATTTTATTCATGGACAAATTCTTTTTTCCCGCGTTGATTTTTCCCGCTGGCCAACTCGGTCTTTCTCAGCTTTTTTTCTTCCTCCAATCCTCCGTTTCTTCCTTTACTTTTTCCTCCTCTTTGTTGCGGCCAATTCAATCCTTCTGATAGGCCGGACTAAACTTGACCGCCTTAGTCCGTGAAGTAGTCGAGCACACACATGATCACGGAATGAGTTGAAGCACAAGACGACTTTAATGTCGAAAAACCCTTAAACACGAAAAAATCACATGATCGGGACAGTGCCGGTCAAACTTCACTATTGACAGTTGTTTACAGAATGTTTGGAGAACTGAGGGAGACAGATCGCTTCTCGTTATAACTTTGAGAGGAAAGATTGTACAGTGTTCGGTGGGCGACAGACCGCCTCACTCGAAGCTGATTTCTTTCCCATGCTCGGATGGAGACGAGCGTTCTCGGACGTTGCTTGGCGAGCAGACTTCGTGACGGAGCGCGCCGAGATGTGTTGGCGGTGATTCGGGTGGTGTCACGTGTAATTGTCGCTCGAAACATCCGAATGGTGATCAAGGTGGAATCCCCTACCTGTTGTCCCTAGGTGGGTATAAATATGTAAACCCAAGGAGTTTCTACGGGTATCGGATCTACACGTGTACGAACTGACCCGTTATACCTCCGAACTCGTTATTCGTCTAAATATACACTAACAATCTCCTCTTATATTTGTGACAAATAACGTGTACGTTTCGGAGTGCAGAAAGTGGAGCGTATCAAAACAAGTTTCCGACTTTACACATTTTCATAAAAGTTAGCACATTTTGAAATAAAACATAAACATAAGTTTTAAACAATAACATAAATCATCCAAAAAACCTAAAAGTGTTACTCCATAATAAATAAGTCTGGAAAAACAAAAAAGATAATGGATAAACGTGTAGAGATTCTACTCAAATAGTAAATCATCATCATACAAGTTAAAGTCCACTTTCTCTCCTCCATCTTCACCAATGTCTACAAAAAATTTCATGAGTCAAACTCTATGAATTCATAAATATGTACAGTGACGTATCAAAGTAAACTAGTTATACCTAAATGAGCTTAGTACTTGTAGCAGTAGTGAAGTAACACTGTCAGCATCTCTATCCAGTCTAGCTAGGATCAGTCAAGTTTTGATTTCACTAAATCAAACGTTGTTGTCTTACTAATTAGTAACCACTATGTACCTCATCATATGACTTGACACACCGTCATTTGCAATAATATCAAATGTGGAATAATGTGATATAATCACTAATGTTAGATTAACTCGTACAACGATTTTCTATTCGCAGTTGAATAATTCTCAAATCAGCTTACAACGAGAAAGATGTTAAGTCATCAGGTGTGGAATGACTAGCATCTAACCATCTTGGGCTTTCATCAAGAAATTATTTGGGATTTTCAATCTGTTATTAGATGTTTGAATGTTGCGACTATAAGTTCTTACCATAAAACATAAACATTGGAGGAAGTTTCATATTTCTATGAACTTTAATCTCATCTCCCCCGATGTTTTAAACGTGAGAACTCTATTTAAGCCCATTGTCAAGGCGTCTGCAACATTATATTTGAACTTCACATCAACGAGGTTCACAAACCTTTGACTTATAAGGGAGGTCAATCAGGCTTGTTTCATTCGTAGTTGCTTTCTTTTGCTATTGAACAAAGTGTTCGTAGCAATCGTTTTAGTAGCCTGATTATCGCAGTAAACTGCAACAGAACTCAACTTCAGGCTCGACAATAGAATGTCCATCACCAAATCTATTATCCACTCTGTTTCTTCTCCCGTTGAAGCTAGAGCGTAGAGTTCGGATTCCATAGAAGATAGTGCAATACATGACTGTCTCTTGGACTTCCAGGCTACAGCTGCTCCTCCTAGTGTGAATATAAATTCACTAGTGGACTTGCTGTCGTTTAATTTTGAGCATCATGATGCACCAGAATATCCTTCCAAAACTGGAGGATTACCAAGGTAAGACAAAGTATACGTTTGGGTGTGCTTTAGGTATCGCATCAGCCTATCGAGGGCATCCCAATGGTCTTGGCTAGGATTACTAGTGAATCTGCTTAACATGCCGACCATAAAGGATTTTTCTGGTCTTGTGCATATCATAGCATACATGAGACTACCAATCAGTTTAGCATAATCTAACTGTCTAATAGCAGCTCAATCATTGGGCTTTAAGTGATTATTGTAATCGTAAGGTGTCTCCACTGCTCTACGTTAACTGTATCCTCACGTGTCCAACATGGATTTTATATAGTGGCTTTGACTTAGGGAAATATCATTTTTCCCAAAACTTACTTGCATGCCTAGTATAGTCTCAGCTATACCTAAGTCTTTAATGCTAAACTCCTTCATTAGTTCTAACTTAACGTCATCCACTATATATTGATCAGAACCAAGAATCAGCATATTATCCACATACAAACATATTATAGCGACTTGGTTCGATCTATTACGTATGTAAAGACATTTGTCCGAGAGACTCAACATGAATCCCATTTTTTTACATTATAGTCAAACTTCTCATGCCATAATTTTGGTGCTTGTTTTAGTCCGTATAGTGATTTGATTAACTTACAGACCTTACTTTCGTGACCATCTACTATGAAGCTTTCAGGTTGGCTCATGTATATTTCTTTGGTCAGATCTCCGTTCAAAAATGCAGTCTTAAAATCCATTTGATGAACAATAAAGTTCTCAATAGACACAATAGCAAGGAGTATCCTGATGGTTGTTAAGTGACACACATGAGAATATAAATCAAAGTAATCCACCCCACTAACTTGTGTGAAACCTTTAGCCACCAGGCGTACTTTATACTTATCTACGCTACCATCATGATTAAGCTTCTTTTTCAGAACCCACTTACACCATATAGTTTTAGTCCATTTTGGCTTATCAACCAACGTCCAGGTGTTGTTCTGAAGTAAAGAGTTCATCTCTTCATCAATGACTTCTTTCTAGAGTAGTGAATCTCTTGATCTCACACGTCCTTATAGGTGGATGGATCGGTCTCAACGTGGTAAGTGACGAAATCACTACCGAAGGTTTTGGGAGTTCGCTCTCTCATCGAAGTCCTTCTAGACTCTAGGACACTATTGTCTACTGGAACTAAACAGAAGGTGCTCGGTACTGAGTTATGTTCTTCCTTAGTAATAGTTGCTTGCATACCTGGGATTGTCAGGTTCTTATCCTTAATGAACTTATCATCAAAGAACACAACATCCCTAAATTCAATAACTATATTATTAGATAGGTCTAAGAATCTATCTGCAGCACTATCTTCAGCACAACCTAAGTAGACACACGTGTTAGTCCTAGGTTCAAGTTTAGACCGTCTAGGGTTAGAGACCCTGACATAGGCTATGCAACCCCAGGTCTTAAGTCTAGTTATAGACGGTGGTCTCTTAAACCAAAGCTCGTAGGGTGTAACCTCTAATTTAGCATGAGGGACTTTGTTCAGAATATGGTTTGCAGTTAAAACTTCTTCTTCCCAATAGGCAGTAGGCATGCCAACAGTGAGGAGCATTGAATTCAACATCTCTGTTAACATTTTTTTTTCTCTCGGCTATACCATTCGATTAGGGTGAGTAAAGAGTAGTGCTTTCTGCTATAATGCCTTGAGAGGCAAGGAAACATATGAACTCACTAGACATGTATTCTCCTTCTCTATCACTTCTAAACTTTTTTATTTTCATATCTAGTTGATTCTCTATCCTGGTTTTGAAAAAACAAAACTTTTCAAATGCTTCATCTTTAGTTTTAAGAAGATAGATGTGATAGAACCTATAACAGTCATCTATGAATGTGATCATATACTTCCTTTCTCCTCTGATGACAAAACTTTAAAAGTCACATATATCGAAATGTATAAGCTCTAGGGGTGTTGCGTTCTTAGTAACCGCACTAAAAGGTTTCCTGGTGATCTTAGTCTGAGCACACACGTCACATTTCTCAGGAGGTGACTTAGTGTTTAATGTGATCTGGTGAGTTTAGCTATTTGGAACATTTTCTTATAGTTCATGTATCCTAGTCTCTCATGTAGAGTCTTAGGGCTAACTAAGTTTGTTTGAACTTGTTGAACTAACTCATTTGCTAGACTTAGTCGGTACATCCTATTTTGGACGTATGCACATCCAAAATAGTGTGAGTTAACTGATAATGTTACTCTACCACTACAAAAGGGAAAAGACATATCAGCATCACATAATAGACTTATAGACACTAAGTTAGCAGGTAAGGAAGGAATAAATTTAACATTTTTGAGAATTAAGGTCTTACCTAAAGATAGCAGTAGTGTTGCATTCCCCACCTTCAGAACGTCAGCTGTCTCGCCATTGGCCACCGTCACAGAATCTCTTACAGCAGTGAGCCCTGTCATAAGAGTTGCATTATTGCAAACGTGGCACGTCGCCCCCGAATCCAAGTACCACTCCGTGCTGGCCTTAGCATTTCCGACCATCACAACAAAGTCAGAAGGCTCAGCTGGGCTAACCATATTGGTTTGGTTGACATCTTGTGGTGCTTTGGTATTTTCCCTTTTAGGGAGCATGCAATCAGACGCGTTGTGCCCCCACTTGTTACAGCTAAAACACTTGCCCTTAAATTTTTTAAGCCTTTTATTAGGGCTTGGAATGTGGGAAGGTTTGGTCTTTTTTAGGATTGGGCGCGCATTTAGAACTGAAGATCATGTTAGCCGCAGCTTTCTGCTTGCTAACAGTTTCTAACACGTGTCAAGTTCTATTTTCATCCTTAATGCAAATAAATCGCTTGAGGTCATTCAGACCAACCTGCATCTTCTTACGATACATTTCAATTTTGAAATTGTACCATGCGGAGGGCAATTTATAAATAATCGAGCCCGCAACAAAGCTATCTGGTGAAATAATATTTTCACTGTGCAGGGAATCAACTAGGACCTCAAAATCCGATACCTGAGGGAGAATTGCCTTCTACTCGTCGAACATGAAGGAGTGGAATTTGTCCACTAGGTGGGCCTTGGATAGATCCTTCTCTTGCCTGAAGTGCTTCTCCAGTTCCTCCCAGATTTCCTTGCCAGTCTTCATCTTTATGAACGTCTTCACCAAACTGGAAGACAGACAGTTCAACAGGTAGTCGCAGCAGAAGTCATCATCGTGGGCCCACTGAGCTTCGTCATCAGTCCCAAAAACTTCAGTACGGTCGGACTGAACTGTGTAGAACACATTCATATACTTCATTCCAAACTGGGTGTTCAAGGCATTGTGTGTGAAGCCTACCCGGACGTGTTTGTCTGGATCGGTGATGTTGCATTGTGCATTGATTGTCGGAGAAGACTCCATATTGTGTTGTTCTTCGAGTTTTTCTACACGGTAGATTGTAACAGGGAGTCTTGAGGATTAACTCTAAGGTGCACCCGAAAAACTGGGCGGAAACGCATTCCTGCCAACTAGGTGTCCTGGGGCCAACCTTATATAATTTGGATTGTATGTGCGAGGCCTATCTCCAGGAGACATGTAGGGTCTTTCTTTGGAAAACGGTGAGCCCATGGGGTTCAGAATTATTAGGCCAGGGAGCCGAACAGGAAAGGCAAAACCGACCCGCGCCCTGCAGGTTTTTCCATGAGTACTACGGTATTCGGAGACAGTAGGGTGACTTGAGAACCGGGAAATGGTGGTGTTATACCTGCATTATGTGGACTATGATATGAGAGTAGCGGAAATTGGCTCTCGTCGGTGGCATAATGAGAGTCTCAGGCCAGGGGCCGTAAAAACTGAAATGCTCAAAGTAATCTGTCAAGTCAAGGACCTCTGAACGGAGGTGGTATCCGGGAAGTCCGGTACACCATCAATGTGCCCTGAGTGCACGGGGTGGGCGGCCGTGTGAGCCTCCACCTGTGATGAACTGTGCTAGGTTATACTTTCACTAGGATTTTCTGATGGTAGTGAAGCCACGGAATTGACCGGATTCACTGTGAATGTGCCCTGAGTGCACGGGGTGTTGGGTCGAGTGAGCCTGCACCTGTGGCGAAAAATACTTATGTACAACCCCGTATTCGCGGGGTAAGGTCCCTTCGGCAGGCGCAGAGCCAGTTTTAAGCTTTTAAGCTTTTTGGATATTTTGGACTCTTGGTGGCCAATTTTGGCTCTAGCATGGAAATATACTAGTAGGGGGAGGAAAAATTGGCCTCCCCCCTTTGCCCCCTTCTTCGAGGGGCGAGTGCGGCGAGTAGGCAGGCACCCGTCCCAGCAGGGTAGGCGTGAGGGGAAGCTGCGGGACCGGTCGGAGTCCGGAGGCGCACCCCCTGCCTCGCGGCTAGGCGAGGGCAGGCGGGGCGAGACCGGCCCGGGGCCGGGCTCTCGCCCCTGCCTCGCGGCTAGGCGAGGGCAGGCGGGGCGAGACCGGCCCGGGGCCGGGTTCTCGCCCCTGCCTCGCGGCTAGGCGAGGGCAGGCGGGGCGAGACCGGCCCGGGGCCGAGTTCTCGCCCCTGCCTCGCGGCTAGGCGAGGGCAGGCGGGGCGAGACCGGCCCGGGGCCGGGTTCTCGCCCCTGCCTCGCGGCTAGGCGAGGGCAGGCGGGGCGAGACCGGCCCGGGGCCGGGTTCTCGCCCCTGCCTCGCGGCTAGGCGAGGGCAGGCGGGGCGAGACCGGCCCGGGGCCGGGTTCTCGCCCCTGCCTCGCGGCTAGGCGAGGGCAGGCGGGGCGAGACCGGCCCGGGGCCGGGTTCTCGCCCCTGCCTCGCGGCTAGGCGAGGGCAGGCGGGGCGAGACCGGCCCAGGGCCGAGTTCTCGCCCCTGCCTCGCTGCCGCGCGGCCAGCCCCGGGCGAGACCGCCGGGGGGGTGTGGTTTGGCGTGATCTCATCCTTGGACCATTTTACCCCCGAGGTGGTTTTTCCCTCTTTGCCCCCCGGTGTGGAGGTTTCCTATTGGCTGGAGGCATTTTGGCCCCAGGGGCGTTTTGGTCATTTTACCCCTAAGACTTGGAAAAACTATAAATAGACCCTTAGGGGTGCCTTGGAGAGGGACTTGTCATTCTTTCCTTAGCCACAAATCTCTTTGGCTTTCTTCCTCCAAGGCACCTAGCTCAAGCATTGGCTAGGGAGGGGGAGACCTCAAAGGTCTTCCGGGTGTGAGGTGGGACCTCCACGCTAGAGCCGAGGGTCAGTTCATAGCTTCCTAAGTCTTCGGTCCGTGACGTTCTTCTGAGTGTAGTAGGTGTGAGGTCACCCCTTTCCCCAAGGGTCGAACTCCACGGAAGTCAATTTTGGCTTCGGTCATTTTTGGCTTCAACAGTTTTGGTGCGGTGAGCGTGGAGAGTGACCAGCACAGAAGATCTTGGGAGAGTGTCATGGCTGGGGATCAGGGAGGTAGTGATGACCTCGGTGGTCTCCCCCACCTAGGACCCTTTGTAGGAAGGGAGGAGTTCATGGCTTCCATTGAAGGCATCATGGGGATGCTTAGAAGCATTGCCCCTCGGGCTGACAGCTCAACCCCCACCCCCCAGGGACTAGCTCCCAGGGGTCTCGGCGAGCCAACCCAGAGTGGTCTCGGCGAGCTGGCTCCCAGGGGGCAAGGCGAGATCACCCCAACAGGGGGAGAAGGAAGTGTGCCAGATAGGAGACCAGGGAAGGAAAGGATGGTGGAGGGGGTCGAGCGAGACCTCTCAGGCCGGGAGCTGTTCCCCAGCCCGGCGAGAGCTAGCCCCCCATGCGAGCAGGTCGCGCGAGTGGCGGTGGCGAGAGCTCCCCTTAGAGGGTCACCCTTCAGCGAGTTGATCACCTCAGCTCCCGTTCCCGAGGGGTTCAGGGAACTTGACAAGGCATACTACACCGGGAAGGACGACCCCATCCAGCACTTACAGTGGTTCGAGGATGCCGTCTCCATCATACCAATGACGGATGCCTTCAAGTGTCGCCTCTTTGCGATCACGTTGAAGGAGAAGGCAAGGGACTGGTTCCATCAACTCCCTCCAAGGTCCATCTTCGGGTTCGAAGACTTGAGCCGGAGCTTTCAGCTTCACTTCTCCACGTCCAAGAAGAGGAAGAAAGGTCCTGAGTCCCTCTTCCTGATAAAGCAAAGGGCCGAGGAGTCGCTGGCCCATTACGTTGACAGGTTCCAGGAGGAGGTCCTTGACATCCAAGAGGTGCCAGGGTATGCCCTCCAGATGGCATTCACGGTGGGGTTGCGTGAAGGGTTCTTCAAGATGAGCTTGACCCGGAAGGCCCCCCTTTCCTTCGAGGAGCTGATGGAAAGGGCGGCAGAGGAGATAGCCATGGAGGCAGCTAACCCGGCCTTTGTAAAGAAGTTGGCAAAGTTGACAGAGGTGGAGTCAAAGGAGCAGGGTGGCTCAAGGCATCATGAAGGGAGAAGGAGAGAGGAGCATAGAGCTCAAGGGTTCCAGAGACAGGAGGGTCCGGAGCCAGGCTGGAGGCAGCAGGGAGGACCTGCCCATGGTCCAGGAAGGGCTCTCATCCAGGATGGAGGGAACCATCATGGGGGCCAAGGGAGGTTCAACTTCCAGAGGCAAGCCCCAAGACAACTCCTGCCCCCACCCCAGCAAGCGATGGCGATTGGCCGAAGGGATAGGAGGAATCGCAAGGGGAGAGGGGGAGGCAGGGTAGAGTTGCCGTACTGTGACTTCCACCAGTTAGAAGGTCACGCCACGGCTACCTGCCCTGAGTTCCTAGAAGTGAGAGGGGCGAGAGCTCCAGCCCAGCAGCAGCCGGAGCGGATTGAAGCTCTACCCCAAGGAGGGGGTGATGATGTGTGTGAGGACCGGGTCGATGTAGGACCCCGAGGTGGTATAGCTGTGATCCACGGGGGGGTGGGGATCGAAGCCGCTCGGAAGGCAAGTCTTCATGTGATGTATCGGCGGAGCGTTGCCTCGACATCCCAGACCCCTCCCCCAGAGGAAAGGGTCACCTTCTCATCAAAGGATATGCCAGAGCATGAGGATCCCTTCTGCGACGCCCTGGTCATCCAAGCAGCCGTCGAAGGCTTCACCGTCTCCCGGATTTTGATTGATAACGGAAGCTCGGTCAACGTCATTTTCAAGAAGGCGTTCGAGGGGATGAAGGTGGAGCCAAGGAGGATAGTGGCGTCGGATGGACCTCTGTTCGGATTCTCAGGGGAGAGAAAGGAGGTGGAAGGTGGAGTCGGACTCCAGGTGAAGTTGGGAGGGACCTCAAGGAACTGCAGGTTCGTCATTGTTGACGCTCCAAGCAGCTATAATGCCATCTTCGGAAGGCCCCTCATCAGCGCCTTCCGGTGCGTGCCCTCATCCTTCCACCAATGTCTCAAGTTCAACTCAGATGGGATCCAGGTCAGGATCAAGGGAGACTCCAGGATGGCGAGGCAGTGCTACGTCACGGCAGTCAACACCATCTCTTGGTTGGCTAAGGCAGAGGAGATGGAGAAGATCATGGAGAGCCTGAGCAGGGTTGAGGTGGCCAGTGGGATGGAACCTGATGACAACCACTAGGCCCAGGCCCCCTGAAGAAGCCTCGCCTCGGCAGAGTCATGTATCTTTTTTTTTATGTTTAAGTTATTGTAAGGAGTCTAGCCCCCGACCAGTAGAGTCGAGGGGGTCATGTAACCCATCTTCTTTCCCCCGTTAGAGGATGTTGGAATTGGAAAAGCTTAGGTGACATGCCCAACTCCCAACCCCCGAGAGGATCTCCTCATACCAGGCTCACACTAGCTGGCAGGGTCGAGAGTGCTTCGGGGGGTGGCTCATTTTTCCTTAGCTCCGAGATGATTCCGCTGCCAGGCTCTCACTAGCTGGTGGGTTCAGGTTGATCTCTCGTGGGAGCCAAATCCTTTAGCTCCGAGATGATTCCGCTGCCAGGCTCTCACTAGCTGGTGGGTTCAGGTTGATCTCTCGTGGGAGCCAAGTCCCTTAGCTCCGAGATGATTCCGCTGCCAGGCTCTCACTAGCTGGTGGGTTCAGGTTGATCTCTCGTGGGAGCCAAGTCCTTTTAGCTCCGAGAGGATTCCGCTGCCAGACTCTCACTAGCTGGTGGGTTCAGGTTGATCTCTCGTGGGAGCCAAGTCCCTTAGCTCCGAGATGATTCCGCTGTCAGGCTCTCACTAGCTGGTGGGTTCAGGTTGATCTCTCGTAGGAGCCAAGTCCCTTAGCTCCGAGATGATTCCGCTGCCAGGCTCTCACTAGCTGGTGGGTTCAGGTTGATCTCTCGTGGGAGCCAAGTCCTTTTACTCCGAGACGATTCCGCTGCCAGGCTCTCACTAGCTGGTGGGTTCAGGTTGATCTCTCGTGGGAGCCAAGTCCTTTTAGCTCCGAGAGGATTCCGCTGCCAGGCTCTCACTAGCTGGTGGGTTCAGGTTGATCTCTCGTGGGAGCCAAGTCCCTTAGCTCCGAGATGATTCCGCTGCCAGGCTCTCACTAGCTGGTGGGTTCAGGTTGATCTCTCGTGGGAGCCAAGTCCCTTAGCTCCGAGATGATTCCACTGCCAGGCTCTCACTAGCTGGTGGGTTCAGGTTGATCTCTCGTAGGAGCCAAGTCCCTTAGCTCCGAGATGATTCCGCTGCCAGGCTCTCACTAGCTGGTGGGTTCAGGTTGATCTCTCGTGGGAGCCAAGTCCCTTAGCTCCGAGATGATTCCGCTGCCAGGCTCTCACTAGCTGGTGGGTTCAGGTTGATCTCTCGTGGGAGCCAAGTCCTTTTAGCTCCGAGATGATTCCGCTGCCAGGCTCTCACTAGCTGGTGGGTTCAGGTTGATCTCTCGTGGGAGCCAAGTCCCTTAGCTCCGAGATGATTCCGCTGCCAGGCTCTCACTAGCTGGTGGGTTCAGGTTGATCTCTCGTGGGAGCCAAGTCCTTTTACTCCGAGACGATTCCGCTGCCAGGCTCTCACTAGCTGGTGGGTTCAGGTTGATCTCTCGTGGGAGCCAAGTCCTTTTAGCTCCGAGAGGATTCCGCTGCCAGGCTCTCACTAGCTGGTGGGTTCAGGTTGATCTCTCGTGGGAGCCAAGTCCCTTAGCTCCGAGATGATTCCGCTGCCAGGCTCTCACTAGCTGGTGGGTTCAGGTTGATCTCTCGTGGGAGCCAAGTCCTTTTAGCTCCGAGAGGATTCCGCTGCCAGGCTCTCACTAGCTGGTGGGTTCAGGTTGATCTCTCGTGGGAGCCAAGTCCCTTAGCTCCGAGATGATTCCGCTGCCAGGCTCTCACTAGCTGGTGGGTTCAGGTTGATCTCTCGTAGGAGCCAAGTCCCTTAGCTCCGAGATGATTCCGCTGCCAGGCTCTCACTAGCTGGTGGGTTCAGGTTGATCTCTCGTGGGAGCCAAGTCCCTTAGCTCCGAGATGATTCCGCTGCCAGGCTCTCACTAGCTGGTGGGTTCAGGTTGATCTCTCGTGGAAGCCAAGTCCTTTTAGCTCCGAGATGATTCCGCTGCCAGGCTCTCACTAGCTGGTGGGTTCAGGTTGATCTCTCGTGGGAGCCAAGTCCCTTAGCTCCGAGATGATTCCGCTGCCAGGCTCTCACTAGCTGGTGGGTTCAGGTTGATCTCTCGTGGGAGCCAAGTCCTTTTACTCCGAGACGATTCCGCTGCCAGGCTCTCACTAGCTGGTGGGTTCAGGTTGATCTCTCGTGGAGGTTGTCTTTTTACCCTGAGGGGGTCTCGCCACCCAGGCTCTCATCAGCTGGCACGGTAGGTTGACCCCCCCAGGAGGTTAGATCCTTTTTACCCTGAGGGGGTCTCGCCACCCAGGCTCTCATCAGCTGGCATGGTAGGTTGCCCCCCCCAGGGGGTTAAGCGTTTTTTACCCCGAGGGGGTCTCGCCACCCAGGCTCTCATCAGCTGGCATGGCAAGTTGGCCCCTCGGAAGAGGCCTCATAATCTTTCGACACCGCGAGACCCCGCTACACTCAGCGAATACGTTGGGTTGGACGTTTCTTTCCGAGCTTGTGCCAACCTCGAAAAGAGCGGGGATTGTGTACAACCCCGTATTCGCGGGGTAAGGTCCCTTCGGCAGGCGCAGAGCCAGTTTTAAGCTTTTAAGCTTTTTGGATATTTTGGACTCTTGGTGGCCAATTTTGGCTCTAGCATGGAAATATACTAGTAGGGGGAGGAAAAATTGGCCTCCCCCCTTTGCCCCCTTCTTCGAGGGGCGAGTGCGGCGAGTAGGCAGGCACCCGTCCCAGCAGGGTAGGCGTGAGGGGAAGCTGCGGGACCGGTCGGAGTCCGGAGGCGCACCCCCTGCCTCGCGGCTAGGCGAGGGCAGGCGGGGCGAGACCGGCCCGGGGCCGGGCTCTCGCCCCTGCCTCGCGGCTAGGCGAGGGCAGGCGGGGCGAGACCGGCCCGGGGCCGGGTTCTCGCCCCTGCCTCGCGGCTAGGCGAGGGCAGGCGGGGCGAGACCGGCCCGGGGCCGAGTTCTCGCCCCTGCCTCGCGGCTAGGCGAGGGCAGGCGGGGCGAGACCGGCCCGGGGCCGGGTTCTCGCCCCTGCCTCGCGGCTAGGCGAGGGCAGGCGGGGCGAGACCGGCCCGGGGCCGGGTTCTCGCCCCTGCCTCGCGGCTAGGCGAGGGCAGGCGGGGCGAGACCGGCCTGGGGCCGGGTTCTCGCCCCTGCCTCGCGGCTAGGCGAGGGCAGGCGGGGCGAGACCGGCCCAGGGCCGAGTTCTCGCCCCTGCCTCGCTGCCGCGCGGCCAGCCCCGGGCGAGACCGCCGGGGGGGTGTGGTTTGGCGTGATCTCATCCTTGGACCATTTTACCCCCGAGGTGGTTTTTCCCTCTTTGCCCCCCGGTGTGGAGGTTTCCTATTGGCTGGAGGCATTTTGGCCCCAGGGGCGTTTTGGTCATTTTACCCCTAAGACTTGGAAAAACTATAAATAGACCCTTAGGGGTGCCTTGGAGAGGGACTTGTCATTCTTTCCTTAGCCACAAATCTCTTTGGCTTTCTTCCTCCAAGGCACCTAGCTCAAGCATTGGCTAGGGAGGGGGAGACCTCAAAGGTCTTCCGGGTGTGAGGTGGGACCTCCACGCTAGAGCCGAGGGTCAGTTCATAGCTTCCTAAGTCTTCGGTCCGTGACGTTCTTCTGAGTGTAGTAGGTGTGAGGTCACCCCTTTCCCCAAGGGTCGAACTCCACGGAAGTCAATTTTGGCTTCGGTCATTTTTGGCTTCAACAACTTATGCACTTAATTGTTTTGCTGGGCTAATGAAATGCAGGGAAGGAGCATCGCCATCCCGAATAAGGGGCAGGGTCGTTATAATTTGGTCAGCTTTAGCTGACCGTTGCTTTGTTTGCCACCGTACGGTGGAATGTTGCTTTCAGGTACGGCGGAACCAAGTACCAAATAGCGGGCTGAATCCCAAGCTGCTGTGCTGGTCCTCGAAGGCCAAAGTGAACTGTTGTTTTATTTCTGTCATGTGTGGCCGACCTGCGAGCCGATGTCTGTAAAGTACTCTGTTGTTAAGTGAACATTTGTAAGGCCATAAGGCCAAGTACTTTTGTGTAATTTGGTATTTCATTCCTATTGTGGTTGGTGGACATTCATGATAAATGTTATTTGTTATTGGGTTCTTTCAGCTACTTAAAAGCTCCCACTAGTTGCTCTGTGTAGGACGTTTGTGGTTGGGAGAATGGTTTCATTCTGTAACCCTTCAGTCTGTCTGTAGTATATGGCGCCGGGCCCCGGCCGGATCTACTGTTATATACAATGCGACGGATAGGGGTGTTATAATTTGGTATCAGACTACCGGTTCCGGTCTTGCTTATTGGAATTCGTGGGCGAAATCTTTTAAGGGGTGGTGAGCACATATATGTGCGTCATCGTTATAACATAAAAGAACCCATGAATGTCCACTTAGGAATGAAAATACACTTGTTTATGAGGAACCTGAGTGTTCCAATATTTTCTTTTAGCAATTTGTATGTCGCCTAATCGATAGTTATGCTTTATAGGGGACTACGAGTGGTGCGGGGCAGTCGCAAGGTCTGCACTCCACGGAGAGTAATGCACTTAACAACGTGCCTGAGACCCTGTTTTCTGTTGAAACCATAAGAAGGATAGTTGAAGTGGTGTTCGTGGTGACTAAAGCACAACTTGGAGGGCAAGTGCAGCCCCCTGTCCAAGGGGTGATTTCAACACCCAGTGGTGTGATGGAATAATTGGCATATATAAGACCTTTGGATCAGCAGTTGAACATGCTTTTAGTGCAGGGTACGCACTCAGTTGAGGAGTATTTGCAGGCATTTCTTATCATAAGGCGCTACTCAGGGTTTGATTTGGAGAACGAGCAGACTATAGTTAATATATTCTACAACGATCTGCGTGATGAATTACGACTGCTACTCATAGGACCAAAGCTACTTGGATTTCGAGCGTTAGTGGAGGCGGCTAGAACTTTGGAAGCAGATCTGGCCAGAATCAACCAGACGTCAGGGTGCAGGTTACCAAACTCCCCAGGTCCCGCAAAGTCTGTATACCGAAAGAGGAGTAAGGTGAGGCCTGACGTATCTGCTAGTCAAACTCCATATTATTATTATAAATGTGGAAGGTTTGATCACTTTGCCCGAGATTGCCGTAAGGACGATCAGGGGACAAAGAAAGCTGTGAAGGGAGTCCAAGAGAAGAAAGACTCTAGTGCTAAGAAGACAGAGATCAGGGCGCTATCCACCTCGAAGTCCGGTTTCCGTAGATGGTGTAAGAAGGCAAGGAGGTCGGTTCTAGTTCCTTCTTTTGGTGCGTCTGAAACAACTATTGGCCAAGACCCGGACGCATGCTTTTGCTGTGGGAAACTGGGACACTTTGCCCGAGAGTGTCGAAGCGGACGTCTGGAGTCTGATAAGAAGCCTAAAGCGACCTACGAAGAGAAGGGCAAGGGGTTGGAGGCAGCTACATCTCATTATGCTCCATCCCAACCTAGAGGATACAACTTTGGCCATCAAGAGGTTATGAAATATGCTGACATGGTGACAGGTATGGTTTAATTTCTGGTATGTCAGTTTTAAATACTTATTGCCTTACACATATTAGCCTATGTTTGATTATGATAGGATTAGTATTGATTTTCTTAATGTCCGACAAAAACACTGTTCGTTATGGGAACTTCCCATTCCTTTTTGCCCAATGGACGTGTATCGTGCATCGGAGTTCCTTCTTCGATGGCAAGAGACAAATCGAGAGTACTACTGCATAACGGGTACTCTTTACACCCGAATAGAGCCTGTTGTTTGAAGTTACGGTTAGGGAGTCAGGAGTTTTGACTTGCAAGCATCGCTACTGCTGTCTAGAGAGTTCAATGTAATCTTTGGAATGATTGGATCTTGGAGCAGCGTGATTACATCAATTTCAAACGTAAGGTGTTCAGTTTGGTACTAGCTATGGTTGTGAGATGTCGGAACTGAAGTATTACTTCAAGAGCTGGTGGAACAGGGTTATGTGTGTCCAATTTTATTGCCTTGGGGCACATCGGTCCCCTTGTTAAAGGAGTATGGAAGCTTACAACTATGTAATGGTTGCTAGAAGTTGATTAAGTTAACGGGAAAAGATTAAGTATCCAACCCAAGGAGTGATTATCTGTTCGATCGACTCAATGGGTCAAGTGTGTACTCAAATTGAATCTAAAATCCAGATAGTATTGTTCGTCGCTAAGGGAAATTGATATTCCCAAAACGGCGTTCAGCACACGATATGGGCCTTTTGGGTTCATCATTATGCCGCTTGTGCTGACAAATGTGCCGTCCGTGTTATGGATTTGAGGTATAGGGCGTTCAGTGAGTACCTGAACCAGTTCGTTATAACCTTTATCGACGACTTACTAGTATGCTTTCGGTACGAGGGTGATCATTCCAAGCATCTGGATTCGGTATTGGAGACGTTAAGGAGAAATCAGTTGTATGCCAAATTCTCCAAGTGCGACGACACATCACCCTCAAGTGCGTTTCTTGGTCGCCTTGAGTGGAGAAAGTGTCGTGGTGGACCCATCAAAGATATTTGCAATACGTGAGTTGTTTGTGTTATCTGCGTTGGCGAAAAGTCCGAAGTTTTTAAGACTGGCCGGCTAGTACAGACGCTTCATGGAGAACCTCTAGCGGATAGCATTATCCCTCATGACTTTGGCGAATAAAGTTCAAAAGTTTGTGTGGTCGTTGGAGTGTGCGCAAGCTTTCGAAGAGCTGAAAAGTCGGTTGACCTCGGTAACTATTCCATGTTCACCGAGTAGGACCGAAGAAGTTGAGATTTACAGCGATGCTTGGGGTAGTGACTTGTAGGGTGTTCTGCTCCAGCGTGGGAGTGTAATAACATTTAACTCGTGTTAATTGGAGGTACGCGAGAGGATTTATCCGGTCCATGACTTGGAGTTAGCGGTCGTGATATTCACCCTGAAGCTATAAAGGCGCTACCTAAACGGTGGGAAGGTCGGTACCTAAATCGATCTCAGGAGCCTGAAGTACTTATTGGATAAAAAGGATTTAAACTTGTGGCAGCAGAGGTGGATGGATTTATTAGGGAACAACACCTTCGACATATATTTTGGCGCAAGTTTCAGAGATATTGGAGATCTCTTGCGTGGACAAGAAGATCACGGATGATGCTTTTGATAGGTCAAATACCCAATATGGTTTTGAAGACGGACTATTGTGGAAGGACAGTCGTCTGTGCGCCCCAAGTATGGAGAGTCAGCGGCAGGACTTGATGTACGAGGCTCATTATACCAAGTACTCAATTCACCCGAGGTGCGCAAAATATTTAGAGGTTTGAAGAGGTTTCTCTGATGGCCCGGATTGAAGAAGGATGATCCGATGGAAAAGTTAGCCAAACTCTACATGGATAACATTGTTCGGTTGTATGGTGCACCCCGTAGTACTGTAAGTAACTGAGATGAACGCTTCACGTCCAACGATACCAGGCTGGTGCATAAATTGTTGGGAACTAAGCTAAGCTTCAGTACGGTCCACCACACGTAGACGGATGTTTAGACCGAATGGGCCAGCAAATGATGGAGAATATACTTCACATGTGCGTCTTGGATTATTGAAGACAGTGGAAAGATCACATGTACATAGTGGAGTTTGCGTATAACAACCGCTACCAGGCGAGTAAGTAAATGGCACCTGTCGAGACCTTGTATGGGAGAAAAAGGTCACACGCCGTCGTCTTGGTTGGGGACAGGTGAGTCGATGTTGTACAAACGACAGATAGTGGAAGACACCACTTCAACGATACATATAGTTCAAGAATGGTAGCAGATCGATCACAACGGACAGGCAGAATACTATAACGCCAAAGTATAGGAACGTGGAGTTCGCTGTTGCCGATTGAGCATAGTTGAAAATCAAGTCATTCAATGGTGTCTCGCGAGCTCGACGCCTGAGGAGGTTGAGTCCGAGGTACCTTGAACTGTTTGAGCTCCTGGAGCGGAGTGGTGAAGAAGGGTATTGACTGAAGTTGTCAGTGAACTTGAGTGTGCTACATGATGTGTTCCACATATTGGGGTTGCGGAAGGCGATGCTAGAGCCTTCGCATGTGGTTGCGTTCGGTCAGGTGTCGTTTGATTGTGGGATGACGACGAAAGTCAAGCCTGTATGTATTGAAGACTTTGAAGTCACGCGACACCGCAATAGGAAGTTTCCGTATGGTTAAAGTCCGTTGAAATAATTGCTGTCGTGAAGAGCTTTCATGGGATCGAGAGCAGATTATGTTAGAGGAATACCCCGAGTTGTTTCATTTGGGTAAAACTTGGGTAGTGCATCTTTACATAATTTAGTGGAAGAAATTCTTTAAAGGGGGGGGGGGGAGAATTGTAACGCCCCGAAACTTAAAAGCAAAACGGGTGGTGTTCGAACCAAGTTTGGGCCTTGGTAGGGTGAACACAGCGTGTGACACGGGCGTGTCACATGGCCGTGTCGTGCTCGGGTGGTCGAATTGAGGTAGATGAGTGTCGAGTGCTCGAACACGGCCTGTGATACAGGCGTGTCACAGGGCATGTCAGGCACACGACATGTGACACGGGCATATCACATGGACGTGTACTCTTCAGAAGAGTTTGTCCTGTGTCGACTGGAGGACACGGCCCCGAACACGGGCGTGTACTGGTTGACACGGGTGTGTCACATTTGACACGGGCGTGTCGCCACCCGTGTCCACCAAGGGACGTGACGGTTGGCATGGCGGTTATGCGTGACACGCCCCTGGTCACGGGCGTGTAGATGACCCGACACGGGCGTGTCAGGTTGAGACATGGGCGTGTCTCGACCCGTGTCCTGCTCTGGATCGACGACTTCGTATGCAAGCAGGGCACACGGCCAGGCACACGATCGTGTGCGTCTTATTTTATTGACTTTTTGGCTGGATCCGAGCCGTTCGTTTTCTTTAAATCAGATCTGACGGCTTAGGATTAATCCTCCTTCCTTAAGGCCGGGAGCTGGGGTTAAACTCCTCATTTTCTAAGCCTTTCTCTTTCTTAAGTCTTAGAGAGAGGATAAAGCATGGAAGAACGAGGAGGAGGATCCCAGCTGCCGGCGGAGCATCGGAGCACCGAATCGAAAACCGAGACCGGATCCGCAGAGACATTCTCGTTACGAAGCTTTCCATCCGGCTAGTTTCTCATGGCGCCAAAACAGACTTCAAGGGTAACGATTCTCAACTTGGACATGTGAAGTCCTCTTCCTTTCTGCATGGGAAACCCGCTCCCGCGAGTGTGCGGTGAGTGCGCGGTGTTCCTTGGGGTAGATATGTGAAGTCCCCCTTGTTTAGAGTCCGGAATCGAAGTACAGGCATAAGCATTGTGTGTGAAGCCTACCCAGACGTGTTTGTCTGGATCGGTGATGTTGCATTGTGCATTGATTGTCGAAAAAGGCTCCGTATTGTGTTGTTCTTCGGGTTTTTCTACACGGTAGATTGCAACAGGGAGCCTTGGGGATTAGCTCTAAGGTGCACCCGGAAAACTGGGCGGAAACGCATTCCTGCCAACTGGGTGGCCTGGGGCCAACCTTGTATAATTGGGATTATATGTGCGAGGCATGTCTCCAGGAGACATGTAGGGTTTATCTTTAGAAAACGTTGAGCCCATGGGGTTCAGAATTATTAGGCCAGGTAGCCGAACAGGAAAGGCAAAACCGACCCGCGCCCTGCAGGTTTGGCCATGAGTACTACGGTATTCAGAGACAGTAGGGCGACTTGAGCAACGGGAAATGGTGGAGCTGTACCTGCGTTATGTGGACTATGACATGAGAGTAGCGAAAATTGGCTCTCGTCGGTGGCATAATGAGAGTCTCAGGCCAGGGGCCGTAAAGACTGAAATGCTCAAAGTAATCCGTCAAGTTAAGGACCTTTGAACGGAGGTGGTATCCGGGAAGTCCGGTACACCGTAAATGTGCCCTGAGTTCACGGAGTGGGCAGCCGTGTGATCCTCCACCTATGATGAAATGTTCTAGGTTGTACTTTCACTAGGATTTTTGGATGGTAGTGAAGCCACGGAATTGACCGGATTCACTGTGAATGTGCCCTGAGTGCACGGGGTGTTGGGCCGAGCGAGCCTACGCCTATGGTGAAAAATACTTATGCACTTAATTGTTTTGTTGGGCTAATGAAATGCAGGGAAGGAGCACCGCCGTCCCGAATAAGGGGCGGGGTCGTTATAATTTGGTCAGCTTTAGCTGACCATTGCTTTGTTTGCCACCGTATGGTGGAATGTTGCTTACAGGTGCGGCGGAACCAAGTACCAAATAGCGGGCTGAAGCCCAAGCTGTTGTGCTAGCCCTCGAAGGCCAAAGTGAACTGTTGTTTTATTTCTGTCATGTATGGCCGGCCTGCGAGTCGATGTCTATAAAGCACTCTGTTGTTAAGTGAAAATTTGTAAGGCCATAAGGCCAAGTACTTTTGTGTAATTTGGTATTTCATTCTTATTGTGGTTGGTGGACATTCATGATAAATGTTATTTGTTATTGGGTTCTTTCAGCTACTTAAAATCTTCCGCTAGTTGCTCTGTGTAGGATGTTTGTGGTTGGGAGAATGGTTTCATTCTGTAACCCTTCAGTCTGTCTGTAGTATATGGAGTCGGGCCCCGGCCGGACCTACTGCTATATACCATGCGACGGATAGGGGTGTTACAGTTTCCTCCTTCCTTCCCGATCAACAGCAGTGGCGGCGACCAGAAACGAACTATGAAAAACTGGAGCGGCGGGACTTCTTCCCGATTTCGATTATAACGTGATTGCACCGGCGACGGGAATAAATTTCTTATGAGAAATTTCCCGCATACGGCGTCAGATTTATCCTCCTTCCCGTGATAAATTTTTCCTGATTCCTTTTGCAATCTCTTCACAAAAAACCAGGCGGCGGAAAGATGCGACTGCAGCAAAAAAAAATTCACGGGAGACGGTTACGGGAGAGGATGATGGATCGACGGGGGCAGTTAACTTCGAGAATATAATTATCGCTTGAAGCATCCGAGTGGTGATCAAGGTGGAATCCCCTACTCGTTGCCCTTAGGTGGGTATAAATAGGCAAACCCAAGCAGTTTCTACGGGTATCGGGTCTACACATGTCCGAACTGACTTGTTATGCCTCCGAACCCGTTATTCGTCCAAATATACACTAACATCACGCGCGTAGGAAGCTCTCTAAAGTTGTACGTGGAGCACATTCTTCCTCAGAATCTTGTGGACTTAGATAAATTTTCTGGCAGTCTGGCTGGTGGAGGAGGTTCGTAGGAGAATTCCAGCAGATGTCCGACCTGAGGAAGAAGAAGATCAGGAGCCGAAAAGTTAGAAATAAAGGAGATCCTATGACCTTTTTATAAGCTTCAGGAGATGGTTATGGTGGTTATGTGGCTATCTGCACATCATAACAACTCATGTTTACTATTTGCAGACCGCATCTAATATAGTTTTGGGTGAATACTATGCGTATTGTATAACCCGTAATTCATCAAGATCAGATGCGGTGGATGATGGCTTAGATGTTCTCGCCCACTTATGACGAGTGCAGAAGAAGTCACCTCACATGGGTGAGAACCAAGCTACCTAGGGCGAGTGCAGTCCCCCATGGGCGAGTCCAGGCACCTTGGGGTGAGTGTAGCCCCCATGGGCGACTCCAGGCTCCCTAGGGCGAGTGTAGCCCCCCCAGGGGCGAGTCCAGGCTCCTTGAGGTGAGTGCAACCCCCATAGGCGAGTATAGGCTTCATGGAGAGAGTGCAGCCCTCACAGGGGCGAGGGCAGGGGGGTACAGGCTCCCTAGGGCGAATGCAGCCCCCTAGGGGTGAGTCTAGACTCCCTAGGGTGAGTGCAGCCCCCAGGGGTGAGTTCCATGTTTAGGGCGAGTGGCGAGTCCAAGCTTCATTGAGCACTCGCCATTTCTAGAATGCACCTATTGGCCCGCTAATAACTCCTCTGAAAGGCGGGATTGCGTTATTGGCAGACCAAGCTTAATAAACTATAAATAGACCCCTAAGGCACTTTGGGAGGGGATCCTTGATAACTTCTTTAAAAGAAGTTATTTTAGTACATTTTCATGAACTCTATGATCGCTTTAATTATGCAACATGGTTTGAAATCAAATAAAATGAGATTAAATTTATATTTGGTCTAAAGTGATTAATATTATCATTTTCTTATGTTTTTATTGCAGAAGCACTGGAGAATTCGAAGCAGAGACAAAATAATGCTAAATCCTGAAAAGTTGTTGCAGAGTTGTTGTAACATGTAGGAATCCGAAAATTCAAAACTTAAATTCAAAATTTGGCGTCATTTGCAAACTCAAATTTGTGCAGCCTTGGTTCGTTTTGGCATGAAATAAAAGTGCAATCTATCATCTTTAAAATGGTGTATTACAATAAGGAAAACTATCATATTCTATTCCAAATATCACTCCATTAAAGATGACAATTTAATTAAAAGGAAGAAGATCTTTTGGATATCTCGTTTCTGAATCAAAGGGAAGGCTATAAAGAGGAGATTTCAGCCATCATGAAGAGGGCCTTTTGGGCCGAATTTGAGAGGAGAAATTCAGATTCATCATCAATTAGGAGGAGGAAACGGCTAGAGGAGAAAGAAAAAGTTCGGCGAAGAATTCCTGCATATTTTGATTGTAATCATGTCTTGTAAGATCTTTTCAATTGTGTGTTACTTTCTCTCAAGCATGAACTAATTTTTATTAGCCTTGTATGATGAAAGTACTATGTATGTTGTGATGAAGAATTTATTTTAAAAGGCATATGAATGTTTGTTGGTTTATCTTTGTTAGTTTATGATTTCTTATGAAATTTTCGTTCTTCATTAATTATTACGCTTCAAGATTCGAGAGAGGAGATGCGTTATTATTTTGATGAAGATTTTCTTCTTACGTTGCGAGATTCGAGATAGGAGTGACATAGGTTTTCTTAAACCAAGTTTCTGTATTTTCCTGCGTTTTAAGATTCAAGAGAGGAGAGGCGCAAGTGCATCATAAATTTAACATAGCAAGCGAATGGAGAACGAAATGTCAATTTCATGCTAGCAACATTGATTTTTGATCTTTATTCGATACTTGTTTCACCTAAGGGGAAATAGAGACTAGGGATTTCCGATATAGAGAGGTATAGATCTTCTACCATAAAATCATTGCAAGATAAACCACACAAATATTTTCATAAGCCTTTATTCTAAATCATTCATCGCAATAAACATAGGAAATCGGAATACAAGACTATTTTCTTCATATTGATTAAAAGTTATTTTCGTAGAATAACAACATTTTATTTTAGTAATATTATTAAATCAATTTTACAAAATCACTAATTAATTAATTTTTTTGAATTTAGAGAAAAGGCTGAATTAGTATTTGCAAGTGTTAGATTAGTCACTTCCTCGTGAAAACGATCTCTACTCTCATTTTATTACTTGATCCGACACGTGCACTTGCGTAGTTTACGTATACCTAAAAAGAGCGTATCAAGTTTTTGACGCCGTTGCTGGGGAAGTGAAACTAATTTATTGTTTTATTTCTTGCAATATTAATAAATCCTGAGTATTTAGAGATCAAGTTTTTATTTTATTTTATTTTGTTTTGTTTGTTATTTCATTTCTATTTAAATTCCAAAAAAAAATATTTGTTTAGTGCATGTCAAGATATCGAAATCTTGAATTATTGCCTTTGAATTTAGAAATTGAACGCACTTGTAGGCAAAATCGAAAAAAATTTAGAATTGATAATATTATTCATCCTACGATGGATAATAACCCATTTGCTAGACTTAGTCGGTACATCCTATTTTGGACGTATGTACACCTAAAATAGTGTGAGTTAACTGACAGTGTTACTCTATCACTACAAAAGGCAAAAGACATACCAACATCACATAATAGACTTATAAACACTAAGTTAGCAGTTAAGGAAGGAATAAATTTAACATTTTTGAGAGTTAAGGTCTTACCTGAAAATAGCAGCAGTGTTGTATTCCCCACCTTCAGCACGTCAGCTGTCTCGTCATTAGCCACCATCACAGATTCTCTTGCAGCAGTGAGCCCTATCATCAGAGTTTCATTATTGCAAACGTGGCACGTCGCCCCCGAATCCAAGTACCACTCTGTGCTGGCTTTAACATTTCCGACCATCGCAACAAAGTCGGAAGGCTCAGCTGGGCTAGCCATATTGGCTTGGTTGCCATCATATGGTGCTTTGGTTCTTTTCTTTTTAGGGAGCATGCAATCAGATGCATTGCTCCCTCACTTGTTACAGTTAAAACACTTGCCCTTAAATTTTTTAAGCCTTTTATTAAGGCCTGGAATGTGGGAAGGTTTGGTCTTTTTTAGGATTGGGCGCGCATTTAGAACTGAAGACCATGTTAGCCGCAGCCTTCTGCTTGCTAACAGTTTCTAATGCGTGTCAAGTTCTATTTTCATCCTCAATGCGAATAAATTGCTTGAGGTCATTTAGACCAACCTACATCTTCTTACAATACATTTCAGTTTTGAAATTGTACAATGCGGAGGGCAATTTATAAATAATCGTGTCCGCAATAAAGCTATATGGTAAAACAATATTTTCACTGTGCAGGGAATCAACTAGGATCTCAAAATCCGATACCTGAGGGAGAATCGCCTTCTCCTCGTCGAACATGAAAAAGTGGAATTTGTCCACTAGGTGGGACTTGTACAGATCCGCATCTTGCCTGAAGTACTCCTTCAGTGCCTCCCAGATTCTTTGGCAGTCTTCATCTTGATGTACGTCTTCGCAGAACTGGAGGACAGATAGTTCAGCAGGTAGTCGCAACAGAAGTCCTCATCGTGGATCTACTGAACTTTGTCATCAGTCCCAGAAACTTTAGCACGGTCAGACTGAACAGTGTAGAACACATTCAAATACTTCATCCCAAACTGGGTGTTAAACTTCCAGTCGTTGAACTCAGTTGCAATGAACTTCTCTAGTTTTGTCATCAGAACAGGGGACGAGAAATTGTTCCTCTTCATCATCGTAGGGTGAGGATACGACCCAGCTAAGCACAATAAAGCTCTGAAAGACAAGACAGGATTCTCCTTCCGGCAAGATCTCAGCAGAAAAAAGAAAAAAAATCCCAGCAATTCCCAATCTATAGTTTTAATTGGCAAAGCAACTTGTTGGATGTTCCTCCAAAATAGAAGTACAAGTATAGAGAAACATCAAGGGTATTCTGCTCCACTGATATGGAAAAAAAAATTGCCCAGGACTGTAATTTTGCCTCCTCCCAGATCGAAGATCAAGTAGCAACAACAGCAAAAAAAATCTGTGATATTTGTCTCCTCCTTGGCTCAAAAGACTAGGGCACCGGACTGTGATCGGCGACGGAGGAGGCTTCCTCTCCTTTTCCTTTTTTGAGCAACGCATTCGAGAAATCAACGGGAAACCTTTCCTGATCACAGAAAATAACGGCGGTGAGAACGGGTGCAGGAGGCCTCACCCTTTTTCCTTTCTCGATCACGAACGAACGACGATGACAGAGATCCGCACAGGAATGGCGACTTGAGGTTTCCTCCTTCCTTCCCAATCAACAGCAGTGGCGGCGACCAGAAATGAACCATGAAAAAACTGGAGCGATGGGACTTCTTCCCGATTCCGATCAAAACGTGACTGCACCGGCGACAGGAATAAATTTCCTATGAGAAATTTCCCGCATACGGCATCAGATTTCTCCTCCTTCCCGTGAGAAATTTTACCTGATTCCTTTTGCGATCTCTTCACAAAAAACCAGGCGGCGGAAATATGCGACTGTAGCAAAAAAATTCACGGGAGACGGTTACGGGAGAGGAGGATGGAGCGACGGGGGCAGTTAACTTCGAGAATGTAATTGTCGCTTGAAGCATTCGAGTGGTGATCAAGGTAGAATCCCCTACTCGTTGCCCCTAGGTGGGTATAAATAGGCAAACCAAGGAGTTTCTACGGGTATTGGGTCTAGACGTGTCCGAATTGACCCGTTATGCCTCCGAACCCGTTATTCGTCCAAATATACACTAACATCACGCACGTAGGAAGCTCTCTAAAGTCGTGCACGGAGCACCTTCTTCCTCAGAATCTTATGGACTTAGATGAATTTTCTGGCAGTCTGGCTGGTGGAGGAGGTTCATAGGAGAATTCCAGCAGAGGTCCGACCTGAGGAAGAAGAAGATCAGGAGCTGAAAAGTTAGAAATAAAGGGGGTCCTAGGACCTTTTAATAAGCTTCAAGAGGTGGTTATGGTGGTTACGTGGCTATCTGCACATCATAACCACTAATGTTTACTATTTGCAGACCGCATCTAATATAGTTTTGGGTGAATATTATGTGTATTGTATTATAACACCCCAAAAATCATAACAGGTCGATTTGAGATGCAGGTTGTTTGACACGGCCTGGGACACGGGCGTGTCCCAGGGCGTGTCGGGGGTACACGGCCTGGGACACGGGCGTGTCCCAGGGCGTGTCACTCAAGAAATGGGCAGTTTGAGTCAGGGAAGTACACGGCCCGGAACCAAGCCTTGAATACGGCCGTGTCAGATTTGACACGGGCGTGTCCGATGCCGTGTGCCTACCTGTGTACTGCTTGTTGGTTTTTGAGTGCCGTGTAATAGGGGTGACACGGGCGTGTCACATGACTGACACGGGCGTGTCAGGTTCGACACAGGCGTGTCGATGCCCGTGTTCTGGTAGAGTTCAGTCGGTACGAGTGCCGCGTGTGCCGCTTAAGGGTACACGGCCTGTGACACGGGCGTGTCACAGGCCGTGTCAGCCAAAAATTTGGGATTTTGGGAAAATCGTGGCCGTTCCTTTTCTCTATTTGGATCCAAGGGCTCAGGTGATTCCTTGCTGGATTAAAACATCAGAAGAGCTCATTCTTCATTTGGTTAAGTGAAGAGAGAAAGAGAGAGGAGGAGGAGATCAAGCCACCGGCAGAGCTCCCGTAGTCCGATTCGAGATCCGAGGCCAGCGCTGTGACGGCAAAGCTGCTGCGGTTCTTTCTCACCGGCTAGATTTCGATGGCTCCCAAGAGATCGTCAAGGGTAACTATCTCCCTTCTTGGACATGTGAAGTCCTTCTTTTCTGCATTGCATAGGGAAAACCCTTCCCCGCGAGTGTGTGGTGGGTTGTGGTGTCCCTTGGGGTAGATATGTGAAGTCCCCCTTGTTAGAGTCCGGAATTGGAGTACGGATCTAGGCATGTTGTGTGAAGCCCATCTGGACATGCTGGTCTGGATTGGTGATGCTTGTTTGCATATCGGAGAAGACTCTGTGGTTATGGCTTGTTTGCCTTGTGCCTACCTGTTGCTTGGTGCAGCAGGAAGTACTGGATGAAGTCCAGGAAATGAAGAGGGTTGGATGCAACTCTTGTGGCCGTGCGTTGCCACTTTGTGTACGGTTGAGCCGTTGGGCTACAACTTGATGAAAAGGCAGATTGCCGAACAGGAAAGGTGAAACCGACCCGCGCCTATAAATTGCCATGGATACTTCCGTATTCGAGGTGGCACAGCGACTTGAGCAACGGGGGGTGGCTGATCCGTACCTGCGTTATGTCCGTCCGACTTGGAAGCCTGGTTATAGGTTTAGTTGGAGTGCATAATGAGAGTCTTAGGCCCGCGCGCCAAAAAGACTAGAATGCTCAATACCGTGTAAACGGTGGTGTTGACCCTGGTTTTCCGGTGTACCAACAATGTGCCCTGAGTGCACGGACTGTCGGGCTGTATGGCCGACGGTTGTGATGGCTTGAGTGTGCCTGCGAGCACATATTTGCTATTGTTGATACCATGCTGTGCAGGGAAGGAATGCTACTGCCCCGAGAAAGGGGTAGGATTATTATAATTGGGTCAGCTGAATGCTGACCGTTGCCGTGTTTGCCACCGTTTGGGTGGATTGTCCCTATACAGGTGCTGGAGAGCCAAGTGGTAAATGAAGGGCTGAAGCCCTACTGCTGTTGTTGCTGCTGCTGCGGCTAGCCCTTGAAGGCTGCGCGAATGGTTTTGTTTGTTTTACTTTCACTCATGTATGGCCGGCCTGCGCGCCGATGTTTATAATCCATGATGTGTGGAAAGAGGAACTGTAAGGCCTTAAGGCCAACCCTTCAACTTTGTTATACATTCTGTGGCTGTATATATAACTGTGGTTTATATATTGGACATTCATGGTTAGAGTTCAATTTACAACTTAAAGCTCTGGGTTAGGATACGTGTATGGTTTGGTATTATTCTGTGACCTCACCGTCTGTTTGTGGCATATCGTGTGGGGCCCCAGCCGGACCTTCTACGATACGTCATGTAACGGATGGGGTCATTATATTTTAGTATCAGCTTCGTTCGGTCTTCCTCTTTCGAATTCGTGGTCGAATTCTTTTGTGGGGTGGCGAGCGCGTGTTTGTGCGCCTTGCTGTAATGCTAATGAACTCTGGAATGTCCACTAAGGAATGTACATATTCTTGTTTGAGGAATCTGCGCGTTCCTTTTCTGTTGTTTTGCTTGCATGCGATCGCTAATGTGTGTCTTGTCCACCTATAGGTGATGCGTAGTGGTGCTGGGCAGTCCGAGCCCCAGCGCTCTGATGAGAGTGCGGCACCAGCTGAGGTGCCAACACCTCCTCCATCTGCGGAAACTGTTCGCTTAGTTGCTGAGGCTCTATTTGCCATGATTCAGCCGACCGGGCAAGCGCAGCCGGCAGTAGTGCCAGTTCGTGTTGATGTAAGACCCGAGCCGGTTGAGGCTGTAGACCCACGAACAGCTGACCGACAGTTGAAGCAATTCATGAGCTTCAGTCCGCCTACGTTTACGGGACTGGGATCCCCAACGCAGGCAGAGGATTGGTTATCGCGTGTCAAGCGGATAATGACAGCGATCAGGGCGGAGGAAACTTTAAAGGTCACCTTGGCCACCTTCATGCTTGAAGGAGAGGCGCGGTTGTGGTGGGATGAGGTTGAGGTACACCATTTGACGGGCAGGCAATTAACGCAAGTATCGATTGAGGAGTTCTCTCGAATATTTCTGGCGAAGCATGTCCCAGCGGCGCAACGCATTGCCATGGAAAATGAGTTCCAACGGTTAAAGCAAGGAGAAGATAGCGTGGATACCTACCTACATGAGTTTACCAGGTTGGGGCGGTATGCGGGAACAATCTTCGCGGATGACCAAAGGAAAACGAATAGGTTCTATGAAGGATTGCGGGATGAGTTGAGGTTCCTGCTTTCGAGTTCAGTGAACCAAGGGTTTTAGGCGTTGGTTGATACTGCATGTGCGTTGGAGAAGGACATGAGACGGGTGCAAGGGAATAAGGGCTTGGTTGTGTCAAAGCCAGAGGTTCAAGCACCTCGCCCTAGCAAATCGTTCTACCAGAAGAAAGGGGGCAAGAGGTCCAAGTCGTCTGGGCAAGTGTCTACGACCGTTGTGTCAGGGGCGACGTCAAGGCCGGAGTCTCGTACATGCTTTACTTGTGGCCGGGTGGGGCATATAGCCCGTGATTGTCGGGTTGTTCAGCTCAAAGGGGAAAAGAAGACGGGTGCGTCTTATGCTGAGAAGGGCAAAGCGGTGGTTGATTCCTCTGCGTCCCAGGCACAGCCCCGAGTTTATCACCTTGGTCAGCAGGAGGCGATTAAGCAAAGTGACGTCGTCACAGGTACGAGTTAATATAGCTTACTTGCTTAAGTGCTAATGGATAGCTTGTGCATGATGTGTGTGTGCTGCAGGCTTTGTCCTGATTCGGAATAATCTGGCGAGAGCCCTGTTTGATACGGGTGCTTCACATTCTTTTCTGTCTGAGGACTTCGTATCTCGAATTGGGGTGCCGAGTCATGTGACGGTTGATAGTACAAGGGTGCTATTGCCGAATGGCTGTGTGATGCTTGCGGTTAGGACTTGCGATGTGGATGTTCAAATAGAAAGTCAGGATTTCGGTTTGAGTGCAGCTGTGCTACCGTTATCGGAGTTTGATGTGATCTTTGGCATGGACTGGCTCTCGGAGCAGCGTGCCTTTATTGATTGCAACTCCAAGGAGATCACACTGGGCCAGAATACCGGACTTGTGACGAAGTTCGCTGGTATGCGAGGAGTTGGCGGGACTTTGTTGTCTGCGCTCCAAGTCGTCAATGCTGTTCAAAAGGGCGCGGAGTTATTCTTCACGCTAATTCAGGCTGTTGAGCCAAAGGCCAGTGTCGGTGACGTTCTGGTTGTGTCAGAGTTTGCCGATGTGTTTCCTAAAGATCTTCCTGGGTTACCACCCCAGCGGGAGATTGACTTCTCTATTGAGTTGGTGCCAGGTGCTAAACCTGTGGCCCGCTCACCATATCGCGTCGCGCCAAAAGAGATGGCTGAATTGAAAGTCCAATTGCAAGAGTTGTTGGAGCAGGGATACATACGCCCAAGCATGTCACCTTGGAGCGCGCCTGTTCTATTTGTGAAAAAGAAAGACGGTAGTTTGCGGTTATGTATTGACTACCGTGAATTGAATAAGCTGACTGAGAAAAACAAATATCCGATTCCACGGATTGATGACCTCTTTGATCAGCTGGCAGGATCAACGGTCTATTCCAAGTTGGATTTGAAATCGGGATATTATCAGTTGAGGATTCGGGAAGGTGACATTCCTAAGACGGCGTTTGGAACACGCTACGGTCATTATGAGTTCACAGTAATGTCGTTTGGCCTATGTAATGCGCCTTCGGTATTTATGGATCTAATGCATCGAACGTTCCGAGAGTACTTGGATTTGTTCGTAATTATGTTTATCGATGACATCTTAGTATACTCTCAGTCGGAAGAGGATCATGCAAATCATTTGCGGTTGGTCTTGCATACCCTACGGAGGAATAAGCCTTACGCCAAGTTCTCAAAGTGTGAGTTCTGGCTCTCTTCAGTAGCCTTTTTAGGCCATGTGGTAAGTGGTGAAGGTATCGCGGTGGATCCGTTGAAGATAAGTGCCATTCGAGATTGGCCAGTGATGTCTTCAGTGGCCGAGGTCAGGAGCTTCCTTGAGCTTGCGGGCTACTATAGACGGTTTGTGGAAAATTTCTCACGGATTGCTTTACCTCTGACCATGCTGACGAGAAAAGATCAAAGGTTCATTTGGACGCCGGAGTGCGTGCGAGCTTTTGAAGACCTGAAGAGTCGTTTGACCACGGCGCCTGTGTTGACATCGCCATGTGGTACAGATGGCTATGAGATCTATAGTGATGCTTCCGGGAGCGGCTTAGGCTGCGTTCTTCTACAGTTTGGGAAAGTGATTGCTTATGGCTCGCGCCAGTTGAAAGTGCATGAGCGGAATTACCCCGTCCATGATTTGGAGTTGGCGGCGGTAATCTTTGCGCTCAAGTTGTGGCGGCACTATCTTTATGTCGTTAAAGTGGACATCTATACAGATCACAAAAGCCTAAAGTACTTGTTGGATCAGAAGGATCTGAATATGCGACAACGAAGATGGATGGAGTTCCTTGGGGACTACACCTTCGAGATTCACTATACTCCCGGGAAGGGAAATGTGGTCGCTGATGCTTTGAGTCGGACTCCGGTACGGGCAAGCTGGTTGCAGAGGCATGATCAGCGTTTAATCCAGGAATTGGAAGCATTGGAGATATCTTGTGTTGACAAGGGTTCTTCGACCGATGCATTCTTGAACTGGACGGAGGTTCAATATGACCTTACGGACAGAGTTCGGCGAGCAACGGAGCTTGATGAAAGTCTCCAGCGCTATGCTAAAGATGGGCCGGATGACCAATTCTCTTGGGATAACGGTTTGTTACGAAGAAATGGTCGAGTGTGCGTCCCGAGTGTGGGTAAATTGAGGGAAGAGTTGATGTACGAAGCTCACTTTGCAAAGTACTCAGTTTACCCAGGGAGCACAAAGATGTACAGAGATCTGAAAAAGCTGTTCTGGTGGCCCGGACTAAAGAAAGATGTAGCACGTTATGTGGCGGAATGCAATACCTGTGCGTTGGTGAAAGCAGAATGCCAGAAGCCTGGTGGTTTCCTGAAGTCGTTACCCATTCCGGAGTGGAAGTTCGATGACATTTCGATGGATTTCGTGCACGGGTTGCCGAGATCGCAACTCGGTCATGATTCAATCTGGGTGATTGTGGACCGGTTGACAAAAGTGGCGCACTTCCTTCCAAACAGAAGAGACGATTCAGTGGAAACCTTGGCCAAGCTCTATGTGGAGCAGATTGTTCGACTGCACGGTGTTCCTCGGAGCATCGTTAGTGACCGTGATGGGCGATTCACATCGAATGATTGGCGGCTAGTTCATCAAATGTTGGGTACAAAATTAGCGTTTAGTACGGCCTTTCATCCCCAAACGGATGGCCAGACTGAACGAACCAACAGGACGATGGAGGACATGCTCCGCATGTGCGCCCTAGACTTTGGTAAGAGATGGGAAGATTATATTTTCCTTGTAGAATTTGCCTATAATAATAGCTACCAAGCGAGCATCGGTATGGCACCATTTGAGGCTTTGTATGGTCGTAAATGCCGTACACTGTTAGCTTGGGCAGAAGCAGGCGAATCTAAGCTGAGTGGGAAAAAGGAAGTCGAAGAAGCTACCTTGCTTATACGCTCCATTCGGGAGAGGCTATTGATAGCCCAAGATCGTCAAGCAAAGTACTACAATGCCAAACACCGGAACGTGGAGTTCGTGGTGGGTGATTGGGTATATTTGAAGATCAAACCCTTCAAAGGCGTGTCCAGGATTCGGCGTTTGAAAAAGCTAAGTCCGAGGTATCTTGGTCCATTTGAGGTGGTGGAGCGAGTTGGGGAAGCTGTTTATCGACTAGCACTTTCAGCAGACTTGGGTGGATTACATGATGTATTTCACATCTCAGTACTTCGTAAGGCTGTTAAGGATCCAGCTCAAGTAATAGAGAATGATCGGGTACCGGTCGAGTATGGGCTAACGACGAGGGTTCGACCCATTCGGATCGAGGATCGAGCCGAGAAACAGTTGCGGAACAAAGTGATCGGGATGGTCAAAGTCCGATGGGACAATTGTGGCCGTGAAGAGCTAACATGGGAGCGAGAGCAGACCATGCGAGCTGAATTTCCCGAGCTGTTTGTATAAACTGTAGACCGTGTACCTTTTATTATAACAGAGTTATCAAGTTATAGCATTGTATTTGCTTGTTTCCTTACCGTGTCAAATTTCGGGACGAAATTTTATTAGGGAGGGGAGGATTGTAACACCCCAAAAATCATAACAGGTCGATTTGAGATGCAGGTTGTTTGACACGGCCTGGGACACGGGCGTGTCCCAGGGCGTGTCGGGGGTACACGGCCTGGGACACGGGCGTGTCCCAGGGCGTGTCACTCAAGAAATGGGCAGTTTGAGTCAGGGAAGTACACGGCCCGGAACCAAGCCTTGAACACGGCCATGTCAGATTTGACACGGGCGTGTCCGATGCCGTGTGCCTACCCGTGTACTGCTTGTTGGTTTTTGAGTGCCGTGTAACAGGGGTGACACGGGCGTGTCACATGACTGACACGGGCGTGTCAGGTTCGACACGGGCGTGTCGATGCCCGTGTTCTGGTAGAGTTCAGTCGGTACGAGTGCCGCGTGTGCCGCTTAAGGGTACACGGCCTGTGACACGGGCGTGCCACAGGCCGTGTCAGCCAAAAATTTGGGATTTTGGGAAAATCGTGGCCGTTCCTTTTCTCTATTTGGATCCAAGGGCTCAGGTGATTCCTTGCTGGATTAAAACATCAGAAGAGCTCATTCTTCATTTGGTTAAGTGAAGAGAGAAAGAGAGAGGAGGAGGAAGAAGGAGGAGGAGATCAAGCCACCGGCGGAGCTCCCGTGGTCCGATTCGAGATCCGAGGCCAGCGCTGTGACGGCAAAGCTGCTGCGGTTCTTTCTCACCGGCTATATTTCGATGGCTCCCAAAGATCGTCAAGGGTAACGATCTCCCTTCTTGGACATGTGATGTCCTTCTTTTCTGTATTGCATAGGGAAAACCCTTCCCCGCGAGTGTGTGGTGGGTTGTGGTGTCCCTTGGGGTAGATATGTGAAGTCCCCCTTGTTAGAGTCCGGAATTGGAGTACGAATCTAGGCATGCTGTGTGAAGCCCATCTGGACATGCTGGTCTGGATTGGTGATGCTTGTTTGCATATCGGAGAAGACTCCGTGGTTATGGCTTGTTTGCCTTGTGCCTACCTGTTGCTTGGTGCAGCATGAAGTACTGGATGAAGTCCAGGAAATGAAGAGGGTTGGATGCAACTCTTGTGGCCGTGCGTTGCCACTTTGTGTGCGGTTGAGCAGTTGGGCTGCAACTTGATGAAAAGGCAGATTGCCGAACAGGAAAGGTGAAACCGACCCGCGCCTATAAATTGCCATGGATACTTCCGTATTCGAGGTGGCACGGCGACTTGAGCAACGGGGGGTGGCTGATCCGTACCTGTGTTATGTCCGTCCGACTTGGAAGCCTGGTTATAGGTTTAGTTGGAGCGCATAATGAGAGTCTTAGGCCCGCGCGCCAAAAAGACTAGAATGCTCAATACCGTATAAACGGTGGTGTTGACCCTAGTTTTCCGGTGCACCAAGAATGTGCCCTGAGTGCACGGACTGTCGGGTCGTGTGGCCGACGGTTGTGATGGCTTGAGTGTGCCTGCGAGCACATATTTGCTATTGTTGATACCATGCTGTGCAGGGAAGGAATGCTACTGCCCCGAGAAAGGGGTAGGATTGTTATAATTGGGTTAGCTGAATGCTGACCGTTGCCGTGTTTGCCACCGTTTGGGTGGATTGTCCCTATGCAGGTGCTGGAGAGCCAAGTGGTAAATGAAGGGCTGAAGCCCTACTGCTGTTGCTGCTGCTGCTGCGGCTAGCCCTTGAAGGCTGCGCGAATGGTTTTGTTTGTTTTACTTTCACTCATGTATGGCCGGCCTGCGCGCCGATGTTTGTAATCCATGATGTGTGGAAAGAGGAACTGTAAGGCCTTAAGGCCAACCCTTCAACTTTGTTATACATTCCGTGGCTGTATATATAACCGTGGTTTATATATTGGACATTCCTGGTTAGAGTTCAATTTACAACTTAAAGCTTCCGCTAGCATGCTCTGGGTTAGGATACGTGTATGGTTTAGTATTATTCTGTGACCTCACCGTCTGTTTGTGGTATATCGTGTGGGGCCCCGGCCGGACCTTCTACGATACGTCATGTAACGGATGGGGTCGTTACATGTATAACCCGTAGTTGTCAAGATCAGATGTGGTAGATGATGGATTAGATGTTCTAGCCCACTTATGGCGAGTGCAGAAGAAGTCACCTCCCATGGGCGGGAACCAAACTCCCTAGGGCGAGTGCAGTCCCACATGGGCGAGTTCAGGCACCTTGGGGCGAGTGCAGCCCCTAGGGGCGAGTCCAGGCTCCTTAGGGCGAGTTCAGCCCCCCTAGGGGCGAGTCCAGGCTCCCTGTGGTGAGTGCAGCCCCCATATGCGAGTATAGGCTCCATAGGGCGAGTGCAGCCCTCGCTGGGGCGGGGGCAGGGGGGTACAGGCTCCCAAGAGCGAATGCAGCCCCCTGGCGAATCCAGACTCCCTAGGGAGAGTGCAGCCCCCAGGGGTGATTTCCATGTTTAGGGCGAGTGGCGAGTCCCAGCTTCACCGAGCACTCGCCATTTCCAGAATGACCCTATTGGCCCGCTAATAACTCCTCTGAAAGGAGGGATTGTGTTATTGGCAGACCAAGCTTAAAAAACTATAAATAGACCCCTAAGGCACCTTGGGAGGGGATCCTTTTCTTAGCCTCTTCCTCCTCTAAATTGCTAGGGCTGGTATCCAGAGCTCTCCAAGGTGCCTAGCTCAGCCGAGGCTTGGGAGGGGAAGCTCTCTTATATCTTCCGGGTGTGTGGCAGGATCTCCTCGCTGCAGCTCGTGGTCTGTTGATAACTTCGCAAAAAGAAGTTATCTTGCTCCTTATTTTTAACTATATTTATTGATTTTATATCATAATTATGAATGAAAAGTATAAATATTCAAATAAATTATTAATTGTAGTTGAAATTATTATTACGGTTATTTTGGGCATGATTTTACGATAAGATTTATGAAGAAATTAAGTTGAGGACCGAAGGCTACAAATTGTTGAGAAACTTGAAAATGTTGTAACATAATTTGGATGTTATAACATTCCTGGCAGGTCAAACAGTGCAGAAATCCAGAAATTGAAAGGTTACAACACCGCTCTGGAATGTTACAATATCGTGAGCAGTTATAGGAAACTGAATCCCGAATTTCAGCCATTTTCAACCGTTGCACTTGAAATTAAAGCATCCGTTCATCATAAAAATATTACAAAACAGTGGGCCCCACGTGAGAAAAGAGGGGGAGGACTTAAAAAAGGAGTTACGGCCAAAGTAAAGGGGATCTTTTTGGAGAGTTCAGATATTAGAGAGTTGAGAAAATCTGAGAAGAAGGTTTTCGCCCAAGGAGAAGAAGAGCTGTAACTTAATTTTTGGAGGCAGGAAACGCTGCAAAATCACTAAAGAAGGGAAGATTTACTGTTTTACAATATGTTTAGTAAGCTCTTTCCATTATTTTGTTTCTCCTCCTCAAGCATGAACTAATTTCTTAAATATTGTGTTGTGAAAGTACTATTCTTCTTATAATGATTATGGTGTTTTAACTATACTTTGTGGTTGTTTGATGATTGGTTTTTATCGTTCTTATGATCTTTATTTTGGAACTTTTGGCCAAAGTTTCTCCTTTTTACTGCGCTTCATAATTCGAGAGAGGAGTTGCGCAAGTGAGTCATAAGTTCGATATAGCGTTTGAAGAGAGAAAGAGATTTCCTCTTGGCGTTAGCTGCATAGATTTTTATTCCTATTGCGGTTCTTTATTTTACTCGAGTTAGAGATAACAGAGGAGATAAGGAATTAGGGTTGATCCGGTATCGAGAGGTACAGTTTTCTAATTTAAAATCGTTGCAGAGCAATTCATCACACATATTTCACAAAGCGTCATTTATAGAATCATAGCATTAGATTTAGGAAATCACAATACAAGATTATTTCTCAACATCGTTTACAAAGTATTTTTCCTAAGGATCTATAGCTAATTTTAATTTAAAATCGTTTACTGAAAACGTTGCTTTCATAATTTAACCTCAAGTATTTGAAAAGTTTGGATTTAAAGAAAAGGCATAACTGGTATTTGCAAGCACTGAACCACCCACCTCTCCGTAGAAATGATCTTGATTATCACTTTATTACTTGACACGACACGTGCTCTTGCGTTTTAAATACACACCGGTTTCGGGCGTATCAAGTTATTGGCACCGTTGTCGGGTAGTTGCACAATTTAGTGTTTATTCTCTTGCAATATTAGCTAAACCTGAGTATTTAGAGCTCAAGTCTCTAATTTTGTCTTTTTTATTATTTCCTTTACAATTGTTTGTTTGTTTTTATTATCTGATTATTGTGTAGTGCATGTCCCGTTATCGTACACCTGAGCTTACACCTTTAAATCTAGAAATCGAGTGGACGTGTAGACGGAATAGGAGAATTGTTCGATTAGAACAGAGAAACGCTGGCATCATGAATCATCTAAATCCTCCAAACCCAAATGACAATAATGAACATGCGCCAGAAGGCATAGGGCAAGACGGTCAGGTAGAGCAGAATGGCCATCCCGCTGAGGCTAGGAGAACCTGTAGAGAATATAACATGCCTTTTAAGGGAGATCTACATTATAGTATCATTAAGCCCGCCATCGAGGCAAACAACTTCAAAATTGACTCAATGGCGATGAATTTAGTCCAGCAAAAATAGTTTGGTGGACTTAGCCACGAGGATCCTAATTCCCACATACGAACCTTCATGGATGTGTGCGACACATTTAAAATAAATGGCGCATCCGATGAAGAAATTCGTCTCCGCTTATTCCCATTCTCTTTGGATGGAAGAGCAAAGGAGTGGCTAGATTCCCAATATGGTCTCACTACTTGGGTAGAAGTGGTGGAGAAATTCTTAGCCAAGTTTTTCCCACCCGCCAAAACCGCTAGGTTAATGAGGGACATAACGAACTTTACCCAAGGGAATAGTGAAACACTTTACGATGCGTGGGAGAGATTCAAGGAGTCGTTGCGTAAGTGTCCTCATCATGGCTTGGCTTTTCACCAACAAGTGTGGACATTCTATAATGGACTCCAAACGCCTACCATGATTCAAGTAGACGGAGCTGCGGGTGGATATCTCATGGGTAAATACCCTGAGGATGCATATGCGATCTTAGAGGAATTATCCTCTAATAATTATCAGTCATTTGAGCGACAAGGACTCTCTTCGTCTATGGGTGGTTTATATCAAGTCGATCAACTTAGCTCATTTGCCGCACAAATCACTGCCCAATTTCACTCTATGAATAAGAGGTTAGATGCACTAACATTAAATCATAATCAAATAAACCCACAGGTGAATAACATTATGGCAGCCCCTCCTCCGAACCCATCATTCACGGTTGAACAACTTGCGAATCCCCCTATCCCTAGCTATAATGAAGAAATTAATTATATAGGAGGGCAACATAGATATAACAATAATAATAACTTAGTTCCAAATTATTATAACCCGGATTTGCGTAATCACCCTAACTTCTCCTGGAAGAACAATACCGGCGTGGGACACCCACCCGGTTTTAACTCAAACCCGCGTCCAACTCAAAACGTTAATTATAATCAACAAGGACCTTCTAGAAAGTTATCTGATGAGATCCTTATCGAATGCATGCAAAGAAATGATGCACGCATTACTAGTGTAGAGGGTTCACTTCGTGTGATTGAGTCTCAATTGGGACAAATCGCGAACGCATTAAGCCTTAGACCTCAAAGGTCACTCCCAACGGATACCACACCGAATCCGAAAGGAGACAATCAACAATGCAAGGCGGTCACTTTACGAAGTGGTAAGGAGTTGGAGAGTATTCCACTAAAAGAGCAAAGTAAGGGTAGTAATGAAAAAGAATTAGAGGAGTTGATTCCTTGTATCCCTAATGAGGGGGCAATACAAGATGAGAATAGTAAGGAACCTGAGGTAGAAGTGTTAGAGAAGAAGAAAGAGCGAATTGATGAAGCTAAGAAAGAAAAAGAAGCTACAATAATTTATCCACCACCACCTTTTCCGCAACGGTTAAAGAAAAGCAAACTCGATCAACAATTCCAAAAATTTCTCGAGATTTTTAAGAAGTGGCAAATCAACATCCCATTCGCCGAGGCTTTAGAGCAAATGCCTAGTTATGTGAAGTTCATGAAAGACATCCTATCTAAAAAGAGAAAATTTGTAACAAATGAGACAGTTGCACTCACTCAGGAGTGTAACGCTATCCTTCAAAAAAGACTCCCACCAAAGTTAAAAGATACAGGGAGCTTTACCATACCGTGTTCTATAGGATATAAATTCGAGGGCAAGGCATTGTGCGATCTAGGGGCGATCATCAATCTAATGCCGTTATCGATATTTAGGAAGTTAGGTCTGGGGGAGATTTCCAAAACCTCCATAACTTTGCAACTAGCTGATCGGACCTTGGCATACCCAAAAGGGATAGTGGAGGACGTGTTGGTGAAGGTGGATAAATTTATATTTCCGGCAGACTTTGTCGTTCTAGACATGGAAGAGGATAGAGAAGTTCCGATTATGGTAGGAAGAACTTTCCTAGCGGCGGGTAGGACTTTGATTGACGTGCATAAGGGAGAGTTAACAATGCGGGTTAATGACGAACAAGTCACATTTAACGTACTCAAAGCGTTAAAGTTCCCCCACCGGGAGGAAGATAATATGGAGGTGGTCAATCACGTTTCTATATGCGATTACATGCCTAGTTCACTTTCTGATGAATAAGATATTTTGTTGAATCAATTATTGACAGAGGATGACCAGTCTGGGGATGATGAAGTGATTCAAGAATGCTTACAAGCATTCGAGAAGCAAATTGCTTGGTTTCGTAAGCCGGAACCATTAGAGATGCCCGAGAAATCCTTGTCAGTTAAACCGTCCATCGTTGAGCCACCATCAATTGAGTTAAAACCTCTTCCCGAGCATCTTACTTATGTATATTTAGGGGATGGCGAGACACTGCCGGTCATCATAAATTCAAACTTAACACCTGATCAACGGAAACGAATAATTGAACTACTTAAGCAATTTAAAACGGCCATAGGATGGACCATCACTGATATCCGGGGGATAAGCCATTCATTATGTATGCACAAGATCCTTTTGGAGGAGTCATTTCAGGGGTCGATTGAGCCTCAACGCCGCTTAAGTCTGCCGATGAAAGAGGTAGTTAAAAAGGAGATTATTAAGTGGCTAGACGCGGGTATAAAATATCTCATCTTGGATAGTCCGTGGGTCTCGCCTGTTCAGTGTGTACCCAAGAAAGGGGGGATGGCGGTTATAAGGAATGAGAAGGAAGAGATTGTCGCCACTAGGACGATCACGGGGTGGAGGATTTGCATGGATTATATGAAGTTAAATAAAGCCACCCGAAAGAATCATTTCCCTCTTCCCTTCCTCAACCAAGTCCTAGATAAATTGGCGGGGAATGATTTTTACTCTTTTCTTGATGGGTATTCAGGGTATAATCAAATTACTGTCGACCCCGCTGATCAAGAAAAGACCACATTTACTTGCCCCTATGGGACTTTCGCGTTTAGTAGAATGCCCTTTGGTCTATGTAACGCACCGCTACTTTCCAGCATTGCATGATTTCCATTTTCTCTGATATTATGGACCAGGGTATTGAGATTTTTATGGATGATTTTTCCATATTGGGAAAATCATTTGACGCGTGCTTAGAGTGTTTGGAGAAGATACTCACATGTTGTGTAGAGACGAACCTAGTATTGAATTGGGAGAAATGCCATTTCATTGTTCGTGAAGGCATCGTGTTGGGTCATCATGTTTTCAGGACTGGGTTGGGGGTGGACAAAGCAAAACTAGATGTGATAGAAAAATTACCTCCACCCAAAAATGTGAAAATGCTACGAAGCTTCCTTGGACACACGGACTTCTATAGAAGATTCATCAAAGACTTCGCGAAAATAGCTAAACCTTTGAGTGGACTTCTAGAGAAGGATGCAAAATTTTCTTTTAGTGATGATTGCTTGAGAGCGTTCGACGAGCTAAAATATCGGTTAACCACCGCTCCTATTGTAGTAACACCTGATTGGGAAGAGCCATTTATCTTCATGTATGACGCGAGCGACTACGCGGTAAGAGTTGTTTTGGGACAAGTGCGGGGGAAGATATTTCATATGATTGCTTATGCTAGCAAGACCCTAATCGAGGCCCACACCAACTAAACTACCACCGAGAAGGATCTATTGGCGGTGGTATTCACATTCGAAAAATTTCGATCGTATCTCATATGTACGAAGGTTATAGTGTACACCGATCACGCAGCGATCCGTTATCTTATGGAGAAGCGAGACTCAAAACCACGTTTGATTCGATGGGTCCTTCTCTTACAGGAGTTTGATGTAGAGATTAAGGATAGGAAAGGAACGGACAACCCGGTTGCGGATCACTTATCTAGGATTGAGAGTACACAGCCGACACTGCATTCTGAAGTGGAAGAGAGATTTCCTGATGAGCAGTTATTAGCTATTTCGGAGAGTATTACGCCTTGGTATGCTGATGTTGTAAACTATTTAGTGAGCAATATTATACCTTCCGAATTTACATATCAACAAAGAAAAAAATTCTTACACCAGGTACGGTCATACCTGTGGGACGACCCATTTTTATTTAAGATTGGAGCCGATGGAGTGCTGAGACGTTGTGTAACTGAGGGAGAGATGAGAGAAATTTTAGAAAAGTGCCACAACTCTCCATATGGAGGCCATTTCATGGGTACTAGGACAGCCATGAAGGTACTAGAGGCAGGATTCTTCTGGCCCAACTTATTCTGCGACTCAAATTCTTTTGTTAAACAGTGCGATAGATGTCAAAGAGTTGGGAATTTAAAAAACAACGATGCAATGCCTATGAATATAATGTTAGAAGTTGAATTGTTTGATGTGTGGGGCATAGATTTCATGGGTCCGTTTATAAATTCCAATGGAAATAGTTATATCCTCCTAGCGATCGATTATGTATCTAAATGGGTAGAAGCGATCGCCACTTCAAAAATGATGTTAAGGTAGTCCTAAACTTTCTAAAGAACTATATATTCAATAGATTTGGAGTACCAAGAGACAATATTAGCGACGGGGGAAGTCATTTCTGTAATTCCCAATTCGCCTCTTTGCTAAGAAAATATGGGGTGACACATAAGGTTGCATTAGCTTACCATCCTCAAACCAATGGTCTAGCAAAGTTGTCGAATAGGGAAATTAAGAAAATTCTGGAAAAGACGGTGAGTATCAACCGCAAAGATTGGTCACAAAAATTGAATGATGCATTGTGGGCATATCGCACCGCATTTAAAACACCAATCGGACTAACCCCATATAGGCTAGTGTTCGGCAAATCGTGTCATCTACCGTTAGAGCTAGAGCACCGAGCTTTCTGGGAAATAAAGAAGATTAATTATGGCTTTAGGGAAGCGGGTGAGAAGAGGCTATTACAATTGAATGAGTTGGAAGAAATCAGGATGCAAGCATATGAGAATTCCAAGATATACAAAGAGAGAACAAAGAAATGGCATGATCGACGTCTGAAGGAAAAGCATTTTGAACCGGTCAATTTAGTTTTGTTGTTCAACTCTCATTTACGATTGTTTCCTGGAAAGCTTAAATCACGTTGGTCGGGCCTGTACACGATCAAAGAGGTGCATTCTTATGGAGCGGTAACTATTAGGAATGAGAGTGATGGTACCGACTTCAAGGTTAATGGCGAGAGATTGAAGTTGTATGTGAGAGGTGATGATGATCGGGCGGTGTCAAGTATAACACTACAATAGCTAAGGACCGTCCTGCCGGGACGCTAAATTAGGCACTACTTGGGAGGCAACCTAATCATCATTTCTATTAGTTTTTGTTGTTGTAATTTTTATATTTTTATGTATCAATCCTTAGTTGAAATATTTGTTCTAATGCATGTGAGTTTCGTTACTCAAAGTACTGTTCTGAAATCGGCATTTAAAATGAGTGTATTGAAAATCTCAAAAATGTCATAACACTTGCGCAGCATGTCATAACCTTATTTTCTCTGTCTTTTCCTCCTACATCTTGGATGTTGATTAAAAAGTCTTGAACCGGTTCAATTGAACCGGCTCGTTATTTAAATTAAGAAATAAAAAAAAATATAGTCAAACCCTTTGACTATTTAGCGACCCAAGAACGGCGGAGAGCGCTAGGGCGTCGACGAAGACACCCCTCAATCCTCACGAGCCAAGAACGGCGGAGACTGCAAGGCACGTCGACGAAGACACCCCTCGATCCTTACGAGCGGTTTCAACCTGTAGCACTCCATTCGGACCAGCAACGATACCAGGAACGGCAGCGAGGGCGAGCACTTCATCTTCATCCTTTACTCCAGGCGGTGATTTCCTCTTCCTCTGTCACTTGCAAAACCTTCCTTAGTTTACGCAGGCTAACTCGGTAAGTTCCCCTTATCTCATTTTTATTCCTCAATTTAATTTCATTTTCGATTTAGCTTTCTCCACATTGGTCATTAGGAATGACTCCGCATAAAAACAAACACAAGACAGTAGCACATAAGGACCTAAGATTTGTTAACAAAGAGGCTCAAGTGCGATATGAATCTATCAAATTAGCACCCTGCATTTTTGAACGAGGATTCGAGATGGAACTCAGGGGCTGGAGTGCTAATTATGTTAGGAGGATCAATTTATTCGGTTGGGAGAGGTTTTTTCATCCACGCAAAGAAGCAATTATTTCATGGGTCCATGAGTTTTACGCAAACCTTAAATTTCAGAAGGACAACATCGTCTTCGTTCGGGGCAAATAAGTCCACTTTTCAGCTGAGGCAATCAATTATTTGTTTGAAATCAAAGCACCTCTTGTGGATGAGTTGGCTCATTCCAGTTTCTCTCCAACAAAGATCGGAACTCTTCTTTATCATTTGCCCGACCCTAATTGGGCTGGCCAAGACATAAAATTTTTGGAATCTTCAAAATTCTCAAGAGAGGCCAAAGCTTGGTTACTATTTGTTAATGCGAGTCTCATGCCTATGCGTCACTCCAACAAAATCTCCTTCGAAAGGGCCCTTCTAGTCTTTGGAATTCTTAGCGATGTCCCTATTAATGTAGGGTGTATCATTGCTCAACAAATGTTGAAGAAAGCTTCTCAAGATAAAATCCGACCATTATGGTTCCCTACTCTAATAACTGAATTATGTCGGAATGCCGGTGTTAGCGCAGGGGAAGGTGATCTCATTACCGTAGTCGGACATCACATCACCCAAACAGTCATCATGACTAACATTAAGGAGTCCGCTGACAGTTTTAAAAGAAGGGATCATTCTACGGAGACTACCGGTTTTGCCGTACCACCTCAGCCCTCTTCGTCTACTGCAGCCAATCCGCCTATTACTACCAACCCAGAAGTGCCATATCTACATCAAGATAAGGAGTCAAACCAAGGAAACAATGAATATGTCAAAGATTACCTAAGGTATCAACATGTTTACCTCAATTCTCGCCTGGATTATTTGACTCAAAACCAAGCCAAGTTACTGAAAAAAGCAAAGATCCCAATTCCAGCGCCGGATTTTCAATTTCAATCAAGGTTCGATGCGGAAGGGTTCTTATTACATCGCAATGGCAAACGTGCGGATCCTACCTTCTACGAAGGTAGTGCAAGTTGTAGTGATGCGTGATCATTTTGTGTGTTTTGGCTTCTTTTTGATGGCTCCTCTCAAAGGTAGTGCTAGTTGGATTTTGTGAAACTTATATAGGTTATCTACGAACAATATGCTCATTTACTCATTTCAACCTTATCATGGCTATGCTCTGTTATGTTGCTATTACTTGAATTAAAATCTATACTGTTAGTTTAACAACATCCTGCTTATAATCTTTTTAAATGTTGAAGATAATGAGCTTTTATTTATTTCTCAATATTGTTCTTTTATGGTGCTGCTATGTTTACATAACATGTTGGTGGTGATGAATGACTCATTTATTTATCCTGTGACCTTGTGAGCTCATGCTCAAATTTTTTGTTATTATTCATAGTTGTCATTCTTCTTATATACCGCATCTATGAGCATTTCACCTATTATTATTATCATTGTGCCACCTACATCAATTTACATGATAATTTCTTTTTACAAGGGCCTAGTAAAGGTCAAGGTATGGGGGTGGCACGTCCCTCAAATGGCACGTCCCTCTGTGACATACAAGACAAATGTTTTATAAAGTGTAATGTGCGAAATTCTACTCTTATAATGTGTAATGTTTAACTGTAAGGATAGACGAGTCAATCCAGCGAGTTCAGACTTTAAAATTGTAATCAGAAAGATTTGTTAAAGCTCTATTAAAAAGTCTGTCTCACAATTATGCACTATAGTTCTTAAAATGAATTTATTCCCTTTAAATTTATTTAATTAACTTCAGATCTTAATGTGAATAGATCGAGTATGATCTAATTCAATGATAGTAGCCAACATATTGAGTGAACGTAGTAACTTCGCTTCCACATAAATCCTTACATTTGTTGCCATCTCCTATTACTTCTGAGCGTAAAGAAATGGTTCTTTATTTCCCTATGTTCCTTACCTTTGTATCTAGTAGACTGACCAGTTATAGGTGTTAAAAAAAGTATATATATCATAGTGACATGAGGCCTAAGTGTGCTCCCGCGTACTTAGAATGATCCCAACTATGGTGAAAAATAAAAAGTATATATATATATCATAGTGATATGTGGCCCAAGGATGTTTACGCATACTTGGAACGATCCCAACTATGAAAATATCAAAAAAAAAATGTGTGTTATTGAAAGTTGACCCCATAATTTGGAAAGCTACTAAGATGTATAATTCGGGAAATAGCTGCCCGCCATTCCAAATTCATCAATTCATTTTATTTGGCATCAGTTTCTGCTAAACTCATGTAGAGGTCATATCAAAGTCTTAGCCCGCTCTTGATCTATCATATTGGTGACGAAGTTTATCAATAATGAATTGTAAGGGAAGTGGATAATTTCTAAGAGCATTACACCTAACACTCGAATTTTTAATTGAGCTTTATCTTATATATAACTGATGAATTTGTGAAGTTTTGAACTCTTATGGATTCGCGAGTCTAACATCAGTTAATGCAAATTACTTGAATTTATTTTGTTTGACTTATAATGAAGAGTAGGATGGATCGAATTTACGCAATCATAAATATTTGTCAATTTTATAGGATGTACCTTTGCTAGGAACTAACATGGATTCAAGTATGGAGGTGTGATAACTTCGCAAAAAGAAGTTATCTTGCTCCTTATTTTTAACTATATTTATTGATTTTATATCATAATTATGAATGAAAAGTATAAATATTCAAATAAATTATTAATTGTAGTTGAAATGATTATTACGGTTATTTTGGGCATGATTTTACTATAGGATTTGTGAAGAAATTGAGTTGAGGACCGAAGGGTACAAGTTGTTGAGAAACTGGAAAATGTTGTAACATAATTTGGATGTTATAACATTCCTGGCAGGTCAAACAGTGCAGAAATCCAGAAATTGAAAGGTTACAACACCGCTCTGGAATGTTACAACATCGTGAGCAGTTACAGGAAACTGAATCCCGAATTTCAGCCATTTTCAACCGTTGCACTTGAAATTAAAGCATCCGTTCAGCATAAAAATATTACAAAATAGTGGGCCCCACGTGAGAAAAGTGGGGGAGGACTTAAAAAAGGAGTTACGGCCAAAGTAAAGGGGATTTTTTTGGAGAGTTCAGACATTAGAGAGTTGAGAAAATCTGAGAAGAAGGTTTTCGCCCAAGGAGAAGAAGAGCTAGAATTTCATTTTTGGAGGCAGGAAATGCTGCAAAATCACTAAAGAAGGGAAGATTTACTGTTTTACAACATGTTTAGTAAGCTCTTTCCATTATTTTGTTTCTCCTCCTCAAGCATGAACTAATTTCTTAAATCTTGTGTTGTGAAAGTATTATTTCTCTTATAATGATTATGGTGTTTTAACTATACTTTGTGGTTGTTTGATGATTGATTTTTTTCGTTCTTATGATCTTTATTTTGGAACTTTTGGCCAAAGTTTCGCCTTTTTACTGCGCTTCATAATTCGAGAGAGGATTTGCGCAAGTGAGTCATAAGTTCGATATATCGTTTGAAGAGAGAAATAGATTTTCTCTTGGCATTAGCAGCATAGATTTTTATTCCTATTGCGGTTCTTTATTTTACTCGAGTTAGAGATAACAGAGGAGATAAGGAATTAGGGAGATCTGGTATCGAGAGGTTCGGTTTTCTAATTTAAAATCATTGCAGAGCAATTCATCACATATATTTCACAAAGCGTCATTTATAGAATCATAGCATTAGATTTAGGAAATCACAATACAAGATTATTACTCAACATCGTTTACAAAGTATTTTTCCTAAGGATCTATAGCTAATTTTAATTTAAAATCATTTACTGAAAACGTTGCTTTCATAATTTAACCTCAAGTATCTGAAAAGCTTGGATTTTAAAAAAAGGCATAACTGGTATTTGCAAGCACTGAACCACCCACCTCTCCGTGGAAATGATCTCGATTATCACTTTATTACTTGACACGGCACGTGCTCTTGCGTTTTAAATACACACCGGTTTCGGGCGTATCAAGTTATTGGTGCCGCTGCCGGGGAGGTGCACAATTTAGTGTTTATTCTTTTGCAATATTAGCTAAACCTGAGTATTTAGAGCTCAAGTCTCTAATTTTTTTTTATTATTATTTCCTTTTCAATTGTTTGTTTGTTTTTATTATCTGATTGTTGTGTAGTACATGTCCCGTTATCGGGCACCTGAGCTTACACCTTTAAATCTAGAAATCGAGCGGACGTGTAGACGGAATAGGAGAATTGTTCGATTAGAACAGAGAAACGCTGCCATCATGAATCATCAAAATCCTCCAAACCCAAATGACAATAATGAACATGTACCAGAAGGCATAGGGCAAGACGGTCAGGTAGAGCAGAATGGCCATCCCGCTGAGGCTAGGAGAACCTGTAGAGAATATAACATGCCTTTTAGGGGAGATCTACATTATAGTATCATTAAGCCCGCCATCGAGGCAAACAACTTCAAAATTGACTGATAGAGCGGAAAAGACATTTGTCATTTTGTCTTGGACTGATAGTCACGATCCAGTACCCTTGTCGTCTGAGCCAAGGAGACAAATCTCGTACATCTTTTGTTGTTGCTACTTGCACTTCGATCTGGGAGGAGGGATCAATGATCCTGGGTATCTTTGTCCAAATATGATCTAGTGAAGCAGAGCACCCTTGGTGCTTCTCAATACTTGGACTTCTTCTAACATCCAACAAGTTGCTTTGATTAAAGCTATAAATCAGGAATCGCTCGATCTAATTTATTATTTTAATTAGGTGATTTAATGTGGGTAATTAGGAGGAGAGTTTCATTTGAAGATAAAATAATGGAGGGAGGTCAAGTGACACTCTCTTCTTCTTGCCCAACCACTCCTTTCATCTTCCCTAATGAAGAGGTGGAGGTTTCCAATAGTTATAGGTTGGCCACTATTAAAGAGGGCCTTTAATGGCCATGAACATAACACCAAAACTTGGATCTCCTATATAGAGGTCTCCAAAGCTCAATTCGATCATTTCATCACCTTCAAAAGGGCTCAAGCGGTTGAAATTGACTCTTAGATCGTGCAAACGGTGGAGAATCGAGATCGGGAGAGGTTCGCCAGAAAACGCAAAAATCCGTGGCCACCCGCCGGATTAGCCACATCCAAGCTCGAAATCAGACATGTTTCTCCTCCTCTCCCCTTGTGCTAGTATCCTAGATCCAATAGGAGAGAAATCGGGCTCAAAAGGGCCCGATCCAACATGAGAAAAATGGAGGTTTTTGGAAAATTCCATGGTGGCGGGTTCGCCGAAAACCACCACCTCCGGCGGCCAAACCATCGCCGGGCGATAGCCACCAGGTGGCCAACCGGGGAAGTGGTCGATTGGCCGGCAAATGTATGTAGAAAAGCTACAGGTCGGGATGATCTCGGCTTTATGCTAGAGGAGGAAGATGAAATCACCACCATTGATCATTTGGATTTATATAAATTTTTATATATTTTGTCCCCTTTAATATGTATTTTTGAAACATAAAAGAAGGCCTTTATGAGCTGAACCATGAAAAGTGCTAGCATGAAAAGATAGTCATTTGAGTCTACTTTAATTAGAAATTAAAATCAGGTCATTTGGAGCACTGTAACTCCCTATAGGGCAATTCTTGTGGGACTGGTCCTTGGGGTAGGACATTCACTATTTTATTAATAACATTTATTTGGATAAGGGGATTGACATGAAATTTGGGGCATATAATCTTATACCATAGGTAAACCTACAATCCAAAAATAGAAATTTGTGGACAACATTTTACTATAGTTTTAGGGAAAATGTGATTTTTGATATAAATGAAATATTTAAAATAATAATAATTATTTTAATCCCAAATATTTGTGAGAGGTTCATTAAGGTGTTAAAAGACTCTTGTAAAAGTTTCAGGTCCTTTGGACTCCTATAGAATGGTGAATCCCACTTGCAAGTTGTCATGTTTTATGTGATGTGGTGTGCATTTAGTCAAAAGATATATCTTGTGAATTTAACAAGATTGGTTTAGTCAAATCGAGTGAAATTTTATATATGCAATTATTATGTAAAAGTACACATTATAATGAAGTTTTAGAACATTTGAAGTTGATTTTTTTAGCAAATGAATTAATTAGTATTTTGTTACGCAAATGTATTAGTAAGATTAGAGTGATTAAAATAGTTACAAAAATTATGAAATCTTGCAAATAACAATTATTTAGTATGATAAATAATTGATAAATTAATTGGAATTTTTGAAAGTCAGAATCTTAGAGTTGCAGTTATAATTACCATTTTTGACCCTTCTATATTTTTGAGATATTTGTGCTCAAATTGAGTTATAAATTATAAATTTTTGAAATAAATAATAATAATTATTTTTAACCTCCAATAATTTTTCTATAATTATTTGATGAATATTTATAATACTTCATGTGTAACATGACCTAGTGGATCAGATATTTATAATTAGAAATTAAATATCAATTATTATTGGAATGATGTGAAATTTGGTCGAGAGCCATTATTATTCAAGATGATGTTAAAATAAAATTATCTTTCTGGTTTGATAACAGAAAGTGATACTTCATGTTCAAAATCACATGTATCAATAATTGGGAAAAATCATAATAATTGCTGATTATTTTGGGAAAATTATAAATCTCTAGAATTAGCTCTAAGATATCATGATAGGTCTCGGAAAATAATCTTAGGTCCTTGGGTCAAGTGTTTGGAGGATTCCTATTCATACACACATACAAGATCATATGTCTGCAATTAATAATTTTGGAAAATTAGTGTTTTCAATAGTTCATACATTGGATAGGTCACACACTTAGTAATCCTGAGAGTGGATTTAGCTAAGGGTAGTATAACATTACTAAGTGCCTTGAAAAAGAGAGTGATGGGCTTCAGTCCATCATAGTTCATAGTACCGTTGCGAGCCCTTCACAAGGTAGACCTCGAGAAGTCCAAGGTTAACCATAAATTGCTAGGTACTTCCGTCGGTGTGTCGATTGAACAGGAACCGAACCGTGACAGCTCTAATTATCATGCAAGCCAATTTCAAGTTTGTTAGGTGTTATCATCAGTTATAGGTGGCCTACTTTGTTAAAGTATTATATGAAATTACTACATAATTTATTTAACGCAATTTATTAATGGGATATTTAAAATTTAAAGATTAAGGCTTTATTTGGCGTGGCGGTGGTGGGAGCAAATGCCGGTCTCGAACTGGAAGAGGGGGATCGAAACGGAGTGGCGGCCAAGATTTTGCTCCTTGTTGCGGGAGCAGACGTGCAAATTAGGACGGATAAGAATTTGATTACTCGCATTGCGGCGGCGTTTGCTCCAAACGATGCCTAAAAACACCGCGCCAAATGAATCCTAAGATGTGAATATATGTCTATTGCGGATCACTCAAGGTTCCGGTAGACCGTACAAAATTGGATCGCCTTAGCCCGGGAGTGGTCGAGCGCGCAAACAATCACATAAAATAGAAAGCTGGCAAGATAATTTTTTAACGTGCAAAACTCGTCAACTGGGTAAAAACTCACGTGACATGATCTGTGCTGACCAAACCTCCACTATTTGTTGGTTGTTGTACATGACATTTTAAAGAACTCGAGTGCGACGCGCCGTCTTTCGTTACAGTTGTTAGGCAAGGGGAAGAGAAGAACTCGGGGGATGGCAAGTCACCGCTCACAGAACTAAGTATTTCTTCGTGAGTTGTGGGTGTGATATGTCAACCGCACTTTGAAGTCCTTCGTTGGTGCTCAGAAGCGGGGGTAGTTGTTTATCCTCGTCCTAGAGTCTGGGGCATGGAAGCCGAGCAGCGCATTCTACGCGCATTTATCCTCTGTGTCTTGTCTCTTATTGCATTTTGAGGAGGTCGGAGTGGTTGATTTATTGCCGACTTGTAGGCTTATTGCTAAATTAAGGATGTTGGGAACGTTGTGCACGCCACTCACCTGAGTGTAGTTGAACGGTCTTTCATGGGCTCTGACATTGGTCGTGTAAACAGCTGGCGGTGCGGGGCACACGAACTTGGGAGCTCTAGCGGGCTTGCTCTGCGGAAATTGTTGAGGCTTGCAGTTTGCTCGATCGCCATGCAAACAGCCGATGACATAAGACAATTATTGGACTTCCCACGATCTTCGAAGTGCTTGATCAATCTTGCAGACGACTTCGATGGACAAGACGGACTTCGGCGGTTTGACAGACTTTGATAGTCTAGACGGACTTCTACGGTCTAGAATGGGTTCAACGGTCTAGACGGACTCCGGCGGTATAGAGGGATCGACTTCAGCTGTCTAAACGGACTTTGGCAGTCAAGACGTGACGCGTGCAAGAGTGGTTTGGAGAGCGGAGCGCACAGAAGGATGTTGGAGGCATGTGCGAAAGAGCGCAAGGAAGGGGCGCGCATGAGCGTGCAAGGAAGAGGCGCACGCAAGAGAGCACATGAAAAAGACACGCGTGGCTGCGCGCAAGGAAAGTGTTGTAAAATTCAGTACACACACAGTTACAGCTATAAAATATTGCAGGTATACAAGAACACAAAATAGCCACCAAATTTATATAATGAAAATATAAATTTAAATACAAAGAATAACATGAGAAAAATGACCGTCCGGTGAATACGCCGAGCTGTCTCAACTTAAGGATATTATTATGAACAATGAAGAAACTAATGCAGAAGCATTTCAAGCCGTGTTTGGAAAAGAACATCCTGGATCAATGCATTGTTTTGAGAAAGGTGTTACACAAACGTCTTTGAAGCAAAAGGAAGAGATTGTTGCTCTGAGAAAAATACACAATGAAGAAGTCCTTTTACTGAACAAAAAAAATGCATAATATAGAAAATTCACTAAACAAATTAAAAGGTGTGCTCAAGACTATGTTGCAACAAAGCAACCCAGCAGGAATTGATATAGAATCATTGGAAGATATGTTGGGTTCATCTCCTGACGATGCAAATAGTGCACAAAAGGTACTGGGTGTACCACGTGCACATTCTTCTGCATCCACACATGTTCCAAATTTTGGGGAGGTATAGTGTTATGGATTTTTATATAATTTTAGTATAATCATATTATATTTATTTATTCATTTTGTGCAGAAAATTCTTGATATTCTGGAGGCAAATGAGGAGGTCGATGATGAACTATAAAGATTTTTTTGATGTTCAAGTTGATTCAGATGCATGTTTCTTAGGAGGACTTGAAGAATAGTTATTTTTGTCACTTATTTTGATATGTAAACCTATTTCAATATATTTTTAACCGTTGGAAATTGTGCATGTTCAAGTACTATTGATATAATGTTTTATTTCTTTTTTCTTGAATGATTTTTGCTTTCTTACACAGACATCATGATAGTTCTGTAAATAGGAAGTTTTATGGTTGATATCTTTATTTCCTCCTATTATGTTCAAAACTAATATCTATTTCTTGCAGCGATTATAACATTTAAATAACACTAATTATAACATTTAAGCTGTCCCAACATCTAAATGTTAGCAAAGTCATGCTTCGAATTTGACAATTACAAAGGAAAGGAGAAGCAAGGTCTGCTGCTATCTTTATCCTAGAGTTCTTTCTCCATTTTTATGGTGTTATTTTGAAAAATACACAATTTTGTTATCTACAAGTTCGATATATTGCTTAAAGATGATAAAAGGTGTGCACAGGATCTTCTGTGTAGTGTAGATGACGATAGTACTTGGAAGCGTCTCAATTGACGGTCGAGTAATGTCGTCGTTACACACTGTAGAGGGGTGACTCAATGGCAATGCTAATTTTCATAAATATAACTTTCGTGCCCTTTTCTTGCAGCCACGCGAGTCTTCCATGAGTGTTCTGCACATTCAGTATCCTGATTGGCCTGATCACGGAGTACCTCAAGACACTGCCGTAGTTCGAGAAATTCTGAAGCGGACATATCATATCCCTTCTCATCTTGGCCCCATCATTGTCCACTGCAGGTTTAAAGCTCAAAGTTATTAGATCGGTGTAGTTTGAATATAAACTCGCACTCTGTCCATGATCCTTACCTTTATTATAAATTTTTCATCATTTTATTGATAAATTTCAAATTTGCCAGTGCAGGCATTGGTCGAACTGGTACTTATTGTGTAATCCATAACACTATCCAAAGAATTCTCATTGGTGACATGTCTTCTTTAGATCTTTCTAAAACAGTCACTGATTTTAGATCACAGCGCACGGGGATGGTTCAGAGAGTGGTAGGAAACATTTTTTTATTTGAACTAATTTTAACAATCTAGTTAGCTTTTGTGTTTGTTAGATTAGTTGACAAGCAATTATATTGTAGTATTAAGAAAATAGAGCACTCTCCCTTTATGCAACTAAACATTGCAAAATATCCAATTTATTAATTATTAAAAAAAAACTCATATTTGTTTAACTGGATTACAACTATGAAGTAACTAAACTTGTGCTTTTGAGATTTCATAAAAGCTTGTCCTTCTATAGAATCCTTAACACCTGTCCATGGTGCCCATTCATTAATCTCCTGAATGTCGATGGAGTTGCAATTTTAAATGACTTCATTATCATTTGTTCAATGCTTTCTTTGTCTTAAGGGTAGTCTTTTAGTTGTGTTGTTCTCATACCTAAATTTGATGTTAGCCAGATTTTAGGTCTAACTTTGAAAAGTATCAGGTTTCCAAACTCTTTTCTTCTTATTCATACAAGTTTGTAGACATTGAAAATTTGTAGGGATATGCTGGAACTGCAAGAAATATGAAGATCATTTCTATTGGGGACATATGGAGGAGACAAGAATTCATTGTATGAAGGTTATGGAAGGAGATTTCTGTCATGGGATGGTATCACTACAAGAAAAACATTTATTAGCAAGGGTTAAAATTCTTTGCAAAATGCACAATTTTGTTGCTAATTTAGATTTGCAACAAATTCTAATACAAAAATTATTCCTAGCTAATTTGAGCCTAGCTAATTTTAGCTTGGGTGATTTTCCTTTCTATTCAGCAAGAGATATTTAGCAAGAAATTTTTTGCTTTATAATTCACCAAGGAATTATCAACAAGGAATTTATCACTTTCTAATATAGCAAAAAATTTTACCAACAAAATATTTGTTGCTTATCAGCAATGAATTATTTTGTCCCTAATTTTAGCTAGCAAAAAATTTGTTACAAAATTTGTAGTTAAAAATATCAAATATTATAGCATATATTGATCATGTCATTGATTTACTTTATTGATAATTGATTATAAAATTTTATTTTGAATCAACAAACAAAGAATGTGAACATTGTAAACTATACATTTTAAATAAGCAATACGATTTAAAAAAAATTATAAATTAAAATATTTCCAATTATACATTATAATTATATAGAAGGAGCATGTATAAGTCAATTAGATTTTAAATATGCAATTGTATAACAAGCAATTGTACAGGTCAATTATATAGACCGAACCTGTTATACAACCAACTCACCTATATTCAATTAGATTTTAAATATGCAATTGTACAGGTCAAGTAATTAATGACAATGGTATAACTCATATATCAATTATCAAACAAGTAGACCAATATAAAATTTCAATATGATTATATATATGCAATCAAATGTCATACTAACAAAATTTTGATACATAACCAAATGTTGATACTTAATCAAATCAATACATAACAAAATGTCGACACATCTTCAACACAAAACAATCTAAGTGTCATATTACATGATGAGAATCATGAACAAAAGTAATCGATAAATGTGATATTTACGAACGAGCAACTAGCTCGTCCGGAGAATGATGATTTTCTGAAGCTTGCTGTTGAACTAGAGAATGATCCTGATTTTATGTATGATTCTGAATATGAGGATATTGATTTGATACACGAAAATATCCAGGAGCTCCAAAATAACCACTTGAAGCAACTTGAGCAGGAAAGTAGATAGGAGCAGTTGGAATGGAGAATTGACCCGAGGAAGAATATGATCCTGGAGAAAAATGTTGGATTGAATAAATACCATGCATAGCTAGTGCGGCAGAAACAGCAGTTTTAACAGCATTATCAATTCTCTGGTCAATGGTATTGCTCATCTCCTTTTGTTGTCTCTCTAACTCTTGTAAATGACCACCACGTTGTTCAATTTCAGCCTGATAGGAGTTTATGCTTGAACTAGTGGCGGAGAAGATCATATCGTCATTATATGAGTTGCCAAAGCCGTAGCAACGCCCATGTTTTGGTCCACCTGATGCTTCTACCCATAAATCATGATCATATGTGGATGAACCATGGATAGAAGGCAATATAATTGAATCATTGCTTTGAGATTGCTTCTCTTTAAGTTTTGCAATATAAGTATCCTATAAAGTGAATTAAAACAAGAGTTAGTATCATTGCTAGCAAATAATATATTGCAAATCTATTAAAAATTTAAGAGAAGAAAACTACTAACATATATTTTCTCTGATTTTTTGTCCACAAAAGTTCCTTGCCCTTTTTTTGGTTTATGAGTTCGAATAAAAACTTGTTCATGAGGGACCGGTATCCCACCGTTTTTACATGCCTATAATTTAACTCGGTTAAATACAATTGTATACAACTAAAATAAATTAAACAAACATTTGAGAACAAAAATAGTGAAGCAAAAGAAGAAACTTAGAAAAAAATATTCACAAGATAATTATAGCATTGTCATAAATAAAAAGTTAAGATAAAAAATTCAATGACCTTGTGAAACATAATGCTCTAGAAACGAATTAGAAAAATACTCGATAAAGTTTAAGTCACTTACCATCCTATGTGCATGATGAGGAATAGAAATTGTACCCCCGGAGCTCTTAACCACCCCAAGGCCATCTCGATCAGATAATCGATTTATGTGATTACTTGTTTGGCGATCCTTAAATTTACTTGCATCTCATATATCCCATAGTCCATCAAATATTTCTTTTTTCATCCACGTCGGTGGAGTTCCAGACCTTGACTTTGTGGTTCTTCAGATGCGCCTCATCTCTAAAGTCATTGTTCTGCTGAAATAACTCTTCCAAATTTTATAGACTTGTTGCTCTGTAAAAGGAGCACGCCAAGTAAATTTTGCCTGCAAATTATCTAATTTTAAGTTACGTCATTCAATACAAAATGTAAATTAATAACTACTTGAAAGAAACCTTTTTACTTTAAACTTACTAAACAAGTTGAGTTTTACATCATTCGGAATTTTATTAAAGGTAGGCCAAATTTCATTGAACCAACCTCTTAGATCGTTCAACATGGACCGTGGTGCAGCGACACTAATGAAGCTGTAAATATGACATGACAATATAACAAATTTAATTAATCTAAAAAAGCCACATGAATTTCACCAATGCATTAAAAGATCACAAGGTAGGAAATTTTAATTCTATAAAAAACAAGATTACCATTTCCCCAAGATAATGAGTATCTCGCGACCGTCTTCATCATGCTCGACCTCATCTTTGAAACTTGAATTATCTAGCTCTTGTTGGTCCAAAACAGGAAGCATGCAATCAGCTTGTTGTGCATTAACCTCCTCGGGCAAATCTTGATCCTCATCCATCTCATTATGTGAGTCAAAATTTGTGGCTGAATGATTATTTGCATTTTCCATTAAAAGACTCAAGAAACTATCATCCTGAATTCTGTGAGATACTAATCTACCGCCTCTTCCTCTAGTCCTCATAATAACTGTAGATAATTTTATCATATATCAACAAAAAGTATAGAACATCATATAGTATTCAAAATATATAATCATTACAAGATTCAAAAGATAATTATAACCTGGACCTCAATTGTGAAGTATAAAGTATAAGGAAAAAGCAATTGCAAAATGCTGTACACTATTTTTTACGAGAGACATGATGCGAGCTAAGCCCGCTTGGATGCGTAATCAGAAGTAACTAATAATATTATAATCTAGGGAGGCAACCTCTGCCTGAACACAACTTATGAAGTAAAGCTCAACAACTTGAGCTAGGCAACTACATTCTGTCATCTGGAGACAGCGCTCTGAATTGAATTTTTTGCATTAAGAAAGAAGAGCAGATGCCTGCATAAGGTGAGTAGCAGTGGCCAATAATTGAAAAGAAATTATTTTTAGTGGGGCACTTACTATAGGTAATGGGGAAATATTCAGAACATGTGGCGGTTATGGGCAACTAGTGAAGAGAGGTAGTTATAGGTAGCGGGAAAGTAGTTAACTTGTGACACCAGGGGTACCAAAATCAACAACATGTTAGATATCAAGCAGATGAATAATGTTCTCTTGATAGAGTACACACATATTCATGCTGGTGGAGAAAATACTTCAATAAAAACCTTACAGTTAAAAAAAACAAGAACAAATGAGAAGCAGAATGAGAGAATAGTGTGAAATCACTAGCCGATTAGATGCATGCATAAGGTGAGTAGTAGCGGTTGCGATCTAAAAAACAAGAATAGCTTCGGAAGACCCAAATACCTTATTTGATGCCAATCCCCGTCGTCAATTGTGAAAGAGACTTTGATGACAATGGGGAGCATGACTACCACTGCTCTCTCCTAATCCACATTAATTGACAAAGACTAAACATCTCCCTGACCCTGCGCCCAGTAAAATTTCCACTGGTCCTACCCTTGTTTCAGCATTAATTAAGTACCAGTGATAGTACCCAAGCATCCATGCCCCTCCCCCTACAAACTGTAAGCTCCATAGCCAACAGCCATTTCCCAAGCACAAAACTTGATTTTGCCATTAATTATTGGCTGGATGAAATGGAGTGCTTAACAAACATATGCAAATTATCTAATGATAAGACCCTTTGGATCAACCATATAACTTGAATGAAAAGAAAACTAAATTCATACAAAGAAAGAGAATATCAGAGGAACCTCCACCATCGCAAACAAAATACAAAATGTTGAAAAAAGATGCTCAGCCACCGAAGAGAAATGTTTTTTTATTACAACTCTTCGGGCAACTCTTGCTCCGTTACAATAAATTTAATTAATCTAAAAAGCAACATGAATTTCACCAATGCATTAAAAGATCACAAGATAGGAAATTTTAATTTTATAAAAAACAAGATTACCATTTCTCCAAGATAATGAGTGTCTCGTGACCGTCATCATCATCCTCTGATTAATCCTTATAAAATTCTTCATCATCCTCTGATTCAAACAAGTCAAAATTTTGTCCCACTTCTCGCCTTGGTGGTTGTATATCAAGATTCACTTCTTCCGCTTGAACACGAAGATCAATTAAAGTAGTAATGTCATCGAGTACAACATGAGCTGGATTAGAAGTCAAGGTCTCCTGATAAAATTCCTCTGGTTGTGTATATTGGCTATGCATGGGGATATGACTTATCTCGTAAGTGCTTCTAGCTTTAACTTTGAAAACAACTCGCCAACGGTTATCAAGTGCTTTCTTTCTCCAAGGATATGATGTGTAATATACTTGATGACATTGAGAAGCAAGAACAAAAGGATTGTCTTCAGCCATGTTACGATCATTATTAATATCAACAATTTTATATCTTGGGTGAATCCGTGTCCCTCGTTTTCCAGTGTCAAACCACTTACATTTGAACATCACTATTGTATTGGTAATGAGTCCTAAAAAACTCAACTCCAGGATTTCTAACAACTCACCATAGTAGTCTTCACTGGAATCATTATAATAACTCCCATTCACACAAACTCCACTATTCATTGTAGATTTTGTATCTCCATACTCAAGCGTATGAAATCTATATCCATTCACAAAATATCCATTCCAACACTTAACAATGCTACTAAACCCACAAGCAAGTATTTTGATGTCATTGTCTATTATTTGATTTGCCGGATTTTCAACCTATTGAGCATAAAAATAAATTATAATGTTAATATGGGCAATATACATTACATTAAGCTATAATGAATAACAACATATTTTCTTACATAATTTTGAAACCATGTGGAAAACTCTTTATCACGCATAACTCCTAATACCTTAGGAGTTAGATCTGGTATTTGAGCTTGTTTCTCGGCATCATAAAGTCTATAAAGCATATACGGTTAACGCTCTCAATTAATAATTAAAACTAACTTAAACATATAAATATTACTTACTCAATATATTTGGAGAGCACTGGACAATTCAACAAAATATATATTGTACATGCATCCTTCTCAAGTGGAGTTAAAATACACATCTCCTTTTTGGGGCTAAATGGTCGACCAGGAGAATTGAACACAGATAAATAATTAGGTTCAACTTGAATGATACTATCATTACGACCTACACTTGTAGACCTTGTTTCTACATCAGCAGAAAAGAAATGAGAACAAAATGTTGAAGTCTCTTCAATCAAGTATGCTTCAACAATTGATCCCTCTACACGTGCTTTGTTCTTTACCTTACGTTTCAAAGTGTTCAAAAATCTATATATACAAAAGTCAGTACATACATATAATATGAAAGAGAAAAATATTTTAAGGAAATATTTATCTCTCAAAGGGATACATCCAACGATATTGAACAGGCCCACCAACCCTTGCTTCATATGCCAGATGTATTGGCAAATGCTCCATGGAATCAAAAAAAGCAGGAGTAAATATTTTTTCAAGTTTGCACAATATTACAACTATGTTCTCCTCCATCTTTCTCATGTCTGACTCATAAAGAGTAGTTGAACACAGTTCTCTAAAATATTGGCTTAATTCAGTTAAGACATTCTATATAAATTCTGGCAATAAATCTCGAAATGCAAGAGGAAGCAACCTCTCCATAAAAACATGGCAATCATGGCTTTTCATTCCATGCATACTATAATCATCCAAATTTACACATTTACCTAAGTTAGATGCATACCCGTCTGGCAATCTCAAATTTTTTATCCACTTTAACACCATCTCTCGTTCGTCCTTAGACAATGTATAACTTGCTTTAGGTTTGAAATGCTTTCCATTCACCTCTTTGATCTCAAGATCCCGACGCTTACATATGTTTTTTAGGTCAAGACGAGCATTAACATTATCCTTAGTCTTACCTTTTACATCCATAACAGTGTTAAATATATTGTCAAATACATTTTTTTCAATGTGCATCATATCTAGGTTATGTCGTATCAAATTTGTTTTCCAATATGGTAAGTCCCAAAAGATGCTACGTTTCAACCAATTGTGTGATACACCAAACCCTTCGATTTTTTCTTTATCTTTAGTCTTACCAAATTGAATGTTTGGTAATAATGATACCACACCTTCAAGTTGATGTCCATTTAATTGAATAAGAGGTGCATCTATCTCAATTCTTCCCTTAGTGAAGCCATCCCTTTGGTATCTATATGGATGATCTAATGGCAAAAATTTACGATGAAAATAAAAAAAACATGGTTTTCGACCATGTTTAAGTCTAAATGACTTGATATGATTCATGCAATATGGACATGCTAGTTTTCCATGAGTACTCCAACCCGACAACATTCCATATGCAGGAAAATCACTGATAGTCCACATTAGTGCTGCTCTCATCTGGAAGTTCTGCCTTTTTGATATATCATAAGTCTCAACCCCAACATACCATAATATTTTCAATTCATCAATTAATGGTTGCAAATAAACATCCAAGCTCCTACCTGGACTCTTCGGGCCAGGCACGAGTAAGGTAAGAAACATATATGGTCTATCCATACACATCCATGGTGGTAAATTATATGGTGTGATAATAACTGGCCAACATGAGTATGGTCTAGATCCCTGATTATGTGGATTAAACCCATCAGTTGATAGTGCAAGTCTAACATTTCGTGATTCAGCTGCAAATGTAACATGGGTCTGATCAAAGTGCTTCCAAGCCTCACCATCTCGCGGATGACATAATTTTCCCTCTTCTCCAACATTTTCCTTATGCCATCTCATATGTTCAGCAGTAGTTTTAGACATGTACAATCTTTGAAGTCTTGGTGTAAGCTCCAAATAACTTAATTGTTTAAATGGTATATCTTTGAGCTTTTTCTTTCCGCCTCGATACCTAGGCTTAAACCGAGGGTGGTGACATATCATACATTCTTGTAAATCTTTATAATGCTTCCAATACAACATGCAATCATTTTTGCATACATCAATTTTCTGAATCCCAAGACCAAGTGGAGCAACTACCTTCTTGCATGAATAGAAGCTATCAGGTAACCTATGACCCTTTGGTAACATTTGCCCAAATGCCTTTAGAAATTGGTTAAAATGTCTTTCACTCAAGTTTGATTCAGACTTGATGTTTAAAAGTTGTGTCAATGCTGATAACTCTGAGTGATCCTCATAATTATGCCACAAAGGACTATCTGCAGCATCCTTCATTTCAAAAAATTTCTTAGCACTAGGATTTGGTGTGTGTGGCTCATCCCTAGCACTCCAATCAAATTCAGGACCAGCTACATCAATAACCATATCCCCCAAAGAATTATATTGCTCGGGGATAATTTTTTCCTCAACTATTATATATTCTTGTATACAAATGGTAGGAGCTGAAATGGACGGTTCATCCCAAAGTGGCTCTCCTTGTCTTTCCCAATTAATGTAACCACGTTAAAATCCTCTAGATATAAGGTGAAAACTAACCATATCTGGTGAAATAAATTTCAAACTTTTACAATCACAACATGGACAACGAATATTTCCTCGATCCATATATCTTGGATAACGATGGTATAATGCTATGAATTCCTCAACTCCAATTAGATATTCATCTGTAATACCATATCCACCTGGACAAACACGATTTTTAATCCACCTCCTATCTGGGGGCATGATTGTTATTCTGCAAGCACAACATAAAAATAATTATTTAATACGTGTCTATTTTTTGTTTAAACCGACGAATGCATGAGAGATCATTAATTAATCAAATATAGAATGGAAGTTATAATTACACTATGATCATCATAAAATAAGTAAATGTGCACTTACTAAAAAACATTTGTTGCAAAATCATATATATTATGATTTTATTGATTATCTTCAATTATGCCAAATACATGTGATTTTATAATACTTCAAACCCAATTCAAAACGATGCAAGTAATATACTACGTACGTGCTGCTAAGTCCATCCTTCCTCAAACAATTGTGCATGAGGTAAAACATATAAGGTTGCATAAAATCTCGAGTCGATGGCTTTCATCGAGTGCTCATGTCGAGGGCTTCAGATCGATGAGCTTAAATGACAAAAAAGTATCACCCTCAACTAACCTAAATCTAGTCACAATCCAAAGTTTAATTTATACTCAAACATGACTATATAAAACTCATAGAAAAATAGTTATTGAAGACTAAGTCGCATCACTATAAAAAATAAGAATTCATAAGTTAAAGATTATATTCATAATTGAGAGATGAATTTCTACCCGGGATGTAGGTCCGAAGAAAGTTGTCTAATTTTTTTAAAAAAATCAAATATATATAGAGTAACATGAAATCCTATAAGCATTAACTTCTGAAAGAGTAACAAAAGAACTTGATATAGTTACTTCTTTTCCATGATGCATGTTAAGACACAATGTGTTTTAGCTGCAATGGTCAAACCTAAGATGTACATTCGTAATATAAAATAAATACAATTTAATGTGCTAGCTTGATCTTGGTATTGTCTTGATTGGATTCTTATCTTTAATGTGGACTTGCTCTTATTTTCTTCATGAACTGCATTGGGGCCAGAATAAGTATTTGGAGAATCAAAATTAAAATAATTATAACTGATGTACTTGTCTATTGTTACTCTAGAAAGGGAAGCCCTCTCAAGTGGTGTAAAATTTAGACTTCTTATTTTACCTCCTATTTTACATCATTTCTATCCCTAGAGATAGAGAAAGATATAGAAATTAAACATAGAGGGAGATAGAGAAAGATATAGAAATTAAACATAGAGGGAGATAGAGTGAGATGATGGGGATCACATATTCAACTATTGGTATCTAATCTAGAAAGAACTTAGATTCATAAATTTAAAAACTACACATGTCAATTGCTTCTATTTAATGACAAAAGTTGGAATTTTGATTGTTAGCACATATTAGATAAGTATTATCACCAAACTAATTTGATCTAAGTACTTTAAGGCACAAGAGCAAAAGTGTAGGAGCTTTTTATTCCCACCTCCAAAAACCAAATATAAGGTGAAATAATGCATAATGTAATTATTTGGATTACATACTTTGTTGAGCTTGGGAACTTGGTGGAGTTGGGAAACTTGGCAGAGCTTGGAGCAAGGATACTTGGCTCGACGGGGCTGGAAACTAGACCAGATAGAAACTTGGTCGGTAGGAATATAGACTAGGTCGACACAGCTAAGGAACTTGGTCGGCGAAGCACTCGAGCTAAACTTGTGGAGCTGTCGTTGGGGATGGAGAGCTTGGTCGTCGGAGCTAGCACCTTGGCGGAGCTGGGAGCTTGGCGGAGGGCGTCAGAGTTGTCGTTGGGGATGGAGAGCTTGGTCGTCGGAGCTAGCACCTTGGAGGAGCTAGGAGCTTGGCGCGCGGAGGGCGTAGCAGGGGAACTCGGTCGCCGAAGCTGGGCACCTTAGCCGGAGGACTTGGGGACTTGGGTGGAGCTCGTAAAATTGGATGGCGGAGTGGGGCACCTTGGGCGACGGAGTTGGTCGGTGGAAAGTGGCGGACTGATTGGGGAAGAAAAAATGCGTGAGGGTTAATTTTGATTGGGGAAGAAGAAATCTGTGAGACTTAAAAGGGCAACCTATTATATTTTATTAAAATTGATAAATTTGTTTATGCAAAATTTGAGTTTGCCGCTCAATTTATTTTCGTTGGAGCCAAATGTTAGATATATTTATGTATTTCTAACTAACAACAAATTTTGAAACAAATTATTTGAAGGTAATCATCATCAATTTTTTAGCAACAATTTTTTTTCTTTCTATTTTTGCAATAAATTTTTAGCAATAAATTTTTTACTTTATAGTTTAGCAACAAATATTTTTGATTCTAATTTTGTTTGAAAATTTATTTTTTATATTTGTTGCTGATTTTATTGCTAATTATCATCAAATTATATTTCTTTATAAATTTTGTTGCTAATAGATGTTTTTCTTGTAATGGAACGGGTACTTATTGTGTAATCCATAACACTATCCAAAGAATTCTCATCGGTGACATGTCTTCTTTAGATCTTTCTAAAACAGTCGCTGATTTTAGATCACAGCGCATGGGGATGGTTCAGACAGTGGTAGGAAACATTTTTTTATTTGAACTAATTTTAACAATCTAGTTAGCTTTTGTGTTTGTTAGATTAGTTGACAAGCAATTATATTGTAGTATTAAGAAAATAGAGCACTCTCCCTTTATGCAACTAAACATTGCAAAATATCCAATTTATTAATTATTAAAAAAAACTCATATTTGTTTAACTGGATTACACCTATGAAGTAACTAAACTTGTGCTTTTGAGATTTCATAAAAGCTTGTCCTTCTATAGAATCCTCAACACCTGTCCATGGTGCCCATTCATTAATCTCCTGAATGCCGATGGAGTTGCAATTTTAAATGACTTCATTATCATTTGTTCAATGCTTTCTTTGTCTTAAGGGTAGTCTTTTAGGTGTGTTGTTCTCATACCTAAATTTGATGTTAGCCAGATTTTAGGTCTAACTTTGAAAAGTATCAGGTTTCCAAACTCTTTTCTTCTTATTCATACAAGTTTGTAGACATTGAAAAATTGTAGGGATATGCTGGAACTGCAAGAAATATGAAGATCATTTCTATTGGGGACATATGGAGGAGACAAGAATTCATTGTATGAAGGTTATGGAAGGAGATTTCTGCCATGGGATGGTATATGTTATAGAAAGATCAAGTTTTAGAGGAGATTTCTGCTACAAAGGCTATATCTTCTATTTGTTGTTTTCTTGTGTAGTTGATTCTTTTTCTTGAATTTGATAGGGAGTTAAGCTAGTTATTTTTTGGGATGATTTCTGAGGTTGGCTGCATTCTCAGGTCAAATCAAAAGGGGTTACTATGACCGTACTCTTGGCAAAGGCTGCATCCTTGGCACTTGCTCAGCATCCTGTTGTTAATGCTTGCTGCAAGGATGAGAAAAACTTCTGTTATAATAGCAGCATAAACCTAGCAATTGCCGCTGCTATTGATGGCGGGCTTATAACTCCTGTTCTCCAAGATGCTGATAAGGTGGTTTAGGAAATATATTTTATCATTTAATGGTGTTTTCTTCAGCTCTTTTATTTTGAGGCACTGTTATTACAGCTGGATATCTATCTCCTTTCTCAAAAATGGAAGGAACTTGTGAAGAAAGCTCGATCGAAGCAGCTCCAACCTGATGAGTACAATTCAGGTTTATCTATTATGAAAATTTATACTTCTTGCCTACTAATTACATCTGAGTTATTAATTACTGGTTTGTTATTTTTTGTAGGAACATTTACCCTATCTAACCTGGGTATGTTCGGAGTAGGTAGATTTGATGCTATTCTACCTCCTGGTCAGGTGTGGTTCTTGATACATTAGCCCCTACTATGTCAAGTCATCCTTCTTGGGATCTGAATCATTCTGAAATTTTCAGGGTGCTATTATGGCTGTTGGAGCATCCAAACCAACGGTTGTACCAGGGGCTGACGGTTTCTTTACTATAAAAAAAATAAAATGATGGTTAGTAGTAAATCTCTGTTTCTTAAATATATGCTCTCAAATACATATATAGCGGTCTTGCACAGACTCCTCTAGTGTGTGATGACGAGTTGACGACAATTCTCTACCGTCACTCAAGGGAGATTCAAGCATCATTACCTGCAGGGTTCCCTGTGAATGGCCAATACATTTATACATTTTTATGTTAGCTCCGGCGGTTTGTTTGAATCAATGTGGGTGTGAGATATACTTTTTTATGTAAGGTTTACAATTCCCGAACTTTAGTTCATGATGGGTGTGGATTTCCAAGATATGGTAGTAGTGTGGTTGATCCCATAAAGAATAATTCTTCGCTCACTTGAAACCAGGAAAGCCAAACTTATTTCCTAGAACTTGCCCGGACATGATCTCTGAGACATTGCATAGTTGGTTCTACATAGAGACTAGGATCTAGGACTATGTTTGGATTGACTGAGCCTTGCACCATTAATAACGACTTTCACCATTGTGCATGCACGCCAAGCCTACAGTTTATGCCCTTGTTAGCACCACCACTCAAGTTCACTGCAGCCAAATAGCCTACCTATCTCCACAACTAAGTTTTGAGCTCATAGTCTACCTATATCTCTCCCTCTCTCTTGGGAGGAAGAACTATTTGACAGTAAGTAAATCTGCAGGGCTTGAGCTATTTTTGTTTGTCTAAGAATTCATTTTTTTTTTCTTGCTTATATTTTTTGCTTTACTAATGTTTCATTTCTCTCCATTGAAGGTTGTAATGAACAATGAGAATCTCTTCAAACACAAATAAATTTTATGAAACAGCCAGCGCGCGCGACCGACATGAATGAGGGCAGCCCGCATGAATGACGGTGCTGTCCGTACGGATGATGGCGCAGCACGCACAGATCTAGATGATACCGATTAGCGCAAAAGCATGGATGAGGGCCCGCACAGCCTACTGAATTATCTCAATTTGAAACCACTACATGTATTGGTGTTTCTGATTGTAAGACCCCAACCTCGGAGTTGATCGCGGGGCGATCAATCAACGCTTTTGGAGGTCTGAACAGGGGCACACGGCCAGGCACACGGCCGTGTGCCTACCCGTGTTCAGTGGTTTTGTGCAGTCTCGAGTCAGAGAAGTACACGGCCTGAGACACACGGCCGTGTCTCAAGCCGTGTGTGGGGCACACGGCCTCGAACACGGCCGTGTTCGAAGCCGTGTTCTGGAAGCCCGACGATCGTCCTGAAGCTCCAGGTAACACGGCCCGTGGCACACGGCCGTGTCAGGACCCGTGTCGATCGGCGAATGAACTACACGGCCAGGCACACGGCCGTGTGCCAACCCGTGTTCGGCCCAGATTTTGTTATTTTGGATCTAATCTCGGCCGTTCATTCCCTTGGATCTGGATCCGACGGTGGGGGCTGCTCCTGGGGGGTTATTAGCCGGGAAATGGGGGGAGAAACCCTCATTTTCATCTTGAGTTCTCTTTCTACATCCTAGAGAGAGAGGAGAGCTCCATTGGTGGTGTGAGGCCAAAATCCGGCCGTCGGAGGAGGTTCGAAGCTCCAAATCGCGATCCGAGCCCAGATCCGCGGAGGCGACGACGTTGCGAAGCTTTCTAACCGCGTAGTTTGCGATGGCGCCGCGGAAAAGCGCAAGGGTAACGATTCTTTATCTTGGGCATGTGAAGCCCTCTTTTCCTTGCATAGGGAGCCCGCTCTCGCGAGTGAGCGAAGAGTTGGAGCGCTTCTTGGGGTAGATATGTGAAGTCCCCCTTGTGTAGAGTCCGTATGCGTAAACGGACATAGGCATTGTGTGTGAAGCCTATTCGGACGTGTTGGTCCGAATCGGTGATGTTGCATTGCATTTGAACCGGGCAAGACTCCGGATGTTTGGGTGTTTTCGGGTTTTTCTACGTGGTAGATTGCGTCAGGGAATCTTAGAGATTAACTCTAAGGTGCACCCGGAAAACTGGGCAAAAGCGGGTTTTGCCAATACGGAGGCCGGGGAGCCAACGTGAACATAACTGGGTTATGTGATTTTGTAGCGGAAACGGGACTCGGTGAGTCTTGACCTGCGCATATGGCTTAAATTGCCGTTGCGGTATGAGCACGGGTCAAGCGGAACCGTACCCGGTCTATGTCGTTCGGTAGGACCGTTGGCATGGACGAGGGTCTTCGGCGGTCTATGGCTTAAATTGTCGTGACCAAGGCTAAGGAGACAAATTGCTCATATGGATGACCGTCCTAGAGGCGGTGGTGGAGCGGGAACGTCTATGGCTTGAATTGACGTGACGTTGGCCGGTTCGCCGAGAATGTGCCCTGAGTGCACGGGGTGTGTGGCCGTGCGAGCCTACGCCTGTGGTGATGTGCAATTACCTTTTATAAATGCCTATACTAATAAAGTGCAGGGAAAGAGCATCCCCGCCCCGATTGTGGGGGCGGGATCGTTATAATTTGGTCAGCATTGCTGACCGTTGCTATTGTTTGCCACCGGGCGGTGGTTTGTTGCTTGCAGGTGCTGCGGAGCCGAGCGGGAAATAGCGGGCTAAAGCCCTTGTTGCTGTGCCGGCCCTCGAAGGCCTAATTTGTTATGTTTTTCCCGTTCATTCATGTATGGCCGGCCTGCGAGCCGAGGTCTGAAAACACTATTTTTGTTAAGTGAACAATGTAAGGCCTTAAGGCCAGTTCTCTTTTATGTATGTACTCATTCCTGGGTTGTAGTGGACATTCATGCTTTGTGGCAGGGTTCTTATCTTTTTGCAACTTAATTAAATTGCTTCCGCTAGGTGTTGTGTAGGACGCTCTGATTGGTTGTATGGTTTCAACGCGTAACCAACCGGTCTGTCCGTAGTATATGGCGTCGGGCCCCGGCCGGACCTACTGCTATATGCTATGTGACGGATAGGGGTGTTACAAATTGGTATCAGACTTCTGGTTTCGGTCACGCTTAAATGAATTCGTGGACGAATTCACTTTAAGGGGTGGTGAGCACATTGTGTGCGTCATCGTTATAACATGAAAAGAACCCATGAATGTCCACTTAGGAATGAAAATACACATGTTTGAGGAACCTGCGTGTTCCTATAATTGCTATTTGCAGTAGCGTTTGGTCGCTTATCGGTGTTTTTGCACGATTATAGGTGACCAGAAGTGGCGCTGGGCCGTCTGAACGGCCAGGTTCTGAGGCGAGCAGTGCGCCAAGCGATACGCCCGCAACACCTTTGTCTGCCGAGACCATTAGGTTGGTGGCAGAAGCGGTCATGGCAATGATTAATGCGCAGCCTGCAAGGCAGGTGCAGCAGCCTGCTCCTGCTGTAGAGCAAGTACCGCTTCAGACGGCAGAGCAAAGGAGGGTTGAGCAAGTTGTGGTGGAACCAGAGTTGCCGCGGAGAGCAACTGAAAGACAACTGAAGCATGTCATGGGCTTTCATCCACCGGTGTTCACGGGGGCAGAAACCCCGACCCAAGCAGAGGATTGGCTCTCAAGGGTCAACAGGGTGATGACTGCGACGGAAACTGAAGAGTGGCAGAAGACCATTATAGCGACGTTCCTTTTGGATGGGGACGCAAGACTGTGGTGGGAGGGCCTAGAGCTGCATCAATTGAGGGGAAGGCCATTGGTCGAGGTCCCGATGGAGGAGTTTGCGAGACTATTTATGGCTCGATACCTCCCCTCGGCGCAGAGGATCGCGCTAGAGAGCGAATTCCAGAAGTTGGTGCAGGGTGATAGCACCGTTGATGAATACCTCCACGAGTTTACTCGGCTGGGGAGATATGTCGGCGCTACCTTCGCAGACGAGGAGCGCAAGACGAGCCGCTTTTATGAAGGGCTAAGGGATGATTTGAGGTTGCTGCTATCGGGGCCCAAGGCGCAGGGTTTCATGACCCTGGTCAGTTCGGCCCGGTCCTTGGAGAAGGATATGAGAAACGTGCAAGCGAAGAAAGAAAGGGAATCCGGTGGCAAGAAATCAGAGTTCAAGGTGCCGACTACATCGAAGTCGGGCTACCGTAGATTCTTCAAGAAGGCTAAGACATCGGGTCCAGCTCCTTCTGCAGGTGCCTCGGGGACAACTACCAATCGAACCCCGGGCGTTTGTTTCACGTGTGGGAAGCCGGGGCACTTTGCCCGTGACTGCTGGAGTGGACGCTCAAAGTCCGAAAGGAAACAAGGAGCTACCTACGAGGAAAAGGGCAAAGCGGTGGAGTCGACCGCGTCCCACTATGCTCTGACTCAGCCTAGAGTCTACAACTTGGGCCAGCAGGAGGCCATCAAGCAAGCGGATGTGGTGACAGGTATGAGTTAATTTATGCAAGTTGACTTGAGAATACTATTACCTATTGCTTGTTAAGCTAATGTCTTTTGCTTAGGCTTTGTGTTGATTAGCGATAGTCCGGCACGGGCACTGTTCGACACTGGTGCTTCGCATTCTTTCTTGTCCGAACAGTTTATGTCGCGCATCGGAGTCCCTTCTTCGATGGCGAAGGACAAGTTAGATGTGTTGCTACCGAATGGGTGCTCGATGCGTGCAGACAGAGTGTGCGCCGTGAAGGTTCACATAGGGAGCCAAGAGTTCGACTTGCTAGCGTCATTATTGTCGTTAGTAGAGTTCGATGTTATCTTTGGAATGGATTGGCTGTCAGAGCAGAAGGCTTGGATCGATTGCGACCGTAAGGAGGTCAAGCTGGGTGTAAGGCGGGAGACTACTTTCGAGGGGCTTAAGGGGTCGAGCAAGACACTGATGTCTGCTCTTCAGGTGGTGAAGGCAGTTCGTGCTGGTGCAGAGCTGTTCTTTGCGATAGTGGGGGCCGTGGAGCCAAAGTCCCCGTTGGATAGCATCCCCGTGGTTTGTGAATACCCCAATGTGTTCCCGGATAGCCTTCCCGGAGCCCCACCGCAGCGAGAGATTGATTTTACGATCGAGCTCGTGCCGGGTGCCAAACCCGTGTCACGTGCTCCTTATAGGTTGGCGCCAAAGGAGATGGCGGAGTTGAAGGTTCAGTTGGAGGAACTGATGGAGCAAGGTTATGTGCGTCCAAGTTCGTCGCCTTGGAGCACACCGGTCCTCTTCGTTAAAAAGAAGGACGGTAGTATGCGGCTGTGCATCGACTACAGAGAATTGAACAAGTTGACGGAAAAGAATAAGTACCCGATCCCGAGGATTGATGATCTCTTTGATCAGTTAGTCGGATCGTCGGTATACTCCAAGTTGGACTTGAAGTCGGGGTACTATCAGCTGAGGATCAGGGAGGGTGATATCCCGAAGACGGCGTTCAGTACGAGGTATGGGCATTTCGAGTTCACGGTCATGCCGTTTGGACTGACAAATGCGCCATCGGTGTTTATGGATCTGATGAACAGGACGTTCAGAGATTTCCTGGATCGCTTTGTGATCGTCTTTATTGACGATATTTTGGTATATTCGCAGTGCGAAGAAGACCACTTCAAGCATTTGCATTTGGTGTTGGAGACTTTGAGGAGGAATGAGCTTTACGCAAAGTTCTCCAAGTGCGAGTTCTGGCTACCCTCGGTAGCGTTCCTTGGTCATATAGTGAGTGGGGAAGGTGTAGCAGTGGATCCGGCGAAGATTGTTGCGATACGGGAGTGGCCTGCGTTATCTTCTGTCGCGGAAGTCCGTAGTTTTCTCGGGCTTGCCGGATATTACAGGCGCTTCGTAGAGAACTTCTCGCGGGTAGCGTTACCTCTCACGAAGTTGACGAGGAAGGATCAGAAATTCTTGTGGACGCAAGAGTGCGTGCAAGCTTTCGAGGAGCTAAAGAGGCGGTTGACCACGGCGCCAGTGCTTAGTTCGCCGAGTGGGACCGAGAGCCTTGAGGTGTATAGCGACGCTTTGGGTAGTGGCTTGGGCTGCGTGTTGTTGCAGCATGGAAGTGTGATCGCGTATGGATCGCGTCAGCTGAAAGTGCATGAAAGAAATTATCCGGTGCACGACTTGGAGTTGGCTGCCGTGATTTTTGCACTTAAGTTGTTGAGGCACTACCTATACGGAGTAAGGGTCGACATATACACCGATCACAAGAGCCTAAAATACTTGTTGGATCAAAAGGATCTCAATATGAGGCAGAGGAGGTGGATGGAGTTCCTGGGGGACTACACTTTCAAGATACATTATGTACCCGGGAAGGGCAACGCAGTTGCGGATGCGCTGAGCCGCAGGGCTCCCGCCCAAGCCAACTGGTTGTCGGTGCATGATGAGCGGCTAGTACGGGAGTTGGAGAAGCTTGAGATCTGTTGCGTTGACAAGCAGTCGAGCGCCAAGGCAATGTTAAACTGGACAGAGGTGCAGTATGACTTGGCTGACCGGGTTCGGCAGGCATTGGAGTTGGACGACTCCATGAAGGAGCTTTTGGAGGCCGCTCTGGAGGGGTCAAATCCCCAGTTCTCGGTAGAAGATGGGTTATTAAGGAAGGATCATCGTTTGTGCGTCCCAAGTGGGGGCAACCTCCGGGCGGAGTTGATGTACGAGGCTCATCATACCAAGTACTCAATCCACCCAGGGAGCACGAAGATGTATCGTGATCTTAAAAAGTTGTTTTGGTGGCCGGGACTTAAGAAAGATGTGGCGTTGTACGTGGCTAAATGCCAAACGTGTGCCTTGGTGAAGGCGGAGTGCCAAAAGCCAGGAGGATTTCTGAAATCCTTGCCTATACCGGAGTGGAAATTCGATGATATATCTATGGACTTTGTGCACGGGTTGCCAAGGTCGCAGAAGGGGAACGACGCCATCTGGGTGATCGTAGATCGACTAACCAAAGTGTCGCATTTCATTCCGCATAGGAAGGATGATCCTGTGGAGAGATTGGCAAAATTGTATGTCGACAATATTGTTAGGCTGCATGGTGTGCCCCGTAGCATTGTGAGTGATCGCGATGGGCGGTTCACGTCAAATGATTGGAGGTTGGTGCAGCAGATGTTGGGAACAAAGTTAAAGTTCAGCACAGCTTTCCATCCGCAGACGGATGGGCAGACCGAGAGGGTCAATAGAACGATGGAGGACATGCTCCGCATGTGTGTTCTAGACTTCGGGAAGCATTGGGAAGACCACCTTTATTTGGTGGAGTTCGCGTACAACAACAGCTACCAAGCGAGTATACAAATGGCGCCCTTCGAGGCCCTGTATGGTAGGAAGTGTCGCACGCCGTTATCGTGGCTTGAAGCGAGAGCAGACAATGCGCGAGGAGTACCCCGAGTTGTTCCCCTCAGGTACTCGTTATGTTTATGTTTTTGTGTAGTCTCTGTTCTTAATTTCGGGACGAAATTCTCTTAAGGGGGAGGGAGTTGTAAGACCCCAACCTCGGAGTTGATCGCGGGGCGATCAATCAACGCTTTTGGAGGTCTGAACAGGGGCACACGGCCAGGCACACGGCCGTGTGCCTACCCGTGTTCAGTGGTTTTGTGCAGTCTCGAGTCAGAGAAGTACACGGCCTGAGACACACGGCCGTGTCTCAAGCCGTGTGTGGGGCACACGGCCTCGAACACGGCCGTGTTCGAAGCCGTTTTCTGGAAGCCCGACGATCGTCCTGAAGCTCCAGGTAACACGGCCTGTGGCACACGGCCGTGTCAGGACCCGTGTCGATCGGCGAATGAACTACACGGCCAGGCACACGGCCGTGTGCCAACCCGTGTTCGGCCCAGATTTTGTTATTTTGGATCTAATCTCGGCCGTTCATTCCCTTGGATCTGGATCCGACGGTGGGGGCTGCTCCTGGGGGGTTATTAGCCGGGAAATGGGGGGAGAAACCCTCATTTTCATCTTGAGTTCTCTTTCTACATCCTAGAGAGAGAGGAGAGCTCCATTGGTGGTGTGAGGCCAAAATCCGGCCGCCGGAGGAGGTTCGAAGCTCCAAATCGCGATCCGAGCCCAGATCCGCGGAGGCGACGACGTTGCGAAGCTTTCTAACCGCGTAGTTTGCGATGGCGCCGCGGAAAAGCGCAAGGGTAACGATTCTTTATCTTGGGCATGTGAAGCCCTCTTTTCCTTGCATAGGGAGCCCGCTCTCGCGAGTGAGCGAAGAGTTGGAGCGCTCCTTGGGGTAGATATGTGAAGTCCCCCTTGTGTAGAGTCCGTATGCGTAAACGGACATAGGCATTGTGTGTGAAGCCTATTCGGACGTGTTGGTCCGAATCGGTGATGTTGCATTGCATTTGAACCGGGCAAGACTCCGGATGTTTGGGTGTTTTCGGGTTTTTCTACGTGGTAGATTGCGTCAGGGAATCTTAGAGATTAACTCTAAGGTGCACCCGGAAAACTGGGCAAAAGCGGGTTTTGCCAACACGGAGGCCGGGGAGCCAACGTGAACATAACTGGGTTATGTGATTTTGTAGCGGAAACGGGACTCGGTGAGTCTTGACCTGCGCATATGGCTTAAATTGCCGTTGCGGTATGAGCACGGGTCAAGCGGAACCGTACCCGGTCTATGTCGTTCGGTAGGACCGTTGGCATGGACGAGGGTTTTCGGCGGTCTATGGCTTAAATTGTCGTGACCAAGGCTAAGGAGACAAATTGCTCATATGGATGACCGTCCTAGAGGCGGTGGTGGAGCGGGAACGTCTATGGCTTGAATTGACGTGACGTTGGCCGGTTCGCCGAGAATGTGCCCTGAGTGCACGGGGTGTGTGGCCGTGCGAGCCTACGCCTGTGGTGATGTGCAATTACCTTTTATAAATGCCTATACTAATAAAGTGCAGGGAAAGAGCATCCCCGCCCCGATTGTGGGGGCGGGATCGTTATAATTTGGTCAGCATTGCTGACCGTTGCTATTGTTTGCCACCGGGCGGTGGTTTGTTGCTTGCAGGTGCTGCGGAGCCGAGCGGGAAATAGCGGGCTAAAGCCCTTGTTGCTGTGCCGGCCCTCGAAGGCCTAATTTGTTATGTTTTTCCCGTTCATTCATGTATGGCCGGCCTGCGAGCCGAGGTCTGAAAACACTATTTTTGTTAAGTGAACAATGTAAGGCCTTAAGGCCAGTTCTCTTTTATGTATGTACTCATTCCTGGGTTGTAGTGGACATTCATGCTTTGTGGCAGGGTTCTTATCTTTTTGCAACTTAATTAAATTGCTTCCGCTAGGTGTTGTGTAGGACGCTCTGATTGGTTGTATGGTTTCAACGCGTAACCAACCGGTCTGTCCGTAGTATATGGCGTCGGGCCCCGGCCGGACCTACTGCTATATGCTATGTGACGGATAGGGGTGTTACACTGATGATAAGTATTTGCAACAGAACTTTATTAATCTGTTGTGGTGTTCCAGTGTGTTGTGTTGTGAATAACTTCTTTTAAGTTATTATATATGCAAATATAAATTTTTGTAGTACAATAAATTTATGAGTTCATTTATTAAATGCAATTTTGTGAAATTATCAGTTCAGTTTTGGGGTTATTTATATGCTTCTATTTCAAACACTTCTAGTGATTTCCAAACATTCCATTATATGTTACGCTCAACATCCTTTGACGGCATTGACGTTTTTTTTTTAAAAAGTCGCACTTTTTTTACAACAGTTTTAAAGTGTTGCCTTTATAGCTTTTGACAACGTTTATAATTATAACGGTACATGTCAACAGTTCTAAAATGTTGCAATAGGTCAACCACAAAAATGTTGTCTATTTTAAGGGTTTAGGCAACAGTTTTTGTATAGTGTTGCCTAAAGGTATGAAAACTGTTGCCTTAGATTTTTGGCAACACGCCTATTTGAGACACCCCTATGACAACATTTTTTGATGTTTTGGCAACACTTTTCAGTTTTAGGCAACAGTTTTCAAGTGTTGCTAAAGGCCGGAAATGGTGTAGTGGAGGGTGCACCAGACACGTACGATCCGTGGCGAGAATCTGAGATCTGGACTGCAATCCGCCTTGCGGACGCACAAGGTTCACCGAACCTTCAACGTCAAAGTCCGACGTTCAACTGCACCACCACCGGAGAACAACACCGCCACCGGAGAACAATGCCACCACCAGAGAGAAAACTCTGTCGAGGCTAACTGCACATGCGCACATCGTTGACACCACGTCTCTCCACTCCAAAGAACGTCCATTGCAACGCCGGCGACAAACTCTAACAAGCCCGACGGCAACTCCCTCGCTCAACGCCGGCGACTACCTCCTCCAAGACCAGCGACAACACCCAAGGCCAACGGCCTCTCCGTGTGAACGAGCGAGAGCGAGAGAGGAGAGAGGGGCGGATCTTCTCTTTAAGATGGCTCCTCCAAACCTTCAGGAGGACAGCTCCAGGCGGTTCTCACAAAAAATACGGCTCCTCCTTGTTTTTTTTCTCACGGTGGTGCATTGCCTTTTAATTTCCAAGGCCCGATCAAAAAAGGAAGAAAATTATTTTTTCCCCTTCCCAATCAAATCATGGGAGGAACAATCAATGGGAAAAAATAATTTTTCTTTTCTTTTCTAATTGTGGCAAGGATTCGAAACAATCCAAAACGACAACAGAAAGGCGCACACGGGAGCCCACAACGGGGGAGGGGGAATGAAAGAGAGAGAAAATCCATGTAAGGATTTTCTGGGCCAGAAGTAAGTTCAAATGAAGGAGAATTGTGGTTTATTTATAGATTTCAAGAAGGGCGACCCGGTAATTTCTTCCGATAACTATCGGACGGACGAATAGAAATGCCCGAAATAGGGCACGCGAATCACGATTTGTATGAAAATGACGAAACTGCCCCCGGGCGGTTATAACCAATCAAAATATCCAATAGCTCCTCCCGCGAGAGGAGGAGTGATCCGGCGAGGCCGGCGGCGGGGAGGGACCTGCGGCCGGGGCGAGGCGGCCCGTGGCCAAGGCCGGGGGACAAAACTATCGCCATTTTTGGGCGGACAGCAGGTCACCCCAACCAAGCGGCCAAAGGGCTGCCCGATTTGGGGAGGCCTTGCCCCAGGCGAGCAAAATCGCCGCCCATTTTGGGCGGCGAGCAGGTCTCCCCAACCGGGCGACCAAGGCAGGGCAAAACCACGACCCATCTTGGGCGGCAAGCTGGTCGCCCCAACAGGGCGGCCAAAGGGCCGCCCGATTTGGGCGCCCCTGCCCTTAGAGGGGCACCGACGGCGCCGGGCGCATAGGTCGCCCCCCTGATAGGACAGCGGGGAGGTCGCGCCCTCACCGGGGGCGCCAGCGGAGGCGGGCGTCTCGCGAGGCCGAGGGACCGCCGGTCCGGGGAAATTGGGTCAGGGCGTCTACGCCACGTGCGCTTACCCCCGGGTGGTTACACCCCCAGGAGTGAGGGGTTATTCTGATAACCGCACCACATGCCTGAGGTAGAGCTAGTGCTTTCAAAGAGGACCCGTCAATGCTGATCATGATAAAAGGGTAAAGGCTAAAAGCCATGTGGAGTTTCACTGGGGTTTGCTGCTAACAGTATGTGAAGCAAGTTAACAAAAATTTACAACACTTACTCTAAATTTATTTGCTTGATAATATTATTTATGTTAAGCAGATAAGCTATTTGTTTATTGCTTAATAAATATATAATATAAATGGAATTCCCAAAATTGATGCCATTTGTAACTCGCTTTGCTCTAGAAGACAATGGCTCTGCGCGTCGTGTTTTTACTCTAATGAGTTTGGGCAAAAATGTCACCTGCATAGAAAGCATGTTTTGATGTCCGGCAAGACACCAAAAAAAACCGTGAAATTTAATGGGCAAGGCTGGCAGCGTATAGTACATTCTCCATCAAAATGGGGCTGCGTATAGTTCATTCTAGCTTAGCACGTGCCGAAGAACCGTTCACAATCCTTTGCATGGCAGGTACAGACATTTACAATAATTACAGTCCTCATCCTATCAAGTATGGATGGGGATTCTTGACATTTGGGACTAAACGTAGGAGTTCATTTCGGCTCCGTTTGGGAGGACTTATTTATCTAAGAGTATTGAAAATAAAATAAATAGGCTCTTACCCGTTTGATGGTATGGGCCTGGAAATATCACCTGAGCCTCCTTGCCAAAACATTGAGGCATTGGTCAATCTCTCTAGGTTGGGGGTATTAGGACTCCGCATCCTTTAACACCTGTCTTAGTTAATAGATCAGCAACTGCCTCTTCCCTTCCTCCCAAACTAGCATAGAGCTTACAACTCCGACTCTACTCCAACTCTGATTGGACCGCAAAGTTTTGAAGGAGGGCAAACATTTCTCTACTGATCGGGAAAGGAAACGACTAAGCCCTACAACTCTCCCTATAAGCTGTTGCACTCCCTTGATGTCTCGAAGCGTCTTCATTTCTAGAATAGGCTTGACATTTCCGGATTGTGTTCCGCCTCATTTGGAACAAAGTGAACCAAAAACTTCTCCTTCATGGCTCCAAAACACATTTGGCCTGGTTAAGATTATTCATCTTATACCTTCAAAGAGTGGAAAATTTCTGTGATGTCCTTCAGATGTTCCCTCTGTTAAAAATCTGAATCGTGAAGTGTAGAGTATCCATTTGCCTTCAAATGGAGAGGATCCTGATTCGTAGAACTAGACTATTGAACGCTGCTTAAGATTCCTTTGGGTGGGCAGACTTCGCACGACACAGATTTTGTGTCCCCTATTTAGCGGGCTTTATCAGATTTCTGCGGTTTTCGACATCTCGCCTCATCAGATGATGAAATTTGTTCCCGGGCTTCGGTTAGAGATCGCGGTATGAGATTTACGGGATATTGGCACATGACGTTAAATTCAAATTAATGAATATTTCTAAACTGTCTAAGGTTTGTCAGCTAATGTTTATTTGCTCATTTTGGGACCGCTCCGGCAATCTCTCAGATATCATACTACTTCGCTGGAGTTTTTCTTCCTCAGTACTACTGCTCATCCTCAAAAATGAGCGACATGCGGGTGTATCGTCGTGTCGGGGCACTGTCGTGCTCAAAGTACTGTCGCACGGGACTGAAGCCCCCCCCCCCCCTCAGTGCACTGTCACGGTTGGAATACTATCGTTCTTGTCATAGGCGGATCTATGTACAGTCACGCCCGGGCAGGTGCTTGGATGCGATTTTAGGAAAGTTTCTGGCGGAGCGCTATCCCCTCTTTTCCGGCGACCTAGGGTCTGTTTGTTTTAGCTCTGGCGGCTGGAAAAGCTCTTTTCCAGCCGCCAGAGCTAAATTTGACCGTTTGTTTATGCAGCTCTTTGGGAGCAGCTTTTCATAATAAGCTGAAAAAGCCGCTCTTTGGAAATCCGCCCTTCCCCCGCTTTCTGCTCTCCCAAATCGCGGACGAGAGCGATATTTCTCCCCCAAAAATCGCGAAATTTCTCCCGCATCGCCGACCTTCTTCGGCCGACGACATTCTTCCGCAGCGGCCCGGCCTCCCCATCCCTAGCAGCGGCCGCCAATCTTCTCTCCGGATAGCCAGGTGTTCTTCCGCAGCGGCGTCGACGATTCCGCAGCGGCCGACGACATTCTTCCGCAGCCCTAGCAGCGGCCGACGATCTATGCCCTAGCCGCGTCGACGAATCCCGACCCAGCATCATCGCCTCCGGCCGACGATCGGGGGTATGATCGTTTCTCACAGCTTCTTCTCCGACTCAGGCTAGCTGTTCTCCGGTTGTGTGCTCCTTCCTCTCCGACGGCCTAGCGATTTCACAGGCTAGCTGTTCTCCGGTTGTGATCTCTTCTCACAGCATCATCGCCTCTCGCCTTGTTCGTGTTCCCCCCATCTGCAGCATCTCCGCCAGCAGGTATACCTTCCTTCCCCTTCCAATTTTTTTGGTTATTAAGGGTTGGATTGTTTTGGTTTATGGTAATGCTCAAGATGTTGAATTTGTGTGTACTGTGTGTGTATATGCGTATGTGTTGTATGTGTTGTGTGTGTGCATTGACTGTGTTGTGTGTGTGTGTGTGCATTGATTGTGTTGTGTGTGTGTGTGTGCATTGATTGTGTTGTGTGTGTGTGTACATTGATTGTGTTGTGTGTGTGTGTGTGTGTGTGTGTGTGTTTGTGTTGTGTGTCTGTTGTGTGTGTGTGCATTGACTGTGTTGTGTGTGATTGTGTATTTGTGTAATATATTGTGTATGTGTGGTTGTGTATTTCTATATTTATTGTGTATGTGTGATTGTGTGTTTGTTGTGTGTGTAAAATGATTGTGTGTGTGGGGGGGGGGAGGTATGATGTGTGATTGTGTGTTTGTTTTATAGTGTATGAATGTTTTATATTGTGTATTTGTTGTGTGTATGAGTGTGAATGTTGTATATTGTTTATTTGTTGTGTGTATGAATGTGTGTGGTTGTGTAATATTGTGTGTGTGTGAGTGTGTATGTGTGTGTTTGTGTTATTGTGTATGTGGTGTGTATGTGTGGTTGTACCAATTTTTATTTATTAAGTATTTGTTTTGATTAGTAATTTTTAAATAGCATAATGGGCAAACCGAAGGAAGGAGGAATCCAAGCGAGTTGGGAGTCAGGTGAGGTGATGTTGTTTTGTGATCTCTGCATAAAAGAGATTGGTCTTGGGAATCGTCCCACCACCCACTTTAGCAAAGAAGGGTGGACAAACTTGATTGCGGGGTTTAAAGAACGAACCGGGAAGAGCTATGATCGACTGCAAATGAAAAATAAATGGGATCATTTGAAGAAGGATTGGAAGTTGTGGAAGGAGCTGAAACATGGCGAGACTGGATTAGGTTGGGATCCAGAGAAGAGAACTATTGCTGCATCAGAAGAATGGTGGGCAGATAAGATTAAGGTCAGCCCAATTTCATCTTTACATTCTAATGCTGTCTTTTTACCTTCGATTGATTTTAAAAGGGATTAGATCGCTTCTGTTACTCTCGATTGATGTTATAAAGCCTATTGACCGTCAGTTCAGAGATATTCCCGCTGAGATACGGTATGATTCTCGTTACATGCCATTTTTCAAGGATTGTGTTGGTGCCATTGACGGTACACATGTTGATGCGAGGATACCCGTTGAAGATCAAGTACGATACATAGGACGTCATGGCACGACGACACAAAATGTAATGGCAGTATGTGATTTTAACATGTGTTTTACATTTGCTCTTGCTGGATGGGAGGGAACTGCTCATGATAGTCGCATCTTCGCGCGTGCTTTGTCGGACGATAGATTACAGTTTCCGCATCCCCCACAAGGTATACTAATCAATATGTTTACATTCAGTCAATTAGCCCTTATTTGATAATGTTTAACAGTTTAACAGAGCAAATAATTGCAGGTAAATATTATTTGGTGGATGCTGGATACCCGTTAAAGACGGGTTATTTGAAGCCGTATCCAGAAACAAGGTATCACTTATCAGACTTTGTCCGTGGGAGTCGACCTGTTCAAGGCAGGCACGAACATTTCAATAAGGCGCACTCATCTCTTCGTGGAGTTATCGAGCGAACGTTTGGAGTGTGGAAAAAAAAGTGGCACATTTTAAGCAAAATGCCGCAGTACACCTTCAAGAAACAACGCTCCATTGTCCTTGCAACAATGGCCTTACATAACTTCATTCGGAGACATCCATCTCGCTGGGACCCTGAGTTTAATGCTTGTGATGCTGACGAGTCTTCTTTCATTCCCTCAGAGGATGCACACCCTGCGGCAGAGAATGATATTGAAGGCGATATGTATGATGCTGCTGGAGCAGAACATATGTCTACAGTACGAGATATCATTGCCGAAGAAATATACAATGCGCGCAGGTGATCGGAAGGCGAAATATATGATGCTACTGGATTGGATGTTCTCAAGAGTCGCTGCATGTTGGAAGAATATTTATCCTACTTTCTAGAACTATGTAATAAAAGACTAATGTTATGTGTTATTTTGAAATTTTTAGTTTTTAAAAAAACAGCTTCCAAAAGTTGTTTCTCCAAACAGCCAAAATTTGCGCATCCAAACAGTCTGCAGCTTTTCAAAGAGCAGTTCTGCAAATAACAACCAAACAGACTGCAGCTTTTCAAAACAGCTCCCCAGAGATCTATTTTAAAACAGCTCTATCTGGACAGCAGCTTTTCAATCCGCCAGAGCTAAAACAAACAGACCCCTAGAGTTCCGCCTGGAACGCTAAGAGCAAGTAAGTTTTCTCATCTCTAGGTTGGAGTAGGCCCTGCTTTCCACTGGTTTTGTGTCTATTTTGGGGGCTCGTTCCCTCAGTGGCTGTTGCATCAATGAGAAGAAAGGCTAAAGATAGCAAGTTGGCGGGCATCAGTTCGTTGCAAGGCTCCGACGTGAAAAAGCCGACAAAGAGGGTGGCTGCCTCCACGGGTTCGTCTTCGCCAAGTGATGAATACTCTGAAAATGACACTTCCTCCTCTTGGCCAAGCTCTTCAAAACCTATCCAGGAGGACCCTCTTGATACAGGAATGGTGAATGTTGTTATTACTCCAAACTGCACACCTAGTGTTTGATAGATGCCCTGGTGAATGCAGGTGTCTCTCCGCCCACGTCCAATATTGTTATGAAATTATCCGCGATCTCTCGTCATCGTGGAACGCACAACGGATTAACAATAACGTCAATATAAGAGAAAATACAAGTGCAGAAAATAATCAAGCACACACAAATACAGACGACACAAAAATTACGTGGTTCAGAGAAAAACTCCTACATCCACGGTGAGCGCGCCAGAGAAGATCCACTATAATCTGAGATAAAGTACAGATGAAGAAACAAGAACAATATAAAATGGAGTGCCAAAGTTTAGAACTCGCCGACGAACAAGATATCTTCGGCCTCAGACTTCTCACTCCTTCAAGGATTCGCAGCAGCAGCCCGACCACAACAAACAGAGAGCTCCTAAACAGAAAGTCGAACACAATGATCGGCCCTAGAGGCTGCACCTCCTACACGCGCCTTAAGAAGCTTCTCCTCCTTCGCGCAACCGAAAGCACGGCTGTTTTTTCCGAGGTCAGAACAGGGACGACGGCTCTTTCTCCCCTTTGTGATCTGTCTTCTGTTGCTTTGCCCTAGAATAGAACCGGAACAAAACACCTGTAAATATATGTATATGTATATAGTAAGATGAGAGCCAACTGAATCGCCAGGTTCAAGACGGGGTGGCACCAAATCACAACAATCTACACCTCGACGCCCCTTCCATTGCATGCTCCACCTCGACGCTTGGATTTTCTTCCAAAAGAAATACCCCCTCTCCCTGGGGTCACCACGATCAGCAGATACAAATGTGAACGAGTAGAGGCAGTGCTTGAACTTGACTCCAGTCAGGGGCTTTGTCAACATATCAGCAACGTTGTCCTCCGTAGACACCTTCAGTAACTAAATCTCGCCTCCTCCAACGAACTCTCTAAGCTTGTGATATCACACATCAATGTGTTTTGTCCTTGCATGATAGATCGGGTCCTTGACAAGACAAATAGCACTATGACTGTCACAATGCAGTTTCACCGATTCATGAGAAACTCTAAGTTATTTGATGAGACCCCTGAGCCAAATAGCTTCTTTAGCAGCCTCCACCGAAGCAATATACTCTACCTCTATCGTGGATACATCAACTATGTCCTGAAGAGTGGTTTTCCAACTTATATGACCTCCACCTAGAAGAAATATGTAGCCAGAAGTAGATCTTCTCATATTGAGGTTGTCTGCGTAGTCAGAATCAATGAAACCCTCTAAAGCTCCAGCAACTTTGCCCATTTTAAAGAGTAAGCCGACGTATAGTATTCTGTTCAAATACCTCATAATCTCTAGAATTAGCCATGGATTTGTCATGTATCAGCTAACAGTACTAACTGCCTAAGAAATATCTGGTTACATGCATATCATCACGTACATCAAACATCCTACCTCACTGGCATACAACACCCTGAGCATCTTCTGGCATTCCTCCTCGGTGTCTGGACACTATTGTGAAGACGATTTAAACTGTTGTCTCAGAGGAATCATAACAGCTTTAAATTCCATCATATTGAACTTTTTCAATACCTTCTGAATGTAGTCAGTCTAAGAAAGCCACAACATGCCTCGGTTTCTGTCTCGTTTGATCTCCATCCCAAGGATCTTCTGAGCATGACCAAGATCTTTCATCTCAAATTCAGCATTCAATTTCTACTTCAGTATTTGAATCTCGCTGGCTGACTTGCAGACAATCAACATGTCATCGACGTAGCGCAACAGAATCAGAATATTGCCATATACGAGAAATCAGTAGTAGACACAATTATCGTACTGGCTCTTGTTGTAACCGTGTGATATCATGAAAGTGTCAAACCTGTTATACCACATTCTTGGAGTCTGCTTCAAACTATAAAGAGACCTCTTCAGCTTGCACACTTTTTTCTCATCATCGGATCAAATGAACCCCACAAGCTGTAGTATATAGATCTCCTCCTCTAGGCTGCCATGAAGAAAAGCAGTATTCACGTCCATCTGCTCCAGATCTATGTCCCACATAGCTACCATGATAAGTAGCACCCGAATGGAACAGTGTTTCACCATCGGTGAGAAGATTTCATCAAAGTCGACTCCCTTCTTCTGCGTGAACCCATTAACTACAAATCTGGCTTTATATCTCCACTGATCTTCCCCTGATGTGGAATTTCCTAAACACTCATTTGGAACTGATTGCCTTAGCCCCTTTAGGCATACTAACAAAATCTCAAGTCTTATTCTTCTGAAGGGATTACATCTCTTCTACCATAACAGCTTTCTACTGAGAACTGTCTCTGCTCTCTATAGGTTCTCAGTAAAAACAAGGATTTGAGGAGATCACCTGAAAAGTGTATGCTACAGTGTCTTGTAGCCTGAGAGGCAGTCTGACCTCTCTTCTTGTCTTTCCTCTAGCAATCAAGTATGACTCCGCTTCAACAGGTTGAACAACATTTACCTCCTCCGAGTCGGAGGAATCATCATGATAGTCTACTTTGGCACTTCCATCCAGCTCCACCTCCACTTGTGAGTCTGGAGTCTTCTCCGCCTCTTTAACTTGAGACTGAGACTTCTTTAGCATATAAGCCTCATCAAAGACGACGTCGCGCTTCTGCTCGACCTTCTTGATTCAGGATTCCACAGCTTGAAACCTTTAGTGTTGGACTTCTGTCCTAGATAGATGCACCTCTTGGATTTAACATTCAGCTTTGTCCTTTCTGAATACTGCATCAAAGTGTAGACAAGGCATCCAAAAATATGAATATCAGAATAATCAACCGGTTTACCTGACCAAACTTCTTGTGGAGAATTCAGATCTAGTGACATTGATGGAGATCGATTCACTAGATAACAAGTAGTATTGATGGCTTCGGTCCAGAAAGATTTGGGTAAATCAGCGAACATTCGCATGCACCGAGCTATTTCCAGCTTTGGTCTGTTCATCCTCTCTGCAACCCCATTCTGTTATGGTGTACTTTGTATGGTGAGATGCTGAGTGATGCCTTCCGGACTGCAGTATGCATAAAACTCTGCTGAGGTGTATTTACTGATATTATTAGATTTGAGGTGTTTCACCTTCTGCATGTTCTAACTTTTCACTATGGTCTCTTAGATCTTGAATTTCTTGAATACTGCAGACTTGTGCTTGAGAAAGTAGATCCAGACCTTTTTTGAGAAATTGTCGATGAAGGTCACAAAATACTTGGCACCTCCAAGTGATAGATTTGGGGCTTGGCCCCAAATATCTGAGTGTACATACTCTAAGATCTTCTTGCTGCATGCTCGATGTCACAAATTTTACTTTACACTATTTATCGAGGATACACGTCTTGCATAAGTCAAGCTTACACGTTTTTACTCCTTTCAGCAGCCCTTTCTTATGCAGCTCCAGCAGCCCTCTCTCGCTCATGTGGCCAAGCCTGGCATGCCACAACAAAGAGGAATCCTCATCTGTCGACGTAGAAACTGCTGCATCTCCAGCTATTGTAGTGTCAATCAGTCTATAGAGAGTACCAACATGTTCGCTTTTCATCTCCACTAGAGCGCCTTTTTTGACTTTCAAGTAGCCATCATCACCAATATAGGATTAACTGAATGCCTCCAATGTCCCTAAAGAAATCAGGATCTTTCTTAAATCGGGCATGTATCTATCATCTGTAAGCATCCCGACGGTTCCATTGAACATCTTGATTCTGATGCTACCAATCCCCATCGTTCTGCACTCTGAGTTATTCCCCATCAGAACACGCTCGCAATCGCATTGCCTGAAGTTATGAAATTACTCTATGTTCGGGCACATGTGATATGAGCATCCAGTATCCATGATCCAAGCATCTGTGGTTTCGAGACTGGGTGAGACATAAATAACGTCAGCATCATTCTCATTATAGGATGTCACCACAGCCTGTTGTGGCTCTTGTGTCCTCTCCTTCAGCTTCTTCTATGGGCAGTTATTTTTCCAGTATTCCTCTTTCTTGCAGTAATGACACCTGTTATTTCTACCTCTAGACTTAGTCCTCAGTCTGTTTTTCTTCTTACCATCTACTTATGACCAGGTCATTGCTCTTCACAAATAGACCCTCACCGGTTCTAGAACTGATTTGCTTCTTGTATCATTCGATAACAACGTAGTCATCACCTTTTCCATCTTCAGGATGTCCTTCCCATAAAGGATCACAGTGACCTGGTGATCAAAAGACTTTTGCAATGAAGACAGCAGAAGAAGAGTCTGGTCTTCTTCTTCAACTTTATCATGCATACTGTGTAACTGAGAGATAAGCTTATTGAATACGTTTTTGTGCTCCAGCAATTGAGTACCTTCAGAAATCCTCAAACTATATAACTGCTTCTTGATATGGAGCTTATTCGTGAGTGATTTAGACATATAAAGCGCATCCAATTTCTTCCATAGATCTGATGTAGTCTCAACGTCGACTATATTATACATCACTTCGTTTGCTAGACACAACTGAATTGTGTTAATGACCTTCAGATCCAATTCTTCTCATTCGTCTCCATCTTTCCCGGACTTCTCCTTGCCAAAAAGTGTCTTATGGAGATTTTGCTGAACGAGTACTGCCTTGATCCGTTTCTGCCATGAACAAAAAACGATCTTGTCATCATACTTAAGAATCTCAAATTTTTCCGCCATCGCGTTGCTTAGGGTTTTCCGAGAACCAAAACCTCGATTTGATACCAATTGTTATGAAATTATCTGCAATCTTTCGTCACTGTAAAATGCGCAACAAATTAACAATAAGGGAATATAAGAGGAAAACAAATACAGAAAATAACCATGCACACACAAACGCAGATGACACAAAAATTACGTGGTTTGGACTTTGGAGAGAAGCTCTTACATCCACAGTGAGAACACCAGAGAAGATCCACTGTAATCAGAGATAAAGTACAAATGATGAAATAAGAACAATATAACATGGAGTGCCAAAGTTTAGAACTCGCCAGCTATCAAGATATCATCGGCCTTAGACTTCTCGCTCCTTCTAGGATTCGCAACAGCAAGCCGGCCGCAATAACCAAAAAGCTCCTAAACAGAAGGCCAAACACAATGATCGACCCTAGAGCTTGCAGAGACGGAACCAGGAGAACAACACAAAGATCGCCGGAAAGCGATGCACCTCCTACGCGCACCTGAAGAAGCTTCTCCTCCTTCGCGCACCTAAAAGCACGACTGCTTTTTGCAAGGTCAGAACATGGACGTCGACTCTTTCTCCCCTTTGCGATCTACCTTCCGCTGCTTTGCCCTAGAACAAAACCGGAACAAAACACCTGTAAATATATGTATATGTATATACTAAGATGAGAGCCAACTGAACCGCCCGGTTCAAGAGGGGGCGACACCAAATCACAACACAATATGGCAATTGCAAGCCCATTAAACCATGCCCAAGTGAAGGCAGGTTTTTCGACGATGTTTTTCTACTTTCAAACTGACGGGGTTCCCCTAGAGTGGGTTCGACCAAGCCGCGGAGCCGCTAAGCATGGTCCAAGCCGCCGGCAGCGTTCGTGCAGGTTTCTAAGCACGAGGTCGTCTTCCGTTAGCCCGCCCGGACGGTTGCTAGAGTTGCGAGCGCGCACCCCCAACTGCGTGAGCCGCCGCCGCCGCCCGTAGTCCATCATGTGTATTCTCCACCGTCTAATCACGCTCCGACGATCGCCATCGTCGGTTACGTGGGTAGGCACCCACGTAACCGCCTGCATGATCCCCCGTAATGGGGAAAGTGTGTTGCCAAATATAGAATTGGTCTGCGTTTAATATAAATTGTAAAATTAATGTGCATATTAAAACATAGTCCCGTAAAAATAATTATAATATTTCGACCTATTAATAGCGATCATGGTGGTTATAGGCTGCGGATAACCGTGTAACCTCCATAACCACCCATGAAGCCTATAAATATGACCCCAGATCCCCCTTTAATTCATTCTCCCCTTCATCGGAAAATCCTCCTACGGATTTTCTCTCTCCTTCCTCCTTCATCTCCTTCTTCTTCTTCGAAGATCTTCAAGCGCTTCTTGAAGATCTCCTTCGTCTTCGACACCTCCTTCGAAGATCTTCATCTTCTTTGTCCGGAAAATTTTCCTACGTATTTTATCTCTCCTCCATTTCTCTTCCATGCACGCTCCTGTGCGCCCCGCCGCCCGTCGTGCATCATTTGTATTCTCTGCCGTCCGATCACGCTCCCGCGGTCGCCGCTGTCGGTTAAGTAGGTAACCACCTACGTAACCGCCCGCATGATCCTCAGTAATTGGGAAAGTGTGTTGCCAAATATAGAATTGGACTGCGTTTAATAAAATTGTAAAACTAATGTGTATATTAAACCATAGTCCCGTGAAAATAATTATAATATTCCGACCTATTAATAGCGATCATAGTGGTTATGGGCTGCGGATAACCGCGTAACCTCCATAACCACTCATGAAGCCTATAAATAGGATCTCAGGTCCTCTTTAATTCATTCTCTTATTCATTGGGAAATCATTCGATGTATTTTCTCTCTCTTTACTCCATCTCCTCCTTCTTCGAAGATCTTTAAGCGCTTCTTGAACATCTCCTTCGTCTTCGACATCACATTCGAAGATCTTTATCTTCTTTGTTTGGGAAATCCTCCTACGGATTTTATCTCTCTTCCATTTCTCTTCTTTGCACGCTTCTGCGCGCGTCGCGTTCCTTGCGCGGTCCCGCGCGCGTCCTCTTTCCTGCGCACTCTCTGCCAACAAGCGCTCCACACGCTCTCCTTCAACAAGCGCCACACACGCTCTCCACCAACAAGCGCTCTGTGCACTCTCCTCCAGCAAGCGCCCCACGCGCTTTCCATCAGCCAGCTCTCCGCACGCTCTGCCGTCAAGTCCGCCCCAAACACACCTCTGTGTGTTCCGCTCTCAATAATGCTACAAGTATTCAGTGCCTACAGCTCAGCAACAAGCCCACTAAGCGTCAACAAATCAACAGTTCTCGTCTCCTCCAAGTACAACAAGAGACAAATCCAAAGAGGATATGACGCTCCCGACGCGTCGCACGAGCTTCCAAGTCCCAGACATCAGAGCGAGTACAACAAGTTGCCCCCGCATCCAGGAATTATTAGAAGACTCCAGAATACAACGAGCGCATCGCTCCCCACAACACACGAGGAAATAATTAGCCCCGTGAGCGGTGGTCTGTCACCCTCCAGGTTCTCTCTCTCTCTCCCTAATAATTGTAACGAGAGGCGGTCTGTCGCCCTCGAGTTCTTGAAAAAGACTTGTAACAACACTCAGATCTAGTGAATGTTTGGTCGACACAGATCCAGCCACGTGGTTTTTCACCTCTTTTCGGGGTTTTCCACGTCAAAAAAAATATCTTGTCAGCTTTCTATTTTCATAGACTGTGTGCGCGCTCGACCGCTCCGTGGGCTAAGACGGTCAAATTTGGGCCGGTTTAGGAGCGCCGACTTAGATTGCAACACAAAAGATCACGAAACAATGATTTTCCGAGGATAAAGAGAAGGTTGGGATGATGTTAAGGATTGTAAGGACTCCTGTAATTCTTCTCCATTTTCCCCAAATTTGTCTCTATCCCTCTCCCCCCTGCTTATTCTTATAGGTTTTGTTGCTACGACGTAGGATCAATACAAAGTAATTGATAGTTTGATTGTCGGTACAATGAAGTAGAAGGTAATAAAGTATCCCCCATATTTTCTTTTGATTTTTTCGAAATTTCAGCGACTCCTTCCTGTCAAAGAATTTTATTTTAGAATTTAGATAGCCGATTATTATTTTTTACTTTATGTTTTTGAAAAATCTGATCTAACTTTCACATATATGAGCTCTTATATATAATGTTTATTATTATTATTATTATTTTTAATTCTCATGCTAAGCAGAAATCCTAATTCCATCACTAACACTCTAGTGGCGGAGCCATGTCAGTAATATTAATAGATATGCGAGAATGTTGGTTAACACTAAACGATGATTTATTATAGAATTACTATTTATTAATGGGGTGTGAATTTCGAATAATGGTTTGTATTTAATATTTATTTTGTTTATATATTTAAGCGGACTTTCGCAAAATAAATTACATAGTTATGGGGCTTGAGGCGGAGCCAAGCCCGCGCTTAGGTTTTTGATGTGTTCGTAAAAACCCTAGATGCCTGGAGCCTTCAGTATTCTGCAATCTCCATTTCTATCCAGAACGAGGAAGAAGAGGAAAGGAAGAAGAAGAAGCATCTCCAATTCGCGTCCCTCTAAAACCATCACCATCCAAATCGAAACAAATGGAAACGAAGAGGAAGAAGAGGAAGAAGAGGAAGCAGAACTGGGATTTAAGCTGAAGCCCTCGTCTTCCTTCCAAGACCACAGGCTCATCCAACCTTTGGGAAACCTCCTCCTTCTCGATCCATCTTCCAATATCCGCAATCCCGGTCTCGGCAACCTCCGAATTCTGTCCGACGAGCTTCTCCTCGACGTCCTCGGCCTGCTCGGCGGCCGCGATCTCGGAATCCTTTCGTCGGTGAGCAAATCCCTCTACGTGTTCTCCACACACGAGCCTCTCTGGCGGAACCTCGTCCTAGATCATCTTAACGGCGAGTTTCTGTTTTCGGGCTCATGGAGATCTACCTACATTTCATCCATCTATCCCCAATTCTTCCCGCCCTCCGCCGGGCCGTCGACGCTCCGCATCAGAAACTTCTACTCCGACCATCTTTTCCAGAGCTGGCTCTGCGCCAACTTGGAAATGAAGCCCGAGTGGCTCGCGAGGGACAATATCGAGCGGAGACGAAATCTGTCCCTAGAGGAATTTGTAAGTCGCTTCGAGGATCTCAACAAGCCGATCCTGCTTGAGGGATGCCTGGATCTTTGGCCGGCAATGGAGAAGTGGAGCAGGGAAAGCTTGGTTCAGATTTGTGGGGATGTTAAGTTTGCAGTGGGACCTGTTGAGATGACGATGGAGAAGTACTTCAGATATGCAGAGTCCGCCACGGAGGAGCGGCCATTGTATCTATTCGATCCGAAGTTTGCGGAGAAGATAACTGAGCTTGGTTCAGACTATGATGTCCCTGAATACTTCAAGGAGGATCTTTTTTCAGTGTTAGGGAAGGAGAGACCCGATTACCGGTGGATTATCATTGGCCCGGCCGGCTCCGGTTCTTCGTTTCATGTGGATCCCAACTCCACTTCTGCGTGGAATGCGGTAATCAGAGGGTCGAAGAAATGGGTGATGTTTCCGCCGGAGGTTGTGCCGCCGGGAGTTCATCCAAGCCCCGATGGATCCGAGGTTGCTTGCCCTGTGTCTATAATGGAGTGGTTTATGAACTTTTATGGGGCTTCTATGAATTGGAAGAAGAGGCCAATTGAGTGTGTTTGTAAGGCAGGTGAGGTAGTTTTTGTGCCCAATGGATGGTGGCATCTTGTGATCAATCTTGAGGACTCAATTGCCATCACACAGAATTATGTGAGCAGGTATGCTTCATGTTCTAATTGTACTTTTTTTTTTCTTCAAGTTTGTGCTATTTTTTTATTCATGGGAATAATTACCAAAACTTCCCCGGAAGTTAGCATAATTACAGATTGAACCCCTCTTATTATTGAAATTACAAAAACCTCACCTGAATGTTACAAAAACATAGCATTTATCTCCTTTGAAGTTCAACATCTATGCACAAAATTAATTTGATATAGGGGATGCCTCAGCCTCATTAGTTTGATTTTTGCTTGCTCTTTTTTGTGTGCCTCTAAGATTCCTTTGGGGTGTTAGATCACAAAATGGTATGTTTTTTTTGCCTTTTTTGTATATTCTGTTGGCAGTTATATGTATCTAGCCTCTAAGATTCCTTTGGCTGTTAGATCACAAAATGATATATTATTTTTCTTTTTGTATATTCTGTTGGCAGTTATATGTATCTATATATAGTTACACAATGCATGGTAAGCTACACACAACATAATAATCTAGACACACTTATACTCTTTTATAAGTTAGATCATAGACAGCATATATTAATATGCCCAATTTGCTACGACTAAAATTCAGTTGTATTTCTATAAGAGGCTTCATAATTCTCCCTCCTGTATCTCCCTGAATCCTCCAATTTTTCTATATGTGATAGTAATTTGGAGTTCTAATCTATTGTACATTACTAACTTGCATGTCAAGTACATACTTCCTCGGAGATAAGCAAATTGCTTTCTTGGACCGTTCCACCTCATGCCCAAGAAATACCTAAGGCTGTCATAATCATTCATCTGAATTGCCCCTTGAATATTTTTTTTTCGAATCTCTTATGCATCCATCATTATCTCCAGTAATAACCATGCGATCTCCATAAATAACACACGAGAGTTATGCACGTCTATGTGATGATAATGAATAATTAAATAATCATTGTAACACCTCTGTAGATCAAATCCTATCACAACCTCTGCAAAATTTTCAAGGCACGCTCTTGGTGATTGATTTTCAAGGCACGCTCTTTTATAAGTTATGCACGCTGCCGGCCTCTGCCCTTACCATGCGGTCTCAACTACGTGTTCGTCTGTAGTCTCCGCTTGCTCTCTTGCCGGCTTCTTCTTCTGCTGTGCCGACACTGCTGTGCGGATTGCCTCTCTCCTTAACCGCTGCTCTTTGCTTCCTCAGTATTATCGTGCGGACTGCTCCTCTACCCGCTCTGCTGCTAACCGCAACTTCGTTGCCAGACCGCCCTCATTGCTTTTCTCCTTAATCGTTGCTCTCTGCTTCCTCACTACTTGTCGCGCGGATTGCTTCTCTACCCGTTGTGTTTGTCGCGCGGACTGCTCCTCTACCCGCTATTCTCGTCGCGTGGATTGCCCCTCTACCCGCTGTGCCGCTAACCGCAACTTCGTTGTCAGGCCACCCTCTTCTCTTGCTACAATGGACTCCACGACAGCCTCCTCTCTTCCTGCTCGAGCTGCTGCCCTCTCTCCCGAAGTTTGTGATGAGCTTCGGATCACCACCATCTCTCTCAGTGAGAAGCACAACTTTGTGGAGCGGTTGCATTCTTTTCTTCGTGTTCTATAAACTAAAAGTCTTCTTCATCACCTTACCCGAGACGTTCCCATTGATCATACTAATGAATGATTGCGTGATGAAGACCGGGTCCACTCTTGGATCCTCAATTCAATGGACACCGAACCCTACCGCATGACCATGAATCATGAGACGACCAAGATAGTGTGGAAGGAGCTTCACTCTCTTTACTCTGGCAGAGACTGTTTGTTACATCTGTTTGATATCATCTCTGCGCTTCAAGCTTTGGATCCCAGAACAACAGGTGATTTGACATCTTTCGTTGCCAAGGCCAAAAATCTGGTTGAGGCATGGATACAACATCAGTCTCCCTACACGGATCTTGCTACACAAAGGACGCAAAAGGAAGCTGTTGGGATAGTCATGATGATGGCCCGAGTTCCTCCTCACCTACACAGTGTTCGGGCTCAGATTCTTTCCTCCACCACGCCCTCCCTGTCAGATGTCTGCTCTATGTTGCTTAAAGTCACACCTCCTTCTGAGGCCCCTACAAATTTTTCACCAACTCTCCTTCAACATCCACTCTTACCCACTTCTGCTCCAACTCGAGGAGGCCTCCACATGTCTCAGGGACGAGGACGTACTGGGCGCTCCGGTTTCAAATGTACTTATTGTGGTCGAGAGGGACATCTTGAAGCTACATGCTACCGTAAACATGGTCTGCCTCCACACCTCGCTGCTTCTACTACAGTTGCTCCTCCTCCTACATGTGCTCCACAGGATTCTGATTCTTCTACCCGCCAAGATATCAATGCTCTCCGCACCCACATGCTACCGCAAACATGGTCTGCCTCCACACCTCGCTGCTTCTACTACAGTTGCTCCTCCTACATGTGCTCCATAGGATTCTGATTCTTCTACCCGCCAAGATATCAATGCTCTCCGCACCCAGTTTCAACAACTCCAAGGTGTCATCAGTCGCTCATCTGGCTCGGTAGCGTCTTTTTCTTAAGGTATATCTTCTCTCCCATAACCTCCACTGGATCGTGGATTCAGGTGCTACTCACCACATTACATCACAGAGACCACCGCAGTATATACAGTCTGCTTATCCCAAGTTCATCATTGTTGTCAATGACGGCACCACTCCGGTTGTTGGGGCGGCTAATCTTCGGCTTACTCCTACTCTCCCTCTCTCCTCAGTTCTCCATGTTCCGGGATCGCCCTTCAATTTGTTATCAGTTAGTCATCTTTCTTAGGAACTTTACTATTGTATAACGTTTTCTCCTTCCTCTTTTGTTGTGCAGGATCGCCACACACAGAGTATCATTGGTAAAGGGCGGCTGTCGAATGAGCTGTATCTCTTGGATATTCCACCCACCATCCTCTCTGTTGTCTCCACTGTTGACTGACATCGCCGCCTTAGGCATGCTCCCCTCCCGAATCTCAAGAAGGCTCTTCTTGATGTCTCCCTACAAGAGTTTACTTGTGAATCATGTATCTACGGCAAACAATATCGTATTTCTTTTCCTCCTACATGTACTCGGAGTGATACTCCGTTCTCTTTAGTTCATTCTGATATCTGGGGCCCCCTATAAAGTTCCCAATATTTTTGACTATCGATATTTTATCATCTTTATTGATGATTACTCACGTATCACTTGGTTATATTTACTACATGATCGTACTAAACTAACATCGGTTTTTCGTACTTTTCTAACTGAGACGCGTACGCAATTTTCCACTATGCTAAAAATCATTCGCACTGATAATGTTCGTGAATATACTGGTCGTACCTTCTCCAATTTATGCACCGAGTTTGACATCGTACATCAAACCTTGTCTGCTTATACCCCCCAGCAAAATGGTGTGACCGAGCGGAAAAATCGTCACCTCCTTGATATCGCCCGATCCCTTATGTTTCAAATGCAGATGCCCACAGAATATTGAAATTTTGCGGTCTCTACTGCCTGTCATCTCATCAACCGCATGCCTTCGGGCTTCGTCCGTACCGAAATAATGCGCTCACTCACACACAAGTGCCTGCAATGAAATCTCATTCACTCAAGAAACAAGTTCAACCTCTGTTTTGTTTTCCACTCTCCTGGGTAGCATTTCACACACACACAGTAATACAAATTCTTCTTTTCAGAATCTAACAGAACACAAACATAAACTCTTCAACAACTCTCCAACAACAATTCAAGGAACACAAACAGCAAGCCCGAACCGAAATCAATTAATCATTCACCTACTACATGATTCACTTGCGGAAGCAATGAAGCAGCTCAAACAGGAAATCAAAAAAATGCAAACAGCAATCTCCTCTCATGGAAACCAAACTCAGCATTTGATTCCCTCAAACTCAATGTTCAATCACTCCAATATCAACTCAATACATTCATCAATCATTGAAAAAAACATTCAACATCGACTCCCCTTTTATAGGGTTACAATGAAAAAAAAACAAATAACCTCTGCGTGTGAAGGATCAGCCATGGCGGAGCTCCATCTTGGCTTATGGACAGTTGCAAAAGCTGCTGGGAATGGAGCATCGTGGCAGCGGAATGGAGTTTGGAGGCCGCGCGACGTGGGGAGCGGTGGGATCGTGAGTAGTCATCGTGCAGGAGCTTTCTCCTGGTGCATCGCCGAAGTCGGACGGATCGCGACTTGAAGCCCCTTGCGCCTGCATTCCGGATCGGGAGAGAGGAAGACCGGGCCAGCTCTTTTAATGCTTCATGGACCGGCTGCTTCAAGGAGGAGTGAACCAGGACTTCTTTTGGGGAGGGTTTTAACACATTACTTTATATATATAGAGAGAGATATTTTCACACAAGAAATTGCACAATTACATAAATGCAAAATAACAAAAATGCAAAAATGACACAAATAATGAAATAGAAAACTCAGGGCAGTAGAGGTCCGGTCAGGTGCGGCGTCGGGTACTTTTGCGACATCCAATCGGGGCTGGTCTCCACCACAAAGGGCTCTGTTTCAATTGCAATGATTTGTTTGTGTCAGGCCATCGTTGCAAATGACTTTTTGGATTGAGATGGACAACCCCTCCGATGACAACAACAATCCGAAAACGGAGGCACCTGAGATCTCCGTCCATGCCATTGCGGGTCGTCAAGGGAGCTATATGATCCAAATCCCCATCACCCTCGTGGGAAAGCCTCTCATCGCCCTTATGGATTCCGACAGTACACACAACTTCATCCGCCACACGAAAGATGCCCGTCTCCGCCCGCCAATCACAACCCATCGCCAAATTCAGGTCTTGGTCGCGAATGGACATAGTATGCCATGTTTTGTCCTATGTCGCCGGGTGTCCTTGGTGGTTCACAACCGCAACTTTGCGGTGGATCTATTGGTTGTCGACCTTGAAGGCTTCGATGTCGTGTTGGTTGTTTGTTGGCTCCACACCTTGGGTCTGATTACATAGGACTTCAACAACTTGGTCATGCAGTGGTATCACGACACCGAACAAGTTGAATGGCACGGTCTAGCCCCACCCACCAGCCCACAATCTTTCCTCCTACAGTGTCTGAATGCCACGCACCCTGGCCGTCCCGACCACTCATCGCAAGATCTCCGCCTCCTTTTGCAGGAATTTGGGGACACTTTTACCATTCCAGCTACGCTACTACTACACCGCTCGTAGGATCACCGCATTTGTCTCCTTCCGGGGGCTGCCCCCGTGGCAATGCGTCCATACTGCTACCCATTTCTCCAGAAAGGTGAGATTGAATGGCAATGCTCCTCCATGCTACAACAAGGGCTGATTCGCCGGAGAGTCTCTCCATTCTCATCCCCGACTCTCCTTGTTCATAAGAAAGATAACACATGACGCTTTTGCGTCGACTACCAGGAACTCAACGGCAAAACAATTAAAGACAAGTCTCCTATTCCCGTGGTCGAAGAACTCCTCGATGAGTTGCATGGCCCGCGTTTCTTTTCCAAATTGGATTTGTATTCTGGCTACCATCAGGTTCGTATGGTCGTCACAGACGTGGAAAAATGGCGTTCTGAACTAATCATGGGCGCTTTGAGTTCCTCGTCACGTCGTTCGGCCTGACGAACGCGCCTTCCATCTTTCAATCACTCATGAACGAGATATTCCAATTCTTCTTCCGTAAGTTTGTACTTGTATTTTTTGACGATATTCTGATATATAGCAATTCATGGTCTGAGCTTCTTCATCACATTCGCAAAGTCCTTAGTCCTTACCCTGCTTCGCCACCATCACCTAGTCCTCAAGGAACCAAAATGCTCTTTCGGGCAAACCAACGTCACTTATCTAAGACATGTGGTTCACGAACATGTGGTGTCAGCGGATCTAGATAAACTTCACGACGTCGCCTCTTGGTCGGTGCTCTAGTTGCAGCGTGATCTTTGTGCCTTTTAGGAACTCACGTGCTACTACCGCAGATTTATCCGTGGCTACAGCTCAATAGCCGAGCCCCTCCCCGTTCTTCTGCGCCGCACCACATTCATTTGGGCTGAAGCCGCCCAGGCAGCCTTCACCGAACTTCATGCCGCCCCCGTCTCCGCTCCGGATTTACAATTATCTAATTTCCAAGAACCCTTTCATATTGAATGTGATGCCTCAGCACAGAGTTGCGAAGCGGTTCTCCAACAACATGGACACCCACTAGCTTATTTCAGTCGATGCATCGCTCTTCACCACCGCAAGCTACCCGCCTTCGAACAGGAGCTGATTGGCCTAGCCAAGGCTGTGCAGCATTGACGCCCGTACTTATGAGGATGTTCCTTCGTTGTGCGTATCGACCACTACAATTTAAAGTATCTCTTGGAGCAGCGCCTGACAATAGTACCGCAACAGGGGGGTTCGACTTCACGATGGAATATAAAGCAGGTGTCTTAAATCGTGTCGTAGATGCTCTATCACGGTGCCACTCCGACGACACTGTCGCCCTCGACGCTATCTCCGGCCCTGCAGCCACTCTATTAGATTCCATTCGGGCAGACATCATGCATACTTCAGCCCTCACCGAACTGCTCCAACGAGCCAAGGACGGCCTCCTACCACCCACTTGGACTGCGCATCAAGGGCTCATTCTTTATCACAGACAGGTCTATCTACCGCCAACGTCACCCTACATCACCTCCATCCTGGAAAACACCCACAACTGTGCCCATGCAGGTGTTCACAAAACCATCCATCCCATCCGCGCCGAGTTCTATTGGAAAGGGCTACACCACCACATCCAAGATTTCATTGTCCAGTGCTCCACTTGATAGCAACAAAAAATCTCCCACCTTCTACCCGCCGGCCTCCTGCATCCTTTACCGGTGCCGACACAAATCTGGGGGGACGTTTCTATGGATTTCGTGGAGGGCCTCCCACGCACTAAGGGGAAATCCATGTTGATGGTGGTCTTGCACCGCTTCTCTAAAGGTGCCCATTCTATTCCTTTGGCGCGTCCTCTAGTGGTCGAACGGGTGGCCCAAGTTTTCTTCACGGACATCTTCCGCCTGCATGGGTTGTCGGAAAACATCGTGCCCGATCGTGACAAAGTGTTCACAAGTTGTTTCTGGAAGGAACTCTTCACCTTGAGCGGGACAAATTGGCTTTTTCCTCGACGTATCATCCACAATCGGATGGCCAAACAGAGGTTGCCAACCAGGCGGTGGAGATGTACCTCCGCAGCTTAACGGGTGATCACCCCAAAGACTGGGTCAAATGGATTCTGTGGGTAGAATACTGTCACAACACCTCATATTACTCGGCCCTCCAGGACACCCCATTCTAATTGATTTATGGTTGCGACCCATCCCCGTTGCTCACATACGGGCACGACCTGGCCACATTATCTGCGATCGACCGGGAGCTTCTCGATCGTGATCGTCTCCTAGCAACGGTCTGGGACCACCTGCTTTGCGCTCAACACAGGATGGAGACCACGTACAATCACGGCCACCGAGACGTTTCCTTCGTCATCAATGAGTGGGTGTGGTTCAAACACCGTCCATACTGACAGCTATCACTGCGTACGACGAACACCTCCAACAAATTGAGCCCGCGCTTTTGCGTCCTGTTCCAAATCCTCAGGCGCATTGGCGAGGTCGCCTATCTGCTTTTCCTTCCGCCCGCGACGCGCAGCCTCGATGTATTCTGCGTCTCTTAGCTCAAACGATTCATTGGCGAGCCCCCGGATGCACCCATAGTCGTCTTGCCGCTCAGCTTGAGGACAAGCTGTTTTCCAACGAGAAAGGAGGTATTACGGAACCAACACCGATCAAGGAACCGGATCCACATTGGGGGGGGGGGAACTTATCCCTGGCGCAAAACAGACACAAAGACATGAAGACCCGCATGCACGCAAGTTTCTATCTTCGTCTTAAATCCCTTTTATTTTTTGTACATGTTTTAGATTTTTTATTTATGCGTATTTGGTACCCACGTGTTTAAGCCCAAGTGGGGGGCATGCTACTCTTTTGGTTCATATTCCCATGTGGGGTAACCTTGATGAGGCCGTCATGATTTTTATAGGAAATTGGGGTGCAGTTAGCTCACTCATGTTCCCCACTAACTTAGTGGAATCATGGGTTTGACCTCCGCACGCGCGATCGCCGCTCGCAATCCCTCGCGCACCGATCACACTACGTGTTCAACACTACTAACTTCAAGCCTTGCGTGAGGCGGCCTGTCGTCCACTGAACATAAGTGTACTCTTCCACAAGTTCTTGCCAACATTACTCCGCACGTTCCGCGGCCGTGTTCAATACCCGCATGGTGCCCAGGAGCATTTGTTATCGCCAAAGGATACTAACTTCAAGTCTAGCGTGAGCGGCCTATCGTCCACTGAACATAAGTGTACTCTCTCTCTCATCCCCAATTGTAACGAGTAGCAGACTGTCGCCCTCGATTATGCAACAGAATTTGTAACCCGTAGCTCATAGTGGAGTTTGACCGGCACAGATCCGGTCATGTAATTTTTTACCCAGTTGAGGGGTTTTTCACGCTAAAACTGTCTTTTGTATTTGTTCTCTTATTCTGTGATTGTTTACACGCTCAACCGCTCCCAGGCTAAGACAGTCTAATCTAGACCGGTTTAGGAGCGCCGAGTTTGACCGCAACAAACCTGAAAGGAAGGAGAAAGTATCTTCTCACCCCTCTCTCTCTCATCCCCCTACATAACTCTCTCTGTCATCCCCGCTCTGGAGCCCTACCGCCGAACCCTTCCCTTTCCCCTTCCTGGAGCCCCCGCCACCGCCGTACCCCTCTTCTCGCCGCCAGCCCTAGAGGAGTGCTACTTCCCCTGTCGTTGCACGAGGTCGCAAACCGGGGCACATAACACTTATCTTTCCTCGGGAATGCCCCTGCTCAGGAGCAGCAACAGAACCCCCTGCCAATCCTTCATCTCTCCCAAAGTAGAAGGGCTCTCCACATTAACATCAATACTATCCGCCACCGGAAGCAAGAGCAACGTGTAAGAAGAACTTCATGTCACAAATCTGTAGCAATAACAAGTAGAAGTTCTCTATAAATGATTTGACCCCTCTGATTGATGATTTAGCATGATCACAAACATTCATGGCTCCGTGCAGTCAAACTTGGAGAATTTAACTATTTAGTATGAAATCTTTGCTTATAACTTTGATCTGAAAGAACTCTCTTGGGATGAATTTTTTTCTTTTTTCAGGAGGAATCTTTTAAACGTTCTAGATTTTTTGAAGAGGCCAAATGCGAGCGAGCTCGTCTCCGGGACTGCAGATCGAGTGAATTTACACGACAAGTTTAGAGCTTCAATTGAAGCTGCTTTTCCTGGGACAATTGATCAGCTTGCCGCCATAGCCAAGGAGAAAATGGCTCGGAGTAAGAAGCTGAACTTCTGGGAATCCGCCACTGATGCCTGCACCGGAGGATTCAGGTTCTCTCTAAACTGATTGTTTTCAGCTTTAGAGAACATGAATATCCTTCATTTATCTGTCATTATTTAAACGTTTTGGTTCAGATCCTGCTTGATTGAAGAGTTTTTTTCAATTGCTAATACTACAGTTCTCATGTAGATAGATTGGGTAAAATTTTGACAATTATAAGGTATTTTCCTTTGGAAAAATTCTTTCATGATATAGGGGTTTATAATTTAGGGGCAGTTGATTCCCCGCACCTATGCTGCACCGACACGGGACACGCGATACGACACGACACGACACGCGACTCGTCAATTCTCAAAAAATGCAATATGCTGACACGCTGGGACACGTATATTAAATATTCATTTTTTATAATTATAAAAATCCTAAAATATTTAACAAAAAATAAAAAAATTAACAATTAACAAATATTTAAATAAATTAAGTCATGTTTAAATATCACTCATCAAATATTCAAATGAAAACTTAACAAATGATCAAAAAATGATAAAACATTAACACATTATTATTATATATCATCAGTAAAAATAATGGATTCTGTTAGAATTTATATTAAGTTTATTGGGTTTTGGTGTGCGTTTAGCCATGTATTATCCCCTCTCTATATAAGGGGGAGTTTATTTTGTTCTAAAGTAATGAATGAAACCCTAATTCCAACATGGTATCAGAGCCCGCGTGAACCCGCACGCCTTCCGCCGTTCGCTCGCCTGCTCGCGCCCGCTTCCGCCTCCCGCCGCCCGTTCGCCGCCAGATCGCCGCCGTTTGCCTTCCGCCGCCCGTTCGCCGCCTCTCTCTCTCTCTCTCGCCTCCTTTCCCTCTCTCTCTCCCTTCCTCCGGTCCCCGTATGTTACCCGCCGGGGTTATGGAGTAACCGGTGGGATTTCTCCTGTTTGTTTACCTTCCAATGGTCCGATTGCGCCGAAATTCTGGGAAAAGTTTCGCTTTCCTCTCCTTATGATCACCCTTGATCCTTGTTTGTTTCCGCTTCAGTTTTTTTTTCGGCGATTCAGATCTACTTTTTCCCTCTCCGTTGTCTTTTTCCGTCGGGTTTCTACTCCCGGAAGTTCAGATCTATGATGTCCTAAGGCCTTCTCGTCCGGTGGACCGTTCTTCTTCGTTGGTGCCATGTCAGAAGTTGATTCGGGCGCTTCTGGTGCCTCTGTGCCCCCCGCTGGATCTACCCGGGTTGGCTCCGATCACAGTTTCTCTCAGCTTACTACGATTCGTCTGGATGACACAAACTATCTCTCTTGGTCCCGCTCTATTACTCTGGCCTTAAAGAGTCGGCGTCTCTTTGGCTATGTTAGTGGCGACACTCCTGCGCCTGCTCGTACCTCTGCAACCTGGTCTCAATGGGACTCTGAAAACTCGCTGGTCATGTCTTGGCTCATCAATTCCATGCAGGAGTCCATTGCTCGGAATTACCTCTTCCTCGACACTGCTGCAGACATCTGGAAACGGGCTGAATCTACTTACTCCCGCAAAGGGAATGCGGCTCAAATCTACCATCTTCGCCGACAGTTATTTCATCTTCGTCAGGGAGACCGTCCTCCTTCTGCCTACTATTTGGAGTTTACCCAACTCTACCAGGAGTATGACCATTTTGAGTCACTTGCAATGGTCTGTGATGCTGATGCCCTCCTGTTAAGGGCTCGTGATGATCGCAACAGGGTGTTCGAATTTCTCCAGGGGCTTCACCGCGACTTCGATCAGATTACTGTGCAGGTTTTGGGACGCGTTCCCATTCCTTCCTTGCCTGAGGTCTTTAGCATTATTCAGCATGAGTTTGATCGTAGACAGTCCTGGAACATGACCACCACTCCTGAGGGTTCAGCTTTGGTTGCTCACCCTACAACCACTGGTAGCAGGGCCTCTCGGGACTTCAAGCCTCGTGCCACGGATAAAGATCATCTCACGTGCGATTATTGTGGCAAGCCCCGTCATACCCGAGATACCTGTTACAGCTTGCATGGCTTCCCTCCCGGATTTTCTTCTCGAGGCGGCTCTTCTTCCCGTGGGGGACGTGGTCGTGGACGCACTTCTGGCCGTTCACCTCATTCTGCCCATCTGACCGAGATTCCTGAGAGCAGCCCTCCGGGTCTTCTTGGACCACCTCCTGCAGCTATGTCCTCTTTTTCTGCTGATGAGATGCAGACTCTTCGCCGCCTGATGCAGGGCCTTCTTACTGAGCCGGTTACTGCTTCTTCGTCATCTGCTCTTGCCCATTCAGGTATCTCAGGTGCTCACTCTGCTACAACTGGATCTTCTCCCCATTGGATTATTGACTCCGGAGCTACTGATCATATGACTGGATCGGCCTCAGGTTTTGTGTCTTATTCCCCTTTCTCTGGTCGGGATAAAGTGAGTATTGCTGATGGATCTTTTTCCACCATTGCCGGGAAAGGATCCATACCGTGTTCCTCTCTCACATTATCTTCTGTCCTCCATGTTCCAAATTTCACCCGCAGTTTACTTTCTGTTAGCCAGTTGACTACTTCTCTTCAATGCTCAGTCACCTTTTTTCCTACTTATTGTGTTTTTCAGGATCTGAAGACGGGGAAGGCGATTGGGTCTGGTAGCTTGCAGGATGGCTTGTACGTGTTTGACCCCTCCAACGGGTCTCCCTCTCCGCACGCTCTTCATGCCACCCAGTCATCCCAGCTGCTCACCTGGCATCAGCGTCTTGGCCATCCTTCCGTTTCCACTATGCAGCGACTTTTATCTACTTTTCCTTCTAGTTGTTTCAAAAATTTTGTGTGTGATGTATGTGCTGTTGCAAAACATCATCGTCTACCTGTTAATCATGTTTCGTTACCTAGTACTATTTCTTTCCATATTGTTCATACTGATGTGTGGGGGCCTTGCTCTATTGGCTCTATTTCTGGATGTCACTGGTTTATTTCCTTTATTGATTGCTTTTCTCGAACGACATGGGTTTACCTCATGAAACATAAAGATGAAGCTTTTTCTATTTTTCAACGCTTCCATAAAATGGTTTCTACTCAATTCTCTGCATCCATAAAAATCTTACGCAGTGACAATGGTAGAGAGTATATCAACTCTACCTTTGACCACTACCTTACCACTCATGGAATTATTCATCAAACCTCCTGTGCTCATTTCCCGTCACAGAATGGGGTGGCCGAGCGAAAGAACCGTCACTTGTTGGATGTTACCAGGTGCCTCTTACTTACTATGCATCTCCCCAAGTTCTATTGGGGGGATGCTGTCCTTACCGCTGCTTATCTCATCAATCGGTTGCCCTCTCCTGTACTTGGTAACCAAACTCCACTCACCACCTTAGGAGTTTCTCCGACCTCCTCTCTTCCTCCTCGCATATTTGGAAGTACGTGCTTTGTCCACATTCCCTCTCCTGGGCGGTCCAAACTCGACCCCCGCGCCCTCAAGTGTGTATTCATTGGTTATTCCCCTACTCAAAAGGGGTATAAATGTTATCACCCTCCTACTCGTCGGACACTCGTGTCTGCTGACGTTACTTTTCGTGATACTACTCCTTATTATGCTCCCTCACTTCAGGGGGAGTCTGATGTTGAAGTGAGTCCTCCTACCTTCTCTCTGCCGATACCTCCCGTTATCTCTTCACCTCCGCCTACTTGTCCCTTACAGGTTTACACCCGACGGAAAAAAGGTCAGAACACAACGGCTAACCCCATGCTCACAGACCCTATGCCACCTCCGTCAGAAGATCTCTCCCTCCATGAAGGTATCCGATTGAGCACTCAACACCCTATATCTCAATATGTTTCCTATGATGCGCTGACTCCTTCTTATAAAGGGTTTGTGTCGTCCCTTGCTTCGGTCTCTATTCCATCTACCTGGCAGGAGGCACTTGAACATCCTGAGTGGAAAAGGGCAATGGTAGAAGAAATGACAGCCTTGGAGAAGAACAATACTTGGGATTTAACCACCCTTCCACATGGGAAGAAAACAGTTGGGTGCAAGTGGGTCTTTGCGGTCAAACAAAATTCCAAAGGCATAGTGGAACGTTTCAAGGCAAGATTAGTGGCGAGAGGGTATACTCAAACTCTTGACATCGACTATCAAGAAACCTTTGCTCCGGTGGCAAAAATGAACTCTATTCGAGTCCTGCTGTCATGTGCTGCATGCAAGGGTTGGGATCTCATCCAATTGGATGTTAAAAATGCCTTTCTTCATGACAATTTGGAAGAGGAAGTGTATATGTCTCTTCCACCCGGTTTTATCTCTCAAGGTTCAGATGGAAAAGTCTGCAAATTGAAGAAGGCTCTCTACGGCCTGAAACAATCCCCAAGGGCGTGGTTTGGACGGTTCCATAGTGCTATGGTCTCCCTGGGGTACAAACAAAGTCATGCTGATCATACTCTGTTTATCAAAAAGAGGGCCAACATGATAACAATTTTAATAGTCTATGTGGATGACATTGTTATTACAGGGGATGACATTGATGAAGTAAAAGCCTTAAAGAAACACTTAGCACAAGAATTTGAAGTGAAAGATCTTGGCAAACTGAAGTATTTTCTGGGTATTGAAGTTGCCAGATCCAAGAATGGAATTCACATATCTCAACGGAAGTACATTCTTGATCTCTTAGAACAAACGGGTCTGAGTGGGTGTAGACCTGCTGACACTCCCATGGAGGTTAACCACAATCTTGGGAAAAATGATGGCGATCTTATAGAAGATGTTAAAGGCTATCAAAGACTTGTAGGGAGATTGATCTACCTGTCTCATACTAGACCGGACATTGCTTACGCCGTTGGAGTTGTGAGTCAATACATGCACTCTCCGAGGGCCAGACATCTCGATGCTGCTCATCGGATCTTGAGATACTTGAAAACTTCACCTGGAAGAGGAATTCTTTTCACCTCTAATTCTGACCTGAAGATCGAGGTTTATACTGATGCTGACTGGGCAGGAAGTGTTGAAGATAGACGATCCACGTCTGGGTATTGTTCGTTTATTGGGGGGAATCTTGTCACTTGGAGAAGCAAGAAGCAACAAGTCGTCTCCAGGTCCAGTGCTGAGGCAGAATTTCGTGCCATGGCTCATGGCATTTGTGAAGGACTCTGGCTGCGCTCCCTCATGAGTGATCTGGGGTTGAGTGAAACTGCTCCTATTCGGCTGTACTGCGACAACAAGGCTGCTATTAGCATTGCCAACAATCCTGTTCAGCATGATCGCACTAAACACATTGAGGTGGACAGACATTTCATTAAGGAGCACATTGAGAGGAAGATCATATGTATTCCCTTTGTTCCCTCAGAGGGCCAACTTGCAGACATTCTTACTAAGAGTCTTGGGGCAAATCTCCACTATGGCTTGATTGACAAGTTGGGCATGAGAAATATAACATGTCCAACTTGAGGGGGAGTGTTAGAATTTATATTAAGTTTATTGGGTTTTGGTGTGCGTTTAGCCATGTATTATCCCCTCTCTATATAAGGGGGAGTTTATTTTGTTCTAAAGTAATGAATGAAACCCTAATTCCAACAGATTCACATGCAACTTTTTTACTCACTTTCAATCTTTCTTTTTTTAGAGAAAATATCTACGTCACTAGTAGATCCACTTTCACTACTTGAAATGCTAGAAAGGGGTAAAGACACTTCCAAGACAAATTGTCACCTGCTTCACCATGAGTAGCTAACTTAGGGGCACGCGCGTCCGATTGAGCGAGACACGCGTGTCCGATTGAGCGGGACACGCGTGTCCGATTGAGCGGGACACGCGTGTCCGATTGAGCGGGACACGCATGTCCGATTGAGCGGGACACGCGAGTCCCGCGTGAGCCAGCATGTCGGATTTCCGACTCGAGTGTCGGATTTCCGACTCGAGTGTCAGAGAGTGTCGGAGAGTCGGACGAGTGTCGGACTCGCCGACACCGACACGCTGGGCATTTTGAAGTGTCGGTGCTTCATAGCCCCGCACTACAAGAAAAATGGATTTTTGCGGCGCGCGATATGCACTGTGGAAAGTGATTAACGACGCACATACGCTTGGCGCGAAGTTCAACGCTATCGTTAGTACCAATGTATCGATAGCGTGCATAGAGCGTTGTTGATTCCCATATTAATGGCGGACATAACGCGCTGTAGTAAAAGGTAATAACGACGCATAGAAAACCGCTGCGGCAAGTATTTTTAGATAAACCGAAGTTTCCGTAACACACAAAGCAGGCTGCCAATTCCTATATCAGCAGCGTATCATGTGCGTCGCATATTCTTATATTAACAGCGCACCAAGCATGCTGTGGATGTGGTTTTTTATTTTAAAAAAAATTAAAATAGTATGCGAATTCAATTCAACTTGTGTACACAACAACACAGTACTAAAATGTTCAATCTGTGCATGCAACAATACCATAATCAAATTCATTCAACAACACAAGAGCAAGAGAAGAAGCAACATTTCTTCAAAAGCTAATAATACACTAATTTAATAATTCCAGCAAAATTTTAGTTTAACAAACATTTTTTGATAAAATTAGCTAACAATACACAACAGAAGAAGCAACATATCTTCAAAAGAGCAAAATCTTTTTAAAATTATTTTTCAGGACATGTCCTCATATTAACAAATAAGTTAACCTATATATCTAAACATGAGTAGAAATATGTATGTTAACATTGTAGCTTTCGATCGATCCATCAGATTTTCTATTTGCCTCAAAACTGTCAGGATCGTCGTTATACGTCCTTCAAAACCTTGCATAACAAAAACAACATTCAAGCCTTTATCCCACTATAGTGGGGTCGGCTATATGGATCCTTTGTCGCCATTGTGCCATATCTTTTGTCATAATCTCACTAATGCCTAAGTACATGTCTTTCCTTACAGTTTCATTCCAAATCTTTATTGGTCTACTCCTCCCTCTTTTAACATGCATAGTTATTAGACTCTCACAACGCCTAACAGGTGCCTATAATGGTCTCCTTTGTTTGTGTCCAAACCATCTTAGACGAACTTCTCGCATCTTCTCTGCAATTGGTGCTACTCCTGTCTTATCCCTGATACTTTCATTCGTAATTTTATCCAATCTCGTGTGTTCACACATCCACCTAAACATTCTCATCTCCGCAACTCCCATTTTTTGCTAGTGTACACAATTCACTGCCCAACACTCTAAACTATAGAGCATCGCAGGTCTAATTGCAGTACCGTAAAACTTGTCCTTAAGTTTTAGTGGTACTTTACGATCACATAAGATCTCTGACGTGCCTCTCCACTTCAACCAACCTGCTTGGATTCTGTGTCACATCTTTATCAATACCTGTCTTTTTGAACTATCGATCCAAGATATTTAAAACACTCACTACGAGAAATATCTTGATCACCCAACTTAATAACGAAGTTATCGGTCCTTCTTGTATTGCTAAGTTTAAGCTTCATATACTCTGTTTTTGCCCTGCTCAACCTAAAACCCTTCTTTTTAAAAGTATCTCGCCAAGATTCAAGTTTTGCGTTTACACTCTCGCGCGTCTCATCAACCAAAACGGTATCATCCACAAACAATAAACACCAAGGTATTGCTTGTTCGATATGTCTGGTGAGCTCATCTAAGATAAAGGTAAAGAGATAAAGGCTTAAAGCTGAACCTTGATGTAAGCTAACCGTGATAGAGAATTTTTGTGTTGATCTTCCAGATGTCCTCACCCTTATCGCTGAATTTGTATATATATCTTTGATTGTGTCAATATATGATTATATTTACACCTTTTTTCTAAGACTTTCCATAAGATCTCTCTTGGAACTCTATCATAAGCATTCTCAAGATCAATAAACAACATATGCAAATTTTGTTTTCTTTCTCGATAGTTGTCAATGAGTCTCCTCAAGAGATGTATAGCTTCCATGGTCGACCTCCCTGACATGAATCCAAATTGATTATCTGAGATGTTAGTCTCTCGTTTTAATCTTTTTTCTATTACTCGTTCTCATAGTTTCATGGTATAACTCATCAATTTAATTCCTCTGTAATTAACACAATTTTGTATATCCCCTTTATCCTTATACAAAGTATCAAGATACTTTCTCTCAATTGGTCTGGAATTTTCTTTGACTTTAATATCTTATTGAAAAAATATATAAAACACAAAATTCCTTCATTTCTTAAACATTTTCATACTTTGATGGGTATATCGTCTGGTTCAACCGCCTTTCCATTTTTTATCTTATTTAGAACATCTTTTATCTCTGATACTTGTTTTTTGTATATCTCATTTATTCTTATACAAAGTATCTTATTGAAAAAACAATGATAGAGAAAATGATGGAAGTAGTGAATACAATGATTAGGAGAAGGATTAATATTTTATGTCTGCAAGAGAGTAGATGTGTAGGTGAGAAAGCTGAATTTTTAGATAATTTATGTTTTAAATTATGGTACACAGGAAAAAATAAAACAAACAGTGAATTAGGTATTATTGTGGATACTACTTGGAAGAAAAAAATTGTTTGGGTAAGTAGAAAAGATGATAGAATCTTAACTCTTAAAGTGCAATTTTGGGAAAATTTAGATGATTTTGTAAGAAAATTGCCACAGAGAGAGAATATTTTCATAGGAGAAGACTTAAATGGATATATAGGGAAGAAAAATGTAAATTATACAGCCATTCATGAAAATTTTAGATATAAAGAAAAAAATAAAGAATGACGAATTATTTTAGATTTTGTCATAGCACATGAGCTAATTGTGTCAAATATGTTTTTAATAAAGAGGGAAGAATATTTAATTACATTTAAAAGCGGATCAAATAAGTTACAAATTAATTATTTTATGACTCACAAAATGGATAAAATGATTTGTAATGATTGTAAAGTCATATCAGGAGAAAGTTTAACAACACAACATATGTTAGTGGTGTTAAATGTACAAATTAAATATAATAAATTTAAACTAAGAACAAAAATATTACAATAAATTTGGTGGTGGAACTTGAAGATGAAAAAATATATTATTTTCAAGACAGTAGTTATGAAACAACTTGTTGATGACCATTATGTTGATCCTAGTGTCTTATGAGAAGTTCTGTTTTCACATTTAAGGATAAATAGAAAGAACATATTTTGAGTATCAAAAGGTCGTGCGTCATCAAATAAAGAATCTTGGTGGTGTAAAGAGAAAAGGCAAGACAAAGTGAGGGCAAAGAGAGCCAGTAATAAATCATCTTACGCTTGTTGAAATGATGAAAACTTAGATATGTATAAAGTCATCAAAAAAAGTTGAACAAACAATAAATAAAGTAAGAAGTCATGCTTATGAAGAATTTTATAAGCGAATTGTTAAAATAGCCCATGTAAAGGGCCCATTATTGGGCCCATTTATTGCTTTTATATTCTCTCCTCCTTTAGTCCCACATCTTGTATAGGATTTTTCTCCTCTTCTCTTCTCCCTATATATTTGTATTCTCTCCTTGTATTTACATACTAAAGTAATACATACAAGCTTTTGAGCATTCTTAACATGGTATCAGAGCCAGGTTACGATGCCAGCGGTTTCCAGTTTTTTCTAACCGCCCTGTGTCTTTTCTAACCGCGCAGCCCGCTCTTCCTCCTATCCGCTGCGTCTGCGGCCTGACGGTCTGTCCGCTCCTCTCTTATCCGCGCGGCCTCTGCGGACTGCAATCTGTATCCGCTTCTCTTCCTCTCTTCTTTCCTCTCCGTGGTTCCACCCTTCTCTGGCCCTTTTATAGCCTTCTTCTCCTCTGTGCGGTGGGCCCCCCCCCCCCTCTCTACCCGCTGCGGACTCCCCTCTTGTCCGCTGAGCTCTTGCTGCTTGCGGTCTTCCTCGCGGACTCTTCCTATCCGCTGCAAGCTCGTCTTTCTCCTCTTCAGTCCGCTCGCACTTCTCTTCCCGCGGCCTCCTCCTTATCCGCTGCGGTTTCTTGCCTCTCCGCTGCGAGCTCCTCTATATCCGCTGCAAGCTCCGCTTCCCGCCTCTCTCTCCTCGCTTGCGACCTCGCGGTTTCCTTCGCAAGCTGACCGCTGCTAGTTTCACCTTGACCGGGGCGGTCTCCCGTTTGTACCCGCCCTCTGGTCGCGAACTGACTACTCGCTGGTGTCTGGCGTGACCGTGCGGACTGCTGCCTATCCGCATTCTGGTCGTGGTCTCCCTCAGTCGTTCTCGCGGCGGCCTCCCGTTCTTCTCGCGGACGGCTTGTTCTGTTCTCGCTGCGCCTTTTTTTCTCTCTCGCGGCGGACTCCCTATCTTCTCGCGGCGGCCTCCTTTCTTCTCGCGGCGACCTCCCGTTCTGCTCGCCGCGGCCTCCTTCCCTTCTCGCATCTTCCTCGGCTGCCCGCCCGGTCTGTCCGCATGGGCTCTTCCGGCAACTCTTCTGGTTCGACGGCTAGCCCGCCTGCTGACCGCCCGGCCTGTCCGACTACCCTTCCCGAAGTCCGCGATGAGCTGCGCATCACTACCATATCTCTCTCTGGAAAGAAGAACTTCGTCCCTTGGGTGCATTCCGTTCGACGGGTTCTTCAGGCCAAGGGCCTTCTTCCTCACCTAACGCAGGCTCCTCCTACCCCTCCTACCGATGACTGGCTCCGTAATGATGGCCGAGTTCAGACGTGGCTCTTGAACTCTTTAGATGGTGAGCCGTATCAAATGGCTATGTATCATGAGACCGCGAAAGATATGTGGACTGAGCTACACTCCTTATATTCTGGACGGGACAGCCTCCAGCATCTCTACGACATCCTCACTGACCTGTTCTCTCTTGATGCTGGAGGGGCTTCGGATATGACCTCCTTTGTTGCTCGTGCGAAGACTCTTGCTGAAGCATGGATCCAGCATCAGCCGTTCACCAATGATGCTGCTGCTCAACGTGCTCAGAAGGAAGCTGCTTGTACTGCCATCCTTATGGCCCGTCTTCCTCCACACCTTCAGAGCGTTCGTGCTCAGGTCTTGGCCTCTTCTACCACGCCATCATTTTCTGATGTGTGTGCCATGCTTCTCCGTGTTCCAGCTCCTCCCGACACTACGGCTCCTCCGGCCCTTCTTCAACAAGCTCCTCCGCTTCTCCCTTCCCCCCCTCCCTCCACTCGGGGGGGTCGCTCTGGTACTCGCGGACGTGGTCGTGGTGGCCGGGGTCGGCCGAGGTGTTCCTTCTGCGGGAAAGATGGTCATCTCGAGGTCACTTGTTACAAGAGAGTTGGCTATCCTCCACGCCCGACGGCTTCTGTTGCTACTGATGCTGGTCCTCCTGATCTTGAAAGTGTCCGCATTCAGCTCCAGCACCTCCAGGGCCTGCTCAACCCACCGTCTGCCTCCATTGCCTCCGTCTCTAACACAGGTACCGCTTGTCTCTCCACTGGCTTGGGTTGGATTGTGGACTCTGGCGCTACCCATCACATTACTCCACATCAACCGGCCCAGTACCTGAAGTCTTCGTATCCCCAGTCCATTACTGTGGCTAATGGGGCTACTGCCCCCGTCTCCGGCTCGGCAGATCTTTCTCTCACCTCCTCCCTCTCCCTCCGCTCGGCTCTTCATGTCCCGAGTTCCCCGTTCCATTTACTTTCTGTTGGTCGTCTTACTAATGATCTGGATTGTACAGTTTTATTCACTTCTTCTTCTTTTGTTATACAGGATCGGCGGACGCAGACTATCATTGGTAAAGGCCGGCTGCAGAACGGGCTCTACCGTCTCGACCTTTCTCCCACCATCCTCTCATCCGTTTCTTCTACTGATTGGCATCGACGGCTTGGCCATGCCCCTCTACCTATCCTCCAGCGGGCTCTCCCGGATGTTTCCTTTCTTCCTTTTCAGTGTGACTCATGTATCCTCGGAAAGCAAACTCGTTCATCTTTTTCTTCCCATTGTACTCGGAGCGCTGCTCCTTTTGATTTAGTGCATTCAGATATTTGGGGACCATTTAAAATTACTAGTATTTCTGGTTTCCGATATTTTATCACATTTATTGATGATCACTCTCGCACTACTTGGCTATACTTACTCCGTGACCGCTCCGAGCTTCCTCGTGTCTTTCGGGCATTTGTCCTCGAAACTCGTACTCAATTCCACCGGACCATCAAGGCTCTACGAACTGACAATGCCCGTGAGTACACTAGTCACGAATTTACTGCTCTCTGTTCTGAGTTTGGCATTCTTCATCAAACTTCCTGCGCTTACACACCACAACAAAATGGTGTTGCCGAACGCAAGAATCGCCACTTACTCGACGTTGCCCGCTCCCTCATGCTTCAAATGCATGTCCCTAAACCATATTGGAACTTTGCGGTCTCGACCGCTTGCTTTCTTATCAACCGTCTTCCCTCCTCGATTCTCAACTATGCTACTCCGTTTAGCATACTCTTTCCCTCCAATCCGGCCTTTCCTCTCCCACCTCGTGTGTTCGGTTCCACATGCTACGTCCACCGTTTGGGGCCTTCCTTGGATAAGCTAGACCCTCGCGCTACCAAGCAGATCTTTGTTGGCTATTCCCGCACTCAAAAGGGCTACGTATGTTATTCTCCTACTACACGCAAGATCTCCGTTTCTGCGGATATCACTTTCCGCGAAGATCAACCGTTCTTTCCTGCTCCTTCCACCGAACACCTCCCACCCACACCTTCTCCTTCGTCCATCCCCCGTCCCGTGGTTCCTACCATTCCTCCGACTGTCGTTCCCTCTGAACCAACTGCCGTTCCCTCCAAACCACCAGTTATCCGCGTCTACCACCGTCGCCCTTCCACTTCCGTTGCCCCTCTGCCGTCGGTCTCTCCTCTGGATACTCCGTGTCCCGCTGATCAGGTAATGCCCTCCACTGCTCATCCTCTGGCCAACTACGTCTCTCTCCATCGCCTCTCTCCCCATTTACACACTTTGGCTACTTCTCTCTCTTCGGTTGCTATTCCTAATTCTGTGCAGGAGGCGCTTCAACATCCAGGATGGCGAGCGGCCATGGAGGAAGAAATGTCTGCTCTCTGGTCTAACCAGACTTGGTCGGTTGTCTCCCTTCCCCCAGGCAACAAACCGGTTGGGTGCAAGTGGGTGTTTGTCATCAAACATGCTGCGGACGGGACGATTGACCGCCTAAAAGCTCGTCTTGTGGCTAGAGGTTTCACTCAACAGGAAGGGCTCGATTATGAAGAAACGTTCTCTCCGGTAGCGAAACTTAATAGTGTTCGCGTCCTTATCTCTGTGGCTGTTCATCGCCGGTGGCCTCTCTTTCAGCTGGATATTAAGAATGCGTTTTTGAACGGGGATCTCCAGGAAACTGTTTACATGCAACAACCACCCGGGTTTGAGACCACGGGGGAGTCTCAGGTCTGCCATCTTAGAAAGGCTTTATATGGTCTCAAACAATCTCCACGGGCATGGTTTGAGAAATTCAGTAAGGTTCTCCATGAAATTGGCTTCACTCGGAGCTCGGCCGATTTTTCGCTCTTTACTCGTCACCGACCAACAGGAACGGTTATTCTGTTAGTTTATGTCGACGATATTATCATTACTGGAGATGACTCCCAAGGGATACAGGCCGTCAAAATCCATCTGAACTCAGTTTTCCAGACAAAGGATTTGGGGTTTCTTCGCTATTTTCTGGGTCTTGAAATTGCTAGAAGGCCAGATGGGCTCACTCTCTCCCAACGGAAATACTGCCTTGACCTTCTTCATGATGCGGGTCAATCCGGATGCAAGCCAAGTGATACTCCTATGGATGTAAACCACAAACTATGTGCCCAGGCTTCTGACTCCGATCACCTTCTCCAGAACCCTGAATACTATCGACGCCTTGTTGGAAAACTGATATATCTCACAGTTACCAGACCTGATATATCCTTTGCTGTTGGTCTTGTCAGCAGATACATGCACTCTCCTCGAAATTCTCATCTTCAAGCAGTAGAACGAATCCTCAGGTATCTTAAAAACGCTCCTGGCCAGGGACTTGTCTACAAGACCTCCTCTTCTGCTCCTACACTTGTGGCATACTCTGATGCTGATTACGCTGGCTCTCTTGATGACCGGCGATCTACAAGTGGTTTTTGCACGTACCTTGGAGGACATCTTGTTACTTGGCGAAGTAAGAAACAAGCAGTCGTTGCTCGATCTTCAGCTGAGGCTGAGTACCGAGCAATGGCATCTGTTGTATCAGAATTGACATGGCTTGAAAGTCTTCTAACCGATCTGGGTGTAAAATTACCATCACCGGCTCGTCTCCTTTGTGACAGTCAAGCACCCATACACATCGCAAAGAACCCGGTCTTTCATGAAAGAACGAAGCATATTGAGGTTGATTGTCACTTCATCCGGGAAAAGGTTCAAATGAAGAAAATTGACCTAAGCCATGTCCCAGGATCAGAACAAGTTGCGGATGTCTTCACGAAAGCTCTCTCCAAGACGCTCTTCTATCAATGCTTGTCCAAGCTTGGTGCATACGATTTGTACGCTCCAGCTTGCGGGGGAGTGTTAAAATAGCCCATGTAAAGGGCCCATTATTGGGCCCATTTATTGCTTTTATATTCTCTCCTCCTTTAGTCCCACATCTTGTATAGGATTTTTCTCCTCTTCTCTTCTCCCTATATATTTGTATTCTCTCCTTGTATTTACATACTAAAGTAATACATACAAGCTTTTGAGCATTCTTAACACGAATAAATAACAAAGATGAATATCGTGACATATATAAAATTGTTTGAGGTAGAGAAAGAAAGACAAGAGATTTAAGTCAAGTAAAATGCTTAAAAGATTAGACAGATACACTTTTGATGAATGATGTGGATATTAAAGAGCGATAAAAATGATACTTTTATCAATTTTATAATGAAACAAAAGACAATGAGTTGAACTTGAAAGAATTAAGTAAATCAGAGGAATATAAGAATATATCGTTTTATTGTAAAATTACAGTATCAGAGGTAAATGATGATCTAAAGAAGATGAAAAATAGAAAGGTGGTTGGGTTAGACGATATACCCATTAAAGTATGAAAATGTCTATGAAATGAAGAAATATTGTGACTTATATGTTTTTTCTATAAGATACTGATGTCAAAGAAGATGTCAGATCAATGGAGAGAGTTTCTTAGTACCTTTGTATAAGAACAAAAAAGATAGACAAAATTGTATTAATTACAAGAGAATTAAATTGATGTGTCATACTATAAAACAATGAGAATGAGTAATAGAAACATGAGTAAGACGAGAAACTAACATCTCGAAGAATCAATTTGGATTCATGCCAGGACGGTCGACCATGAAAGCTATACATCTCTTAAGGAGACTCATTGACAACTACCGAAAAAGAAAACAAGATTTGCATATGCTGTTTATTGATCTTGAGAAGGCTTATGATAGAGTTCCAAGAGAAATCTTATGGAGAGTCTTAGAAAAGAAAGGTGTAAATATATCATATATTGACACAAAATCAAAGATATGTATACAAATTCAGTGACAAGGGTGCGGACATCTGGAGGATTAACACAGGAATTCCCTATCACTGTTGTTTTAATCAAGGTTCAGCTTTAAGCCTTTATCTCTTTACCCTTATCTTAGATGAGCTCACAAGACATATCCAACAAGTAATACCTTGGTGTTTATTGTTTGTAGATGTAATCGTTTTGGTTGATGAGACGCGCGAGGGTGTAAACGTAAAACTTGAATCTTCGCGAGACACTTTAGAAAAGAAGGGTTTTAGGTTAAGCAGGGCAAAGACGGAGTATATGGAGCTTAAATTTAGCACTACAAGAAGGACGAATGATTTCGTTATTAAGTTGGGTGATCAAGATATTTCCTGTAGTGAGTGTTTTAAATATCTTGGATCGATAGTTTAAAAAGATGAAGGTATTGATAAAGATGTGACCCATAGAATCCAAGCAGGTTGGTTGAAGTGGAGAGGCGCGTCCCGAATCTTATGTGATCGTAAAGTACCATTAAAACTTAAGGGCAAGTTTTACTGTACTACAATTACACCAGCGATGCTCTATGGTTCTGAGTGTTGGGCAGTGAATTGTGTACATGAGCAAAAAATAGGAGTTTCAGAGATGAGAATGCGTTTAGGTGGATGTGTGGACATACGAGACTGAATAAAATTATGAATGAATGTATTGGGGATACGACTAGAGTAGCACCAATTGCAGAGAAGATGCGAGAAGCTCGACTAAGATGGTTTGGACATGTACAAAGGGACATGTACAAAGGAGACCATTAGAGACACCTGTTAGGCGTTGTGAGAGTCTAGTCACTAGGCATGTTAAACAATGGAGGGATAGACCAATAAAGAGTTGGAATGAAACTATAAAGAAAGACATTATGTATTTAGGCATTAGTGAGATTATGACAAAAATTAGGGCACAATGGCGACAAAGGATCCATATAGCCAACCCCACTATAGTGGGATGAAGACTTGAATGTTGTTGTTGTTGTTGTGTGCATAGTTCATACCCTCGTATGAGCTCGTTTTACCTTTGTTTAGCCCTCTTAGGCTTCATTTGGTTTAGCGGCTGTGGGAGGAGCAAGCAGGTCCAAACGGAGCTTTCAAACCGGAGGGAGGGAGGTGGGGGTCGAAACGGAGCGGTGGAGGGGCGTTTCCTCTTTGCTGCAGGTGCAAACGGAGACGGAGTTTCATTTGGTTACCTTCCGTCCGGTGGCGTTTGCTCCAAACGCCACCCGAAAACGTTAAACCAAATGAAGCCTTAGTAGTAGCATCGTTGGAGCCAACTAGGAGCCCGCGCCATCTGTCTCCTCCACCATGCTTCCCGAGGATCCCATGAATGCCAGCAAGTTCTCCCTCTCGCATTGCTTGTGGTCAAAAAGTGCCCGGCCGCACACTATCTTTTCTTGGAGCTAGCCTACCGATCGGCAGATAAATTAATCCATGTTACCATAGACCTCCTCCTACTTAATTCTGCTACACTGACTTACATCTAGATAGTGTCTTTTATGGCTTTTATCATACAAACAAATAACTTTGTTTTCTGTTACTTTGCCTTTGGCGTATCTTAGCTCCATTTATTTATCAAATATTATTCTTTGATCTGGGGACAAAGATATCTCTTGCAGTAAGTGTTCTAAATATTTTGGATTAGTAGTTCAAAAGATGGCGATGCGGCGAGTTTGAGATCTTATTTGATCATAATACCATTAAAACTTAAAGGCAAGTCTTACCATACTACAATTAGACTAGCGATGTTCTACAATTTTGAGTGTTGGGCTGTGAATTGTGTGCATGTGCAAAAAATGAGAGTTGCTGAGATGAGAATGCTTAGGTGGATGTGTGGACACACGTGACTGAATGAAATTAGGAATGAATGCATCAGGGATAAGACGAAAGTGGCACCAATTGTAAAGAAGATACAAGAAGCTCGATTAAGATGGTTCAGGCATGTGCAAATAATATCATTAGAGATATCTCTTAGGCATCGTGAGAGTTTAGCCACTAGATATGTTAAACTGGGAGGGGTAGAACAAAAAAAACTTGAAATGAAACTCTAAGGAAAGTATGACTAAAGATAGGGCGCAATGATGAGAAGTGATTCATATAGCTAACCCCGCTATGGTGGGATAAAGACTATGCGCATTGTTGTTGTTAAACCTAGATATCGACATTTTTGTAAAAGAGATTGTCATATTTCATAGTATTTCTGAAGCACTTCTCCATTTTTATCACAAATCTTCTTTGGAGATTAGATCCCCTCTATATCTATAAAAGTTGTTCAAATCTATATCGTCCTAGGATTGAGCATATTATTCAAAACTCGAAAGTCGCTCGATAATCGCTCGAATATTGAGCTGATTCAGAACCGATTACAATTGATTCTACTCAATTGGAGTTGAAATATGATTCGAATATATCAAATTGATTAAAATATAAAGTATTTATTATATTATTATTATTTTAAAATTTAAAACACTCAAATCTAAACATAAACTAAAGGAGCATAGATTTAAAGTGCTTCATTTGCTCAATTTTGAGTCGGCTCAGTTTAATTTTGAGTCAACTCGAGATAAAACTCAATTTCGAGCAAGCTCGGAATTTGGCCATTTTGAGTCGATCCGACTTGACTCGAAATCAATTATGATTGCGATTCGATTCGATTTCAAGCCTAGTCTGATTCAATAAATTTGATTTTCAACTGATCTCAAATTGCTCTCAACTGGATATCAGCCAAACATCGGCCATACTGCTTTTATCATATAAAAGATGTTTTTTTTTCTTTATAAATATTTGACTTGCTATGAAAAATCCTAGAATATCATCACTTTAACATTTTTGGTTATTGCATTAACCCTATGGCTCCGTTTGGTTCATGCGGTCGTAACCGCTTGACCGGAGAAAATAAGTCAATTAAGGTCCGGTTCATGTGGTCGTAACCGCTTCACCGGTGAAAATTAGGCTTCCTAAACGGAGCCTCAATTTCAGCCACATTTACATTAACAGATGTGAATTAATTTTAAATGTAGATTTAATTTGAAGAGTAAACCTATTTGCTATTCCAGTTTATCACCTAAACAATGTGGATGCAACTATCACATTCCATCTCATCAGTCCAATTTATTTTGAATGGTTGCGATTTAGGCTCCGTTTGACATGGTGTTGGCGATCGTAAGTGCATGGGTTAAACCGTCATTTGTTAAGAATCACCTAACAAACACCATTCGTTTGAACATAAAAGTGGATGAAGTTCCTTAGGTTGGCGTTAATAAATGACAATTTAACCCTCTTGTTCATGACCACCACCACTGTGCCAAACAGAGCCTTATCTATATTCTGTTTTGGAAGATCATCATGGTTTGGATGTCATTTTTATTTCTTAATTTTCTAAATAATTTGAAATATATCTGCTTGATCTTAATTGGATGGTTCTTATTCTTTCACCGGCCTCATGGCCTGCCGCACACATTTAATGCAATGGGGTGCTTAAGGGCCCGTTTGACGCGGTATTTGTTCCGGTAGTTTGGACAAAAAAGGTCACTGACATTAAATGTGTTTGACATGACAATGATTATGGTCGTCACTAAGGAAAAAAACTTTTTTTTGAACATAAAAGTGAATGAAGTTCCTTAGATAAGATCGGGCGTTCATGAACGACGGTTCGTAATCACCGTGTTCATGACCGTCATCACGGTGCCAAAGGAATCCTAAGATTCTCTTTCTCATTCGCTTGTTTGTCGCCAACGGTCCATGTTGATCCGCACAGTGCACTTTGAGATATATTCGCTTTGAAATGTATGCATTGATCCACACAAACCATTGAAAGAGTACAGTAAAATGCATTTATGCACACTTTCTCCTCTCTCCCGTTTTTAGGATCATCTTTTAGCACTTGTCACTTGGTAGCAAGTGGAACTCAGCCCATCTCCCAAAGGACCCAAAAACACTTTACTTTTTGGGCGCTGCTATCCGCACCGCAGTTTTGGCTATTTGCATCGCACTCTCATAATTTTTTGCATCTTTTGGAAATACGCCTTGTGCATGTATTTTTAGGAAAAATGTTCAACACGAAAGTTGTAGATCTCGACGAGATCTATAACTTTCGTGTTGAACACTTTTCCTAAAAATGCATGTACATGATGTACTTTGGAAATACGTGTAGATTTTTGCATCTTTTGAAAATACGTCTGGTACATGCATTTTTTGGAAAATTGTTCAACACGAAAGTTGTAGATCTCGTTGAGATCTACAACTTTCGTGTTAAACACTTTCCTAAAAATGCATGCGCATGACGTATTTCCAAAAGACGCAAAAAATTATGAGAAAATGCGGTGCGAATAGCCTAAACTGCGGTGCGGATAACAGCGCCCTGCTTTTTTTTTTAAGTATTTTATTTTCTCTCTACTTTTTTTAAAGAAAAAAGATCGTAATATATTTGAATGTTTAATTCAGCAATCATTGGCTTGAGTCATTTGACACGCATGATTGTCAGTTAATATTTTTGTATCAGCTGTTCTTGTCACAGTCTCTCTCCGCCAGCGCTGCTTTGCACTGTCACGTGGCGCGAATCCAGCTCGTGCTCTGGCGGGGTAGTGAGAGGCGTCCGGCAACGGGAGACATCTGGCGCCAACTAACTGCCGCGTGTGACGGCCCTGTTTGTTTGGGCGGTGACGTTATCAAGACGTCGTTGGCTTGAGGCCTTCAGCCAATGGTGCATAACGCAGTATCTCTTCCAATTAATGGCCCGTGCCCAGCTCCCCGCGCCACGTCCGACAGCGATCGTTTTGCCGTACTCGCGCATCATTTTCTCTAAATCAAATTAATAAATTATAATATAATTCAAAAATTAATTAAAATAATAATTATTATTACAATTATTATACATATATAGATATAATTTAATTTATCATTCTTCAAATATGAATAACAACATGATATTAATTGCTCTAATCATGTTTTTGAAATTTGAAGAATATAATATAATGTGAATTTCTAAATATAGAGACCTCCATTAAAAATGATCTAAATACCATCACTGGCATTCACTTTCTAAATATTATATATTTTTTAAGGTGATTGTTATTAGCACTGCACTTTTGGATATTCGCACTTTATTTACTCTTAATTTTCTGCGCCTTTTGAAAATACTCCTTGTACATGCATTTTTAGGAAAAGTGTTCAACACGAAAGTTGTACATCTCGACGAGATCTACAACTTTCGTGTTGAACACTTTTCCTAAAAATGCATGTACAAGGAGTATTTTCAAAAAGCGCAAAATCTGAGCGTATTTTTAGAAATACGCTTTATACATGCATTTTTAGGAAAAGTATTCAACACGAAAGTTGTAGATCTCATCGAGATCTACAACTTTCGTGTTGAACACTTTTCCTAAAAATGCATGTACAAGGAGTATTTTCAAAAGGCGCGGAAAATTAAGAGTAAATAAAGTGCGAATATCCAAAAGTACAGTGCTAATAACAGTCACCTTTTTTAAACGAGGCTCCATTCCTGAGATTTTTTTTGTATTGGTGAAATACCATCAGTCACTAGGAAAAATAATTTTACGCGTTTAAGGCATCTATTAGTAGATGTGTGAAGTCAATCCGGCCGTACGATTTGGATTTCAAGGGTCGGATCTACTCGAGATCCGGCCGGATCTACTGCCACTAGATCCAGTCGGATCTCGAGCAGATCCGGCCGTTGAAATCCAGATTCTACGGCCGAATTTGCTCCTGCACCTCTCATAGGTGCGTTAAATGCACCAAAAAAAATTTTCTATAACATAGACCATACTTATTGGGGTATGGAAAAATATGTGCACAACTGCTTGCTTATGAGTAAAAAAATAAGGCTCTGTTTGCAATGGAGTTTATGTTACGGTGAATTTGGACAAAAATGTCACTGTCGGAGAATGGATGTTTGACCTAATGGTTATGACCTATTGCGGATAGCTTAAGACTCTGATAGACATGACTAAATTAAATCGTCTTAGTCCGGGAGCGGTCGAAAAGCAATCACAGTAAATTGAAAGTTAGAAAAAAAGTTAACGTGGAACCCCTTCAACTAGTTGAAAAACCACGTGATTGAATCTGTGCCGGTCAAAACTCCACTATTTTTTGGCTATTATAAAAAACTTTCTTGAAGAATTCGAGTGCGACAGGTCATCTCTCATTACAATTGTTGAGAGAGAGAAGGGGGAAGAACTCGGAGGGTGACAGCCACCACTCGCGGAGCTAAGTATCTCGTCGTATGCTTCGGGGGTGATGCGCTCGTTGTACTTCGGGATACTTCGATGATTATTGGAAGCAGGAGCAACACACTCTGCACATGGCTTGATGTCTGCTGTTTAGAAACTCGAACGGTGCATCCTGCGTTCTTTATCATCTGCGTCTCATATTATGTATCGAGCAGTTTGGAGCGGTTGACTTGTTGTGAACTGGGGAGTCTGTTGTTGATTTGAGGTCGTTGAGCTCTTATGGTGGTCTTGAGAGTGGAGCGCACGGGGACGCTCTTGGAGCCATCTTGACGGCGGAGCGCACATAGGTGCGTTTGGAGCGGACTGGATGGCAGAGCGCATAGAGGTACACTTGGAGCGGCCTTGAAGGCGGGGCGCTCGGAGGCGCTCTTGGAGTGGTCTTGACGACGAAGCGCACAGAGGCGCGCTTGGAGCGGTCTGGTCGGCGGAGCGCACGAAGGTATGCTTGGAGCGGTCTTAACGGTGGAGAGCACGAAAACACACTTGGAGTGGTCTTGACGGCGGAGCGCACAGAGGCGCACTTAGAGCGCTCTTGGAGGCAACGCGCACAGAGGCGCGATTGGATCGGTCTTCACGACGGAGCAGACAGAGGCACGCTTGGATCAGTCTTGAAGGCGGAGCGCACGTATGCGCCCTTGGAGCGATCTTGGCGGCGGAGCGCATGGAGACGCGCTTGGATCAGTCTTGAAGGCGGAGCGCACGAATGCTGCCTTGGAGCAGTCTTGGCAGCAAAGCGCACGGAGGCGCACTTGGAGTGATCTTGACTTCAGAGCGCACAGAGGTGTGCTTGGAGCAGATGCACGAAGAACTCATAAGTAGGGGTGTTCAAAAACCGAATGGAATCAAATACTCTTCAATCGAATCCAAATTTGACATAGAATGCAGAAATTAAGATTCAGATTCGTTTGAATATTCGGATTCGTCATGAAATGTTGGATCTGAATTTGGGTTTAAATTTAGATTCGAATTCGGATTTGAACATAGATTGAAATTTTTTAATATATAATTATATATAATGATAAAATAAAATTATATATTATATTTAATTACATATATATATTTTATTTAATTATATAATCTACTATTCACGAACTATTCGCTAATCCTTCGAACATGAATAAAATTATTTGGATACAGATTCGAAAACTATTCGAACCCGAATTCAAATTCAAATCCAGATTCAAATTCGAAAAATACGAATTTTATTGAAATTTTACAAATCGAATCTCGAACTATTCACGAACTATATTATTGATGAACATCCCTACTCGTAAGAAAGCGGCGTGTGCGGGAGCGCGCAATGAGGCAGCGCGCGCTGGAGCACGCAAGGAGGCGGCACGCGCGGGAGTGCGCAAGGAGGCGGCGTGGGCGGGAACCCGCAAGGAGGCAGTGCACGCACGAGCGCGCAAGGTGGAGGCACACACAGTGTAACATCCCAACTTTTATTGGGTCAATAGAACCCTAGTGGGCCTAATAAAAGTGACTTAAACCTCTACCTAAGACCCATAACGAGGTAGGAGGTAACTCTAGTCAGTGTTATGGAGCTAGAGAACTCCGATTTGAGTTTTGTAGATTTATGTGACGTCGTATAGTTAATACAAGCACGTTGGAACTCGTTTCGTTGAATTCCAAAGGTCATACAATTGGATTAGGCTATCACGATTCGTTCTTGTAGAGCAGTCTCAGGATCCCTTCGTCCCTTACTTCGTTCCTTGGTTCGGGACAAATCATGTAGCGGAAGCCTGGTGGACCCTAGTGTAGAGGTTTAGGGATTCTAGACTATACAATAACACACACACACACTTTTTGTTTTTTGCTTTGTCGGTCTTTTGCAAATTTCTTTTACTTTTGCAAAGTGCTGACATTTTTTCATGTTACTTCTCCAAATACCAGAGTCCAATAATGAGAGATCCTCCTCTAGAGATTACGTCCTCGCCACTCTACCTCTATACCCAATTGCCCCTACAGATGTACCGTTCGCCGAGACAGACTTGGTACGGACATTGACAGCTATTTTGATTACGTTTTAAATAGCCATGACACAACCACTATAGTGGATTATGGTACCCACTAACCTTCTGATGACTTTCCAAGGGCTGAGGCCTCCCACGTTTAGAGGCACGGAGACTGCCACACAAGCTGATGAGTGGGTAGAGAGCCCTTAGAGGAGCTGTTGGTGGGCATGATGTGCCCGATAGTTGTTATAGTTTCTTTGGTTGTGACTTTGTTTGAGGGGTATGCCAAAGACTGGTAGAGAGCGGCCAGCCGCTCGACGTTTAGAGGGAGATCGCCGAACGCCATCATATGGGGGAGTTTTCTGACGCGTTTCTCAAGCACTTCATTTCTAACACCGACCGAGCCGCGCTGCAGGAGAGATTCATGCATATTCATCAGGGAGACCGGACAGTGCCCGACTACCTGCGGGAGTTTATTCACTTATCCTATTGTGCTGGGACGCTGACAACCACTTACAGAGACCGGGCTGCTCATTTTTACTGAAGCCTAAATAATGACTTGAGGCAGGCTTTGATTATGATCTCTCAGTTCACCTTCCACACCATAACGACTCATACTGCCGTGTTAGAGTTGTATAAGAGGATGGTGGCCCAGCAACATCGAGGATAGGTGGAGGTTCCCCGTGGTCAGGGATGAAACAGAAGAGCCGCTCCCCTCCGATAGGAGAGAGAGCGTAGACAACGTCAACGCCAACAGCCGTATATGCGCCCACCCCCATCCAAACATGCACTAGTACCCCAATACCTCATCCAGTACCGCATAAGGATCCCAGATCAGCTCTAACACCCCAGCCCACTCTAGCATCCCGACAAGATGTTTTCTTTGCTGGGAACTGTTTTTTGTGCCAATAACTTGGGCATATTAGAGCCGTCTTCCTGCAGGCAGCAGGAAGGTCAGGATTAGTGGTAGTGCGGGGAGGACCAGCTGCAAGAGGACAGGGCTAGAGGGGCCAAAGAGGTAGACCTAGTCGGAGAGATCAGCAGGGCTGAGCAGTGCCCTTAGAGGCATATGTATTAGATCTCCAGAACGAACTTTCACTAGATGCAGTGATAGGTGTCTATCTCAAACGTTAGTGATATGTTAGATGTTGTGATACTTATCATATGATCAGATCCATACTCGATGTATATATACCTATATCTGATGTATGTACCTGTTATATGATATGTACATACACTTATATATTTTCAGGATTACTCTTGGTAGAAGGACATCCCGCGAAAACTATATTCGATACTGGAGCAACACATTCCTTCGTGTCTAAGGAATTCATTGCAAATAAAGAGAATGTTGTCCGCTTGTCTGGTATGTCTATACGGATTCGTCTACCAGATGGATCGAACATGACTTATACAAAAAAATGCTCGTTCCAGACTATGATAGGGAATGTGGGATTTGAAATTTATGCAACGATCCTAGGAATAACCAGATTCGTCATCATCTTAGGGATGGATTGACTGGCCGAGCATAAGGCCCAGATAAACTGTTCGACCCGAGAGGTCAAGCTTCAAAACCCAGACCGACAGGTTATTACACTAATAGGTATACCATTCATCACTCACATCATTTTGACCTTTTCTCCGATGGTGAAGTCAGTCTGACAAAAGGACGAAGTATATCTTATTTACTTCAAAATGGAAAATAAAACTCAAGTTCTCGCCAATGTCTTGGTGGTACGGGATTTTTCGGATATTTTCCCTGAGTCCCTCCCAGGTTTGCCACCACAACGAGAGGTAGACTTTCAAATTGAGCATGTGCCTAGAGCCCGACTAGAGTCCCGAGCACCCTACCGGATGGTTGCTAAGGAATTGGCAGAGCTGAAGATTCAACTTTAGGAACTAATCGATGCAAGATTTGTTCGTCCGAGTTTCTCGCCATGGGGAGCCCATGTACTGTTTGTGAAGAAGAAGGATGAGATATTGTGCTTCTGCATGCACTACAGAGAACTAAACAAGCTCACAATATAGAACACATATCCCCTTCCGAAGATTGATGAGTTGTTCGATCAACTGTAGGGCGCGTCCGTCTTCTCTAAGATGGACCTAAGATCAGGTTACTATTAGCTTCGGATCTGGGAAGAGGATATTCCCAAGATCGCCTTTAGCTCCCAGTATGGTCTCTATGAGTTTTTAGTGATGCTTTTCGGGCTCACTAACGCACCCTCCACCTTAATGACGTTGATGAATAAAGTATTTGAACCATTCCTAGATCACTTTGTGTTTGTCTTCATAGATAACATTTTGATCTACTCGAAGACCGGGGCAGACCATTCCAGACACCTGCAGATGGTGTTGCTTAAGCTTCGACAGTACTCTCTCTTTGCCAAGTTCAGCAAGTGTAACTTTTGGTTAGATGAAGTTGGATTCTTGGGCCACACCATCAACAAGAATGGGATAGCAATAGACCAGGCTAAAATCTAAGCAGTTGAGAACTGGCCGTCACTCAAGACGACAACAAACATTCAAAGCTTCCTCGGTCTTATAACGACCTCCCCAGCCCATGGCTCGAAAGGACAGTCGCCAGCACCCCCAGCACCCAGCTCGAAAGGGTTTAGCCTCAACCGGTCTGCAGACCATGCACCCCAAAGCCTCTCCGCGCCTATTTTTTGGCCGCGACGCATTGTTGAGGCCGGGTCTCGAACCCTCAATCTCCTTGATAAAGAGTCTTCAAACCACTCCTCATCACCAACTGAGCTGCAACTCATGCCTTGAAAGGAGGTTCTTAAAGGGTCTTGAACCCTCAGTTGGTGATGGGGAGTGGTTTGAAGACTCTTTATCAAGGAGGTTGCGGGTTCGAGACCTGGCCTCAACAATGCGTCGGTGCCAAAAAATAGGCGCGGAGAGGCTTTGGGGTGCATGGTCTGCAGACCGGTTGAGGCTAAACCCTTTCGAGCTGGATGCTGGGGGTGCCGGCGACCGTCCTTTCGAGCCATGGGCTGGGGAGGCCGTTACAGGTCTTGCGGGTTATTACAGGAAGTTTGTGGAAGGATTTTCCAGGATTGCATTACCCCTCACCGCTCTTATGAGAAAGGATGTTACATTTTGGTGGACACCGGAATGTGAGGCTGCGTTCAATGAACTGAAGAAGCGGCTTACTTCTGCCCCGATCCTTATAATTCCCTTAGGAATCGAATGGTTCCAAATTTATATGAATGCATCTGTAAAGGGATCGGGAGCTTTCCTGATATAGCATGACAAGATAGTCGCGTGTGCCTTTCGGCAGTTGAAGTCACACGAGATGAATTACGCGACTCACAATCTATAGTTGGGCGTCGTTGTTTTTGCCCTCAAGATTTGAAGACACTACCTACATAGAGTAAGATGTGAAATCTTCTCCGATCATAAGAGACTCAAGTATATCTTCACTCGGAAGGAGTTAAACCTCTGACAGCGCCGATGGTTGGAATTTTTATGTGATTATGGCTTTTCTCTCCAGTACCACCCTGGGAAAGCTAATAGAGTTGCTGACACGTTGAGCCGCCAACCCTCCGTAGCTAGAAGCTGGTTGAAGTTAATACCGGAGGAACTGCTTCATTATTTGATAGATATGAAGATTAACTATGTTGCTTGTAGGGACCCAAAAGAATATCAGTCCCAGTTGTACTTGATGGAGATACATTGTTGTTGAAAGTGAAAATTCGGTCTCTGTGGAGTTCACCCTTGGAGAAGGGGTGATCGCGCACCTACTTCTCTCCTGCAAGCAAAATGAAAGGAAAAGGAAACTGACCCAAGGGCTCGGCGCGGAGGTCCCTCCACACACCCGAAAGATCTTAGAGCGCTTCCCATCCCTTAGACAAATGTCGAGCTAAAGGCTACCTCAAAAAACGGTAGAAGAATTGGAGACAAGTGAGCGTGCCTTCTGAGGTACCCCTTAGGTCCTATTTATAGATTTTTGAAAACGGCATGCAAATAGCCAACCTCCGCTGTTCCAAACAGCTATGTGCAGCCCAACTGGGTCTGCCAACAGCGCAACTCTGATGTTCTAACTGGCTATGGGCAGGTCAACGGGAGTAAAATGGTAAAAAGCACATCACAGGAAGTTGGGCGAGTAGTCCTTGAGACCCCTACTCGCCTGGGGCAGCGAGTGCTCTGTGGAGCTGGCACTCACTGCCTCCCTGAACCTTGGTGAGCACGGGCCCGACTTGTAACACTCATATCCGTCGCATAGCATATAGCAGTAGGTCCGGTCGGGGCCCGACGCCATATACTACGGACAGACCGGTTGGTTATGCGTTGAAACCATTCAACCAATTACAAACGTCCTACATAGAGTCATTCTAGCGGAAGCAATTTATTAAGTTGCTCAAGAGAATAAGAACCCTGCTAACATGAATGTCCACTAAACCAAAAACATAGGAATGTTGAATACACACAACAACTGGCCTTAAGGCCTTACAATGTTTGCTTAACAAAATATGTCTTTCAAACCTCGGCACGCAGGCCGGCCATACATGAGATAAACGGGAAAACATAAATACTTTAGGCCTTCGAGGGCCGGCACAGCAACTTGGGCTTTAGCCCGCTATTTCCCGCTCGGCTCCGCAGCACCTGCAAGCCACAATCCACCACCCAGTGGCAAACACAAATAACGGTCAGCAATGCTGACCAAATTATAACGATCTCGCCCCCAACTCGGGGCGGCGATGCTCTTTCCCTGCACTTTATTAGTATATGCAACATATAATAGTGTAATCACACTACATCACAGGTGTAGGCTCGCACGGCCACACACCCGGTGCACTCAGGGCACATTCACGGCGAACCGGCCAACGTCACGTCAATTCAAGCCATAGACGCTCCCATTCCACCACCGCCCCTTGGACGGCCAACCATATGAGCATTTTGTCTTCCTGGCCTTGGTCACGACAATTTAAGTCATAGACCGCCGAAGACCCTCATCTATGCCAACGGTTCCGCCGAACGACATAGACCGGGTACGGTTCCGCCTGACCCGTGCTCATACCGCAACGACAATTTATGCCATATGCGCAGGTCAAGACTCACCGAGTCCCGTTTTCACCACAACAATCACATAACCCGGTTATGTTCACGTTGGCTCCCCGGCCTTCATGTTGGCAAAGCTCGCTTTTGCCCGGTTTTCCAGGTGCACCTTGGAGTTAATCTCCAAGGCTCCCTGTTGCAATCTACCACGTAGAAAACCCGAAAAATGCCCAAACACCCGGAGTCTTCCCCGGTTCATATGCAATGCAACATCACCGATCCCGACCAACTTGTCCGGATAGGCTTCACACATCATGCCTATGTCCATTTTCGCATACGGACTCTATACACGGGGGACTTTACATATCTACCCCAAGGAACGCTCCAACTCTTCGCTCACTCGCGAGAGAGGGCTTCCTATGCAAAGGAAAAGAGGGCTTCACATGCCCAAGGATGAGAAATCGTTACCCTTGCATTCTTCCGCGGCGCCATGAGAAATCTACGCAGTTGGAAAGCACCGCAACGGCGTCGCCTTCGCGGATCTGGTCTCGTATCGCGATTCGGAGCTTCGACACTCCACCGGCAACCGGATCTTGGCCTTCCTCCTCCTCCTTGCTCTCCCCTCTCTCTAGACTTTAGAAAGAGAACCAAGGGGATGAAATGAGGGATTGCAAACCCTATTTCCGGGTTTAAACCGCCAGTATGCACCCTCAGCCGTCGGATCCCAAGCCAAGGAAACGAACGGCCACGATTAGGCCGGAAATTATAAAATCTGGGCCGAACACGGGTTGACACACGGCCGTGTGCATGGCCGTGTTCCCCCATTCGTCGTCGTCCCGAAAGCCCGATCAGGACACGGCCTGTGACACGGCCTCCGACATGCCCTTGTCACAAGTGACACGGCCGTGTCCAGACCCGTGTCACGCCCCGTGTGCAAAACCCCAAAACTTCCCGAGAACTACACGGCCTTCGACACGGCCTCGAACACGGCCGTGTCCAATTGACACGCCCCGTGTCGGTGCCCGTGTCACGGCCCGTGCAGAAACACAGAACCAACCCGAGCGGGACACGGCCTGGGACACGCCCGTGTCCCTGGCCGTATTCAATGCTCGACGATCGTTGACTCCACTCTCGTCGACTCCTCGGCCAGCTCGTTGACTTGGGCTCGACACGCCAGTGACACGCCCGTGTCACGCCGGTGACACGCCCGTGTCAGCTGCTCAAAACCCAAACTCGGCTTAAAACGTCACTCGTTCCTCTTTTGAGTTTCGGGGCGTTACAACTCTCTCCCCCTTAAAAGAATTTCTCCCACGAAATTTAGTAAAGGAACAATAGGAACTAAAAACTTTAAATGGTACCTGAGCGGAATAACTCCGGGTACTCCTCCATCATAGTTTGCTCCTGTTCCCAAGAGAGCTCCTCTCGAACGCAATTATCCCACCGGACCTTAACCATCCGGATCTCCTTGTTACGGAGTCTCTTGACCTCAAAGTCCTCGATACGAACGGGCTTGACCTTAGTCGTCAACCCTTCGTCCACCGGCACTTGATCCACTGCGATCACTAGCGAAGGCTCTTGCACCGCCTTCCGCAACACAGGGATGTGGAACACATCGTGTAGTCCACTTAACTCCTCCGACAGCCTCAAACGGTATGTCGCTTCGCCGACTCGCTCCAGAACCTCAAAAGGTCCAAGGTATCTTGGGCTCAGCTTCTTCAAGCGTCTCACTCGCGAAACCCCCTTGAACGGCTTCACTTTCAAGTATACCCAATCGTCTACCGCGAACTCCACGTTCCGGTGCTTGGCATTGTAATACTTAGCATGTCTGTCCTGAGCGATCAACAAGCGCTCCCTAATGATCCGCACCAACGAGGTAACACCCTCCACCTCCTGCTTCTTGTACCACCTTGCCTCACCCGTTTCTAACCAAGACAACGGCGTGCGACATTTTCTACCATATAGGGCCTCAAAGGGCGCCATTTGGATACACGTCTGGTAGCTGTTGTTGTACGCGAACTCCACCAAATACAGGTGGTCCTCCCAATGCTTCCCGAAGTCTAGAACACACTTGCGTAGCATGTCCTCCATCGTTCTATTGACTCTCTCGGTCTGTCCATCCGTTTGCGGATGGAAAGCTGTGCTGAACTTTAACTTTGTCCCCAGCATCTGCTGCACCAACCTCCAATCATTGGACGTGAAACGCCCATCACGATCACTCACAATGCTACAGGGCATACCGTGCAGTATAACTATGTAATCCACATATAGCTTTGCCAGCTTCTCCACCGAGTCGTCCTTCATATGCGGAACGAAATGCGACACCTTAGTTAACCGATCTACGATCACCAAGATGGCGTCGTTCTCCTTCTGCGATCTTGGCAATCCATGCATAAAGTCCATAGATATGTCGTCGAACTTCCACTCCGGTATAGGCAAGGACTTCAGAAATCCTCCCGGCTTTTGGCACTCCGCCTTCACCAAGGCGCACGTTTGACATTTAGCCACAAACAACGCTACGTCTTTCTTGAACCCCGACCACCAAAACAGCTTCTTGAGGTCACGGTACATCTTTGTGCTCCCTGGGTGGATTGAGTACTTGGTATGATGAGCCTCGTACATCAACTCCGCCCGTAGGTTACCCCCGCTTGGGACGCACAACCGATGGTCCTTCCTTAACAACCCATCTTCCACCGAGAACTGGGAATTTGACCCATCCAATGCTGCCTCCAAAAGCTCTTTCATGGAGTCATCTAACTCCAATGCCTGCCAAACCCGGTCAGCCAGGTCATACTGAACCTCTGTCCAGTTCAACATTGCTTTGGCGCTCGTCTGCTTGTCAACGCAACAGATCTCAAGCTCCTCCAACTCCCGTACTAGCCGCTCATCATGCACCGACAACCAGTTGGCTTGGGCGGGAGCCCTGCTACTCAACGCATCCGCAACTGCATTGCCCTTCCCGGGTACATAATGAATCTTGAAGGTATAGTCTCCCAGGAACTCCATCCACCTCCTCTACCTCATGTTAAGATCCTTCTGATCCAGCAAGAATTTCAGGCTCTTGTGGTAGGTGTATATATCGACTCTTACGCCATATAGGTAGTGCCTCCACAACTTAAGTGCAAATATCACGGCCGCCAACTCCAAGTCGTGGACCAAATAATTCCTTTCATGCACCTTTAACTGACGCGATCCATACGCTATCACGCTCCCATGCTGCAACAGTACGCAGCCCAAACCATTACCCGAGGCGTCACTATACACCTCGAAGCCCTCGGTCCCACTCGGCGAACTAAGTACTGGCGACGTGGTCAACCGTCTCTTCAGCTCCTCAAAAGCTTGCACGCACTCCTGCGTCCACAAGAATCTCTGATCTTTCCTTATCAACTTCGTGAGAGGTAGCGCTATCCGCGAGAAGTTCTCTACGAAGCGCCTGTAGTATCCGGCAAGCCCAAGAAAACTACGGACTTCCGCGACAGAAGACAACGCAGGCCACTCCCGTATCGCAACGATCTTTGCCGGATACACCGCTATACCTTCCCCACTAACAATGTGACCAAGGAACGCTACTGAGGGTAGCCAGAACTCGCACTTAGAGAATTTCGCATACAGTTCATTCCTCCTTAAAGTCTCCAACACCAGATGCAAGTGCTTGAAGTGGTCTTCCTCGCACTGTGAATACACTAGTATGTCGTCAATAAAGACGATCACAAAGTGATCCAGGTACTCTCGGAATGTCCTATTCATCAAGTCCATAAATACCGATGGCGCATTCGTCAGTCCAAATGGCATGACCGTGAACTCGAAGTGCCCATACCTCATGCTGAACGCTGTATTCGGGATATCACATTCCCTGATCCTCAACTGATAGTACCCCGACTTCAAGTCCAACTTAGAATATACCGACGATCCGACTAACTGATCGAACAGATCATCGATCCTCGGGATCAGGTACTTGTTCTTCTCCGTCAGCTTGTTCAACTCTCTGTAGTCGATACACAGCCGCATACTCTCGTCATTCTTCTTAACGAAGAGGACCGGTGCGCTCCAAGACGACGAGCTTGGACGCACATAACCTTGCTCCATCAGCTCCTCTAGCTGAACTTTCAACTCTGCCATCTCCTTCGGCGCCAACCTATAAGGTGCACGCGACATCAATCTCTCACTGCGGTAGGGCTCCGGGAAGACTATCCGGGAACACATCTGGGTACTCGCATACCACGGGGATACTACCCAACATGGACTTTGGCTCTGCAGCCTCCACTAATGCGAAGAACAGCTCTGCACCAGTACGAACTGCCTTTACCACCTGAAGAGCAGACATCAACGTCTTGCTTGACCCCTTGAGTCCCTCGAAGGTTATCTCCCGCCCAACACCCAGCTTGACCTCCTTCCGATCGCAATCAATCCAAGTTTTCTGCTCCGAAAGCCAATCCATCCCAAAGATAACGTCGAACTCTACTAGCGGCAGCAATGACGCTAGCAAGTCGAACACTTGGCTCCCTATGTGAACCTTTACGACGCACACTCTGTCCACACGCATCGAGCACCCATTCGGTAGCAGCACATCCAACTTGTCTTTCGCCATCGAAGAAGGGACTCCGATGCGTGATATAAAATTTTCGGACAAGAAGGAGTGCGAAGCACCCGTATCGAACAGTGCCCGTGTCAGACTATCGCTAATCACAACAAAGCCTACGCAAACCATATTAGGCTAACAAGCAATAGATAACAGTATTTAAAGTTAACTTGCTATAAATTAACTCGTACATGTCACCACGTCAGCTTGTTTAATGGCCTCCTGCTGGCCCAAGTTGTAGACTCTAGGCTGAGTCGGAGAATAGTGGGACGCGGTTGACTCCACCGCCTTGCCCTTCTCTTCGTAAGTAGCTCCTTGCTTCCTCTCGGACTTTGGGCGTCCTCTCCAGCACTCGCGGGCAAAGTGCCCCGTCTTTCCACACGTGAAACAAGTGCCCGGGGTTCGATTGGTAGTTGCCCCCGAGGCACCTGCAGAAGGAGCTGGACCCGACGTCCTAGCCTTCTTGTAGAATCTTCGATAGCCCGACTTCGACGTAGTCGGCGCCTTGAACTACGATTTCTTCCCACCGGATTCCTTCTTAGCTTGCACGCTTCTCATGTCCTTCTCCAAGGACCGGGCCGAGTTGACCAGGGTCATGAAACCCTGCGCCTTTGGCCCCACAGTAGCAACCTCAGCTCGTCTCTTAACCCTTCATAGAAGCGGCTCGTCTTGCGCTCCTCGTCGGCAAAGGTAGCGCCGACATATCTCCCCAATCGAGTAAACTCGTGGAGGTACTCGTCTACGATGCTATCTCCTTGCACCAACTTTTGGAATTTGCTCTCTAGTGCGATCCTCTGCGCTAAGGGGAGGTATCGAGCCATGAACAGTCTCGCAAACTCCTCCATAGGAACTTCGGCAAACGACCTTCCCCTCAACTGGTGTAGCTCTAGGCCTTCCCACCATAATCTTGCGTCCCCATCTAAAAGGAACGTCGCTATTGTGGTCTTCTGCCACTCTTCCGTTTCTGTTGCTGTCATCACCCTATTGATTCTTGAGGGCCAATCTTCAGCCTGGGTCGGGGTTTCCGTTCCCGTGAACACCGGTGGATGGAAGCTCATCACATGCTTCAACTGTCTTTCAGTTGCTCTCCTAGGCAACTCCGGCTCCACCGCCACTTATTCAACCCTTCTAGGCTCCGCCGCTTGGAGCGGCACTTGCTCCACAGCAGGAGTAGGCTGCTGCACCTGCCTTGCAGGCTGAGCATTGATCATTGTCATGACAGCTTCTGCCACCAACCTAATGGTTTCAGCTGACAGAGGTGTTGCAGGCGCATCGCTTGGCGCATTGCTTGCCTCAGAACCTGGCCATTCTGACGGCCCAGCACCACTTTTGGTCACCTATAATCGTGCAAAACACCGATAAGCGACCAAACAATATTACAAACAGTAATTATAGGAACACGCAGGTTCCTCAAACACGTGTATTTTCATTCCTAAGTGGACATTCATGGGTTCTTTTTATGTTATAACGATGACGCACACACATGTGTTTACCACCCCTTAAAGTGAATTCGCCCACGAATTCATTTAAGTGTGACCGAAACCAGTAGTCTGATACCAATTTGTATAACCCCTATCCGTCGCATAGCATATAGCAGTAGGTCCGGCCGGGGCCCGACGCTATATATTATGGACAGACCGGTTGGTTACGCGTTGAAACCATTCAATCAATTACAAACGTCCTACACAGAGTCATTCTAGCGGAAACAATTTATTAAGTTGCACAAGAGAATAAGAACCATGCTAGCATGAATGTCCACTAAACCAAAAACATAGGAATGTTGAATACAAACAACAACGGGCCTTAAGGCCTTACAATGTTTGCTTAACAAAATATGTCTTTCAAACCTCGGCACGCAGGCCGACCATACATGAGATAAACGGGAAAACATAAATACTTTAGGCCTTCGAGGGCCGACACAGCAACTTGGGCTTTAGCCCGCTATTTCCCGCTCGGCTCCGCAGCACCTGCAAGCCACAATCCACCGCCCGGTGGTAAACACAAATAACGGTCAGCAATGCTGACCAAATTATAACGATCTCGCCCCCAACTCGGGGCGGCGATGCTCTTTTCCTGCACTTTATTAGTATAGGCAACATATAATAGTGTAATCACACTGCATCACAGGCGTAGGCTCGCACGGCCACACACCCCGTGCACTCAGGGCACATTCACGGCGAACCGGCCAACGTCACGTCAATTCAAGCCATAGACGTTTCCGTTCCACCACCGCCCCTTGGACGGCCAACCATATGAGCATTTTGTCTTCCTGGCCTTGGTCACGACAATTTAAGCCATAGACCGCCGAAGACCCTCATCTATGCCAACGGTTCCGCCGAACGACATAGACCGGGTACGGTTCCGCCTGACCCGTGCTCATACCGCAACGACAATTTATGCCATATGCGCAGGTCAAGACTCACCGAGTCCCGTTTTCACTACAACAATCACATAACCCGGTTATGTTCACGTTGGCTCCCCGGCCTTCGTGTTGGCAAAGCCCGCTTTTGCCCAATTTTCCGGGTGCACCTTGGAGTTAATCTCCAAGGCTCCCTGCTGCAATCTACCACGTAGAAAACCCGAAAAATGCCCAAACACCCGGAGTCTTCCCCGGTTCATATGCAATGCAACATCACCGATCCCGACCAACTTGTCCGGATAGGCTTCACACATCATGCATATGTCCGTTTTCGCATACGGACTCTATACAAGGGGGACTTTAAATATCTACCCCAAGGAACGCTCCAACTCTTCGCTCACTCGCGAGAGAGGGCTTCCTATGCAAAGGAAAAGAGGGCTTCACATGCCCAAGGATGAGAAATCGTTACCCTTGCATTCTTCCGCGGAACCATGAGAAATCTACGCGGTTGGAAAGCACCGCAACGGCATCGTCTTCGCGGATCTGGTCTCGTATCGCGATTCGGAGCTTCGACGCTCCACCGGCAGCCGGATCTTGGCCTTCCTCCTCCTCCTTGCTCTCCCCTCTCTCTAGACTTTAGAAAGAGAACCAAGGGGATAAAATGAGGGATTGCAAACCCTATTTTCGAGTTTAAACCGCCAGCATCCACCCCCAGCCGTCGGATCCCAAGCCAAGGAAACGAACGACCACGATTAGGCCTGAAATTATAAAATCTGGGCCGAACATGGGTTGACACACGGCCGTGTGCATGGCCGTGTTCCCCCATTCGTCGTCGTCCCAAAAGCCCGACCAGGACACGGCCTGTGACGCGGCCTCCGACACGCCCGTGTCACAAGTGACACGGCGGTGTCCATACCCGTGTCACGCCCCGTGTGCAAAACCCCAAAACTTCCCGAGAACTACACGGCCTTCGACACGGCCTCAAATACGACCGTGTCCAATTGACACACCCCGTGTCGGTGCCCGTGTCACGGCCCGTGCAGAAACACAGAACCAACCCGAGCGGGACACAGCCTGGGACACGCGGACACTGGAGATGCACCACATGATGGTCTACCGCGGCTTCAACCTCAGCCACCTCCTGCAAAAGGCGGAGCAGAAGTGCAACGTCGCCTAGGACAGAGCTACCGACCTGGAGAGGAGGCTCGCCATCGCCGAGGGCTTACTCGCAAAAGCCGACGACGGGCTGGTAAGTACTGGGCACATCCTTCTCTTTTTACTTGAGATTTTTCACATTTCCTGCAATAGATTTGCTTACCCTTTTGTTTCACAAGATATCGAGGCTGCTAGAGAGCGGCGGGCTCGTGCCATCGGGCCGGAAGAGGAAAATATCCAGCCGCGCACCCGCGCCGCTGAGCTAGAAGATCGTGCCGCCGGGCTGGAGGCGTACAATGAGAAACTGAAGGGTCGGATCAAGGGGCTCGACAGCGAGATCATACGCCAGGCGGATGCCTTCCTCCCCCAGGTGGAAGCAAGCCCTCCTTCCCGTACAAGAGGCCAAGGGTCTTTGGCGAGGTCGAGGTCATGGAAAGGTTGCGGATCAACTCAATCGAATCTGCCGAATGCACCCTGTAGATCATGAAAGATACGCGGGTGCTGGTGGAGGGCTGCGAGGAGATCACGGCCCGAGACCTCATGTCGAGTCTGTTCTCGTCCACGCCATCCAGCGAGAAGGAGGACAGCTTCGATCTGCTCTTCGGGAAGGGCTACAAGGACGATCCATCTAGAGGAGCGGGCGAAGATCGCCAGTCCGCAGGGGAGGCGAGAGCTGACCCCTCCCCACTTTTTTTCTTTTGTAATTCTCCTCCTCCCCTATTTTGTAATCTCGACCAGGCAAGCTCTCTTTTGTAACAACATTTCAATGAAAGATATTTTTACGCCATGAATTTTTTTTATTTTCTTTTCCTTGAACTTCCTTTCTATGGTGTACTCGCACGCGAGCTCTCCTCCTCGGGAGATGCCCTAGGATAGAACTTGTCGTTAGAATCCATGTTTAGTATTCGTACATGTGAGCAGATCTTGAGAGCTCACCAGCCCTAGGCTGCCTGAGAATGGACCATCCGCTATGTAGGGCTCGCCACGACCCAGCTCGTCGGCAAGCTGCCTCCTTCCCCGCCAATATCGAGCCAAAACTATTAAAAAAATTTCACAAGTAAAACTATATGGGGAGTGGAGCGCATTGCTGGAGCTCGCCTTCTTCAAAGGATTCCTAAGAATCAGCACGTCATCTTTCTGCCGAGCTGGGCCCGCGAGCACTGACTTGCCTGTGAGGGCCTTATCCTCCCTATCCTTAGGAAAAAGGTTGATCTTTTCAAATAACTACCAGAGGGGTTAAGGCTCCCTTGAGTGACATCCAGCCCTGCCAGCTAGGTGAGAGCCTGACAGTGGGATCTTCTCAGGGTCTGGGTAGACTCCCTCGAGTGACATCCAGCTCTGCCAGTTAGGTGAGAGTGTGACAGCGGGATCTGCTCGGGGTTTGGGTAGACTCCCTCAAGTGACATCCAACCATGCCAGTTAGGTGAGAGCCTGACAGCGGGATCTGCTCGGGGTCTGGGTAGACTCCCTCGAGTGACATCCAGCCCTGCCAGCTAGGTGAGTGCCTGACAGCGGGATCTGCTCGGGGTCTAGGTAGACTCTCTCTAGTGGCATCCAGCTCTGCCAACTAGGTGAGAGTCTAACAGCAGGATCTGCTCAGGGTCTGGGTAGACTCCATCGAGTGACATCCAGCCCTATCAGCTAAGTGAGAGCTTGACAGCGGGATCTGCTCGGGGTTTGGGTAGACTCCCTCGAGTGACATCCAGCCCTGCCAGCTAGGTGAGATCCTGACAGCGGGATCTGCTCGGGGGCTGGGTAGACTCCCTCGAGTGACATCCAGCCCTGTTAGCTAAGTGAGAGCCTGACAGCGGGATCTGATCGGGTTCTGGGTAGACGCCATCGAGTGACATCCATCCCTATCAACTATATAAGAGCCTGACAGCAGGATCTTCTCGGGGCCTGCCAATTGAACACTTCTCCTATTTGCATGAATCGCCGCAGGAGCACAAGCATATCAAGGAGCTTTATTAGAAAAAGGAACATTACTTACATGGCTCAAGGGTAAAAACGTTTCAAGTCATCCACGCTCCAGGTGAGACTTAGGGTCTCACCCTCCACATTCCAGAGGCGGTACCCTCCTGATTTCAATGTTTCTTGCACAATATACGGACCTTCCCAGTTGGGGTTGAGCTTCACCACAGCGGCTGATATTCCCGCGGCATCCACCTTTCTTAGGACCAAGTTCCCCTCCGCGAACTGTTTGACTCTAACATGCTTGTCAAAGTACTTAGCCATTCTTCTCTTCACTTCTTCTTGCCGGATGGAGGAGAGGTCACGTAGCTCCTCCACCACGTCCAGAGAGAGTCGTAGTTCCTCTTCATTTTCAACTCGATTGGAAGCACTGCCTCGCATCCATGGGAGTGCTTGAAGGGGATCTCCCTCGTGGCCGTGTTGGGAGTAGTTCTCAGGGCCCAGAGAACCAAAGGAAGCTGCTCCACCCAGCTACCCTTCAAGTTATCCACTTTCTTCTTCAGGAGGTTCACGATGATTTTGTTTGCCGCCTCCACCTGCACGTTACTCCTAAGGTGATGGACCGAGGCAAATCTGAGATCAATCCCGAGCTGCCCGCGGAAGCTGATTAACTCGGCACTGACAAACTGAGGTCCGTTGTCCGTGACAATGTCTTGCGGAAACCCGTGCCGGCAGATGATCTCCCCCAAACAAAATTCTTGATAACCTGGGAGGTCACTTTAGCCAGCGCCTTCACCTCCAACCATTTAGAAAAATAATCTATCAAGACAAGTAAGAATCTTCTCTGTCCGCTGGTCTGGGGGAAAGGCCCTACCAAATCCATTCCCCAGATGGAGAAGAGTCAGGGGGCCGTGATACTTCGGAGGCGCTGGGCCGGTTGCAATTGGAGAGGGGCGAACAACTGGCACTTGTGTCACTTCTTTGCAAACTCCGTCGTATCGTGGCCCAAGGTAGGCCAAAAATACCATTGCTTGACAATCCTTCCCTCCAGGGTCCGACTCCTTGAGTGACTCCCATACTCCCCGGAGTGGACTTCCTCCAAGATCCTTTATACCTCCCTCTCGGCCACACATCGTGCCAACATCCCCGAGAGGGTCATTCGGTACAGCTGTCCAATGCGGATGAGGTAGTACGCTGACTTGTACTTGAATTTCTTTTTATCCATCCCTTCTGGATACTCCCCTGTGGAAAGGAAGATTGTGAATGGGTCCATCGACAAAGGGTGTTGATCCACCTCCATCAGCTCTCCTTCTTCAATGGAAGGGCGGAACAGATCGATGATGGTGCCCCCCGCCCGGGGACCATGCTTGGCCAGCTAATCAACCTGCTCGTTCTCTTCCCTGGGCACGTGTCGGATGGAGAAGGTCTGGAACATACTGATGACCCCATTCACCTTTGTCAAGTATAACTGAAGGGTAGGCTCCCTTGCCTCAAACTCCTCATTGATCTAGGAATCCACCACCATGGAGTCAGTGAGGACCTCTACATCATGCACTCCTAGCTCCCTGGCCAGACGAAGCCCTGCGATCATTGCTTCGTACTCAGCCTGATTGTTAGTAATAGAGAAATGGATAACTATCGTTTGTTCTATCTTTGTCCCTTGGGGGCTTTCCAAAATCAGCCTCACCCCTAAGGAATGTTTACCTAAGGCACCATCCACCATCACCTTCCAGGGAACTAGGAGGGTGAGTTTCACCTCCGCCACCTCGACTGCATAGTCGGCCAAAAAGTCGGCCATTGCTTGGGCCTTAATCGAGAGACGGGGGACGATGGAGATGTCAAACTCGCTCAATTCTACCGACCACTTGGCCAACCGGCACGAATGCTCCACCCCCTCGAAGATGTTGCGGAGGGGGTGATATAACGGCCCAGGCCCGGCTCCACCAAGGGAGACCCAGCTGGGCCGCCGGCCTACCAACGATCCAGACCCGGGCCCATCATGGTAGTCAGCCTTTCACATCAAGCCTGCAGGCCATGCACCCCAACCCCTCTTCGTGCCTGTTTTTCAGCAGCGATAGGTTGTTGCCACTAGGGTGATGAGAGTTGTGGTAAAGAGTCTCTTATCAAGGTCCTGGGTTCGATCCCCAGTGGCAACAACCTACCGCTGCTGAAAAACACGCGCGGAGAAGGGTTGGGGTGTACGGCCTGCAGGCTTGATGAAAAAGGCTGAGTACCGCGATGGGCCCGAGTCTGGATCGTTGGTAGGCCGGCGGCCCAGCTGGGTCCCGTGTTGACGGGCTTGGGTCGTTACAGGTGATCAGTCACTACACGGATTGAGTATGCCTTGAAGTAAGGCCGCAGTATCCGTGCCGAGAAGACCAAAACAAAGGCCAGTTTCTCAAAGATGGGGTACCGAAGTTTCGCCTTCCTCAAGACCCGACTTATATAGTAAATAGGGAGTTGTTTCTTCCCCTCCTCCCGAACTAGGACGGAGCTCAAGGCCTCTGCTCCAACCCCAAGATACAAAGATAGGTCCTCCCCTCCTTCAGCCCTTGGAGTAAAGGGGTCTGGGTCAACTTCTTCTTCAAAGCCTGGAATGCTTCCTCGCACCCCTCGGTCCATTCGAACTTCTTGCCTCCTCTCAGCGCCTTGAAGAAGGGAGAACACTTCTCCCCAGCCTGGGAAAGGAACCTGCTCAGTCCTGCCAACTTCCATGTCAGCCTCTGCACCTCTTTAGCATTCCGCGGCGACCCCAACTCCATGATTGTCTTCACCTTGTTAGGGTTGGGCTCTACACCTACGGGAGTAAGGAGATGGCCCATTAACTTACCCTGGCTTGCCACGAAGACACACTTCAGGGGATTCAGCCTCATCTTGTACTTGCGCAAGGTGGTGAAGGTTCCTCTATATATCGGAGGTGGGAGTCTACATCTCGACTCTTGATCATGAGGTCATCTACATACACCTCCAGGTTCCTCCCCTTCGGTTCTCGGAAGACCCTATCCATCATCTTCCGGTACGTCACCCCTGCATTCTCCAACCCAAAGGGCATCATTTTGTAGCAGTAACACTCATCTCCCGTGATGAAGGAGACATCTTTGATGTCCGGAGGGTGCATCCTGATCTGGTGGTAATCTAAAAATGCATCTAGAAAATTCATTACAAGAAAACCAACGGCTGAGTCAACCAACGCGTCAATCCGAGGCAAAGAATAACAGTCCTTAGGGCATGATTTATTAAGCAAAGAAAAATCGACACACATACGCTACCGGCCGTCTCCCTTCTTAACCATTACTACATTGGAGACCTAGCCGGGGTATTGTATTTCGGATACAAAGCCAACCTTGAAAATCTTGGCCACCTCCTCCCTGATGGGCTCAGTCAACTTGTCCGCAATTGTCCTCTTCTTATGCTTGATGGGGTGAGCTTCTGGATCCAGGTTGAGGCGATGGCAGACCACATCTGCATCGATCTCTGGCATCTCCGCGGCGCTCCAAGCAAAGTTGTCCACGTTCTTTTGGATGCACTCCAGCATCTTGCCTTGGGCCTCCGGGGCCAACCCCCCGCTGATGCGAACCTTCTCCACCCTGCCTCAAAGGGTGAGAACCTCCATCTCCACCACCTCTTCTGCAGCCTCTAGACGAGACTACTCCCCCCACTCTCCAACGTCTTCCCCTCCCAGGGCAAGGACTTCTTTCTCATTCACGGCCATCACCTCGGCCAACTCCCGAACTTCCCCCACCACCTCCACCCAGGTGCGGTTCTCCTCAACCTCCATCTTCTCTCCTGCCTCCTGCTCCACCTCCTCCATCCTTCACTCCATCTCCTCGGCCCCCTCCTGCCAAGAGATGGAGTTCATGGCTGTGGCGTAACATTCCCTTGCTACCTTGGGGTCCCTCCTGACCCGGACCTGGATCCCCTCGACGTTGAACTTTAGGCATTGGTGGAAAGATGAGGGGACGCAGCAGAAGGCGCTGATGAGGGGTCGCCCGAAGATGGCGTTGTAACTATTGGTGGCGTCCACGATGATGAACATGCAAGTGCGGGACTACCCCCCAAAGTGACCCTGGCCTCCCACCTGGAGGGTAGAACTGACCCTGGCCTCCCTGACGATTGTCTCCTCCATGGAAACCTCTTTGCGGCCCCTGGTCTTACCACTCTGGCCTCCAACCTAGCCAATGGTTCGGCTCCTAGCGCCCCCACCTGGGTGGCTGCTACTGTTGTTCCCTCTACCGGGGTTCAGCTCTCCTCTCCTCTTGACCTTTGCCACCTCTGGGCATCTTCTCCTCCGTGGCCCGCCTGGCCAGCTTCCGGGCAAACTACGGGTTCGATGCCTCCCCGTCGACTTCCCTTGCCGCCCTCTCCATCAGCTCCTCGTAGGAGAGATATGGTACCCTTGTCAGCTCCATCCTGAAGAAACCCTGTTGCAGCCCCAGGGTAAATGTCATCATTGGGGTGTGCCCTGACATCTCTTGGACCTGGGTCACCTCCTCCTGGAACCATTCGGCGTAGCTTCCTAGGGTCTCGTTCACCCTATGCTTGATGTGGAATACGGACTCTGAGTCCTTATTTCTCCTCTTGGAGGTGGTGAACCTCAACATGAACCCCCGACGCAAGTCCTCAAAATAGTAGATGGAGTTGGCCAGCAGTTGATGGAACTACTCCCTCGCCTTCTCCTCGAGAGTGATGGCAAAGAGCCTACACTTGAACCCGTCCGATATCTGGCAGATCGAGACCACGTTCTCAAACCACTAGACGTCATGGACTGGGTCTCCCTTCCCGGTGTAATAGGATATCTCGGGCTCCCTGAACCCCTCCAAAACTGGGGCAGAAGAAACTAGCTCGCTAAAGGGGCTGCCTCCCCCCAGTGGGCGAGCTGACGGGTCTCGCACCCCCATCTCGCTGAACCTGCCACCACTCGTCGAACTCTGGAAGAGCACTTGCCCAGGGAGCCCGCATCCTCTCCCCCCCTTTGCGACTTCCTTCCCAGCTCGCCTGTCGGAAGCATCCTCGCCAAGAGTCGGGACCGCGAGCATAGGAACTACTAGAGTCGAGCACTCGGCACGTGCGCCGAGTGTGAACCTGACAAGGCCGAGCACCTCCTGCCTAAATTCTTCGAACATCCCCACTGTGGCCAGAGGGGGAGGGGGTGGTGAGTCGGACCTATCCGAGCCTTGCCCTGATCCTCCCGTCATCGAGCCTGCTGAAGATTTTCTGTGCTGACCACGCTCCACGCTCACCACACCAGAATGTTGAAACCAAAAATTTGGTCTATGTGTAGTTCACCCTTGGGGAAGGGGTGATCGCGCACCTACTTCTCTCCTACAAGCAAAATGAAAGGAAAAGGAAATTGACCCAAGGGCTCGGCGCGGAGGTCCTTCCACACACTCGGAAGATCTTGGAGCGATTCCCCTCCCTTAGCCATATGCCGAGCTAAAGGCTACCTCGGAAAGCGCTAGAAGACTGGGAGACAAGTGAGCGTGCCTTCTGAGGTACCCCTTGGGTTCTATTTATAGATTTCTAAAAATGGCCTGCAAATAACAAACCTACGCTGTTCCAAACAGTTATGTGCAGCTCAACTGGGTCTGCCAACATCGCAACTCCGATATTCTGACTGGCTATGGGCAGGCCAGCGGGGGCAAAATGGTAAAAAGCACATCACATGAAGTTGGACGAGTAGTCCTTGAGACCCCTACTCGTCTGGGGCGGCGAGTGCTCGGTGGAGCTGGCACTCGCCGCCTTCCTAAACCTTAGCGAGTACGGGCCCGGCTGACCCTGCTCGTCGGCCGCGGGTTCGCTGAACGGTCGGAACTCGGGGTGCGGGCAGAGCTCAATGGACGACCAGAGCTCGACGGATGGCCAGAGCTCGACGGACGGCCAGAGCTCGACGGACGGCCAGAGCTCGACGGAGGGACAGAGCTCGACGGACGGCCAGAGCTCGACGGACGGCCAGAGCTCGACGGACGGCCAGAGCTCGACGGACGGCCAGAGCTCGACGGACGGCCAGAGCTCGACGGACGGCCAGAGCTCGACGGACGGCCAGAGCTCGACGGACGGCCAGAGCTCGACGGACGGCCAGAGCTCGACGGACGGCCAGAGCTCGACGGATGGCCAGAGCTTGACGAACGGCCAGAGCTCGACGAACGGCCAGAGCTCGACGAACGGCCAGAGCTCGACAAACGACCAGAGCTCGACAAACGGCCAGAGCTCGACAAACAGGGCTTGGGGAGTGCAAGCTCGCCCCCCACAAAACATCCCACCCCGCCTAGGCGAGTCGGGGCTGCCGAGCTCTCGTCCCCTGCCGAGCTCGCCCAGGGACTTGGACTGCCCGATTTGGCCGGCCTGGCTCCTGCTGACCTACTCGCCGGATACGGGGTTATACAAGTGTGACATCTAAAATCGAATATGGGAGGCCCAGAAGATCGACCCGGAAGTGGCCCTGATCATCAAGTCTTTGCAGGATGGAGCACCAGAGGAGTACAACCTACACGACGGAATCTTGTAGTTCAGGCATCGTGTGTTCATCCCCTTTACCAGGGGATTCGAGATGAGATTCTTCGAGAAGCGCACCAAAAAAGGTATTCCATTCATCCTGGTGTGGTTAAGATGGACCTATGCAAGACTATTTACTGTCTGGGAATGAAAAAAGAGACATCACCAACTTTGTGGCTCAGTGTCAGACCTGTCAAAATGTTAAAGTCGAATGTTGCAATTCAGGAGGCCTGAAGCAGCCCCTGCCGATACTATAGTGGAAATTTGAGGATAATTTTATGGACTTCGTCAACGGCTTACCCCGATACCGTGTTGTAAATGACTCTATATGGGTTGTTGTGGATTGACTTATCAAGGTAGCGCGTTTCATTCCAAACCGACAGAGTGATTTAGTTGACATTCTGGCCAGATTAATTATATGGGAAGGGTTTAGGTCAAAATAGTTATTGACAACCATTTTAAATAAGAGAGAAGTTCGTTTATATATATATATTTAGGAGAAATAGGCCTTGAAAGAGGGTTGACTTTAAAACATAAAAATGCATCAATTTAAGATCTGACGGCTGAGGATATATGATGACAAAATCAAACGGTTAATTTTTTTAACTCATATTATTGACAGATCTGGTTAAATTTAAAATGAAATTAAAAAAAATCAAATTAAACTAGCTACAGCTAGCTATTTTATAAAAAATCTTAATTTTTACTTGGCAATAATTAGCTATTTTAAATTTTTTTTTAATGTTACTTAGCTATAGTCAACTGATTAAAAAAATTGTAATATCCACTTAGCCTCGACTAGCTGTCCGCGCTGTACGACTTAGTTAATTGTCTAAGGTCTGGAATGTTGTTATTATTGTCCTTGATGAGGGTCATGAAGGGGTCTCCTTAGACCGCTAAACGCACTCCCGCGCATGGGGTGCGGGCATAAAAAAAATCTCTATCATGGGGTGCAAATAGTAAAATTCCCTATCAAATGGTGCAAATAGTAAAATATCCCATCATGGGGTGGTAATAGTAAAATTCCCCATCAAATGGGAAAAATAGTAAAATCTCTCGTCATGAGGTGATAATAGTAAAATTCCCCACCAAACACACATCATGTGGTGCAAATAGTAAAATTCTTCATCAAGTGGTGCAAATAGTAAAATTATCCATCATGGGATGTAAATAGTAAAAATCTCATCAGACTGCTAAAAGTAAAATTCCTCATCAAAGGATATAAATAGTAAAATTCTTCATCAAAGGATACAAATAGTAAAAGTCTCCATCATGAGGTGCAAATAATAAAATTCCTCATTATGTGATGCAAATAGTAAATTTCTTCATCATGTGGTGTAAATAGTAAAATTCTCTATAATGTGTTGCAAATAGTAAAATTTCTCATTTGGGGGTGATTTGTGTATAACAAAAATGTGCAAGACAGTCTGCGTATAGTAAATAATATGATTATGATGTGCACATAACCATATTTGTCATATCACCACAAAACTATACAAACAAGTGTGCACATAACACATAAATTGGTTACGGTGTGCGGATAACCGCATAATCATAGTAACCACCACTTATTTACGGAAAAACCACCCAAAAAACTATAAATAGGACCCAAAACCTCCTTCATTTCAATTCTTTTCCTCCTCGGATTTCCTCCTACGAATCTCTTTCTCTTCCTTTTCTCCTACGACTTTTTCTCTCTTCCTTTATCTCCCTCGTGCGTGCTGCCTCATTTTGCGCTCTTGCTTGCACCCTCCCACGCGTGCCGCCTCCTTGTGCGCTCATGTTCGTGTCACCTCCTAACGCGCCTGCGTGTAAGACCTCCTACCCCAACCTTAGCTTGGGTCGGAGACAGGCCTTACTATCCAAGACGTCCACCCAATGCTTCCGAATAGGCAATAACTCACTCTACAAAGTACTAGTTGGTCGTCTTGTCTGGCTTGAATCAGAACATACACATCACATCACAAAAATACGATAGCAATAACGGAATACTATATATATATATATATATATATATATAGATATATACGAGCATCTGCGCACGGGCTACGCCCGTGCTTGATGCTCTCGGGCGGCCTTCGGCCGCATTAGGCGGGCTTCGCCCGCCTGCAAACGGGCTACGCCCGTGCCTGATGCTCTCGGGCGGCCTTCGGCCGCATCAGGCGGGCTTCGCCCGCCTGCAAACGGGCGACGTCCTCGGTCGGGCCAATGACGCATCAGCCGGACTGCAAATGTAGATGGTCCTTCGGGCGCTGTGAAGAGGCGTAATCAGTGCTTTCCAAATTTGTGGTTGAGCTTTCAGTAAAAATGTTGTGTACAGTGAAGGAAGAAGACAGAGAAATTAAGATATAGATTAAGAAAAAATTTAGTAAGGGTACCATTAAACTGCATCAAAATTTGAAGATTGAAAACAAATTCAGTAAATCATTGTGAAGCAGAAGTTTGGCATTTGTGCGCAGCAGTTGTGATGACCTTACAGAAGTTTATGTAGGTTAACACAGATGTAGGAGTTTATAAGAGAATTGTTATACGTACAGCGAAGTTATGTGACTGCAAACAAAAACTCTACTAATTTATTTGACCTAGAAAACACCCTTTATCCAGAAAACGAATCGGTGAGCAGTAATTTCAGAAATAAAAATATGTCAAAGTATGAAGATCCAAAACAAATTCAGTAAATGAATGTCAAGCAGAAGTTTGTCATGTGTATCCAAGAGTTGTGATTAAATTACAGAAGTGTCTGTAGGTTTACAGACATGTAGGAGTTTATAAGGTTATGTGTTGCGGAGAACGGAGGAGGTGAAGCCGATGGAGCAACTAATATAGGGAGCTGAGGAGCTGAAGCACGCGCAGGAACTAATTTAATAATTGCAAGCAATCAATCCAGTGAGAGCAAACAGTACAGTCTCGCAGATAAATCAAAGAAAGTGGAAAAAATACTGCACATCATTTTAGTAAGTAAAGCATCAATACATTCAGTGAGAGGAAAGACTGCACTGTCGCAGTCTCGCAGAACAATCAAACAGAGCAAAGGAGTAGTGGACGTCGTTGAAGGGCTTACTGTGCGTCGGAAGATGCAGTGCGGTGAGGAGAGCTTGCGATGGCAGGATGAGCAGGTGATTACTGATGTCGAAGCTGGAGCAGTGACGGTGCAGAGGCTTTGAAGTAGAAGATCGGATTTACAGTGCGACGAAGGCGGCGCGGGAGTTTGAGTGTGTTCAGGAGATGCAAACTGGGAAGAAATAGCGTAATGCATAAATCAAAACTATTAAAAGTTGGAAATGCGCAGGGCGAAGAAATACCGAAATCCGGCATAATCTGGGAGCAGATTTATGCATAAATCAAAAGTATTAAAACCTGGAAATGGCGAGGGCGAAGAAATACCGAGATCCGGCATAATCCGGGAGCAGATTTCAGCAGCCGGAAGGGAAATCTGCCTTTCAAGTAAGCAGAGCACAATTAAGCATGAAGAGGGAAATCGAACCGTAGAAGTGGCGGCGTCCTGCTATGGCAACCTATTCCATGGCAACGGCAGGCGAAATAGCGCAGGGACAGGGGAGCAGAGGTTGGACGATGCCTTTGGAGAAGGAAGGGAAATCGATAAGGAGTGGAGACATAAAGGAGGAGGAAAAATAAATGAGGACCTTACCCAGACAGAGTAGGTAGAGGGGAGCGGAGGTTCCATGATGCCTTTGGAAGAAGTGGAGATGACCGAGGAGGAGCTTTGATGAAGTGGGGCTGTTGGAACAAATGGGCCGAGCTGGTGGATGATGCCGTAGGAAGCAAGCTGATGGGGAAAGGCAACAGCGGCGCGGCATAGTTTGAGCGGCACGCGGCAGGAGTCCGGGCCAGGAGGCGGCGTGAGGAAGTAGCGGCAACGTAAGTGCGGCACGCGGCGAAGAGCGACATGAAGAGCAGACGCGTCGCAGGTGAAAATACAGTCGGGAGATGCAGGAGGTGGCGTGACGGAGACGGCGGGGGGATAACTGCGATCTGGAGGGCAAAAGCGGGAGAGCGAATGTTTCGGACGGCATGAAAACATCGGGCGGCTTGCAGGCTTTAGAGGAACTGACGGGCATGATTCATCTGATGGTAAGAGCAAACAATTGCATAGTTTTTTATATATAATATATATATATATATATATTTGAGCAAGCAAATTTCATAACTACTGTTTATACAACAAGCTCGTAGGCTTCAAAAGACTACTACTACTAACACTCTCTAACTCGCAAGCTTGCGCGCTAAAAACTCACGTATCGGAAGTTTGGAGACGACGCGGGTGTCTCTGCTTGAATAGTCCTATCAGCTGACGCATCGTTCCGTGGTAGCTGGACATCATGGTGCTCTGTTTCATATGAATGGTTATTAAAATAACCGTTAGTCACAGATCTAAGTGTAAACACATCTCCTCTCCGGATCCATATCCTGGGGACGAGCCCACGCATCCAAAAAAAACAAATAACCGAAGTATGAGAGGGTTAGTACAATATTTAATATGTAAAAACTAGGAGCAATTAACTGTAAGAATATGCATCATAATATAAATGGAATTAATAACAGCTTAACCGTCAGTTATATACTAAATGCTCCACCAGCTATCAACACGACATGTATTCACAACTTGTATTTATACCGCAGGTATTCAAAACCCGTCAATACTCTACATGTGTTCAAAACCCGCGCACACACCCTATGTGGGCATAGTATGGACCGCTTCTTTTCAAATAGGGTAGTGAGCCACGCGGACCTCACCGATGTGGTCGTCGGTGATAGTGGTCGGTCCTATCACTTATGGGGATGGTCATACCATACTTCCCAGGCCCCAACGAACAACCTCGTATACTCTTGGATATGAGCGATATCAGTCGATTCTGTATTTAGGTCGACTAGTGAAGGAAACCATCGGGGAGAGAAATACTGACCGGTCACCCGTGGTACGCATCTTCATGTCGCCAAGAGTCGTCGACCATCCGACATCGGTACGAACAGTCTGCGGAAGTGACTGACCCGCCACGATTTGCTGCAAAGAAATTACAAGCATTTAATAAAAATAATATAAAGTTAGCACGCATCGAGTTTGCGGCATCCTACCCTACTACGCTTAAAAATAATTCGGGCAAACAACATTCGGCTCACCTTTCAACAAGGAGCATGAAAGCACTTTATTTAAGGCTAATTCTGGAGGAATGTTTCAATTCCCATTATCCTCAACTAAGACTCAACCTCAAACAATCAACCGCTCGTTAGAGCAAAACCTGTGCTTAAAATGCTAAAATAGTAAATTACAGGAAATATAAGTACGGTAATAAAAGCCGCTGAGAATATAAGCTGTAAAATTAAAATGTTGAATTGAAATATGAACAGTACGAAACTGGAATATGTTGAACATCAAGAACTGAAAGGAACTGCACCAGTGCGAGAGTATATTAGTACTTAAAAGAAATGAATTAAATTAAAAGAAATAAGTATGACAAGTACAAGACTGAAGTACTGGAAAGGAAGTACTGAACTGAAATAAATAAAAGAACTGGACCAGTGTAAGACTGTAATAAATGAGTAAGAAAAGAGTTAGTAGTCCAATCACTCAAATCAGGAGACTTCAGTTCCATCTCCATTTTTAGTAGGCAAGTTCAGTTCCATCTCTGTTTTTAGAAAGCTTCTTTTGAGTTGCACCAATTATTAGAATTCGATAATAGTTTAGTTGCACCTTTCAATCATGGCTTAATCGAATTGGGGAAGCTTATTATGGATTGCACCTTTATTATTCATTTGAGAATAATTTTCAACTTATTTGCTCGTGTCTGATCATATCCAAGCATCCTATTAGAGAACACGTTTTTCCTCAAAATTTAACCTTGAAAATCATTTCCAAGCGTGGAGACATTCTTTATCCAAGACGAGGTTGGAAATTTCACCTTCCAAGATTACCCAAAATATTCGAGAGTTATTTAAAAACGAGACGCTCACTGGATTTACAAATATCCTCGAAACACTCTAACCTTGACATCTCGCCTCGATAAATCTCGCCGATCATTTAATTTGAACTCAATATTCAATTAAAAATACGATCGCGCGCGCCGATTCTCTTTTTCCAAAAGATTTAAACGCATCGATTTTAAAGCGTAGCTTTAGCCTCCGAGAATTTAGAAAATCTTCAATTTTTATTTTAAAGTTCTCAAATTTTAACACAACATTTAAGATGGCCTAAAATGAGCCTAAAATTTTTTCCAAAATTTTCCGAGCATTTTCGGGTCTATAAATTGGCCAATGAAGTCTTATTTAGGCTATTAAGATATCAAATCAAATCATAAAATTTCCAAAAATTTTGTGAAGATTGCACTTATCAAGGGGAACAACTTTCATATTCAAAAATTTTTTCCTACAAACCTAGATTTTTCTCAAAAAAATCCCAAATTTTCTGTTATCAAAATTGATCTGCTAACAACAATTTTTCCTGATCCCATGCCTGCGATTGAGCTGTTTTACGGGATCTGTTCTTCTGACCCCACACCGAATCAGACACTAATCTGCTGTGGGAGGCGCTAATGCCGAGGCGGGGATTAAAAAAATCCCCGCTGTCTGATCTCATCATGGAGATCGGACGGCAGCTGCTGCTCCCCGACGATGGAGAGGATGACGACTTCTGCAATCGCTGGCCAGCAGCTGCCAGTCACTGGCGTCTCCCCTGGTCGATTCGTCTAGGGCCGACGAGCCTCTAGGCGGTGGTCCGACGGCTTAACGCTGCCAGGCACCGCCGAAAATTCTCTACCTGAGAGCGGGGTGGTGCAGCTACTCTGCTCCCGGTGATGTCGCGGTGCCCCACCCCTCTGGTGGCTTTCCGACCACGGAACCACCCCCGACCGACGCGCCGTAGGTTGGGATTCCCTCTGGCGGCCTGGCGCCGCCGGCCGCCACCGAAAAAAAACAAAACAGAGAAAGCTTTATTCTCGGGTGCCGCCGGAGTGGCAACATCCGGCTGCACCATGGCCCTTGGCTGCCGGGGATGACTATCCCCGGTGGTGAAACACCCTCCCAGCGCCCCACCAGCACAGGGCAAGGCCTACATCATACGACCACCACCCGATGTCGAGCTTGGCTCAGGTGGCGCCGGAGGCGCTCCTGCCGCTGAGAGGTGCATGCAGTATGTGGGGGAGATGAGGAAGGGGGAGGAGAGAAGTTCCACCTAGATTTAGGGGGCTCGGGAGGGGCATGGCTGGTTGGCCATTGGAGGGTGGTGGAAATGGATTTGGGTATTTTTCGACGACCTTAGTGTTTCTGCGAGGGAGGATATGCTCGACTGAGTTGAGGGAGGTGTGAGCAAAGCAGGGTGGGGGTGAAGCTATAAATAGTCGGGGGAGGGAGCCTCTTCCCCTCTTCCAGCGGTGTGGGATTAATCCCTCCTTAGGGAGGGATTAATCCCGACCCTCCAACTGTCCATGGACAACTGGAGGTTGATCATTTTTGACATGTGAGAAGTGAGGGGGCAAAGCCTAATGAGCCTTGGTAGGTTTGGGCTTGGGGAAGAGAAAGAGGAGGGTAGGGGTGGGCTCCTCTTGGCCCAAGACTCAACCCATCTCATGGGTTTGTCTGAAAATTTAGGACCCATACTGTAGGGAGGATGAAGCCCATGCCAATCCAAGATGGGGAGGTGCACCCTTTTTGGAAAAATTCCCAAAAAATGGAAAAATTGAGGGCTTGACCAAAGTCAACCCGTGGGTCCCCCGTGTCGGTCAAAATCAAAGTAGGTCCAAGTCATCAGGGGTCGGGTCAAAGTTGGAGTATCGTGCCATAATTGGTGTACACGCGCTTTTCAGTGCACAATAATGGTCAAATTGACCACTTGTTATCAAAATTGATCGGGACGAACTCCATTGACTTCACATTGACTATACAAATCCAACGCCATTGACCGGGATTAAATCAGAGTTCATTTGATAAATATCCAAAATTTACGCGTCGTGATGCACTAAAATGGTCAAATTCACCATTTGAGTCCGAATTGCAATGAAACAAGTTTCAATGCGCTCATATCGACAATATGAAGTCATAGGAACTGACAGAACTCAGATCGAAGTTTTATAGCTCGATATACAAAAATCTCGTATTCACGACGTTTTACGAGACACGGTCATATCTACCATATGACCTCAGAATTCAACGGAATGAGCTCCAACGTGCTTGTATTAATTATATGATACCACAGGAACCTACAAAACTCAAATAAGAGTTCTTTAGCTCCATAACCCTGACTATGGTTATCTCCTATATCGTTGTGGGTCTTGGATAGAGGTTTATGTCACTTTTATTGGGCTCACTAGAGTTCCAGTGACCCAATAAAAATCGAGATATTACAATCCAATAAAAAATGAGAGTTTTCATCCTCGAAAACTTGTGTAACATACCTGGGGAAAGAGCTCAAGGTGCTTTTCTCGGACGAGTGCTTCGAGTTCCCACGCATACTCATCTCGTTCGCAATTCGACTATTATATCTTGACTATATGAATGTCATTATTGCGCAGATTCTTTACTTTAAAATCCACTATTCTCACTAGTTCCAACTGGATGGATCGGTCTGACTGCATCGGTATTGGCGATGTTGGAAGGTGCTGATCTGGTTGCCGAAGGACTTGCCTCAATGAAGAGACATGAAATACATCATGATGGTTACCCAATTCTGGGGTCAGAGCTAACTGATATGCAACTAGGCTAACACACTCTATTACCTGATAGAGACCTAAATAGCGAGGATCTAACTTTTTCTGCTTCCTTAATCAGGAGATACCATGCATCAACTTGATATTCAGAAACACCATTTCCTCCACGCTAAACTCCACCGGTCGGTGCCGTGCATCATAGTACTTGACATGTCAGCTCCACGCTTCTCGCATCTGCTCCTGGATTAGTCGTATCGCTGATATAGTATCATCAATATATGCCACTCCCAAGGTTTCCAAGTCCTCATCCTGGGCCCAAGTTAGCCTGGTTCGACAATGCCTTTCATACAATGCCTCGTACGATGTCATCATGATGCTGACATGGTAGCTATTGTTATAAGAAAACTCTACTAGTGGCAGCAGTTGCTCCCAAGACTTGTTATGCTCCATGCATAGTCGGAGAAGATCCTCTATTGTCCGATTAGTTCTTTCCGTTTGTTCATCTGTCTGAGGGTGGAAGACGGTGCTAAAGGCCAACTTGGTCCCAAATACGCCTGCACCCACCTCCATTCTTTGGATGTGAAGCGCCCATCACGGTCAACACAAATGCCCTGTGAGAAATTACTTATCTTCTTTGTTTCATTTTCACACTCTTTGAAAGGTCTAAAAACAATATATTATGTGCCAAAGCTTTGTTTTCATAAACTCACAACTACTCCATTGGCATTGGAATGCTAGAGAATGAACCAGATTTCTTTAATGATTTTATTGCAGGAAATAAGAGACGGGATTCAATGCTCACTCATTCATTCATGAATTTTTTTATAGGGGGGCACTATAACACTTTGTATTAATACATTCAACTTCTGTCTTTCATGTATAGATGCAGGAAGACAGGAACACTAAGGCTCCATTTGGGACGGTGATGGCGGTCATGAACATGGGGGTTAAATTGTCATTCGTTAACGCACGCCTAAGGAACTTCATCCACTTTTATGTTCAAACAGATGATGTTTGTTAAGCGATCCTTAACGAATGACGTTTTAACCCATGCGTTTAAGACTGCCACCACTATGCCAAACAGAGCCTAAGTGTCATACATTGATGTCATGATTCATTTCACTCATTTTGCTTTGACCGATGGGTTCACATTTCTTACACAGAATACCTCACTGATAGATGTTAGTGCATTATTTATTACTCCAATACAATCATTATTTAACTTATTGTTATAGTTTGTTTCTCAAACATCCATTATTTAACTTCATGCTTTGTTTGAAGTCCTCAATGTGGGAGGTGGTTATCTTGTAGAGAATGAAATGATGCATCTTTCTTCTTATTCATTACATGCGAATGCTTTCCATTTCCGATATAATATGCAATTAAACACTACTCCACTGTTGATTTCATTTCTGAAAGTTCAACGAAATTAATTTTAAGAACTTGATTAATATTATGAGAAATGCATTACATGTTGTCATTTGTTGATTTTACTTCGTTCTAATAATATATATGGAATTAATGCATTCCATTTTTTATGTTTACAAATACGACTTCTGTTGCTTTCCAATTTTTTATGTTTACAAATACGACTTCTGTTGCTTTCCAATTTTTTATCTTAGTGGACGGGTTTAAAAAACTTTAGTAGCTAATTATAGCTAAGTGGAATTGCAAAAGAAAAAAATTAGCTAACTATAACTAAGTGGATTTGCAAAAACATTTTAAAGGAGCTAACTAAAGCTAAATGAATTTGCAAAAAAAAAAAAATTAGAGTAGCTAACTATAGCTAAGTAATAAAATAAAGTGGAAAAAATAAAGCTAACTATAGCTACCTAGCCAGCTATAGAAGGCCTGCAACATTCAAGCTTTTATCCTACTATAGTGGGGGTAATGACCCTCATCAAGAAATTAAAGAAAATTAATTTTGAACATAAAAGTTCCTTAGATGAGGTCTGGTGCTCACGAACGACAATTCATAACCACTACCATCTTCACAAGCCTTGATTAAATAATATAATGACATTTTTAATATATATATTTACTCCTGATTTGACCGTTTGATAGCTTCGGAGTCTGGGGCAAAGGAGTCATTTCCTACAATATAAATAAAGTGTTGTTACTAGCAAATCTAATTTGACTTCTAGCAAACCCAAATTCCATTCAAAATTTATTTTTTCCTTCTTTTTGTAAGACTCAATTCTACTGCTGGCAAACCCAAGTCCTAATTCAATTCTGACACCTTTGTTACTCCCGCTCGCAACTCTCCTCTGGCACCTTTGTTCGCGACTCGAGGAACAAAAGTAAATAATTTGTTTTAAACTTAATTAAAATTTGTGAACTTAATTAATATTTTGTTAGATAAATTTAATTAATATTTTGTTTGGTATGCTTAATTATTTTTCACCGCAATGACGGCTGACGCGGTGACAGCAATGACGGTTTCAGTGCGGCGACGAGCCGACGAAGATTACGATTTTGGTGCAGCGGCGGTGATGGCGATTGACACGACGGCGATGATGGTGGATTCGGTGCGGTGGCGGTGATTGCAGTTGGCGTGGCGACAACAATGACGGTTTCGGCGCGGCTGCGGTGATGACTGTTTCTGTGCGGCTGCGGTGTTGGCGATTGGCACGTCAACGATGATGACGGTTTCGGTGCGATGACGGTTGGCGCGACGGCGGCGATGATGGTTTCGGTGCGACATCGGCGATGGCAGTTAGCGTGACGACGACGATGGAGGTTGGTGCGACAACGGTGATGACAGTTGGCACGACGACGATGCTGACGATTTCGGTGCGGCTAATGCCTCTAAGGAGACCACATCTGTAATATTAGCATATGTATCAGCTTATATTGAATAAATGCATATCTTTAAATTAAAATTCATTTTCAAATTTGAAGGTTTGCAGATAATAATGATTTGTTAGAAGTCAAATCGAATTTGCTAATAACAACACCCTATAAATATTTGAAAACGGCGTGTCTCGGTGGACGACAGCAAGCGGGCCCCACCGGACTCTCTACTACTAAAACGAATGTAGTTTTCGTAATTAGCCGCTGTTAGTTTAAAAATTCTCTAATAACTCATTCGAAATCTATGTGTCGGAAACCCGTAATATAACATCTGATAAGAACTAGGGATGTTCACAAATAGTATAATTCGTGAATAATTCGCGGTTCAATTCGATTAAAATTTGTATTTTTTGAATTCAAATTTGAATCTGAATTCCGGATTCAAATAGTTTTTGAATCTGAATCCGAATAATTTTATTCATATTCGAAGGATTCGTGAATAATTTGTGAATACTAGAATATATATTTTTAAAAAATTAATATATGTAAATTATTTTTAAATATGATAATTGTTGGGGAATCGCGCGTCGCTCTTGTTAGACCGGACCTACTCAACCGTCTTAGCCCGTGAGCGGTCTAGTGTGCCAATAGTCAAAGATTAACTAGATGCTGGACGAAGACTTGCTGACGAGGAAAACCCTCAATCGAGGAGAAAAACCACGCAGTTGGTACGATGCCGACCTAACTTCCACTATATGAGTGTTTTTGCAGAGCTTCTGAGAGGAAAGCGAGGGCAACAAGTCGCATCTCGTTACCGTTTGTGAGAGGGGAGGGGAATGAATGATGGGTGCCACCGGCCGTCGTGCTTCTTTGGCGGTCTTCCGATGCTCGTTCATCGAAATGCAAGAACTTCCTTCCCTCGAAGTTGTCATGACGTGACGGCGGAGGAGGCTTCACGTGTATCCCTCTTGACTTGCGTTCTTGCAAACCTCCTCTTGACCTTGATGTCTTCGCCTTGCTTTGTGGTGCTAGTCTTAAACGTAGATCCTGCAAAGAAAATGGGGGGGGGGGGGGAGGGAGTGAAACAGAGTGAACCGGAGAAAATACCCTTTTTGAAATAAAACTGAGCGTATTTATAGATTTAGACGAGCGTAGTCATGTAATTTTGTATAGTAACAACCAGACCGTGCAATAGAATCGCTTGAAAATGATCACGCGAATCGACACTTTTGAGAAATAACAGTCTTGCCCAGGGTTGAGGGAAGACCCGCCCGCGAATAACGGTGGCCCGATGACGCCGGCGCGGGCAGTGGCGGAACTAGGATTTTGACATCGCCCGGGCACAATAATTTTCAACATACATATCTCTCCCTAACCATAAACTAAAATACAGTCTTCATTAAATAGTTTAGAGTGAGAGTGCAGGTTAAATACACTGAGTTGTTTTGTAACAACCGCATTTGTTTGGTCAAAAAATTTGAGAACTATCATCAGCTATTATGGCAAATGAATCAAGCTATGCTAGATGAATGAATAAATAATTCCTAAAGAAATCAAAATTAGGTCTAGATCGAGAACTAGGGCAAAATCGAAATAAAATCTGCTAGGAAGAACCGACTTCTCCGTTGTTCGACTGTTCATGAAAGTAATAATTAGGCACATATATTTTGCTTCTGTAGCAGCCTGCAAAGTATGGAACAATTGAAAGTTAATCCAAAGTTGGAATACAACACCAAACAATCAACACTGCAATAATTTAAATTAAAAACAAGATAAATGTAATTGAAGCAACTAACTTAAGAAAAAAGAGTTTCATTTGTCACCCAGTTTCTATTTTTAACTGAAACCACCATGCCCTAAACATATTTATGAAATGAAGTTATGAAGAAATTTTAAGAACTGAAAAATTATGGTCACCAAGCTTTATCCCTTGCAAGTGAACAGATTCAACAATCTGGAATTTCAGATCGGGAGCAACAACCCGATTTCCTCCTCCAACGAAGGGAAGATCTGAAATTTCTGGCGGTGGCTCCGGCCAGATCGGGTGCAACAGCCAAGTAAACTACCACCAGCAACAGGACTCCCTTCCTCGTTGATTTGCTCTTGGATTTGATGATGGGAAGATCTGAACAACAACATGACTCCCTTCCTCACTTCAATATGTAGCAAAAAATAGCAAATCTGGGAGAAGATTCACAGGCAAGAAATCTACTCCAAGTATACTAGATCGGCTCAGGGAAACGACCAAAGCAACTGGAAACGGCATATCTGGCGACCAGCACTTCTGGATCTAGAGAATAGGGAAGTCCAGATCTAGGTTGAGAAATAGCGGCAAATCCACGATCCTGCACCGGAAAACCTAGTCCCCTTCCAGATCTGAGATCTGGGGTGGAAATCTTGGAAGCTTGTGGAGGAGGGAGCAACCAGGCCAGCGACGTGATCGATCACTGTTCGTCCTTCCAATCTCTCGATTCACGAAGACAGCGAAGATGAAAACCCGGCAGTGGCGGACGGGAACGATGACGACGCAGTTTTGCGAGATCAACGAAGATGAAAACCCGATCACTTCCCTTACGAAAGAATGGGAGCAACGAAGTCGGGAAATCGCCGGAGCGGGGTGAGCGGAAACCTAGCGGGAATTCGCGAAAAACACGGTCGGGCACGTGCCCGACCGTGTCTTAACCTGGGTCCGCCCATGGGCGCGGGCGGCCAGCCGCCACCCCTCCGCATAGAGGGCAGCCGTCAGCGGAGAGGCCGCTCGGTGGCAGGCAGCCTTCGGGTGGCCCTCACAGGGGCCGGCCGCGGCGAGGCCGCCTGGATCCGGGTGGCTCTTGTGAGGGCCGGCCGCGGGGAGGTCGCCCGGGATCGGGCGGCCTTAGCCAACCCCTCTATGGGATCGGCCGCGACTTGGCCGCCCGGGATCAGGCGGCCTTAGCCTACCCCTTGCAGGACCGGCCGTGGCGAGGCCGGCCGAGATCGGGCGGCCTTGGTTAGTCCCTTGCTGGGCAAGGCCGCGACGAAGCCACCCGGATCAGGGCGGCCTTGGCCGGCCCTTGTGAGGATCGGCCGCAGGGAGGCCGCCCAGGATCGGGCGGCCTTGTTTCGCTCTTCGCGGGGCCGGTCGTGACAAGGCCGATCGAGGCCGGGCGGCATCGGCCGGCCCCTTGCAGGGCCGGCTGTGACGAGGCCAACCGGGATTGGGCGGCCCCGGCCGGCCTTCACGATGGCCGACCGTACCAGGACCGCCCGCCCCCGGGCAGTTAGACATTGCCGCCGACCTTGGTCCGGGGGCTGCTAGCACCGCCAGGTGGTGGTAGTTGGGCCACATGCGCAATCTGACACACAATAGTTACTTCACCGACCCGGTGTGCGAATCCCGCGCGTGGAGGTTATCCACGTAACTCTCATGAATTTAGTGGGGGGGGGGGGAGGGCAGTTTCGCTATGTGCAGCCTGATTTTTTCTATAAATTGGTTCTGATCCCATCAATAATATTTATATATTAAATTAATTTAAATATTATAAAAGTCGAATTCGAATTTGAATTCATGTTCAAATTCGAATTTGAATCTGAATTCAAAACCAAATTTAAATCTGAATTCAAAATCAAATTTAAATCTAACATTTCATAAAAAAAATAAATCCGAATTGGTATTGAATATTAGATCAAATTCGAATCTGAATTTCTGTTTTTTACGTCAAATTTGAATTCGATTGAGTAGTTATGTGATGGTAACATCGATATATAACATGAACACTTTTAATAAAAATTCCCGTGCGTGCTCTAAAAATCCCCTAAAACTCTAAAACGTCGGATCGCCCTCTATTGTGCTTCGAGATCGCGCAGTATATTTAATGAACGGCGATCCCTCTTTTCCTACGGCTAAAATTCCCAAAGCAATTGCCCCGTTTTGCAAAACCTCGTCACGCTTCAATTGCACGCCTTTCCCACAGTGCCCCTTCAAGCATTGCTTCTCACTGCTGTTTCCCTCAAGAAATTTGGGAGGATTTTGAGAAGGAGAAAGGAGAAGGAAAATCGAACTGCTATCCGCGTTCTTGTTACAAATCGATCGGTATGAGTCATCCAATTTCACACCCTTCGTACTCAATCGGGATTAGGGTTTCTGCAGTTTGATCTGTTTTTGCTCTATGGTTTAGATTCGCTCTTTTTTCGCAACTTTTTTTTTTAAAAAAATTTAGATTATGGATAGAGTTTCGACGCGGGAATCTGGGCGTTTGTATTCATGTAGTAATGAGATGGAATAATAATACACGGGTTCTTATTGACTTGTATTGACCTTATGTTGACTTCTTTACTTTTCGTTGTCTTTTGTAAATCTATCTTTATTGTTTGTTTGATTTTCGCTTCTGCTGGTTTGTTTTCATCCTGGTCTGTTTTGGCCTTTTGGGGTTTTGAAATTATGAAAAGCTTACTGATTTTTTATTTCTAAACATATTGTGCTGATCTATGGTGTCTTTGACTCTCCTGTTGGATTTTGCAGATCAAGAATTGGAGATTTGGGAGAATTCTACCCTTTCCGGTATTGAGCTGCCTTGAATTTCTGTATTGTGTCATTTCTGATTCATTACACAAAATTTACCCCCTTGATTATAAAATGCACTGTTTACTGATTTTGCCCGCTAAGGTATTTAGGTCATATTATATTGTTGGGGTCTTGTGCAATTTTTTTTCATAAAGTATATGTAGACCAATAAAGACTTGGAATGAAACTATAAGGAAAAACATGATGTACTTAGGCATTAATGAGATTATGACAAAAGATAGCGCACAATGACGACAAAGGATTGAGTGTTGTTGTATTTTTTTTCATAAAGTGTGGTAATACTTGTCATAGAAATTAGTATAATCATGTTTCTATCCATTATCTTGGTGAGAATTATCCTCTCAAAATGAGTTAATAGATTATATTTCCAATTCATATCTTTATGAATGAATCTTGGTATTTTCCCCCGAGCATCACTATGAGAAGTTCCTGGTCCTTGTTCATATATATATGCATCATCTGCTCCACCATTCAGCAAACATAGCATTATTCATATTTTCATAAATTGGGATGAAAAAGAGGGAGATAAAGGATCTTAGATATATTATCAACTTGGAAAAACTCTATGTATGGTAGATGTACAAACTGTGTGAATAAAAAATGAACAACTAAGGTGATAATAAATGATAACTATTCTGATGGTTACCATAAGTCTTTTCTCATGAAAAAATAAGTTAAATATGTTAACACTCCCCTAAAAACTCAAGGATACCCAAAGCATGCCAACTTAAGTTTGGAGTTGTGATTGGTATAGGCGTCTGCATCCTAACTTGAGTTTGGAGCTACTAGTAATAGAGATGATATGGGCAATGGTAAGGAGATCTTGTCAAATAAGAAGATGCAGCCTGAGATAAAATAAATCCAAAATAGTGAGGTTTAGCTGTCTGAGAGTGACGTTTAATATTCAGGATATAGCTATTTGAGAACAATGTTTAGTAACCATAGTGTAGGTGTAAAGAGATTTTGTAACTTTAGAGTTTGCATCCTAAGTGTATGTTTTACAACTTGAGAGAAGCTGAAATTACGTAGACAAGATCCAAGTTAGTGAGTGATTTTTTCAATGAAGGCACATTAGTTCTTGCTTATGGTTGCCTTGATTTGCTAACAATATTAATATTAACAATATATTTGTAGCAAAATAGTTAATTAAATCACTGGAACATGGCTTCAATAATTTCAAAAAAGCTTTCCAAGCCAATGCTGGTAGGGAAATCTAGTCTTCTGATGGAAACAAGGAGAATTCCAATGCTACTAACAATGCATTTTCTGCATCTCTATTTCTCCGTCGGTCTATACCATTATTTTTGAAATTGGGCCCTTTTTTTTTGCTAAGTTAGTTCCCTTAGCATTACCTTGTTTTGCGTTATTGAGGTATGCTTAAAGAGAATATAATTTTCATGAAAAAGCAGCTCTGAATACACACTCAAGTTTGCATAGAGCAAGGACTTGTGATGGAATTTGAGAAATGAAGGATATGTAGGGTACGCCAATAGGTGCTTGTTCTTGAGTTAAATGAAATGAAATATCTTGTCATTAAAAGATATCTTTTCCATTGCAATCTACTTACTCAGTAGAAATGCAAGACATTTCATTCCACACACATTCAAGTGGACTTCACCCTAAGATAAGGGTGTGTTAACATGTCCAGTACCTGTCAATTGCTAGGACTAGGTTCGGAGGATTGCGTTGCGATTTATCCAAGCACATAATATTAATAGAGTTCTAATACTTCGCTTGGTGAAAATATATATGTTAAGATCATCACTCTTATCCCTGAGGCTCAATTCTGGTATATAACCTATTCTTTAAAATGGAACCAACTTGCTCGCGTGTCATAAAAATCTTTGATACTTCTCAGATACTCAAATAACTTCATTTGGCGTATTGAGTATCAAATGGAGATTAGTATAGTTGGGCAACTACTGGACAAAGGAGATATTGCATTATGCTGCATTTCAGTTACTTTACATTTTCAATGTTCTTGAAGATAATTGCATATATATGAAGGTAAAAATACTCGGTGCTTGATGTTTGCTTTTGAATCTATTGAATTATCTATACATGGTAGTATTTTCTCTAATATTTTATATAAAGATCCGTTTATAGATTGTATTTTCATGCATCATGTGAGTTTGAGGCTTTATTTTCCAATCATGGAATCAACAATTCCATGAATGCATCATTGCTGACTTCCAGTGTTTAGATTGCTTCTCTTTTCTATGCATAGTTAAGGCTTGCGTCCATCAACTCCTCCGTGAAGAGATGTATTTGGGGGAGCATAATGCATTGGTTTTACTCTAATTTATCTGCTCACACATCTATTTGTGTGTGCGCGCGTGCGTGTGCGCGCTTGTTCTTGCATTTCAATGCAGCCAAGAAAATATCAGCGAAAGATGTGTCCTGAACCTTATAATATCCATATTAAATTTTACCTAGCTTTTTAATAACTTCAGAAATGTATATACATTTGATTCGTCATCCATTGCAACAAGCAATATCAATAGTACGCAACATTTTTTATTCAGTACAAAGTTATTAAATTAATTCAAATATCAAAATTTAGCTACATGTTCTCTTTATGCTGTTAAATGATGGAGGGTAGACCAATAAAGACTTGGAATGAAACTATAAGGAAAGACATGATGTACTTAGGCATTAGTGAGATTATGACACAAGATAGGGCACAGTGGCGACAAAGGATACATATAGCCGACCCTACTATAGTGAGATAAAGGCTTGAGTGTTGTTCTCTTTATGCTGTAGATCATGGCTGGTTTAGTACAGCGTGTTTTATAACCTAAAGTTTTTAATTTAGTGGAGTAGCAATGTATACTCTGATAGTACCTGACACTCTAATCTCAAATAAAGAAAAAGTGTTGAAATTGTTTACTTCTCATCTCCTCTCAGCGCAAATTGCATTCATTATTTATTTATTGAATTATGTTATTCCATAACGATATTACACTTATGGACTATAACCATCGCATAATTGCAGGACCTGGAGCCTTCATTACAGGGAAATTTATCTGGGTTTTTCTGCGTATAGAAAATCAAAGTGGGGACTGTCATCACACTGTTGTGAAACATGACCTATCTTAAACTGGGAAAGAAGCAGACCCGAGCGAATAAATTGGAGGAATCATCATCCTTGCTCGTTGAGTCTAGCTTTCCATCAGTAATTTCCAGCAAAGGTCATGTGGAGTCTGATGGGACACAGCCTGAAGGGAAAGTTCTACTTCGTAACAAAGATATAGATGATCTATTGGAGTGTCCTATTTGCAGAAATTCAATGCTTCCACCAATTCAGCAGGTTTGCATATTTTCCAAACTTCAACTTTTCTTTTTCACATTATGAAATCCCAAGGAGGTAAAATTAAAACCTGAATTGGTAGGTTGACTACAATGGTAATAGTCTTACGTTGGTATTACTTTATTGATACGTATAAGGTTATTTGTCTGTTTAGATTTTTCTAGAATTTTGGAATATCAAGAATAGAGAAATACAATTCAATCTATATATGACACAATGAGTCTCCATTTTAAAATTATGTATTCTACAAAAATCTAAATTTTAAATAGTCTGTAATAGATTTTTTTTAAATGGTCAAGTCACATCTATTTACTCTATTTTCTATGATCTACACATTATATATGTTTCGATTATTGTATATATTTTTCATGTTTATGTTTATGTGGCCCCCTTTTGTGATTGTTAAAAGGTTAAAATTTAAATTTAATTTAATTTAAAAGTAATATACTTGAGAGCTTAATGAAAAAGTAATGCCCTCTCAAATTTCTTGCACTTTTCAGTTATGGTGTCCATGTCTTTTAATTATCATGTTATGGCGCCCTTATGTATTTTAATTATGAGTTGTGTTTTAGGTGTTGTTGGTCTCCTGGGCATTTTAATTATGTTGGGTAATTTTGTAATCAACCCAATTGTTTGGGGGCTTGTTTGGGCAAGGTGGTTGTAAGTCAAGTTAAGAGTCTTGGGCTATGAAATGAAGGAAAAAATAAGTAATTTCCCCCTCTCCTTAGTTCTCTTCTCCCCCACATGGTTAGGATATGTAGCCCTCACCCCCCAAGCTCCCCACTTAGGTGGTCGTGGTACCGACTTCGTAGTATCTCCGTCATCCTCTCTGCCTTCGTACACCTCTTTGTCGAGCTAACGACATATTACGGTTTGTCCCATAGCAACTTGGTATCAAAACCACGAATTCTCGGTTTTATGCTCATTCATTCGCCACATTGATTCATCTACGTCAAACGGTCGAGTCTCTCTGCCAAAACTGTCGGCATGACAGTCTGCTGACGTTTTTGTCTAGGTCGTATGCAAAACCCCAAGACACGCAACACCCCGTTCTAGGCGACCCTCTTTGTCATTCCTGCGCACATGCCCTAGCTAGAAGCAATCCTGGTACTCGTGCCCTTACTCAACTATCACTCTCAACCACGCCTCCTCAACAAGTACTGGCTTCGTAACGGACTATTACTATCTAGTGAGCCACAATGATAGGGATCAAAAAGGGAGTGGCCGGTTACCTACTGGAGGTTGAGTAGAGAAGCAACACTCGGAGTAGGGTGGACGGTGTCTTCCGATAGGAAGAGGACCAACGGAGGAATGATAATACAGGGGAATTAAAACAGAGAGCAGAGGATGGAAATTCTGATTAATATTTTGATATCCATTACAAACAGGGCAGCCGTATATATAGGCTCATAGTAGACAAAATAGTAAATGCAACAATAAACACAACATTAATAATATTATGGGGAAGATAAGCCATGAAGGCAAAGGTGCTTCGGATGGAGAGATGCTGCTTGGGGAAGTGCTGTAATTATGTTGTGATGCTTTGGGTTCGTATCATTACCCCGTCCTGAACAACCTCCTTGGCCTCAAGGAGAAAAATTGGGGAAGCGGCGACGGAGATCAAACAGGAATTCCCAAGTGGCGTCTTCCGGTGGGGAGTGGCTCCATTGAATAAGTAGTTGAGTGGCGGGCTTGCCGCGACGTTGCACGAGGCGGCGGTCCAGGACAGACTGAGGCTCGACCAAGGGGTAGCCCTCGTCCGTGACCGTGGGGAGTGCTGCAGAGGTGGTGGGAGCGTTGCCAACGTGGGCTTTGAGTTGGGAGACGTGGAAGGTATGGTGAAGGCGACAGCCGTCTGGAAGGAGGAGCTTGTAGGCGACCGGCCCGACGCGTTGAAGGATGCGAAAGGGCCCAAAGTAGCGGGGAGCCAGCTTCTGATTGGCATGGGGACGAAGGCTCGTCTGACGGTAAGGTTGAAGGCGGACATAGACCCATGAGCCAGTGTGGTATTCCCGTTCCACGCGATGACGGTCAGCTTGCTGCTTCATCCGGTTTTGAGCGTGTTGGAGCTGTTGCTTGAGGGACGCGAGAGTGCATTCGCGGGCCGCGAGGGAGCGATCGACGGTGTCGACCATGGAAGAGGCCGCTATATAAGGGAGATGCAGCGGAGGTGGCTGGCCGTAGAGAACTTCGTAAGGTGTGGTATTGATGGCACTATGAAACGTCGTATTATACCACCATTCGGCAAGAGGGAGCCAATTCGCCCAGTGCGTCGGGTTGTCAAAAGTCATGCAGCGGAGGTAGCCTTCAAGGCAGCGGTTGACCACCTCGGTCTGGCCGTCAGATTGGGGATGGTAGGCGGTGGAAGTGTGGAGCTCGACATTATGTAACCGAAAGAATTCCTGCCAACAGGAGCTCAAAAATACGGGGTCACGGTCGCTGACGATGGAAGAGGGCATGCCGTGAAGGCGGAAGATAGAATCCATAAAAGCTTGCGCGACCGTGAGGGCCGTATAGGGGTGGCGAAGAGTAATAAAATGCGCATACTTGCTGAGGCGGTCGACCACGACTAAAATGACGTCCTTGCCGTGGGAAAGGGGAAGGCCTTCAATAAAATCCATGGAGATGTCTTGCCACACGCGGTCCGGAATTGGTAAGGGTTGGAGCAGTCCGGCCGGGGGTGAACAAGCAGTCTTGCATTGTTGGCAAACGGTGCAACGCTGAATATAGTCATGGACCGAGGATTTGAGGTTCTTCCAGTAAAATAATTGGCGAAGACGATGGACGGTTGGGCGAATGCCAGAGTGGCCGCCGGTGGGGCTGTCGTGGTATAGTTTGATGATGGTGTGGCGAGTAGCGGGGTCGGCCCCAACGACAAGTTTCCCCTTGCGGCGGAGGTGATTGTTGGCCCACGAATAGTGAGGGTGAGTACTTGGATCAGCCGTAAGCTGTCGGATGAGCTGCTGAATGGCAAGGTCGGTGTCCCAAGAGCGCCGAATTTGTTGGAGGAGATCGGATGAGAATGTTATGATGGCATTGAGGGAACCGGTGGGGGGTTCCGGAAGGCGGGAGAGCGCATCCGCGGCAATGTTTTCCTTCCCACTCTTGTAGGTGATGGTGTAGTCGAACCCCATGAGTTTGGCAAGATAGCGATGTTGCGCAGGGGTGGACACACGTTGCTCCAGAAGATGCTTTAAACTTTGATGATCAGTCTTGATGACGAAGTGCCGGCCGAGGAGATACGCACGCCATTTGGAGACCGCCCATACGATGGCGAGCATCTCCTTTTCATAAGCTGATAAGGAGAGGTTCCGAGGACCCAAAGCCTTGCTAAAGTAGGCGATTGGATGGGAATCCTGGGAGAGGACAGCACCCACGCCGACATTAGAAGCATCAGTTTCAATAGTAAATTCCCGGGAAAAATCTGGTAAGGCAAGGACGGGCGCTGTGCTCAGAGCATGTTGGAGAGAGAGAAACGCGGCGTCGGCTTGGGAGGACCATTGGAAGGAGGGAAGCCGGAGGAGTTCGGTAAGAGGTTTGGCGAGAGAACCGTACCCTTGGATAAAGCGGCGGTAGTAGCCGGTTAGGCCAAGGAAGCCGCGTAAGGTCTTCAGGGAGTGGGGGCGGGGCCAAGACTGGATGTCCCGAACCTTGCCAGGGTCAACGGTCACGCCGTGATGGGAGATGACGTGGCCAAGATAATCCACAGACGTAGTGCCAAAGGAACACTTAGAGGATTTAAGGAAGAGTTGATGATGGCGTAAAAGCTGAAAGGCGAGACGGAGATGGCGGAGGTGGGCATCCCAAGAGGAGCTGTAGATCATAATATCATCAAAAAAAACAAGAACAAATTTTCGGAGATGAGGGGCAAAGATGCGGTTCATGAGGCTCTGGAAGGTGGATGGGGCGTTAGTGAGGCCAAAGGGCATGACCAAAAATTCATAGTGGCCATGATGGGAGCGGAATGCTGTTTTGTGGATGTCGGCGGGCGCCATACGGACTTGGTGATAGCCGGAACGAAGGTCGAGTTTGGAGAAAAAACGGGCACCATGGAGTTCGTCGAGGAGCTCGTCCACCAGAGGAATGGGAAACTTATCCTTGATGGTATGTTTGTTAAGCTCCCTATAATCAACACAGAGGCGCCATGAACCATCTTTTTTTTGACCAGAACGATAGGAGAGGAATAGGGGCTGACACTGTGTCGGATGAGGCCATCACGAAGCATTTCAGCGATTAGACGCTCGATCTCATTCTTTTGTAACGCCGGAGAACAATAGGGGCGGATGGAGATAGGTGGCGTATTGGGTTGTAGTGGAATATGGTGATCGTGGGAGCGAGATGGAGGAAGGCCGGTGGGTGTCCCGAAGAGGTTAGCAAATTCGGCGAGAAGGGTTTGGAGCTCTGGAGGGTGTTGGAGAGGTGCGGGAGGTGGCTTGTCGGGCTGATTTTGGAGAAGACAAATGCCAAGCATGGAGAGCTCGGCCGGGCGTTGAACCAGTTTGGCAAGCTGTCGGCGGGTAATGATGTCGGTTGGTGGGCGAGAGCCGCCCCGAAGAGAAACCTTATTGCCGGACATAGTGAACTCCATACGGAGTTTGTTGAAGTCCCACACAATTGGTCCTAGTGTGACGAGCCATTAGATACCAAGGACCATATCGCAACCACCCAAGTCGAGGGTGAGCATGTCCGCCGCAAAGTCACGTCCCTGCATCCGCCAAGGAAAATTGGAACATGAGTAGGCACTAGTAAGGCGGTTGCCATCGGCGACCGCGACTGAAAATGGTGGAATGGCCTTGAGCGGCCAACCAAGCCGGCGAGCGGTGCGTTCGTTGAGGAAGTTGTGAGTGCTGCCGGTGTCGATTAGAATGTGCAGAGCCTTGCCGTGGTGAGTACCAGTCACGCGCATGGTATTAAAGGTGGGTGTCCCTGTCATGGCATGCATGGAGAGAAGGGGCGGGGTCCCTGGAGGAACTTCCTCGGGTACCGGTAGCTCCTCGGAATCAGTGGTGGGGACATCTAGGTCGACATCCTCGCCCTCCAAGATGTAGATTTGGCGACGGTGGAGACAACGATGGCCAGGGAAATATTTTTTGTCGCACCACATGCATAGTCCCCGGGCTTTCTTGTCGGCCAATTCAGCCGGTGAGAATGGTTTGCGGGGATGGTGACTGGGTGGAGGAAGAAGGGCTGGTTGGCGGGGTTGCGGTGTGGGTCCAGAAAGAAGCTGCTCCTGAAGTTTAGCCAAACGGATGGCATTAGGGAGGTCTTGGGGAGCAAACATGCGAACAGCTTTCTCGATGCGATGTTGAAGGCCGGTGATGAACAAGCTGACCGCATATTCGTCAGCCACCGTGAGGCGGTTGATAAGTTCCTCAAATTGCTCCACATAAAGTTGGACGGAGCCGTGTTGGCGAAGGCGTTTGATTTCAGCCATGGGTTCGTCAGCGATGTGTCCACCAAACCGAGCGCGAAGGGCCTGTAGGTACTCCTCCCAGGCGGGGGGTTGACAGGTGAGGCGGTTTTTGACATATACTTGGTGCCATTGGAGCGCCTTGCCGTCGAGGTGGATGGAGGCGAGGCGAACCTTCAGATTATCGGGGGTCTCTTCCACGTCAAAGTAGCGGTCGCAGCAGTAAATCCAGTCGAGGAGATTGTCGCCATTGAAACGGGGAAAGTCGATGCGGGGCAGGCGGTGGGCGTGCTGGTGCCGAGCAAAGGCCGGCGGGCCGTCGTCATCCGGAAGGTCGGCGGGAGGTGCCGGGTTGGGAGCGTTGGGGCGGGCGGCCACGAGAGCGGCGATTTGGGTGGTTAAGTCGTCGAGACGCTGCTCCATTGTGGTTTTGAGGAGGTCGATGTCGCGGCGCATTTCAGTGGCGCGGGTGTCCATCAGGCGGGAGGCGCGAAGCTCTGATACCAGTGATAGGGATCAAAAAGGGAGTGGCCGGTTACCTACTGGAGGTTGAGTAGAGAAGCAACACTCGGAGTAGGGTGGACGGTGTCTTCCGATAGGAAGAGGACCAACGGAGGAATGATAATACAGGGGAAATAAAACAGAGAGCAGAGGATGGAAATTCTGATTAATATTTTGATATCCATTACAAACAGGGCAGCCGTATATATAGGCTCATAGTAGACAAAATAGTAAATGCAACAATAAACACAACATTAATAATATTATGGGGAAGATAAGCCATGAAGGCAAAGGTGCTTCGGATGGAGAGATGCTGCTTGGGGAAGTGCTGTAATTATGTTGTGATGCTTTGGGTTCGTATCACACAACATGTCACCCCTGCTGTTCTCACACAAGGGACCCCTTCATGACCTCAATCACCAAGCATCTACGATGGCCTCTAGCAGTCACAGGTTTCTTTGTTCACGTCATTGCACAAGTGAAACACCCAATATTATCACTTTTCACTTCATTACTACCCAAGGGTTTTGATCACTTTGATGTCTCGGCTTCGAATTCTCGTTACAAGGAACTTTTCTGGCTAGAAATTAAAGATCCTGATGATTCAATAGTTAGAGTTCCCTTCTAAGCTTGAGGAGACTCTCGAATTGAGGGAAGAGTGGAATGTTATGGTGTCTTTATGTCTTTTAATTATGATTTTATGGTGTCCTTATTTTAAGTGTGCGTAGTGTTTTAGGTGTCGTTTGCCTTTTAGCCACTTTTACTATGTTGAGTAATCTTGTAAGTAAGCCCAATTGTTTTGGGGCTTTATTGGAGAAGATGGTTACAAGTCTTTTGAAAGAGTCTTATTAGAGCTGTAAAATGAAGGAAGCAACAAGCAATTCTTTTTTTTACTCTTTGTAGGGTTGGGATAGACAGCTCTCCTTCCCCGAGCTCCCTGCCTGCACAGTCGCGGCTCCGAGTCTGTAGTAGCTCCACCATCTTCTCCGCCTCCGGCCACCTTTCCGGCTAGATATTCACACATTAAGACTTTGGCCTGCATCTTTTTCTTACTCTTTTATTGAGAAAAAAGTAGTTGGTTGTTTTATTCTTATTACGTGGGCTCATACAATGAATTTGAGAGAGCGAAACTTTTTTGTTTGAGTTGTCATGTATACATAACCCGTAATGCTGTTATGGAAATCTTAGTTTAATCACACATGCTTCCAAGGTTTCATGTTATCTTATGTAGCAGTGCAAAACTGTCATAAACTATAGTTTACCTGTTTAGATTCTGCTCTCCTGTCATTATTTTCTTCTTTATAGCTATAACAATTCTGCTAAACAACGTAGAACTGTGGCAGCCCGAATACAATATTACTCGTCAATGTGCCACTGCTTCCTCATTGTTGATATAAACTATGTAACTAGCAATTTCGTAGTGTAGTTCTTACTAAGTAGTTTTAGTGTTCAAATATTTCTCGTATTCCTCCATTTCATCTCTCTCAAAGATCAGTGACCACAATATTATTGATGAGGAATAGTGATGCGGAGCAGAGACGTGGACCCGTAGCGGTGGACGATTTTTGGGCTCGTTCGGGGCTAATTGGCGACTTACCATATATGGCGTGCCCGGATCGATAATCCGACTCTGTGGATGTGTCCGGATTCGCGTTGCAAATTGATTTCATATATTACTTTGTTGTTTTTGCATTTTATTTGATGTATTTGAATGGCCCCACCTCCGGCCAATCATAGCCGTCGATGGTGGGATGCCCTAGTTCTCTTATTATTATAAATAGGATTTTAGTGGGCTGATTTAGGGTATTGCAGAATTTGGAGAAGTTATTCCCGGATTCTCGCGATCCCTCTACGGTGCTAACTCCATGGAACCCTAGGTGACGACTCCTAGGCGTGTATCTTTCCTCCCAAGGTATTCCCTAACCCTGGACTCTTTTTCCCCGCCTCCAATCCTCCCATCGCCACCCGAAAGATCCCAAATAGTCGGTTGTTTCCTCCTTACAGCAGTCGGTCCACCTCCTTCTCCCCAGCTACCGCCCACTCTTCTGTCAGCAAATCCAGTCGCCGGCTCTTCGCTCCCCCCACCTCAGCCTCCACCGCCGCCCACTCCTGCACCTTACAAGCCACCACCGCCCCTCCCTCTTTACCCCTACAGGAGCCACCCCATCAAAGCCCTACCCCCACCTTGCTGCCAGCCTTTCCCCACCCTGTGGATCCATCCTCACAGTCCCCTCCCAAATTCTCCAAGATCTGGGCATTCCAGCCCAGATCCGCCTTTCCCCCCATACCCACCCCTCATCCTACAGCTCGGATCCACTCTAGAACATCATATCCATCCCTCATATGCTCGGATCCACCTATACATAGCTGAATCTACTCATTTACGGCCCGATTCCGCCTTCCACCGTCGAAGGCAGCGTCCTGCGTTGTTTCCCCGCCTCCAGTTCCACATTGCATCGCCGTCAAAACACATCCGACTCCGAAATCTTCATTGCCTTGGTCAGCCCACTGCTTGGTGAGTTTAGTTGTATTGAATTATTATTTTTTTCAGCATTATTATTATCAGTTGGATCTTTTACTTGTCTGGACCTCGTGTATTGTGGTTTGTTTTTATATTATTTTGTGATTTGCAGGATTTATTCGCTACGCACTTTTGTTTTAACCTTTTAAGCGGAGGAAAGCCTAACCCACTTGCTTTAAACAAATTATTATGCCTTTGCTATAATCATGTGCGTGCGATTAAATTATTTATTGTTTAATTTGAATTATCTGTCGGGATTTGCATTGCATGTAGGGTTAGGGCAACATTACATCCGTCACCTATAAATTCGCCCTGCGTCAATTGGTATCAAAGTGAAGTTGTGAGCACTCTTTTGATACACAGTTTTAGAGTCTATAAGTTCATTCATGGCTAGGTATCACAAATCTCTATTTAGAGGTTTCGAGTCCACTTACACCCGCTCTCATAGAGCCCCGTCAGGGAGATCCTCACGTTACTACGATGATCATTCTTGATCGCAGCACACCACTTCCAGAGATCATGTTGATCCATCGACACTATCCCACTGCGCTAGAGACGATCAGTATGATGATTGTCGTTGTTCATATACCTACATGCGAGCGGATTGTTGTGATCCTTCAACACGACTTGATTATCATAGAGATGATTTTTATGAGGATCAACGTTTTGAGAGGGATCTCGAAAGTCAGTTCTATTGCCCCTTCTTTTGACGGCTTATCGAGTCCCGAGTCTTTCAATTATTGGCTCGTGGATATGGAGTATTATCTCGATCATTTTGAGTTATTCGGTGAGCGTCGCATCAAGTTTGCGAAACTTAGGCTTTCAGATTAAGCGAAAGCATATTGGTCTAGCGTTGAGAGGACCCACGAGCAAGATCGTCTTCATCGCATCATGAGTTGGGTGGATTTGAAGCGTGTGTTGTGTCAGAGGTATCTGCCTTCGTCATATCAGAGTCGTTTCCTCGAGTAGTTATTTTCCCTTCAGCAAGGATTCATGTCTGTCGTTGAGTACAAAGATCGTTTTGATGAGTTAGTTGTGAGAAGTGATATCCGAGAGGTGTCATCCATGACCACTTCCCGATTTCGGTCTGGACTTTGATTTGACATACATATAAAGTTGGTTTATCATAGTTCAAAGTCCCTTGAACAAATATATCAGCCATCATGAACAGACCTTGAGATTTGCAAGAGTTGGTCGATTAGATTCACACCTTGACCTCTGTAGTACGAGTCCCTCCCATATTGAGGTCACCACGATGCATACCATGGTCCTGTCAGCCACGACGAAAGTGATATCGGATACAGATTTCTCTCACCCCAGTAAGGCGCTTAGTCTGGTGAGTGGTTTATATTTTGTCTGACTCTTCTCTAGTGACCCCACCCGAGAGTGAGTCAGAGCGATCTATTGATTCTGTAGTGTTGTGTCCTTCACCTACACCTCTTCTTCTGCCATGCACTGGGTTAGCTGACACTCCTACCATAGACCTATTTTTTGACACCGCACCTACAGACCCATTCTTGAGAGTAGGTTTATGCCCCTCTCCCTTTCTCATTGTTCCAACTCATGTCACGACCGAGAGCCCAGAGCCTGATGTTGATCTTGTAATGACTATCTCATCCGCTTATAGGGACATTACTCCTTACGTTGGTACTAATCTGGAGGATCATGTCCTTATTGATGAGTTTTATGACGAGCCCCCAGTTGAGCCTCCCGATGAGCCGTCACATTCTGGTAAAGATGAGATTCAGGTGAGCCACTCGTCTAGGAGCTTTAAGTTCCCGACGTCACTTTTGTTATCATCTCTGATCTTGCCCCAGGGAATGGACCTTGAGTGGAGTATTACGTATGTAGGGCCCTCCTTGAGTACACTTGAGCATATTCCTGATATTTTGAGGACCTACCTTATGACACATTACACTCTTGATGAGTTTTGGGACACACCACCTGCTGACCCACTAGATGGGCTCTTTATTTTGAGGGGCACTCACCACACTCTTGTGTCACATCCCATCGTCAGTGTCGATTGTACCCACTCAGATGATCGTCGCGTTCGTGATGAATTTTTATACATACCTCAGGCAAAGCCCCTTAATGCGTCACAATCCCCAAGAGACATTTGACATTCTATGAGCTTATCTTTAAGTGTTGATCTCTCGCCTGGTCATTTGGACACTCATCGTACACTGGATGAGTTTTTCTACACTCCACCAAGAAAGCCTCCTGATAGGCCACCTCATTTTGTAGATTTCCAGTTCATTGTCGGACTCTCTTAGAGAGTGTGTTGTGTCTGTCGTGTTTCATTCACATCATTTGCATGAGTCTGTTGAGTCGTTTCTTCATCATTTGCATGTGTCTATTGAATTATTTGTTCAGTGTTTGCATGTGTGTTATGAGTCGGTCTGACAAAAAATCAATATTGGTAATAAATTCTATAAATCACATGTGGATGTTCTTTGGCAAGAACAATTATTTCATGAAGCTGAGTAGGTCATTGTGAGAATCCGCATTGTGAGGCTCTGTGTGAGGCCTGGTAAAAGTTTGAGCGTTAGGTGAATGGATCCCTGTATAATCTTGAGACAGATCAAAGCAAACATCTATGATCTTGATATCCCTGCAAGTATGAGTATCCACCTGGTATTTAATGTTGAAAATCTGACGTCATACTATGAGCCTCGCGAGTATGTGGACCCAAGCAGTGGGGACCCCCAGCTGCCCACACCTTCACTCTCGTTGCCTTACCACCCTCATAGTCCACTCACGTCTGATGGTCACCACAGTTCACCCATTTTTGACGCCCACCTACCGGGGTGTTAATTTGTGGAGCCTGACTGCGTCTGGGAGTACTGGGCAATCACCACGATTTTGCAACAAGATCCACCACTTGTGAGTTGAGCGCTAAGAGCATTACGGAGACCAGATTCCACCAGTACGTTCCTACTACTAACACTGATAACACCTGGATACTTCTAGCAGAGCTTGATCGATTCACCCCTGGACTTCGACTTCAGTATGACCGTCTACATTCACCGGAGATGATAGATTTTCATTTGGGGGGAGTTGATTGGCAAGGACACTTTCCCATCGACGACACTTGGACGACCTTTGGTGAGCCTCATCGAGTCTTACCTGGCTTACATCGAAAGTATTCTGATCTCTGTTCATCAGGAGATGAATTTTTTCAAGTCAGGGAGAATGATGCGGAGCGGAGACGTGGACTCGCAACAAAGGACGAGTTTTGGGCTCGTTCGGGGTTGATTGGCAATTTACCATATTTGGCTTACCCGTAGATGCGTTCGGATTTGCGTTGCGAATCGATTTCATTATTACTTTGTTATTTTTGCATTGTATTCGATATATTTGAGTGGCCCCACCTCCGACCAATCATAGCTGTCGATGGTGCTCTAGTTCTCTTATTATTATAAATAGGATGTTAGTGGGTTGATTTAGGGTATTACATAATTTGGAGAAGTTATTCCCGGATTCCCGCGATCCCTTCACGGTGCCGACTCCGTGCAACCCTAGGCGACGACTCCTAGGCGTGTATCTTCCCTCCCAAGATATCCCCTAACCCTAGACTCCTTTTCCCCTTCTCCAATCCTCCTACTGCCGCTCGGAAGACCCCAAATAGCCGGCTATTTCCTCCTTACAATAGTCGGTCCACCTCCTCCCTAGCCACCGCCCATTCTTCTGCCAGCAAATCTAACCGCCGACCCCCCCCCCCCCCCCCCCCTCAGCCTCCACCGCCGCCCACTCCTGTACCCTCCAAGCCACCACCACCCCTCCCTGTTACCCCTACAACATCCGCCCCATCAAAGCCCTAGCCCCCACCTTGCCGCCAGCCTTTCCCCGTCCCGTAGAGCCACCCTCACAACCCCCCTCCCAAATCCTCCCAGATCTGGGCATTCCAGCCCAGATCCTCCTTTCCCCCATACCCACCCCTTATCCTATAGTCCGGATCCGCTCCAGAACATCAGATCCATCCTTTCTATGCTCGGATCCACCTATACATAGTTAGATCTACTCATTTCCGGCCTGACTCCTCATTCCACCGCCTAAGGCAGCCACCTACGTTGTTTCCCCGACTCCGGTTCCACATTGGATCACCGTCAAAACTCATCCGACTCCGAAATCTTCAGTGTCTTGGTCAACCTACTACTTGGTGAGATTTGTTGTATTGGATTATTATTTTTTCAGCATTATTATTATCAGTTGGATCTCTTACTTGTCTGGACCTCGCGTATTATGGTTGTTTGCTTTTAAATTATTTTGTGATTTGCAGGATTTATTCGCCGCGCACTTTTACTTTGGCTCTCCACGCAGAGGAAAGCCTAATCCGCTTGCTTAAACAAATTATTATGTCTTTGCTATAATCATGTGCGTGCGATTAAATTATTTATTGTTTAACTTGAATTATCTATTGGGCTTTGCATTGCATGTTGGGTTTGAGCAACATTACATCCGCCACCTATAGATTCGTCCCGCGTCAAATAAAGTGTACTAAAGACAAATTTGACAACCTCATTGAAAAAGTTATATGATTGAAGGGAAACGTGCAAGATTTGAAGGGATAAATGCATGAATGAATCCCTAATGTGAAAGTTTATTGCATTCCTGAAGAGCAGCCAAGCAACTACCTCACAAACTCCTGAGCAACAGGCACCTTTTCACATGTGGCCCCATTGCTCAAATACTCCATCCCATCAAGATGATGAAGTACCCAAACATGAAGGTGCTAAATTAGTATGTAATTATCCTGCCTTGAAAATTGATCAATTGAAAAATGAAATTGATTTTTAAACTACAAAAGAAGAAATTGTTTTATCATGGGAAATATAAATGAGCTACAAGATGATGAAGTTTTGCATCATGTGGAGAATTAACCAAGCATTTTTACTTGACCGGTTGCTGAACATTAAAATGTCGGAGTTACCATTGCGCCTAGAAAATAATTGAAGCTGCTATTGTAAGCATAACGTGTCAGAAATTTTATAAAATTTTCAAAACTCCTGATTAAACCTTACTTAAGGACACCTAAACAGGACTCTTGGATAAATGGACATAAACGCGACTCATAATAACAGGCACTATGCAGCATTCCACTTCTCTTTCAATTCATGGTTTTCCTTAAGCTCGAAGGGTAATATGGCCGGGTTTTTTTCAATTAACTATTGAAATCTGATCGGGTTTTTTTCTCTCGCCGGAATATCTTCTTGTGATCTTGTCCCAACATGAAGATATCGTAGCATGAGGTGGTATAATTTGTTTGTGGATGCCGGAAGGAGTATTGTTGATGGTGGCTGCATAATGGTGGGGAGTATCGTTGGGCTCGATGCGGAAGTATAGTGACCGGAAAGAATGAGAATGGTCGTCGGCCTGCCGCCCGCACTGGAAGGGTAGCACTGTGTTCTGCAATTGGAAACAGTACAATCAGATGTATTTCGATTGTTGATCATGCAGTAGATTGCAAAAGGGAGATCGTTGAATGAGAACTATTGGAATAGATGATTGTGCAGGAACGACCGAGTGACCCGAAATCTCAACTGTTGAGGGAAATTTTAATTGCTTCCCGACGCTCTCAATGGTGCTTGTTGGCTGCCAATCGAGGCTTTTGTGTGCTTGTGGGTGGTTTATACCCGAATTATTTTTATCGCGCTTGTAAGTGACTTTGTACCTTGTACTGGGGATCGGTTACGTCGCCGTACGACTACTAATCATCAAATTTGTTGATGAGAGCAGAGAAAGGGTATGTTCTCGCGCCACAAGTGTGGCGTGGTTTGCTTTGAATTTTCTCATTATTACCATGATCGATTACCACGTTGGGGATTGTTCTCATAACAACAAAAGTGGCTTGATCTCTATGTTAAATCCTAGAACAGATGTGCAATGGGTGGAGTAGAGCCGAGTTTTATGGGTCGCTCATTATTGAAGATCAAGTGGAAGAAAGAAGCGTGCTGGTGGAGGATCAATGGGACCAGCTGCGGCTTGGACTACATGGGCATGGAATGCGGTGGCTTCATCGATGACAAATTTCATGAAGCTAGGGCCATAAATAGTTGCAAGGGGACTAGGTTTTGATTGTCGAGCGTGGAAGAGTGGAGGAGATTGATTTGCATTGGATTCCACGGACTTTTGGATTTGTCATTATTGGAGTAGAGCCGAGTTTTATGGGTCGCTCATTATTGAAGATCAAGCGGAAGAAAGAAGCGTGCTGGTGGAGGATCAATGGGACCAGCTACGGCTTGGACTACATGGGCATGGAATGCGGTGGCTTCATCGATGACAAATTTCATGAAGCTAGGGCCATAAATAGTCGTAGGGGGACTAGGTTTAGATTGTCGAGCGTGGAAGAGTGCAGGAGATTCATTTGCATTGGATTCCACAGACTTTTGGATTCGTCAAGCGGAAGAGTCAACACAAGAGGTAGTAAGCTTCAATGGATATGTTGTCGATCATTGACTTCTATGGTTGTTATCGAATTGCATAAACATACCTTAGACTATATGATGTCATTGAAGCACATGTTTCTAGGATGGTGGTGCAAACCTTTGCAAAGGAGCGCTGATTGCATAAGCTCCTTTGCCAGCCCTGTAACTATGACTTCTTGTGGAATTGTGGAGGAAACTAGGGATTGTGTAGACAACATAATACGGAGATGAATTGAATGACTCTTATACCAAATGTTATGATTGAATCGTAATGCATTCAATAGAGCTTTGTCGCAACTACTACGGGTCGTGGAGCTCTAGAGAGAGCTATCAAATCCTTCTACCTAGGGTTATGGAGGACCAAATGATGTCATTGAAGCGCAATGTGATGTGAAGCAGAGATGAGGACTTACAGTGGAGGACGAGTTTTGGGCCCGTTCGTGCCTGATTGGTGACTTTCCATATATGGCATGCCCGGATCGATGATCGGACTCCGCAGATGTGTCCGGACTCTCGCTGCGAATCGATTTGATATATTACTTCGTTATTTTTTTTTAATTGTAGTGTATTTTGAGTGTCCCCGCCTCCGACCAATCATATCCATCGAAGGTGGGATGCCCTAGCCTTTGTTGTTTTATAAATAGACTTGTCGTGGGCTGGTTTAGGTGATTGCAGAATTCAGAGAAAGCTATTCCCGGATTCCCGTGATCATCCCACGGTGCCGACTCCTTGGAACATTAGGTGATGACTCCCAGACTTGTATCTCCCTCCCCAAGGTTTGCCCTAACCCTATACTCCTTCTCCCTCTGAAACCCTCATCTGCAGCCCCTACAACCCCCAAATCCAGTCTACCCTATTGTCTAGAGTTCCAGGCTTTTCCATGGCACAATTTGATGAAATTTACTATTCATCCATATAGTTTTCCCTTCTGTTTCTGCAGCCTTGAGACCCGCCGGCCAGCAACAACCCCATTGCCCCTGAAGCCTCCTCCTTCAGCCGGCCAACCCCCTTCCATCCAGCACCTGGTTGCTCTCTGTTCCAACCACCAGCCCCCCTTCCAACAGCCCACTGCCGCCCCTCCACAACCTCCTAAAGCCGCCGGCCTCCCCCCTTTTAATTCCATTGCAGCCGCCCCTTATTAACCCTAATAATCCCTTGCCACCAGTCCCCCTTCTCGTGGAACCACCTTCCATAGCCTCCCCCCTTCCGGATCAGTCCAGATCCGGGAATTTCAGTCCCCGATCCACCTCCCCCTTCACCTGTACTCCATCCCTTACCCCGAATTCGCCACCAAATATCGGATCTATCCTTCCCTGCCCGGATCCACCTATTTGTGGGCGGATCTATCTATTTTTGGTCAGTTTCCACCCCCCACTGTCGAGGACAACCACCTTCATCGTTTTCCACGCCTTTGGTTTCACCTCAGATCATCGTACATGCATTTTCGGCTCCGGATTCTTCAGTGTATTGGTCAGCCCACTATTTGGTGAGATTTCGTTGTACTGGATTATTATTTTCAACATTTTTATATTAGATTAGATCGTAATTTTTTTTGGATCTCTTGTATGGTAGTTGTTTGTTTGGATAAATATTGTGATTTGCAGGACTTATTCGCCGCGCGCTCTTGCTTTGGCCCTCCACGCGGAGGAAAGCCTAAGTCTGTTAGCTTAAATAAATTATCTTGTCTTGTTGTTCAATAAGTGCATGAGATTTTATTTTTATTATCTAATTGTGATTTATCGGTCGAATTCACATAGCATGTTGGGTTAGGTCACCGATTACTCGCTGCCTATAAATTCGCCCCGCGTCAATTAGTATTAGAGCCAGGTTACACACTCTCTTAACACGCAGTCTTTAGAGTCTATATGTTTTTTTATTATGTCTCGATGTCACAATTATACCTCTCCTCACTTTGGAGGTCTCGAGTCCACTTGCATCCGCTCTCACAGACCCCCGTCAGGGAGATCCTCGCGTTACTACGATGATTATCCTCGATTGCAGCACACCACTTTTAGAGATCGTGTTGACCCACTGACACGACCTCACTACACTAGAGACGATCAGTATGATGATTGTCGTCGTTTATATCCATGCATGCGAGCGAATCGTGTCGATCCTTTGACTCGACTCGATTATCTTAGGGATGACAATTATGAAGATTGTCGCTTTGAGAGAGATCTTGAGAGTCAGTTTCATACTGTTGCTCATTCCTTTGATGGTCCATCGTGTCTCGAGTCTTTCAGTTATTGGCTCGTGGATATACGGACTATTATCTCGATCATTTTGAGTTATTCAGCGAGCGTCGCGTCAAGTTTGCGAAACTTAGACTTTTGAATCAGGCGAGGGCATATTGGTGTAGCGTCGAGAGGACCCGCGAGCGAGACCGTCTTCGTCGCATCACTAATTGGGTGGACATGAAGCGTACGTGTCAGAGGTATCTGCTTTCGTCGTATCAGAGTCGCTCGCTCGACCAATTATTTTCCCTTCAGCAAGGATCCATGTCTGTCTCTGCGTACAAAGATCACTTTGATGAGTTAGTTGCGAGGAGCGATATCCGAGAGGACCTAGCCATGACATATCAGCTCTCCCTTCGTAATGAACAGTCTTTGAGAATCGCAAGAGCTGGTCGATGGGATTCTCACTTTGACCTCCGCAGTACGAGTCCCTCCCATACTGAGGTCACCACGATGTCTACCACTGTCTTGTCAGCCACGACAAAAGTGATACCTGGCGAATTGCTCTCACCCCAGTGAGGTGTTTTGCCCAGCAAGTGACTTATCTTTTGTTTCTGACCCGCCTCTTGTGACCCCCGACTGACTGAGAGAGAGCCTGAGCAGCCTATTGAGTCTGTAATGTTGTGCCCCTCACCCACACCTCTTCCTCTGACATGCACCGGGTTAGTTAGCACCCCAACCACAGACCCATTCCCTGACACCGCACCCACAGACTCATTCTTGAATTTAGGTCCATGTCGTTGTCACATTGTCATTGCCCCGAGTCACATCACGGCCGAGATACAGAGCCTAGTTTTGATCTCGTAGTGGCCATGTCACTCACTTATGGGGACACGACCCCTTGGGATGGTACGCACATGGAGGACCATGACCCTAATGACGAGTTCTATGACGACCCCCCCCCTGTTGAGCCTCTTGATGAGCCGCCACATCCTAGTGAGGATGCGATTCGGGTGAGCCGCTCGTTTATGGGTTTTGAGTTATTGGCTTCGCTTTCGCAATTATCTATATCCCTGCCCCGGAGAATTGATCTTGAGTGGAGCATAACGTATGTTGGACCTACCTTGAGTACACTAGGGCATGCTCACATTTTGAGGATCCACCTTATGACCCATCGCACTCTCGATGAGTTTTAGGATGCACCACCCGCTGATCCACCCGATGAGTTCATACTTGTTGGGGACACTCACTACACTATAGAGTCACGCCTCCTAGTCAGTGTACACGATCATCACCTAGGTGGTTGTCTCATTCATAATGACTTTTCGTACACGCCTCCTGGTGAGCCACCTGATGTGTTACGTTCCCTAAGAGACATTTGGCTCGTTACGAGCTCGTATTTGAGTGTAGATGTCTCGCACAGTCACCAAAACACTCGACATACACGAGATGTGTTTACCTACACTCCATCGAGGGAACCACCTGATCGGCCACCACCATTTAGAGATATCCCGGTCATTATTAGGTTTTCTCATAGAGAGTGTGTTGTGTCGGTCATGTTTCTTTTGACTCATTTGCATGAGTCTGTTGAGTCGTTTCGTCATCATTTGCATGAGTTTGTTGTGTTGTCTGTTCACCATTTGCATATGTGTCATAAGTCGGTCCGACGAAGAATCCAAAATAATAATAAATTTTGTAAGTCACATGCGGATGTTCACTGACAAGAGCAGGTACTTCATGAAGGCGAGTAGGTGATGGCGCGAATCTGCGTTGTGAGGCTTGCTAAAAGTTTGAGTGTTAGGCGAATGGATCCCTGTATAATCATGAGACGGATCGAAGCAAACATTTACAATCTTGGTTTCCTTACAAGTATGGGTATACACCCGATATTTATTGTTGAAAATCTGACGTCATACTACGAGTCTCGCGAGTATATGGACCCAAACAGTGGGGACTTCCAGCCGGCCGCATCTCCACACTCATTGCCTTACCACCCTTATACCCACCCATGTCTGATGGCAACCACTACTCACCCACTTCTGACACCCACCCACCTGAGGACTTGTCTTCTTTGGTTATACCTACGGCGTCGCCGATCGCACCGGGATCTACCACTCATGAGTTGAGCGTTTAGAGCATCATGAAGACCAGACTCTGGCAGTACATTTCTACTACAGACGTTGATGACACCTGGTACTTGCAGCAGAGCTTGATCGGTTCGCCCCTGGACTTTGACTTCAGTACGGCCGTCTCCATTCACCGGAGATGACAACTTTCCAGTCAGGGGGAGTTGGTTGGTGAGGACACTCTTCCATCGACGTCACTTGGACGACCTCTGGTGGACCTCTTCGAGTCTTACCTGTCATACATCGAGATAATTCTGGTTCTTATTCATCGGGAGATAAATTCTTTTAAGCCGGGGAGATTGATGCGGAGCAGAGACGAGAACCTGCAGTGGAGAACGAGTTTTGGGCCCGTTCGGGGCTAATTGGTAACTTTACATATATAGCGTGCACGGATCGACGATCGGGCTACGCATATGTGTCTGGACTCACGTTGCGAATCGATTTGATATATTACTTAGTTATTTTTGGTTTATTTTAACGTATTTTGAGTGACCCCACCTCCGACCAATCATAGCCGTCGAAGGTGGGATGCCCTAGCCTTTGTTTATTATAAATAGACTTGTAGTAGTTTGGTTTAGGTAATTGCAGAATTTAGAGAAAGCTATTCCCGAATTCCCGCGATCATCCCATGGTGCCGACTCCGTGAAACCCTCGGTGACGACTCCTAGGCTTGTATCTTCCTCCTCAAGGTTTGCCTTAACCCCAGGCTCCTTCTTCCCTCTCCGAAACCCTTATCCCCAGCCACTACAACCCCCAAATCCAGCCCACCCTGCTGTCCAGAATTCCAGTCTTTTCATGGCACTATTTGATGAAATTTACTATTCATCCATATATTTTCCCACCTGAGCCTTGAGATCCGCCGGCCAGCAGCAGCCCCTTCCCCCCTGAAGCCTCCTCCTTTAGCCGGCCAACCCCCTTCCATCCAGCACCCCGTTGCTCTCTCCGCCAGCCCCCCTTCCAGCAGCCCACTGCCGCCCCTCCACAGCCTCCTAAAGCCACTGGCCTCTCCCTTTTAACTCCACTGCAACCGCCCCTTATTAACCCTAATAATCCCTTGTCGCCAGCCCCCTTTCCCGTGGAACCACCTTCCATAGCCTCCCACCTTTCAGATAAGTCCAGATCCGAGAATTTCAGTCCCCGATCCGTCTTCCCCTCCACCCGTACTCTATCCCTTAGCCCGAATCTGCCACCAAATATCAGATCTACCCTTCCCTGCCCAGATCCACCCATTTGTGGTCGGATCTATCAATTTACGATCTATTTCCATGCCCCACTGCCGAGAACAACCACCTATATCGTTTTCCACACCTCCAGTTCCACCTCGTATTGTCGTACCCGCATTTTCAGCTCAGGATTCTTCAGTGCCTTGGTCAGCCCACTATTTGGTGAGATTTCGTTGTACTGGATTATTATTTTCTACATTTTTATATTAGATTGAATTGTATTTTTGTTTTGGATTTCTTGTATGCTAGTTGTTTGTTTGGATAAATATTGTAATTTGCAGAACTTATTCGTCGCGCTATCACGGACTTGTCCCCTTGACAATGTTGCGTGCGGCCTTAGCTCCTTCCTGCGCCGGCTAGCTAAGTCAGCCTCCTCCAACACTTGATCGTGGAAAGATAAGTAAGAGAGCACTTAGAAAGAGTGAACAAGAGAGCAAGAGTGTGTAAGAGAGCTTTACTGCTTAAATTGCTTGGTGAGTTACAAATGAGGGGGGTCTCCCCCTTATATAGGCCCCCAAAGGGGCTTCCCTCCAAAGGATAGAAGGATCTAGACTATTCTATCATCATCTTTGTATCTACATCTTTCAAGAATGTTCTAGACTAATCACTATGTACAAGAATATCCTCCAAGATCCTAGATTTATGCAAAGTCGTGACATCCTCCCCCACCTAACCTGGCGACACCCTCGTTGCCTCATACTGTTGGATGATGTCTTTGAATTGCCAGAGATCTACTAAAGTTTGCCATGTAGTTTCGGACTGTAGCCTTCCTTTCCCTTTGATCAACTATTGTGTGCTGGGTTGCACACCTCTTCTCCGCACAGTTTTCTTTGTGAGCACTTCTTCTATCTCTTTGTCAAAAGTCTTGGTCATCACTGGTGGTGCTCTCTAAGATATTCCCCTTTGAGGATCTTCATGGTCTTCATGATAAGGCTTTAGCATGCTGACATGAAACACTGGATGTATCTTCAAAGAGTTTGATAAGTCGAGGCTGTATGAAACCTTAGCCAACTTAGCAATCATCGGAAACGGGGATTCATATTTTCTAACCAATCCTTTATGCAAGCTACGCAAGGCTTTGAATTGTTGGGGTAAAAGTTTTATCATGACCTTGTCCCCAACCGTGTATTCCACCATCCGTCACTTTGAATCGGCCCACTTCTTCATTCGCCTGCGTGCTTTCTCTAAACATGCTCTGGCTAAGTCTGCTTGTTCCTCCCATGACTTAGCCATTTTCCATGCTCATGGGCTTCTTCCTTCATCAGCTGTGGTCGCCGGAGTGTGTGGAGTAAGTGGTTACCTTCCTGTTGCAAGCTCAAATGGACTCCTTCCAGTTGCCTCACTCCTTTAAAGATTGTACGAGAATTACGGCACATCGATCAACTTGGCCCAGTCTTTTTGATTGTCACTCACAAAGTGTCGTAAGTAGCACTCGAGAAATGCTCACCCTCTCAGTTTGCCCATCAAATTGAGGGTGAAAGCTTGTGGAAAAGTTGAGTTCAGATCCCAACAACTTGAACAACTCTATCCACAATTTTCCCGTAAATCTGGGGTCTCGATCACTAATAATAATAGTCTTCGGCAACCCCCAATACTTCACTACGTTCTTGAAGAAAAGACGTGTTGACTCCTCTGCTGTAGTGTCCCTTGTGCTGAGGATGAATGTTCCATACTTGGAGAATCGATCCACCACTACTAAGATCGATCCACACCCTTCGGATTTAGGCAAAACATTGATGAAGTCAAGTGTCACCGACTCCCAAGGATGCTCTGCAATAGGCAATGGCTCCAATAGTCCAACGGTTTGCTTGTTGTCCGCTTTGTCTTGTTGGCAAACAAAGACAAATTTTAGCGTATAGCTCCACTTCATCTCTCATCCGTGGCCAGAAGTATGAGTCCTCCATCAACGTCAACGTGCGTTTCTGTCCAGGATGTCCAGCCCATTTTGTGTCATGACATTTTTTGATGATATCCCTCCGTAGGTTATCCCACTTAGGGATGTATAGTCACTTTCCTTTGGTGTAAAGTAGTTCATCCTCTACCCAAAATCTCCTGGCTTGGCCTTCCTTGGACAAATGCATAAGTTGTATGGCAAGAGGATCCTCTTTCGACCCTTGGCTTACAGCGATCTAATATTCTTCCATTAGCCATGGATATCGCTGCTAGCTCGGCTTTGCGGCTTAGTGCATCTGCCACAACATTAGCCTTCCCCGCCTTATGATCCAAGATGAAGTCGAACTCTGCTAAGAAGTCTTACCACCGCGCTTCCTTTATCGTCAACTTCTTCTGTGTCTGGAAATAAGTTGTTGCAACATTATCCGTCTTGATTGTAAATTGTGCTCCTAGTAGATAATGTCTCCATACTTGCAAGCAATGTATTATTGCTGTCATTTCCTTCTCCTGAATGTACCTTCGTTCTACCTCGTTGAGTTTGCGACTTTCAAAGGCTAAGGGATAACCTTCTTGCATTATAACTCCACCGATCGCAAAGTCTGATGCATCAGTGTGCAACTCAAATATCTTATTGAAGTCTGGCAAGGCAAGCACTTGTTCACTGCAAACCGCTGCCTTCAAGTCTTTAAAAGCTCGTTGGCATTCATTTGTCCATAGCCAAGCTTTGTTCCTCTTCAACAAGTCCGTCAATGGCACTGTCCTATTCAAGTAGTCCTCAATGAACCTACGGTAGTAGTTCACCAAGCGAATGAATGATCGTAGATCAGTCACCTATGTTGGCAGCTCCCATCCTTGAATGGCCAGAAGTATGAGTCCTCCATCAACGCCAATGTGCGTTTTTGTCCAGGATGTCCAGCCTATTTTGTGTCATGAAATTTTTTGATGATATCCCTCCATAGGTTATCCCACTCAGGGATGTACAGTCGTCTTCCTTTTGTGTAAAGTAGCTCATCCTCTACCAAAGTTTCCTGGCCGGGCCTTCCTTGGACAAATGCATAAGTTGTGTGGCAAGAGGATCCTCTTTCAATCCTTGGCTTACGCGATCTAATAGTCCTTCATTAGCCATGGATATCGCGACTAGCTCGGCTTTGCGGCTTAGTGCATCTGCCACAACATTAGTCTTCCCCGCCTTATGCTTCAAGATGAAGTCGAACTCTGCTAAGAAGTCTTGCCACCGCGCTTGCTTTGTCGTCAACTTCTTCTACGTTTGGAAATAAGTTGTTGCAACATTATCCTTCTTGATTGTAAATTGTGTTTCTAGTGGATAATGTCTCCATACTTGCAAGCAATGTATTATTGCTGCCATTTCCTTCTCCTGAATGGTGTACTTTCATTCCTCCTCGTTGAGTTTGCGACTTTCAAAGGCTAAGGGATGACCTTCTTGCATTAGAACTCCATCGATCGCAAAGTCTGATGCATCCGTGTACTGCTCAAATCTCTTATTGAAGTCTGGCAAGTCAAGCACTGGTTCACTACAAACCGCTGCCTTCATGTCTTTAAAAGCTCGTTGGCATTCATCTGTCCATAGCCAAGCCTTGTTCTTCTTCAACAAGTCTATCAATGACACTGCCCTCTTCGAGTAGTCCTTGATGAACCTACGGTAGTAGTTCACTAAGACAAGGAATGATCGTAGATCAGTCACCTTTGTTGGCGGCTCCCATCCTTGAACGTCTTGCACCTTGTTCATGTCCATTCGTAGTTGGCCATGTCCAATGACATGTCCAAGAAATTGTATATTCTTTTGTACAAATGAGCATTTGGACTTCTTCACATATAACTCGTTCTCTCGCAATGTTTGGAATACCAAGCTGAGGTACTTGACATGCTCCTCGACGGTGTCGTTGTAGACCACGATGTCATCCAAGTACACCACCACAAATTTGTCCAAGTATGGGTGGAATATTTGGTTCATCAAAGTGCAGAAAGTTGTCGGTGCGTTGGTTAAACCGAAAGGCATCACCAACCATTCGAATGCTCTATACCTTGTGGCGCAAGTGGTTTTAGGTTCATCCCCTTCTGCAATCCGCACTTGATGATATCCCTTTTGCAAGTCCAACTTAGAGTAGATCCTTTTTTTCCCAAGCATGTCAAAGAGATCCGCAATGAGAGGAATATGATATTTATTCTTTATCGTAACCTTGTTTAGTGTTCGATAGTCTGCGCAAAGCCGCAAGGTTCCATCCTTCTTCTTTTGGAATAGCACCGGGGCAACAAATGGTGTCTTTGATGGCCTGATCATTCCTGACTCTAGTTGCACTTAAAGTTGTTTCCTCAACTCCTCCAATTCAGGGGGAGTCATTCTATATGGTGCTTTGCCTGGTGGCTTTGTCCCCGACTGATGTGATTTAAAATCAAGGGGCTATAGTTTGAAATATAATGTAGCGACCTATTTAAAATTAAAAGCGGCGCGAGAGGATTTGCGGGCTATTTCTAACGACTAAAACGACCGAAGTGTCACAAACGCTCGCGAACTACAGCACGATTATAATGACGTCATGAGACTTAAATTCCACAGGCACAGAAATTAATTGGTGGCATGCACGTGTAACCAGAAAGTAACGGTAATCGGGAAATGGAATTCATTAGGGCAAGCTCACAATAATAACTATTCATTTAAACTTCTAGGCATAAAATGTAAGTAAAGGATTGAGCTAGGAGAAGAGAGGTATACCCTAGGCGGAGAGGCAGTGGCTGGAGAGATTCCTGGAAAATGGTGGCTGGACTGGAAGAGAGGTCGGTGTGGACTGGAGGTGGGGAAGACTGTCAGCTGGCGTGGAGAAGGACCCGGCTGAAGGAAAGGCCGAAACTGTCGCTGGATGGTTTGCAAGCTGTCGGCGGTGCTGGAAGAAAAGAGCTCGCCAGAGGGACACGAGAGTGGCTCCGACGTCGATCTCTGGTGGCCAGCTGAACTCCAGGAGGAAACGAAGGCTTCGCGGGAGCCGTGATGTAGTTGGACGGTAGGTTCGGCGTTGGCCGAACTGAGCTCGATCGTCTCTGGGACTGGCAAGGAGAGCTCGCCGCCCCTCAGGAAGGACTCCAGTGGCAGCGCCGGCGCTGGACGGGGTGGAGAAAGGGATGGGGAGGCGGCGTCGGCTTCCGTCGAGCAGGGAGAACAAGTGGGAGGTGTGCGCTGGGGAAATACCGACCGAACCCTAAAAGTTCAATCGATTCTATTTCCCAGCCCCCCAAACAAAAAGAGGGAGGTAGCTTTTATAAGGGAAGGGAAAAGAGTTTTACAATTGGAGGGATTTGGCTATTGGCAGCCACAATAATAACATAGGACCTTTGTTTACTTTTAGGAGTAATGGCTATGTGAATGGGAATTTCAAAGTGGGGAGGGCTATAGGCATAGGAGACATCCCAAAATAAAATAGTTAATTAAGATTTGATTGCCCTAATTAATCTACCTCCTAAAATACCGGACATATGCATTTAGGGTCACGTTGGTCGGTCACACTAACACGTCGAATCAAAATTGCACGACAACATGCGCGATACAACTTGACGCTACACAATAGTACAAAAATTGCGCAAAAACGTGCGCTATAATAATAAAAAACATGTGCGATAAAAATAATAAACGAGCGACGCGGGTTGCATCAATTCTCCCGGGGTTGAAAGAACTCGACCCCGACGAGACTCAATGTAACCTGCATGTAGAAAAACCAAGTGTCTATCGAAGAGATGCTGCATGCTGTCCTGCTGATGCCGTGGCTGCGACCAAAAACCTGCATGTAATCTCTCATCCCCAAAGCTCGCAATGCATTAGTCAAAATTTCATGCCAAATATTTAAATAAACAGTAATTATTAGAGCTTTCAGAGGATGACAGGGGCGGTGTGCGGGGAAAATATGTGGCAGTAGGGGGAACATGAAGCAAGTGGAATCAGCCAGTGGAATCAATAACTCATGACACAACATACTCTTAGCCGATAGACTCCTACGAACGTCTGCCAGACCCAGATCGAATATCGTCCTAATTTCGCTTGATGAACTTTTGCTCGAGTCACAAAATTTTAAACAGATCCCAAATTTGGCGTGTAAAACTTTCCATAAAAATCCTTTGAAGTGGGTATCCCGATGATGAGTAAAATATCTAAGTATCGTCTGTGCTCCCTCAATATGAGTAGACCTAGAAGTTTCAGACCTCGAACGATAGTGAGGTGGTGGTATAACATGATGTCCTATATCCATAAAGTGATGCGAACAAAACGCGTGCTCGCCAAAAACAAAATCAATATAAGGTGGTTACTCGAGGGACACAGGTAAGGGACCACCAAACACAATGTCTGTGGGCGCAAGGATTTGTGGCGGTAGTGTGCTAAGAACGTCAGGACCAAAGACGCACGAGTCTGTGTCACCCAAGATGAGGGTCTCATCACTAACCAACTCCGTTGGGAGAAGAGAAAGCGATGAAGTGTCATCCGAGGTGAGTGACACATCACTAGTAAGTCCTCCCTGGAGTGGGGACTCAGGTAACAACTCGACGGCTGAAGGATGTGAGTCAGTGGGGGAAAGTGGACACACCATGTCAATCGGGAGGAAGGAATGAGAGGGAACGAACCCATCTTCCTGGAGCAGGGGCTCGGGAAGAACCTCCTCGATCGAAGGGGGTGCTAAAATGGAGACAGGTGCAGACACGACTTCCGTCAAAGTGATAAAGATAGGAGGAAAATTTTCTTCCTGGAGCAGGGGCTCCGGAAGAATCTCCTCGACTGAAGTGAGCGTCACAAGCGGGGTGGGTGGGACTAAGGTACTCGTCGTGAGACTGACGAGACGAGACAGAGGACTATCGAAAGACCTGACCTCAGGTTTTACTATGTGATAGGAAGTGTGAGGGTATGCAGAAGCAACATAATGCGTGTGCATTGTCGCCTCCAGGTGGTGAACAGAGGTGCACAACCCACGCAAATTCTGTCGGACGTCAGCAGTGACGCACTCAACATCTTTCATCAAAGCTTTAATGCGAGCATCTAAATCACTCATCTTTTTTTTAACGGAAATAAAAATCTAAACCTAGAATTTGAAAACGACCGGCGCTCGGCTATCCCACGATAGGAGTGAGATATCCCAGCAGCCACATCAAACTGATGTGATTTAAAATCAAGGGGCTGTAGTTTGAAATATAATGTAGCGACCTATTTAAAATTAAAAGCGGCGCGAGAGGATTTGCGGGCTATTTCTAACGACTAAAACGACCGAAGTGTCACAAACGCTCGCGAACTACAACACGATTATAATGACGTCATGAGACTTAAATTCTACAGGCACAGAAATTAATTGGTGGCATGCACGTGTAACAAGAAAATAACGGTAATCGGGAAATGGAATTCATTAGGGCAAGCTCACAATAATAACCATTCATTTAAACTTCTAGGCATAAAATGTAAGTGAAGGATTGAGCTAGGAGAAGAGAGGTATGCCCTAGGCGGAGAGGCAGTGTCTGGAGAGATTTCTGGACAATGATGGCTGGACTGGAAGAGAGGTCGATGTGGACTGGAGGTGGGGAAGACTGTCAGCAGGCGTGGAGAAGGACCCGACTGAAGGAAAGGCCGGAACTGTCGCTGGATGGTTTGCAAGCTGTCGGCGGTGCTGGAAGAAAAGAGCTCGCCAGAGAGACACGGGAGTGGCTCCGACGTCGATCTCTGGTGGCCAGCTGAACTCTAGGAGGAAACGAAGGCTTCGCGGGAGCCGTGATGTAGTTGGACGGTAGGTTCGACGTTGGACGAACTGAGCTCGATCGGCTCTGGGACTTGCAAGGAGAGCTCGCCGCCCCTCGGGAAGGACTCTAGTGGCAGCGCCGGCGCTGGACGGGGAGAACAAGCGGGAGGTGTGCGCTGGGGAAATACCGACCAAACCCTAAAAGTTCAATCGATTCTATTTCCCAGCCCCCCAAACAGAAAGAGGGAGGTATCTTTTATAAGGGAAGGGAAAAAGGGTTTTACAATTGGAGGGATTTGGCTATTGGCAGCCACAATAATAACATAGGACCTTTGTTTATTTTTAGAAGTAATGGCTATGTGAATGGGAATTTCAAAGTGGGGAGGGCTATAGGCATAGGAGACGTCCCAAAATAAAATAGTTAATTAAGATTTGCTTGCCCTAATTAATCTACCTTCTAAAATACCGGACATATGCATTTAGGGTCACGTTGGTCGGTCACACCAACACGCCGAATCAAAGTTGCGCGATAACATGCGCGATACAATTTGACGCTACACAATAATACAAAAATTGCGCAAAAACGTGCGCTACAATAATAAAAAACATGTGCGATAAAAATAATAAACGAGCGACGCGGGTTGCATCAATCTTGTGATCCACCTCCCTCCGAGGTGGTAACTTGAGAGGTAACTCGGCGGGCATAATGTCTTCATTCTTCACCAGAACATCCGCAATGAGGTGAGGCACCTCCTTCCTTATGTCGCCTTTGTCTTCCTCCTTAAGGGTGACCAAGTAAGTTGGTTCACCCTTCTTGAACCCGTTTGCAATTTGCATGGCCGAGAGTTGTTTCGGCCCTTCCTTGTCAAACTTTGATGGTCCTTGCATCGTCAGGACCATGCGTGCAGTTCTTTCCTCCAAGATGCAAACTGAGCGATACGATGACATGCCAATGACTTGCATCTTCTCTAGAAAGTTCATTCCTAGCACAAATTTGAAGTCATGCATGTATGTTATAGAGAAGTCCACCCGGCCCTTCCATGCGCCCATGCACAACTCCACATTGCGTGTAACTCCATCGAGCAGCCTCGCTTGACCGTTCACCATCTTCATCCAACCTCCGCCTTTCATGACTTGCAAGCCCAACCTCTTGGACTCTCCTTCTGTCATGAAGTTGTGTGAAGCTCCCGTGTCGATCAAGGCCTTGGCGGTCTTCCCATTAACCAAAGCTTCCACATACATCAGCCCCTTGCTTGATGTAGATTTTGTTGGTTGCACGTTCAAAGCATTTAGTAATTGCAATGAACTCATTTGAGAAGTACCTTCTTCCAGTAGGATGACGTTTTGGCTCTCCACCATAGCGGATAATGATCCCAACTTTGGGCAGCTGCTCATCGGATGCGGCCCCTTGCACACATAACATCCGCCTTTTGTTACGAAATTCTTTTTCCTTTCTTCAAACTCCTTCCGCGGGTCGGGCAAAGTTTTTGATCCTCCTTTGAAGTGGGTGGTCTTGTTGTCTCGCCGATCTCCCCCACTTTTATCATTGTTGAACTTGCCCTTCTCCTTAATTAGATCGGGTTGGTGTTGGAACTCAATAAGAGACTCGACGATAACAATGACATCTCTGGTGGTGTTTGGGTCCTTCCGCTTGACCCAATTTTGCAGTCCATCAATGAAGTTGAAAAGGAGAATGCACTCGGGAACATCAAAGACTTGTAGCAATAATATTGTGAACTGCTTGACATAGTCTCCAATGATGCCCTTCAGCCCCTGAGCTTACGTAAGTTCTCGTCCTTCACATTCTCAGGGATAAAGGTTCTTCTCAACTCTTGTTTGAAGTCCTCCCAAGAGTCGATCTGATAAAGTCCTTTCGCAATATCTGCTTGTATTTTTCGCCATCATAATGAAGCAATGTCTTCTAAATTGTAACTAGCATGACGTACCTTCAATGCTTCATCCGTGATATCGTATCCCTCCAAGTGTTTCTCCATATGTCAAAGGAAGTTCTCTACCTCCAAAGCATCCAGCTTTCCAGCAAACTTCTTAGGTTTTGGCACACCCAGCCTTGAGTTGTTCACAATGGCTCCAACGTTCCCTCTATTTGTACGACTTTGCTTGCGCAAGTCTTCCACTTCTGTTTCCACATTTGTTAAACGCTCTTCAAAGTCACTAATGATAGTGTCAAAAGCATTTTGCGAGGATTCCGACTTGCCGAATCAATATCCATTTGCATCTTATCTTGTTCCATATGGAAAGTATCAAAATAGTTACAGATATTCTCCACTTTCCATTGTAGAGTAAGGTAGGCATCCCGCATTGCCTCGTACTCTATCAAATTCACCATGTTTTGCGCCATACTAGGACCTTCGCGACTTTTGTTTGGGTCCCTCTTCTTCCTATCTTTTCCCTCCCCGGTCGCCCTGCCACGCTCATCAATGACACTTAAGGTGTTGTTTCCTTCCAAAGCCATCTTACTCCTTAGCACGAACCACGAATTAAGTGAACCTCGCTTTGATACCAACTTTCGCAGACTTGTCCCCTTGACAACGTCGCATGCGGCCTTAGCTCCTTCCTGCGCCCCTTCCCAGCTACCTAAGTCAGCCTCCTCCAACACTTGATCGTGGAAACACTTGATCGTGGAAGGATAAGTAAGAGAGCACCTAGAAAGAGTGAACCCGAGATCAAGAGTGTGTAAGGGAGCTTTATTGCTTAAATTGCTTGGTGAGTTACAAATGAGAGAGGTCTCCCCCTTATATAGGCCCCCAAAGGGGTTTCCCTCCAAAGGATGGAAGGATCTAGACTACTCTACCATCATCTTTGTATCTACATCTTTCAAGAATGTTCTAGACTAATCTCTATGTACAAGAATATCCTCTAAGATTCTAGATTTCTCCAGAAATCTCTAGAGGTTAATCCCATAGATGCAAAGTCATGACAGCGCGCTCTTGCTTTGGCCCTCCGCGCGGAGGAAAGCCTAACCCTGTTTGCTTAAATAAATTATCTTGCTTTGCTATGTAATAAATTAATAATTGCATGAGATTTTATTTTATTCTCTAATTGTGATTTATCCGTCGGATTTGCATAGCATGTAGGGGTTAGGTCACCGGTTTTCCGCCGCCTATAGATTCCACTCTGCATCACAATGTTATGCTTGAATCACAACATACCTTAGACTGAATGATGTCATTTAAGCACATGTTTATGTTTCTAGGATGGTGGTGCAAACCTTTGCAAACGAGCGCTGATTGCATAAGCTCCTTTGCCAGCCCTGGAACTATGACTTGTGGAATTGTGGAGAAAACTAGGGATTATGCAGACAACAGAATATGGAGATGAATTGAATGGCTCTTATACCAAATTTTATGCTTGAATTGTAATACATACAATCTAGCCTTCTCGCAACTACTACGAGTCGTGGAGCTCTAGGGAGAGTTATCAAATCCTTCTACCTAGGGTTTTGGAGGACTAATGACCGATGAACGCAAACTTGATAAAAGTTACTATAAAAATACTGATTAATCCTTGCTTAATGACACCTAATCATGACTCTCATTTGGCATAAACGTCGCTCATAATAAACGACACCATAATAGTTTTCCATGAGCGCAACTGTCACATTGAATTTGATTTGTCTTTTCGTTCATCATCATATTATTAGTGGTACTCTACTTAGTTTTCTGTCCTTTTAAATATCAGATGGCTGATATTTTTACCAAAACATAATTCCTTAATTGCTTTCAAGAACTCGTGGCCAAAGTCAAGTTAACATTAACAATGTCATTGAATCTGAGAAGGTTTACTATAGAGTAATTAGAAGATTGTTTATTTGCATTTTGATCCTTTATTCTTAACTTGTTAGAGGTGGATATGGGGATAACTAGAGCTTTTACTGCTAAGGTGGGAGCTCAAAAGAGCGCCAAACCTTAGTTTCACTATGGAGAATCTAAGGAGCAGAAGATGAGACTAAATCCTTGCTTGTTGTTCCAAAGGCCCTAAAGGGAATATAACTACAATATACTGTTTTGCACTATTGTCGCAAACACTTGGTACTAATATCAAAATTATTTATACATAGAAATTAAAAGATAAGTTGCATAATTAAAAACCCCTAGACTACTACTACACATACTTAAACAAGCCATCTAATTTAGGCATGTAATAAAGACACCTAACATTAGATAAAACATGTAATATCTTAACTAATCCTTAACTAAATGATGTATATCATTCCATCCTTTCAATTTGAATTTGTTTTCATGCTTGGAAAGAAACTGAGTCTAGATCATTGGACTATTGTATTTCTCACAAAAAGATCTCTTTCTAGTGATACCCAGATGTCGAGGCGTCGTAACACAACCGACACAGACACTTCACCCTGATGAGATGGAAAAAGGTGACTATTGTGGGCTTCTTGTTTTTTGTTTGAAGAGTGGAGCATCGAGACCAAAAATTGGTGGCGATGAGATTGGAAGCTCGATGATTGAAGTTGTGGAAGGCGTGGATAAATTGAGGGGATGAGAACAATGGGGGTCGATGCTTGAAAGGCATGTTGGGTGGTAACAATAAAGGTCTTCAATTGAAGTGCATGCTGAGTAGGGACCACACGGAATAGCAACTGAAGAGTGGTCTGCTGGGTGGATGCAACATGAATCTATGGTTGTATGGTATGTGGTACTATGGAAGCACTGCAGAGCACGCAAGAGCTAGTGGGGTTGCTCTGGCTGTTTTTGGTCCGCTAGCGTCCTACAGTTGTCAATTGCTATGTTTCGACCTTTGCGTGCCTTAAGGGTTGTTTCCTCTTCACTGAGTTGGCTCCGTTTTTTGAGGCTATTTTCTCTCCTTGGGTTGGTCTCAATTTTTCTCTCATTTTTTTATTAGCTAGTGGGGTTGCTCTGGCTGTTTTTGGTCTGCTAGCGTCCTATTGTCGCCAATTGCTATGTTTCGATCTTGCCTGCCTTCGGGGTTGTTTCCTCTTCACTGAGTTGACCCCATTTTTTTAGGCTATTTTCTCTCCCTGGGTTGGTCTTGTTTTTTCTCTCATTTTTTCATTAGCTCGATGGAGTTGTCAGGAATCTTTGGTGGTGGTGGTGGAAGGAGGCTTTGCCTGCTTCTAGCTAAAGATGGAAGGATCTGGCGATGGTTTGGTTCTGGACAGTAGTACTCTGTTTTGAAGATGGAAGGAATTTTGTCTCCTTGGTGGGGTGTAGGTAGTTATGTCCAAATCACATCTTTTTATGCTAAGAAAGAATAATAGAGTCATCTTGTGGAAGTAGCTGTGCTGTTATTATCCCAGTTCTTTATTCATCAGTAAACCTAGATTGGGAGGGCATTAGGGAAGATGGTATCAATCTGACAAAAATCATTTATTGTCAGAAAAGGATTGAATGTAGAACTTCAGTCCAAAATATGTTTGAATGGTCGGTGACGAAAAATGTGGGGAGAGGTCAATGTAGAAGCTAAGACATTTACATAATCTGTTGCGGATGATCGACGAGCGGTGCATGTGAAAGAAGCGACGGCATTATTTGTTTTTTGAGGAGCGTACTACAGACAAAGAGGGAGATGGATGGATTGATCACCTGCTAGGGAGTTGGGACTGCATCGATTGAGAGTAGTGATGGAGTGGCGCTTGGGAAAGAACAACCGGATGGCCACGAGATTGCCGACTGCTAGTGTAGACAATGATGTTGAGCAAATTTGCAAATGATGCAATGTTTAATCAATGGAAGATCTGGATGGTGGAAACAATGCAGTTGAGCATCTAACATGTCAATGTGCATCCACTACAGGGCTGTAGCATTTATATTGAGACAATGACGGAAGGGTTTGAAGCAACGACTATGGAAGGGCCGTATCGGTGCATATGAGGTTGGATAGGGATGTCAATATGTGTGTGGTTCCAACCGAGAATCGGTGGCTTTGATACTAATTTGTTAGGGATGAACTTTGTTTATAACTCAATGGAGGTAGAGGACGGGATAACTAGAGCCTTATTGCGACATCCAAGGTGGGGTCTCAAGGGGTGCGTCAAACCCTAACTACACTAAAGAGAAATTAAGGGGGAGAAGATGAGAATAATTTCTTCTTGTCATTCCAAATGGTCTAAAGGCATATAAATATGTTGATATTTAAAATGTATATACATATGTATGGGTGACCCCGTGGATAATATTACGAATTTTTTTTCCACTTGGTATCAGAGGGAGGTTGGACAGGTTTAGGAGAGCTATGATAGGCACGGGGTATCCACAGACCGATGTTGATCAGACTGTGTTCTTTAGGCGATGTAGAGTTCACACTGTAATGCTTGTCGTGTGTGGACGATATGATTATTATTGTTGATAATGATAGTGAAATTGCTTAGTTGAAGACCAAATTGGGCAAAAATTTAAGGTAAAGGACTTGGGGAAATTAGGATATTTTTCCTTGGGATTGGTATAGTCTGTGGTGCAAAGGGGATTACTCCCTCTCAAAGGAATTATGTGTTATATCTGCTGACAGAGACAGGTATGCTGGGGTGCAGGTCTGCGATTTCTCCCCATTGATCAAAAGTCCAAGCTCAATGCTGAGGCAGGAGAGCCAATCGATAAAGAGATGTACCAAAGGTTGGTAGACCGCTTGATCTATTGAGTCACCATCGTCCCGACATATCCTTTGTTGTAAGTGTGGTGGCCCACTATATACATGATCTTAGGGAGGGTCATATAGATCCTTTGTATCAGATTCAAAGATACTTGAAGAGTGCAACTGGGAAGGGATTGATCTTCCGGAAGAATGAACATTGGAACATTGAGTGTTATTGCGATTTAGGGTGGGCTAGTTGTGCCTATGACAGGAGGTCCACGTCCTGATACTGCATGTTTGTAGGGGGGCAATCTTGTCTTCTGGAAGAGCAAGACGCAGAATGTAGTTGTGAGATCTACAACTGAGGCAGAGTACATTTAATATTATTAGGTGTATGAGAGATGTTATGGTTAAATGCCTTGCTGGTAGACCTCACAATGGACCAAGGCAAACAAATGACATTGTGGTGTTACAACAAGTCATATATTAGCATTGCAAACAACCCTGTTCAAAAAGACAACTAAACATGTGGAGATAGACAGGTTCTTCGTCAAGGAAAAATTGAATAGTGGCGTATTAGAGCTGCGAAGTTACTAACGAACAAGTGACCGATTGTCTCACTAAGAGGCTCAACTCACTTGATTTGTCTAGATTGTATGACAAGATGAGCTTAGTTGATATTTTTCGCCTATCTTGTTGGAGTGTGTTGATATTTAAAATATATATACATATGTATAGGTGAGCTGGTGGATAATATTACAAATCCTTTTTCCACTAAATACAACACAATTTTGCATTTTAATTCTCAACAATTGCACTAATTGCAAACTTATTCATACATAAAAATTAAAGGCCAAGTTGGATAATTAGACTCTTAATCAAATCTAACTAAAAAACTTAAACAAGACACCTAATTAAGACATAACCAATACACCTAACATAAGACAAGACATGTAATATTGTAATTAATCCTCAACTAAATGATTTATAACAATTTGTTTAGGACTGTGTATTAACCCTCAGATATACAAACAATATCTGCACACAAAACATTGCACTCCCCTCTGTTTCTAAAATCGTAGTTAGATATCACTTCGGTTGCTCCTCTACTACAACTGTTTTGATTGGCTCCCCTTATTTAATGAATCAGTGTTAGCTTTGTCTTCATTGTGTCTCTCTCCTCTAGCTTCCCCTTTCTCTGCACCAATTCATCTTGAGATAGTAGGTAAACTACTTAAATTATCAATTGTTTCCCAAAGGTCCGTCGATGTATATTGTTGGGTATTGTATTCACAATAGTCTTGATTTGAAGAAGTGTCCATTGAACTAAGTTGAATTGAATTTGTTTTTGATGTTGGTTTTAGTTATATGTGGTGCAGGTTGTAATTGTCAAGTACAAACCATTGTCAGGTTACGATGAGTCTCCAAACACAGTTCTGTACAATGTAATTCCTCATTGTATAGAACATCGTGTTGACTCATGTGTAATCTCTCTAATGGAGTGTACTTCATCTAACATCACAAAGGAAGTTATTGTTCAGAAGTTGCAGAATTTGGCTAAGTCATTTTGTCGAGTGATCTCGTGAGGCCTCGTTAAATTTGTCGAGAACTCACGTAAGCACTCGTAGTATCCATCGAGTGATCTCAGGAGTACTTGAGAGATCACTGAGAACTGTTGTGCAGAACGGTTAATTTAAAACAGCTTAGACCTCTCGTATATACTCGGCGAATTCGTTGAGTACTTACGCGTGTACTCATGAAATTCGTCGAGTACTCTCTAGAAGTCATGGTAACTGCCTTAAGGTTCCAGAGAAAGTTTGAAGACTTAGCCAGTTCAAGTAAATTCATAGTGTACTCAACAAAATTCGCCGAATACTATCGAGAGCTTTTAGCTAATTCGTCGAAAGGTCTCGTGAAGTCCAAACATCTCATGCAAGCTCTCTCTCAAGTATTTTCGACTGGTTCGTCGAGTGGTCTAGATAGTTCAAGTGATGTCTCGATGAATTTGGACTTGAACAATTTTCATTCAATTTTTGTTCTCGTTTTGACGGCTTTCCAGAATTATGGCTTCCGTCATGTTCAGTACACGTGGACGGTAGAACTAAGTTTGAAATCGAGCCGTTAGTGAGGAATCACCTACATATAGTCAAGGGATATTACAGAAAACCCTAATCGTTCTAATCGCAAATTGTCATAAACGATCGAGAATTCAAATTCAATTTCATGAAGAACTCCGTCGCCGACAGCTCTCTCGATCCGTGATTCCTCCTGTAAATAAAAGACTTTATCGATCTCAAGATTTTAGATTCACATATCTTCAGAGATTCGTTGTTCTCAGATCAGATCTGTGTTCTTGTATTTTAGATCCTTCTTCTTCTTCAAGATTTCAGTCAAACTTTACACGCAACGAAGGACTGTTTTCAAATCTGAGAAAGAAGATTGTTTTCCAACAAATATTTTTTTTATTGCTTTGTAGGAAGTTTGTTCTTCCGAGTTTTTGTAGATCTGTGTTTAAGGATCGAGTGTAGGAGAGATTGTTCTCCGAGATTATAGGAGTTGGATATTCCGAGTGTAAGATTATTAATTTGAGTTTTTGGTGAGGTTGTCGAGTCTAGCCCAAAGTACTAGATAGGCGAGGCGGGATAGTGGATATATCCATCTTCGGGGAATCACTATAAATCTTTGTGTCCGTGTTATGTTGTGCTCTCTTATTTTGTGTGCTTTATTTTGATAAATTTTTAATTCTGCTAAAAACCGCAAGACTCACTTATTCACCCATCTCTAGGTGATTTATGTCGATAACTAGATACTTTCATATATTTTCATCCTTTTTGTTTATGTTTTTTACTAGATGAAGACATTTCTCTAAAGATTCTGAATTGCACTTCTGCAAGAATTTAATTTCAAATTTTTATAATGCAGTGTCCCAATGGCCACACCCTGTGTTCTTCTTGCAAAAGCAGAGTGAATAACAAGTGTCCTGTTTGCAGAAAGGATATTGGCAGCATAAGGTGCTTAGCTCTTGAGAAGCTTGCAGCTTCTCTTCACCTGCCATGCTCCTACCATCATCTGGGATGCGAAGAGATGTCTCCCTACTATAGCATGTCTCAACATGAATCGCAATGTTCATATAGGCCTTACGCATGCCCTCATCCTGGCTCCAACTGCCCCTTCACCGGAGACATCTCGGCTGTGTTGTCGCATTTGAGGGACAGCCACGAGGTTGACCTGCAAACTGGCTCCACCTTCAATCATCGCTACGTGAAATCTGATCCATGCTCTGTTGACAATGTTACTTGGACGCTTACTGTAAGTCATTCTGAACTTCTTTCAATTGCGTATCATCTGTTGCCTGGTCATATTTTGATAAAAGCACAGTTTATCAGAGTTTTTAGCAATTTGCTGATGCTGTTGCCCATTGTCCTCTTACTCAGCTTTTCAACTGTTTCGAGCGCCACTTCTGTCTCCATTTTGAAGCGTTCAGGCTAGGATCCGAACCAACTTACATGGCCTTCCTCAGATTCATGGGGGACGAAGATGAGGCTAGAAAGTTCGGGTATTGCCTCGAGGTTGGAGGCAGCGGTCGTAAAATGACGTGGCAGGGCGTGCCCCGGAGCATCCGCGCTCACCACAAGGTCGTCCGCGACAGCCACGATGGGCTCATCGTGCACAGGAACCTCGCCTTGTACTTCTCCGGCGGGAACCAGAAAGAGTTGAAACTCCGGGTAACCGGAAGGATCTGGAAGGATGAGTGAGATTTAAAGTGGCAGAGGAGAGACGAGCCCGCTCGCACCACGATCATCGCCAGGGGCTGGACAAATGTACAGTTCTCATTCTCATCAGCCGCCGGAACATCGCTACCCAATGAAATTCAGCACTGTTCTGATTCCCAGCTTGTAGACAGCAATGCTGAGGTGCTGGCTATTATAGTGTTGATGTTGTAGAAGCTTGCCCCAGTTTTCTATCCGTTCTATGAATGCGTATTTTTTACATGTATCGTTTGTTGTTTGTGTTCGCAACAGCTGCAGCAACAGCGATACACGGCAAAATGCACATCAACACACGTGTCGCCTTTCTGCAAGTGTGATTGTCTCTCCCTACTTCAGTTTGCCTCTTATTTTCTTCGTATCCATGACTTAGGGTTTGTTTGGCGCGGCGTTTTCGCCGGTCGTTTGGGGCAAACGCCGCCGGACGGCGGGTAAACAAACGCCATCCGACGGCGTTTGCCGCGTGTTTGAGCCCGCAACACCGTAGGAAACAGAGGAAAACCTTTGAGGTCATGTTCATTGAGTTTCTGGTAGCTCGGGTAAATTCAAGAATCCGGTTCAGGTTGGGTCAGATGGATCAAAAATTTTTTTTCTCCGTATCTGAATTTGTGACCGCAAGCAGGTTCGAGGTCAAACGCAAGTCTCTGTTTGGCACGACTGTGGCTCTGTTTGGCGCGGTCGTGGCGGTTGTGAACATGTGGGTTAAATGGTCTTTCGTTAACGCCCACCAAAGGAACTTCGTGCGTTTGAATATAAAAGTGGATTAAGTATCTTAGGTGGGTGTTAACCAATGACAATTTAATCTCCATGTTCACAACTGTCACCACCACGCCAAACAGAGCTAATGGTGGTAGTGAACTTGGTGGTTATGAACATTTGTTCGTGTATATCTGTTCTTACCCAAGGAATCCGTGGAATTAAATTTACGGTATTAACCCGGGGAGTTTCCAATGGTTTTGTGACGTTTGTCCCTTTCCCATTGGTTTAGGAGAGCATCAAGCAGCTGTGGCGAGCGCCAAGGAAATTGGATGGAATCGCTTTTCTTATGCCCATGAGCCCATCTTCCAGCTCCTATTCGGTTCTGTTTGATTTGATTTTTTTTGCTCCAACAAGTTTGAACAAAAACACCATTGCCAGGGAAAATATGCTTGGCATGACAACGGCTTTTTTGCTCCGTCATTGGGAAAAAAAACAATGTTATATGCAGGATTTTGGCACTTAATATTGGAGGGTGTTTGACACATTGCACCCTCAAATTAAATCTTTGGCACTTTGTATCCTCTAAAATCCTAAATGCACCCTCCTTGCATTTTATTATTATTATTCTGGCATTTATTATTGTTATAATACATGTTTTAAATGAAAGGAGTGTGCATTTAGGGTTTCAGAGAGTGCAAAGTGTCAAAGATTTAATTTGAGGGTGCAATGTGCCAAATACCCTCAATTGAAGGGCATTAAGTGCCAAAAATCCGTTATATGCAAATTGATTGTGTCTATTTGCAGTCTATTAATATCAACAGTTCAAAAATATATTCACAGTTTAAAATATTGTCACCCTAAAATAGAGCTCTTGTTTCATAAATCAAGGATCGTCACAAAAACATTCCTCATGAGACCCCATATTGCGGAGAGCTGCTCCGGATTGAAAATAAGAAAAAAAAATCTTAGAAAAGAGCAGAAGAAACGGACAAAGATTGAAAAAAAAATAGAAAATTTTTCCCGTGAGAGTTGATTGGCACGAGAGCCGAAAAAATTCATCATTTTTGATCTCCCAAAGTTCATTCACAAGAAGTGTGAATTTTATGGCAGAGACTAGTTTACTAGCACGAGTTCTCTCAAACCCATGGAGGAAGAACTCTAAACTCTGTTTTTCATTTTTTTTTGGACTGTGAATGAGAGATTCTAGGCATTTTTAAAGATGTGAATAGCGATTTTTAGACTACTTATAGTATTGCTTTAAAAAAAAGGTGATTGTAACCCCCAATTCGTTATTGGCTAGTCGCACCCCAAAATCTCATAATTTTTCACGCTTTTTCAAAATACGTCTTGTACATGCAATTTTAGGAAAAGTGCTCAACACAAAAGTTGTAGATCTCGTCGAGATCTACAACTTTCGTGTTGAGCACTTTTCCTAAAAATGCATGTACAAGGCGTACTTTGCAAATATGTCCAGATTTTGTGTCTTTCAGAAATACGTCTTGTACATGCAATTTCAGGAAAAGTGTCTACACGAAAGTTGTAGATCTCGTCGAGATCTACAACTTTCGTGTTGAACATTTTTCCTGAAATTGCATGTACAATGCGTATTTCGAAAAAGCATGAAAAATTAGGAGATTTTGGGGTGCAACTAGTCAATAACGAGTTGCGGTTAACAATGGCCTAAAAAAACTAGTTTTGAACATAAAAAAAATGAATTTTCTTGGGTGAGGTCACCGGAGTGTTAATGACCTTCACGGCCTCGCGAAAGGGGCTTTAGCTTTTCTTTTCTTAGGACTTGTTGTTTTTTTTTAACAAACAGGTTGGGTTATTCTTAGGGCTTGTGGTTTGTCGCAAAAAAAAGTTTATCTATGCTTTTAAAAATATATATATGCAGCCCTTACTCAGATTATTTTTGACAAAATTGTTATTTCAGTCCTCAAATTATATATACTTTTTGAAATCAATCTCTTTCTTTTATTTTTAATTTCATGATTTCAGATCCTCTAAATAGATGAAGTCACTGTCTCCTAACTGTTTTTTTTGGTAATTACGTGAGATTAAGGCTCCGTTTGGGGGGACTTATTTTCACCGGTCAAGCGGTTACGACCGCATGTATCGAATCATAATTAAGGTCCGATTCATGCGGTCGTAACCGCTTGACCGATGAAAATAAATCCTCCCAAACGGAGCCTAAAACTTAAATTCAAAATTTTCATTAACTTCAAAAATCTTCTCCGGCATCATTCTGGTGGAGATCGGCCTCCTTCCATCCTGTGAAATCTCCATCATCCTTAGCTGCAACGAGCTCTCTGGCAACCCGTTCTGGAGCTCTTCCAGCTTAAAAAGCTTGCAATTCTTGACATTTCCCACAGCTCCCTCTCCGGCGACCTCACCCCACTCGCAACACTCCAGAAGCTCGTATCCCTTAACATTTCATTCAACTCATTCTCCGACGAGCTCCCAGACATTCCCTTCTTTCGCAAAATACCCATGTCTGACCTAACGGGAAACGACGAACTCTATATTTCTGCTGCCGGAACGAACAAAGGTTCTTTGTCACTTCCACCTGAACGAGCTCCAGTTCTCCTGAGGCACGAACGAACAGGTTATTAGTCACCTCCACCTGGACGAACTCTGGTTCTCCTGAGTCGTAAACGAACAATGTTTCTTTTCCACCTTCGCCTGGACGAACTCTGGTTCTCCTAAGGCGCGAACGAACAAAGGTTCTTCGCCGCCTCCACCTGGACGAACCCCACTTCTCATGAGGCGCGATTAAACAAAGGTTCTTCGTCACCTCTACCTAGACGCGTTCTGGTTCTCCTGAGGCACGAACGAACAAAGGTTTTTCGTCACCTCCACCTGGACGAACCTCGATTCTCCTGAGTCGCAAACGAACAAAGTTTCTTTGCCACCTCCACTTGGACGAACCCCGGTTCTCCTAAGTCGGAAACGAACAAAGTTTCTTTGTCACCTCCGTCTGGACGAACCCCGGTTCTCCTAAGGCACGAACGAACAAATGTTCTTTGCCGCCTCCACCTAGACGAACCCCAGTTCTCATGAGGCGCGATAAAACAAAGGTTCTTCGCCACCTCCACCTGGACGAACCCCCGGTCCTTCTGAGGCGGAGGCGAACAAAGGTTCTTCCCCATATTCGCATGAGCGGACTTTAGGGGTGTGTATGAAAAACCGAAAACCGACCAAACCGCCCCGAACCGCCCAAACCGAACCGATTTTACACCGAACCGAACGACTCGGTTCGGTTTTGGTTTTCCTCTCTGAAAAACCGAACCGCGCCGACTAATAATACATGTAAAAATATTATCAATAATGATCTTTTAACTATTTTTATTAACTAAATAATGTACACAAATTATATCAACTTAATAATTTTTATATCATTTGAGCCAAAATAAATTTTTGTAATGCATATTTTATGCATCAAGAAGAATTATACATTTTGTTTAACTGATTTTATTTATATCTTTTTATATTTATTACTTGATTTCACAATAAAAATATTCAATCATAATTTTTTTATGTAATATGAGCTATTAGTTGTAATATATCATATATAAATAGAGTTTGATGATATTTATTTTAAATTATCATATCTTTTTACAAAATTTTTTGAGATATTTAAGTACACAATTATTTTAAATAGTATAACTGAAAAACCGAAAACCGAACCGAGTAAACCGACCAAAAAACCGAACCGAACCGATAAACATCGGTTCGGTTTCGGTTTGGGTCCAAACCGACCCAAACCGAACCGTTTGCACCCCTAGCGGACTCAGGACCTGCTGAAGCACAAGCGATCAAAGGTTCTCTATCGCCTCCACCCGGATAGGCTCGGGTCCTCCTGGAGCACGAACAAACAAATGTTCTTCGCCGACTTCATCTGAGTAAACTTCGAGTCCATCCGCACCGGCAAGACAAAGGGGCAAGTATCCTCTCTCATCAAGCTTAAGCAACAAGTAATCAACCTGCGGGACTTGTAGTCTAGCCATCCACCGCAGAGCCATCAAAGCCGACACCAAGTCATAGCAATAGAGAATCACCACCCTAAAACAAAGTGACAAAACTTAGAAATTTTCAAGCTCGTTGCTTTGTGGATCATGACCCACAAAATTTTTTGGACATTTGATGTGATTTCCCCTGAATTTTCTAAGCCATATCGGGAGGATTTCGACCAAGGACTTTGAGGTTTTTAAGCAGGAAGAGTTCTGAGGTTTTTAAGCAATTTCCAGCATATTCCTTCAGAAAAATTATAAATTGGCTCTCAGATCTTCATTTGAAGACAAACAATTTAAGAGACTAGAGAGCTCTGAGGTTTTCCGGCGAGAACATAAGACTTAGATCGTTCATCCGCTCCCTCTCTAGCAGGAAGACATCTTAAAAATCAAAAAATGCGATCCTTTCCTTCCCCAAAAGATACCATCAAGGCTCCGACTCGACAGGAGTGATTCTATCGAGCCTCTGAGTACTTAGAGATTTTCACCACCGGAGCCCTTGCTTCGAGACTCCGATGTCTTAGTTTTTTCTCCATTGTTTTCATATTTTGCACTTGTAACGGAGAGGTGGTCTGTCACCATCTGAGAAATTGTCTCAACTCCTATAATATCAAGTGAAACAGTTGATTTTGGCTTGACACAGATTCAGTCACGTGATTTTTCACTCTTTCCGGGTTTTTCACGTCAAAAAAAGTCTTTTGTCATTTGCTGTTACTTTCCATTGATTGTTTGCGTGTCCGGTCTAATTCCAAGCTATGACGGTCAGATTCTTCAGACCGGGGAAAAATCGGGTGACCCGCCACAAGTTTTAATCTTATCTAATTTTTCAGAAAATAGTTGTGTGAAACTGATTTCATCTACTGTTGCGGCCAAACTCGGCGCTCCGGTCGATCCGGACTAACTTGGACCGCCTTAGCTCGCGGAGCGGTCGAGCGCGCACACAGTCAGTTGAAGAGGGGAAATGTACACAAGGAGTTTTAACGTGGAAAACCCTTCAACCGGGTGAAAAACCACGTGGCTGGTTCGCTGCCACTCATAATCCACTAGATCAGGGTGATTACAGTATGTTGGGTGAATCGGGGCGACAGACTGCTCCCGTTACAACTTGCGGGGAGAGAGGATGACTATAACTGCCGGCGGGCAACTAACTGCTCCGCCAAAGTGACTTAAATGGTGAAGTGTGCGGGATGCTTCTGACGCGTGCGCCTGGGGGCGGCGTGCTTGCGGGCTTCGACTGTCTCCTTTGCTCGGCTTCCTCTAACTTTGGGCGCCTCCTTGCTAACTGTGCGTTGGTGGGGTGCCAATAACCGATGGCGGGTGCTGAAGGCAGCTGGTGGCCGCAGGAGGTCACTGGTGGCTGCCGGTGGCTGTCGGTGGCCGCTGGTGGTTGGCGGCGAGCGGAGGCCGATCCGGTGGAGGAGGCGGGAGCTTTCTCACCTGAGGAAGAAGAAGGAGAAGTGTAGGGGGAGAGAAAATCAGATTCCAAATAAGAGACCCCTGGGGGTCCTTTTATAGCCTCCAGGGGTTGGTTATGGCGGGCCCCACCACTAAAGTGGTGGGGAAATGGGTGGTTACCCCCTTGATTGGACGGCAGAGAGGGTGCCCCCCTTGATCGGACGGCCGGGGGCTTTCCAAGATGGCGGGCCGACGTGACGGCGGCGGTGACCGGCCGGCCGGCGAGGGAGGCCGGCCTAGGCCGCGGCCAGTCACGGTTATGGCCGGCCATGGCCGGGGCGGCCATGGCCGGGATCGGCCATGGCCGGATTGACCATGGCCGGGGCGGCCATGGTCGGGGCGGCCATGGTCGGGGCGGCCATGGTCGGGGCGGCCATGGTCGGGGCGGCCATGGCCGGGGCGGCCATGGCCGGGGCGGCCATGGCCCGGGAGGCCATGGCCGGGACGGCCATGGCCGGGATAGGCCATGGCCGCGGAGGCATTGGCCGGGCGGCCATGGCCAGGATCGGCCATGGCCTAGGCGGCCATGGCCGGACCGACCATGGCCGAGCAGCCATGGCCGCTCCCGGCCGTGGCCGAGGTCGGGCGAGGGCCGGCCGCCGGTGGCGGTTCGGCCTTAACCGACGGCGGTTCCTTCACGAAGTGGGGGAGTGGGTCCCGCCCCCATCATCCCCATGAGAGATCATGGGGGGTGGGGCCCACCCATGATTTTCCCTCATGGAGCTCATGGGGGGGCTCCTTTTTCCTTATAAAATGAGGGAGGATCCCATCAAATGCCCCCCAAATCCCTTCGGTCCGGGAACGAAAAGAGCGCAAGGAGGGATTTTCTTCGCTCTTTGTTCTCATGGTGAGTGTCGGCGAGAGTTCCGAGGCTATGGCGGTGGAGCGAGGTTCCAAGGTAATAGGTTTCTGGAGGCTTGGCGAACGGGCGCAGGACGCAAGCGGACGGAGACCGGGCATTGAGGTGGCGCATGCGAGGAAGGGCCGCGAGGGCGGGCGTTGGTTGCGCGCGCTGGCGGCGTGCGCCGGCCGTGCGTACGCTGGACGCGCACGCAGACCGCACAGGGCCCGCGCCCTGGCCGCGCGAGCAGGCCGCGTAGGCCGCGCGCTTATGCGGCGCAGGCCGCGCAGCCCGCGCGGGCTGGCCGCGTGCGCTGGCCGCGCGGGCTGGCCGCGCGCACTGCGCGCGCTGGCCGCGCGCGCTGGCCGGGCGCGCAGGCCGGGCGGGCTGGCCGCGCGCGCTGGCCGCGCGCGCATGCCGCGCGCGCTGGCCTTGCGGGCATGCCGCGCGCGCAGGCCGCGCGGGCTGCGCGGGCTGGCCGCGCGCGCAGGTTGCGCAGGTCGTGCGGGCCGGCCGCGCGCGTAGGCTGTGCGGGCTGCGTGCGCAGGCTGTGCGCGCAGGCCATTCGTATACGTGCATGCTGTTGGCATATGGCTTGCGGACGCAGGTCTTGTGCGCATGCTACGTGGGCGGATTTTGCACTTTGATGTCTTGTAACTGCGAACTGATTTTTATTTCTTTGTCGTGTGCAGGTGACGAAGCGTTCCTCTGGTCCGATGCGCTTGCGCTCTTCCTTGACTGAGGACGGCATAGAGATTTGGAGGGCGAAGTACGGGCTTCCTTCAGACTTGATGGTGAGGATCCCGTGGCCCGAGGAGCGGGTTCAGAACCCCCTCGTGGGTGGATGATGATTTGCGACATTTCCCTTAGATCCGACTTCCGGTTTCCGCCTTGCGATGAGGTGATAGAGATTTTGAAGTTCTGTGGAGTCCCCGTTTCTCAGTTCGTTCCGACTGGGGTCGTCCGAATTATGGGCTTGGTTACTTTTTTTCGTGAGCATGGGAGCTCGCTTTCTTTGGATCAGTTTCGGGACTGGTGCGACGTTCTCCTTGATGGTGGCGAACGGATTGAGGTGCACAACAACAAAGTCTTGCTGGAGTTTGAGGCCCGTAAAGATCGTCGCCACGGTAATACTTTGTTCGGATATGTGAAAAACTCCTGGGGTCTTCCTGAGGTGTGGAATGCGCTTCCCGATCGTTGCCGCCGTGTGAGAGGGAGGGAGGGTGACTTCTCCCCAGTACTGGGATTCTCTGAGCCTCGTGAGCTGGCCAATCGTCTCTTCAACATATATATTTATGTAGAGGAAAAGCGACTGTTGGGATGTGGTATTTCGGCGGGCACGACTCAGGTGGCGATGTCTTCTCAGGGAGGTGGCCGTAAGAGGAAGGCGATGACGGCTCCTGTTGGTGACCTTGATGCTGTGGTGGTGGTTTCTGACGGCCCAGCTCCAGGGGTGCGGTCGTCTGTTTCTCCAGTTCTTCCGGCGCCTGTCAGTACGGCGGCTCCTCGAATGTCTTCTTCCTTGAGAGCGATGAGCGAGGCGGTAAGGGGTTGACTGTCTCCTTTTCTTTCCTCTTTTGTTTGGCAGTGGCTGATTGCGTGTGTCTTTCTTTTGCAGATCGAGACTCGGGCGCAGATTGCGGTGACCTGGAATGATCATTATGTGAGCTTGAAGGACGGATATCTTGCTTTACAGGAGAAGCTTCGGTTGTCGATGAGCTCACTTTCCTCCCTGAAGGAGGAGCATGACCGGGATATTGCGCGGCTCCATCGAATTGGCTCAAAGTTGAAGTCCGAGCTAGAAGATTCGCGTGCTGCCCTAGATGTGGAGAGGGCTCTGGTGGAGAGGACCACTCAGATACTGAAGCACGCAAAGGAGGAGACATCTGGCTTGGGATTCCAACTGCAAGCGGCGCGAGAGGAGATTTCAGGCCTTGAGACTCAGCTTCGGGCGGCGAAGGCGCAGGTGGAGGTTCTGTCTTCGGATGACCATGCATCGGAGCTGAAGGCCGCAGGTCTTGCTGAGTACCTGGAGTCCCTGGACTACATGCGGGATCGTAGACTGATTGCGGAGGAGGTTCGTGATGATATTTGGTCCAAGGAAGTGGAGCCTCATATGGATGATATACGCGAGCTAGCGCTCCGCCGCGGCGTCTCGAAGGCCTTTCGCCTTGTAGGGAAGCGCCTTGGGTGTGACACCTCCAGTTTCAGCTTTGCGGACGTTTCAGGGGATGAGTGCTCCGGCTCAAATGCTGATGGAGAGTAGCTATAATGCCTATCTGTTGTTGTATGATATGCTATGTATTTGTCATCTTTTGCTTTTGTTGTAGCTTTTGAGATTGTCGTCGTTAGGGCACAAATTCATTGCTCTTTATAATAGCTTTGTTTGTATGCCATTGTCAGATGGTCTGTGTGGATATGTATGTTTCCACGTTGGTGGCGTTCTCTCAAGTGTCTGAGAGTTTGATTGAATCGTCTTCGATTTTCGGTGTTGCTGCAAAACAGAGAGGGTGTAGACTCCTGCAGAGGTGCTCATGTGTAGCGGGTTTATGGCAGCGTGCGCAAGGCTGACTTGTGGCTTGGTTGCGTGGAACTGGTCCGCGGCTTTGTGCGCAAGGCTGGTTTGCGGCTTAGTTGTGTGGAACTGGTCCACGGCTTTGCGCGCAAGGCTGGCTTGCGGCTTTAGTTGCACGAGGGATGCTCGCGGCTTGGTTTGCACGGGGGATGCCCGCGGCTTCTTCGCGAGGGGGGCATGCCCCCATGGTGTCGCGTGGAACTGGTCCACGGCTTTGTGCGCAAGGCTGGCTTGCGGCTTAGTTGCGTGGAACTGGTGCACGGCTTTGTGCGCAGGGCTGGCATGCGGCTTAGTTGCATGAGGGATGCTCGCGGCTTGGTTTGCACGGGGGATGCCCGCGGCTTCTTCGTGAGGGGGGCAGGCCCCCACGGTTGTTGGTACCCTAGTTTGATTTGAGTTTAGTCCTCTCCTTTGTGCTCCTTGACCCAAGAAATATCTATGGTCAATGGTAAGGAGTCTAGCTGTAGAGTCCTCGCTTTTCCAAATTGAGAATTTGGTTAAGTAGTTTTTTCGTTCGACCATAGTCGAACGCCGTTCGACTATCGTCTATCGACTGATCGACGATCGTCTATCAGTTGGTCGACGCCTTGGTCTGCGCTGATAGTTCGACTATCTGTTGATAGGTCGACTATCTGTTCTGCGCTGATAGTTCGACTATCTGTTGATAGGTCGACTATCTGTTCTGCGCTGATAGTTCGACTATCTGTTGATAGGTCGACTATCTGTTCTGCGCTGATAGTTCGACTATCTGTTGATAGGTCGACTATCTGTTCTGCGCTGATAGTTCGACTATCTGTTGATAGTTCGACTATCTGTTCTGCGCTGATAGTTCGACTATCTGTTGATAGGTCGACTATCTGTTCTGCGCTGATAGTTCGACTATCTGTTGATAGGTCGACTATCTGTTTTCTGAGGTAGGTCGACTATCTGCCTGATAGGTCGACTATCTCTGTGCGCTTGATAGTTCGACTATCTGTCCTGATAGATCGACTATCTGGTAGTTCGACTATCTGCTCTGATAGATCGACTATCTCCCGGGGTAGTTCGACTATCTTCTTCGATAGGTCGACTATCTGGATCGTTTGACTATCTTCCCGATAGATCGACGATCTCCGAGCGTCGGTCGACGATCTCCGAAGGTCGTTCGACGTTTTCTGCCTGCCTTTGTATTTTGTATTTATTTTTTATATTATTTAATACATTTTCTGGCACATTATTTTAAGCTGTATGATAAAGTTTCCAGGCATTATTTGCTCTATTCTATTTGCCTGAGTTCAAATCTTTTAAGATAAAGTTGTTTGTCTTATTAGCTGTCTATTTAAATTACTTTATCTGCTGTCAACCCCTTTATAGCCGTTGGACTGAAAAGTCTTCTTTTGCTATAAAGAGTTAGTTTCTGATGTGACTTTATTTAGTCCTCTGATATTTGATTTAAACCTGCAGCTTCTTAGAAAGAGATTTATTCCTTTTTATGGAATGTATTGTTGCAGAGATATTTCTGTCTTCTTGATATTTACAGCCCAGGTCTCAAGGCTCACAAGAAGACAAATTATTCAAATGGAAGAGAGCCGTTGCTTGCTGATGATTATATAAAGAACCCTTTGCAGAAGGATTCAAGCTAGTTAACAGAAGTGTTACACACATATTCAAAAGCATTCAAGCCTTCATCAAGCTCAAGCTTCCTGCTCTCAGCAAACTCCATCTAACTGAGAAGTGTTAAGATCTTCATCTCTTCTTCACCTGAGTTCTCCTGCTTTCAGGAAGTTCAACTCAGAGTTTCTTTGAAGAAGAAGAAGAAGAAGATTGCTGCTTGAAGACTGTTTCTTTTTGTTATTTATTTTCTTCTTGTAGCTCATTCCTTCAGTATTTTCTGAAGAGTTTCTGCACTGAAGCAAGACTTCACCTGGACATCTTTGAGCCAGGGGGAGCCTTGATTCTTTAGAGCATTCTAGCTCAGTGCAAGCTTTTTGTGCTTCTCTAATCTATTGAAAAATAGAGAAGACATCTTAACCTTCTTCCCCCTCCTGTACAGGGTTATTACTCCCTTCAAAAGTATCCCTTGGTGGCAGGGCACCTGATCAAAAACCTGTGCTTGGTTTTTAGACACCTGATCAAAAGTCTAAAGGGTTTCTGAATCTACCTGAAGCAGATTCTGTTGGTGGCAGGGCACCTGATCAAAAACCTGAGTGGATTCCTACCGTGTGGGTAGAAGAGTGGACGTACCCAAGTTGTTTGGGGAACCACTATAAATCTCCTTGTGTCGTCTGGATTCATTTGTTTATTTCCTGTACTGTGGCTGTGAATAGATATAACTAGGTTGCTAGTTGCTGTTTAGGTTTTCCAAGCTTTAACTGTAATTACAGTTAGCTTGTGTTTGCACATCACTTGTGTTAGGCTTTAAGGTTAAATCAAAATCTATAATCTCTTCATTCCGCACTTCACTCCAAGGGAGTTGGGTAGACAGTTAAGTTTTGTATTGTTCAAAATTTGATTACTCTATTCACCCCCCCCCCCCCCCCCTCTAGAGTAGTATCTATCCCTTCACTTTCAATTGGTATCAGAGGGAGGTTGACTGACTGAATAGGCTAACACCTAAGTCACAAGATCCTGATAGATACCAAGAGTTTATAGATATTCACTATCATGGCCCAGTCTAAGGATTATTCAAGCACCAGACCTCCAGCATGCAACTTAGCAAAGTTTGACATCTGGAAGGCAAGGATCAAACTTTATATGAATTCTATTGATGAAAGTATTTTTGCCTCTATTTTGTCAGGTCCCCCAAGAGCACCTGCTGCTGCCACTGCCTCATCATCTGATATGAGTGCAGTGCCTCCTCCAGATTATAATGATGAATACAAGAAGGCTAAAATTGCTGATGCCAAAGCAATGAACATACTGGCTCAGACTATGTCTGATGAAGTGTTCCAGAAGGTGGCTGACTGCTCCTCAGCAAAGGCCATGTGGGACACACTGAACCAGATTGTAGCTGGTTCAGCTGATGAAAGGAAGGACAGGAGGTCCAACCTTATCTCACAGTATGAGAACTTCAAGAAGACTGATGCTGAATCAGTTGAAGCAATGTACACCAGGCTCAGCTCAATCATCAATGAGCTGAGGACCCTTGACAAGGATATCTCATTGACAGAGGTCAATGATAAGATCCTTATGTGCTTCCCTAGCACATGGGATTTGAGGATCTGGCCAATCAAGGAAGCCAGAAGCACCAATGAGATATCAACTGAAGCCCTTCTCGGCAAGCTCAAATCTTTTGAGCAAGTGCTGAAGACAAGGGAAGCTGAAGCAGAAGCCAAGACCCCCACTCCAACAAGAAAAGAGCAATCTCTAGCTCTTAAAGCTGCTGAAGCCTCAGAAGGCAGCCAATCAAATGAGGAGCTCATGGCATTGTTTGCCAAGAGATTTCTCAAAATGGGGAGAAAAGAGTTCAGAAGAAAATCTTCAAAGTATGAAGAAAAGCCAAGGTATGATCGTACTCCAACTAAAGAAATTATTTGTTATGGGTGCAGGAAGCCTGGACACATCTTGCCAGAGTGTCCAGAGGAGAAAAACAAAGAAAAGAGAAAAGATAAAGAACAACACAGGAAGCACTCCAAGCCATCCTCCTACAAGAACAAGAAAAAGGAGAGAGGTTTCATTGCTGAAACCTGGAGTGATTCTGATGAAGAATCCTCATCCTCAAGCTCTAGTGAGGATGAAGAAGAAAAGAAGGCAAAAGAAGTTTGCCTCATGGCAATAGATGCCTGCAGCAACCACTCTGCTGCAGAGAGTTCTGACTCAGATGAAGAAATGCCTACTGAAGATGAGGTACTTTCATCTTATGATTTTACTTCAGAAGAGTTTAAGTTAGATTTTAAATCTCTATGTTTAGATTTAATTAGTTCAGAAAAAGAGATAAAAGAACTTAGAAATAGGCTAGCTGACTCTGAATTAATAGCCTCTGAAAACATTAGGTTAAAGGAAGATCTCACTACTTGTAGTGAAGAAATTAAATTTCTTAAAATAGAATTAGCTAAGTCTAAGAGATTAGAAGAATCCCTTAATGGTAGAAGCCTTAAGCTGTTAGAAATTACCAGCATGGCTAACACTAGGTCAGGTAATGATAAACTAGGCTTAGGAGCTTCTCCCAGTGAACCCCCAGTCTTGCTTAAAAATAACCTTTCAACTCCAGTGAACTTCATTTCAGCTAGTGGAAAGAAGAACACTGAGCAAGTAAACCTTGTAAATAAAACATTAAATAAGGCTAAGAGAGAAAAGAGAAAAAAAAATTTCAAAGAAATGCAAAGAGCGTCGAACGAAGCTCGACGATCGGAAGCTCCATGGTCGAACGAAGGTCGACGATCGGAGCGCCCATCGTCGAACGTCGATCGACGATTTCAACATGATTTTCAAAATCATAATCAGTATCATAGAAACCTAAATGAAAATAGAAACCCTAGATTTGTTGACCCATCATCTGCATGGAGAATCCCACCTAGGAGATCTCACCCACTAGGCTATCACCCTCAGCCTGCATTTTCTTATATTTCCAGTTTTTCTTATGTGAAAAACAAGGGACCCAAGGTTACCTGGGTCCACTCTGTCTAAATAATTGATATGCAGGTGAAGGCCTATCCAATCACTCAAAACAAGTGGTATTTGGATAGTGGATGCTCTAAGCATATGACAGGAAACAAAGAGCTTCTGTCAAAGTACAAAGCTAAGCTCGGCCCAAAGGTTATCTTTGGAGACTCCAGCTGTGGTCAGACAGAAGGATATGGCAAGATCACGATTGGAGCTGTTACATTCAAGAGAGTTGCTTATGTCAATGGACTGAAGCATAATCTGATCTCAGTTAGCCAGCTATGTGATGCTGGCTACCAGGTTTCTTTTTCTAACTCCTCTTGCAATATTACTTTAAATAATAATGTTGTTTTAATAGGTAATAGAATAGGCAATATATATTTAGTAGATTTTAATTCATCTCTCTCTGAAATCTGTCTGTTTAATGAATTAACCCTTAATAATAATTCTTTATGGCATAAAAGGCTTAGTCATGTAAACCTGAAAAATATATCTAGGTTATCTAAGCACAACCTTGTTAGAGGTTTACCTTCTTGCCCCTACAAGAAGGAGAGTCTATGCAAGGCTTGTCAGCTAGGCAAGCAAACCAAGAACTCATTTAAATCAGTAAATAAAAGTGATTCTCCTAGAATCCTGTATTTATTACATTTGGACCTTTTTGGCCCAATAAATGTACAGAGTTTAGGAGGGAAGTATTACACTTTAGTAATTGTAGATGACTTCTCTAGGTTCAGTTGGGTTTTCTTTTTGAGAACTAAGTCTGATAACTTCAAAGCCCTTACAGACTTTCTACTTTGTGTGCAGACTGAGTACTCTACTCATGTGGCCTTGATCAGAAGTGATCATGGTACTGAGTTTGACTCTCTTCTCATGCAAGAATTCTGTGAGAGAGAAGGTATCAAACATAGCTTCTCAGCTCCTAGAACTCCCCAACAAAATGGGGTAGTTGAAAGGAAGAATAGAACACTAATTGAAGCTGCTAGCACATTGTTGGCAGATGCTAACATGCCTCTATCCTATTGGGCAGAAGCTGTTAGTACAGCCAACTATGTCTTGAATAGAAGTTTGATACACAAACTTAAGTGTAAAACTCCTTATGAGTTGCTTAAAGGAAAGAAACCAAAAATTAATTACTTTAGAATTTTTGGCTGTATTATGTATATTCATAATAATAATAAAGAATATATTAGAAAGTTTGAAGCAAAAGCTTCAATGGGAATTATGCTTGGATATTCCCAAGTAAGCAAAGCTTATAGGGTTTATAACAAATCAACCTGTAAGATAGAAGAATCTGTGCATGTGACTTTTGATGAGTCTCAGATGTTTTACAAGGAGAAAGAAAATTCTCCTTCCTCCAGTTCTTTGCAGGTACATGATGCCCCTCAAGAAATCCTTCAACTTTCAACTCTTCAGATCACTGAATCAGACAGTGATGAAGACATTGCTGAAGCTGTTGAAGCTGTTGCTGTTCCACCAACAGTAGATCAAATTCCTCCTGAGGAATTAATCCCAACTGTTGCTGAAGATCACATCCCACCTGCTGATATTGTCACACTTAGAGATCATCCCACATCTCAAGTGATTGGAGACATATCAGCTGGTGTGCAAACAAGACATCAATTAAGACAGGATGTGATGCATGCTTGTTTCCTCTCACAGGTTGAGCCCCTCACCTTTAAAGATGCAGAGCTAGATCCCCACTGGATCATTGCAATGCAAGAGGAGCTCAATCAGTTTGAGAGATGTAAAGTTTGGACTTTGGTTCCAAGACCTAAAGGCCAACTGATCATAGGCACCAAGTGGGTGTATAGAAACAAGTTAGATGCAAATGAAATAATAGTAAGGAATAAAGCTAGGCTTGTAGCTCAGGGCTACAGACAGGAGGAAGGTATAGACTATGACCAAACCTTTGCTCCTGTTGCAAGGCTAGAAGCAATAAGGATCTTCTTGGCCTATGCAGCCTTCAAGAAGTTTAAGGTGTTCCAAATGGATGTCAAAAGTGCATTCCTGAATGGTGAGCTTAAGGAAGAAGTGTTTGTTGAACAACCACCAGGGTTTGTTTCATCAACACAGCCCTCTCATGTTTTCAAGTTGCAAAAAGCTCTTTATGGACTAAAGCAAGCTCCTAGGGCCTGGTATGAGACCTTAGCTAGTTTCCTGTTAGAGCACAACTTCACTAGGGGAGTAGTTGATAGAACCCTTTTCGTTAAGCATCACAAGGACACAATCCTGTTAGTTCAGGTGTATGTAGATGATATTATCTTTGGCTCCACTGATCCCAAACTTTGCAAAAAGTTTTTCAACTTGATGCACTCTAAGTTTGAGATGAGTAGCATGGGTGTGCTGTCTTACTTTCTTGGTCTCCAAGTTAAGCAAGATGCTGATGGTATCTTCATCTCCCAATCCAAATATGCCAAGGAATTGGTAAAGAAATTTGGGATGGCTGATGCTTCAGCAATGCCTACACCCATGGCTACTAATGTAGTTATTGATTCTGATGATCACGGCAAGCCAGTTGATCAAAAGAATTATAGGGCCATTGTTGGTTCCCTATTATATCTAACTGCAAGTAGGCCAGATATAATGTTTGCTACATGCCTTTGTGCTAGATTCCAGGTCAACCCCAAGGAATCTCATCTGATTCTTCTAAAGAGAATCCTGAGATACCTGAAAGGATGTCCAAATCTAGGACTTTGGTACCCAGCTGAGTCAGAGTTTGAATTAATTGGATATTCTGATTCTGATTATGCTGGTTGCAGAGTTGACAGGAAGAGCACCTCAGGAACTTGTCAGTTCCTGGGAGAGAGATTGGTCTCTTGGTTCTGTAAGAAGCAGGCTTCTGTCTCAACTTCAACTGCAGAGGCTGAATATATAGCTGCTGCTAGTTGTTGTTCACAGATCCTGTGGATTCAAAACCAGCTTGTGGATTATGGTTACTCACACAAGAACACCAAGATCATGTGTGATAGTACCAGTGCTATCTCAATTGCACAAAATCCAGTGCACCACTCTAGAACGAAGCACATTGAGATTAGGCACCATTTCCTGAGAGATTGTGTGGAAAAGAACAAGATCTGTCTTGAGTTCATATCCACTGAGTTTCAGAGAGGTGATATATTCACCAAGCCTTTAGATGAACAGAAGCATCTGTTCTTTTTAGTCCAACTAGGCATGATCAATGGACGAGACTAAGTGTGACGATATCTGCCTATGTTGAGGTCTGTTTGAAGATAGTCGAACGACGTTCGAAGATAGTCGAACGGTTTAAGCCTATCGTCGACCTCTGGTTAATGATGGCCTATCTGTTTGAAGATCGTCGATCGACGTTCGACCATCGTCGAACGGCTTGGGCTCATCGTCGATCTCTGGACGACGACAGCCTGTTGTTTGAGAAGCCAGAAATAGTCGAACGATTGTCCGACTACTCTGCTTCTGAGCCGATCGTCGAACGACCGTTCGACCATCGGGTCAAGATCTTTTTAATAGACCGACTATATCCGGTTCAATATAAAGCCGATAGTCGACCTAGGTTAAAAGATCTGTTGCTTTATCGTCGACGGAGCGTGCCCTTTCGCATTCTGCTTTCCCGCTTGCGATTTTTTGCTGCTCCGTCCCCTTCGTCTTCCTCCTCGTTCTCGCGTTTCTCCAGCAGATCCATGGCGATTTCTCCAGCTGTTCTAGCCGTAGTAAAGTTTGATGCCGGGTTCAGTGTAGATTTCGAAGCGTTCAGCTGTTGCGATGAAGGTATAGTAGAGGTTCTGCAGCTCTGCAAAGATCAAGGTTTAGAGAAGCTGATGTCTGAGAGGATCAAGATTAATATTCCAGAAATAAAAGAATGGGCTTTCACGTCGTCTTCCACAGACGAAGCGATGATCGGCACCATCGGCGGAGTAGAAGTTGCCCTGACTCCGGCCGTTCTTTCTGATGTTTTCGGTTTAGTTATTGGTGATGAAGACTATGAGCAAGATGCTCAGGAGTTCGGAAGGATGCTTGTTGAGCTGGGACATGCTGAAGGCATTCCCACCAAGTTGCTCAAGGTAAATTTTCCCTTCAAGATAAAGTTTCTCGCTGAAGTAGTCGGAAAAGTGCTCCTTGGAAAGCACTCTGCCCATGACAACATAACAAGGCAACAATTTGCACTTATGTGTGCAATTGTCAATCGAAAGAGGATCGATTGGGCAGCCGTTCTGTTTGATCTTATCAGGAAGAAGACAGGAAAGAAGGAAGTTACCCTGGGAAGGGTTATTGGAATTTTCCTTAAGGAGAAATTTCCCCAGTTGCTGAGTTCTGCCGCAACAACTATCAACGCCAGCAAGAAGATGGATCCCCACTTATTCTCTAAGTGGAAAAGGACTTTTGTGAAATCTGCTCCAGCCACATCAGAGGACACAAGGACTGCTTCAGTCGCTCCTCAACCTAGTGAAGCTGGCTCAGCTCTCCCTTCCTCCTCCTCTGCTTTGCCGTCTGCCTCAGTTGAAGTACCATCAACTTCAGCTGAGGTACGACCCTCTTCTTCTGCTGCACCTGAAACAGCTATGGTTGTTTCTCCTTCCTCTCCAGTCTCTCCCATTCCTTCTAATCAAACTGGGTTATCTATTCCTAGTTTTGATTTGTTAGGTTCTGAGAGATTTCTCTCTCCTCCTCCGTCCCCCAGTCATGTTAATTCCCCAATTAACTCACCTCCTCAGAGATCTCCTGCTCGATCTCCTGCTCTCACCACTCCTCATCCCAGCACATCTACCATATTTGCTGCAGCTCCATCCACCTCAAATTCATCATCTTTTGAAATTACCCCTGAATTCCTCTCCCGCATTGTGGAGCTGATTACCCCATCAATCAAAATCATGATTGACGAGGCAATCGCTCCCCTTGCTGCCTCCATTGACCGTCTAACTGCCTCCATCCAATCCATTTCCAAATCAGCTGAGCCATCTTCCTCTTTGGGCCTGGTTTCAGTACCCACTGAAATCAGGCAGGGGGAGATGTCCAATGAAGATGTCTCAGGCCTCCCTGCCTCTCCTCAAGTTGTAAAAGATTCAGTTTTGTCTGCTCTTCCAGAATCTGCTCAAGTTGAGCCAGAAGAAGTTTCAGATGTGGTTATGTCTGCTGAGGAAGAGAATGCCCCTGCTGAGCAAGAGGTTGCTCCAGTTTTGACTGAGAAGGATATAGCAGATGCAATCTTGCAATCAGAATTTGCTGTAAAGGTATGCCTAGAAGATATTTCAACTCCTGAGATTGCAAAATTTATAGACGAAATTATAACGAAGTTTCTATCTGAGATTGAAGTCCAAATATGCCTAGATGATCTCACCACCCCTGTGATTGCAAGATATCTAGAAGGAATCGTAACCTCATATCTGGACAAGTCATGGGAAATGGTTAAATATGAAGGTAACGCTTTCATTCGCTTTGTTGATGAATCTATTAATTTGATAGTATGTGAATACCTTGAAGGTATGATTCAAGCTTATTTAGCAGACATGTATTCGTAATTCTACAGATATTATTAAAGAAGATTTAACTGCCCAGAAAATAGCAGTTGTTTCTGTGGCTGCTCCAAGTGATTCTGATACTCAATTAGATCCAGAATTGGATGTGTTTTTAGATGATAAAGAGGATGAAAATCAAGAGGAAATCAAAGTTGATTCTCCTGTTTTAAGTTTGGAAGAAATTCAAGCAAGGGCTGCTTGGGACTTAAGAGTAAAATCTTTACAAGAAAAAGAGAAAGAGTTGCAATTTGAGAAGTCATCCATCTGGGATGACTCTCCTGGTTTAGATTTAGACTCCCTTCTGGCTTTGGATGCCATAGAAGAAGAAAGGGAGAAATCTGCTTCAAAGATTAAAGAAAAGGCTGTCTCAGAAGCCTATGATCCCTATGAGAACCCTCCATCATCCCATTCTGATGATGATGATGATTCTGATATGTCTGAAAAGTCTAAGAAAAGGAAATCTGCTGCAAAGAAGAGAAAAGCTCCTCCTCCACCTCCAAATAAGGATAATGACACTCCGTATTACATCCTGAAGGGCATTGACCCCAAATCTAAAGATTTTAAGCATTGGATGCTGTTTTCGAAAAATCAGCAAAAAGAAAGGAAGAGAACTAAAAGGTATGATAGTCCAGTCTCCAGATGGACTCCCAAAGGTCCTCCTCCACCTCCAGGTGCAGGAGCCTCTGGGAATCTACCTGCTAATCAGTCTGCCGCCCATGGAAAATCTGCATCTGCTCAGCCCCAACCAAGGCAAGGTCATCAAAGTTCACAAAGCAAATCATCTTATGGATCTCAAAGACCAGTGAAGGAGGTTGTGGCCCAAAGACCAACCTTTTCCCCACCTCCTTCTCAAGTTCAATCTGAGAAGAGTGTTTCGAAAGGTAAATAGTTTACAGTGTTTTAAAACCTTCTAGCAAGTTCCTTTTGCTAAGTTTTCTAATGTTTTTATCTAGATATAATAGCTGCTGCTTCTCCAGAGCCCGTATATGAAAATCCTGAGCTCGATCCTAATTTTAGGATGGCTCGCTTTCAAGAGCTTGTAGGAGCAGCCCAAATAAGAAAAGCAAGAGCCGAAGGTAAAGATACGTCTGGCTTTACTACTATGTCAGCGTACAGAAAGAAAGAATTTGAGAAATTCCAAGTCAATCCTGAGATATTTGATCCAGCAAAGTACATGGAAAAACATCCTGAAGCTGTTGTCCCCAGAGCTACAGAACTAAGGATCATTGGGGCTCAGGATCTGAAGATGTCAAAGAAGGAATCAGATGACCCTCTTCGAAAAATTTCTTTTGTCTCTAGTTCTTCTGATCCGTTACCTGATTCTAAAGATTCATAATAGTTTAATTAAACTGCTGTGTTATATTTATCTATCTGATTGATAATCTGCTAGTTTATTGTTATCTATCTGTTGAAATTATTTTTAGTGTTCTATTGCTAGCTGTTTTAGTTTCTGAGAGACTTAACTCAAATAGGGGGAGATTGTTGGTACCCTAGTTTGATTTGAGTTTAGTCCTCTCCTTTGTGCTCCTTGACCCAAGAAATATCTATGGTCAATGGTAAGGAGTCTAGCTGTAGAGTCCTCGCTTTTCCAAATTGAGAATTTGGTTAAGTAGTTTTTTCGTTCGACCATAGTCGAACGCCGTTCGACTATCGTCTATCGACTGATCGACGATCGTCTATCAGTTGGTCGACGCCTTGGTCTGCGCTGATAGTTCGACTATCTGTTGATAGGTCGACTATCTGTTCTGCGCTGATAGTTCGACTATCTGTTGATAGGTCGACTATCTGTTCTGCGCTGATAGTTCGACTATCTGTTGATAGGTCGACTATCTGTTCTGCGCTGATAGTTCGACTATCTGTTGATAGGTCGACTATCTGTTCTGCGCTGATAGTTCGACTATCTGTTGATAGTTCGACTATCTGTTCTGCGCTGATAGTTCGACTATCTGTTGATAGGTCGACTATCTGTTCTGCGCTGATAGTTCGACTATCTGTTGATAGGTCGACTATCTGTTTTCTGAGGTAGGTCGACTATCTGCCTGATAGGTCGACTATCTCTGTGCGCTTGATAGTTCGACTATCTGTCCTGATAGATCGACTATCTGGTAGTTCGACTATCTGCTCTGATAGATCGACTATCTCCCGGGGTAGTTCGACTATCTTCTTCGATAGGTCGACTATCTGGATCGTTCGACTATCTTCCCGATAGATCGACGATCTCCGAGCGTCGGTCGACGATCTCCGAAGGTCGTTCGACGTTTTCTGCCTGCCTTTGTATTTTGTATTTATTTTTTATATTATTTAATACATTTTCTGGCACATTATTTTAAGCTGTATGATAAAGTTTCCAGGCATTATTTGCTCTATTCTATTTGCCTGAGTTCAAATCTTTTAAGATAAAGTTGTTTGTCTTATTAGCTGTCTATTTAAATTACTTTATCTGCTGTCAACCCCTTTATAGCCGTTGGACTGAAAAGTCTTCTTTTGCTATAAAGAGTTAGTTTCTGATGTGACTTTATTTAGTCCTCTGATATTTGATTTAAACCTGCAGCTTCTTAGAAAGAGATTTATTCCTTTTTATGGAATGTATTGTTGCAGAGATATTTCTGTCTTCTTGATATTTACAGCCCAGGTCTCAAGGCTCACAAGAAGACAAATTATTCAAATGGAAGAGAGCCGTTGCTTGCTGATGATTATATAAAGAACCCTTTGCAGAAGGATTCAAGCTAGTTAACAGAAGTGTTACACACATATTCAAAAGCACTCAAGCCTTCATCAAGCTCAAGCTTCCTGCTCTCAGCAAACTCCATCTAACTGAGAAGTGTTAAGATCTTCATCTCTTCTTCACCTGAGTTCTCTTGCTTTCAGGAAGTTCAACTCAGAGTTTCTTTGAAGAAGAAGAAGAAGAAGATTGCTGCTTGAAGACTGTTTCTTTTTGTTATTTATTTTCTTCTTGTAGCTCATTCCTTCAGTATTTTCTGAAGAGTTTCTGCACTGAAGCAAGACTTCACCTGGACATCTTTGAGCCAGGGGGAGCCTTGATTCTTTAGAGCATTCTAGCTCAGTGCAAGCTTTTTGTGCTTCTCTAATCTATTGAAAAATAGAGAAGACATCTTAACCTTCTTCCCCCTCCTGTACAGGGTTATTACTCCCTTCAAAAGTATCCCTTGGTGGCAGGGCACCTGATCAAAAACCTGTGCTTGGTTTTTAGACACCTGATCAAAAGTCTAAAGGGTTTCTGAATCTACCTGAAGCAGATTCTGTTGGTGGCAGGGCACCTGATCAAAAACCTGAGTGGATTCCTACCGTGTGGGTAGAAGAGTGGACGTACCCAAGTTGTTTGGGGAACCACTATAAATCTCCTTGTGTCGTCTGGATTCATTTGTTTATTTCCTGTACTGTGGCTGTGAATAGATATAACTAGGTTGCTAGTTGCTGTTTAGGTTTTCCAAGCTTTAACTGTAATTACAGTTAGCTTGTGTTTGCACATCACTTGTGTTAGGCTTTAAGGTTAAATCAAAATCTATAATCTCTTCATTCCGCACTTCACTCCAAGGGAGTTGGGTAGACAGTTAAGTTTTGTATTGTTCAAAATTTGATTACTCTATTCACCCCCCCTCTAGAGTAGTATCTATCCCTTCACTTTCAACGGTGTTGCGTGAAACTGGTCCACGGCTTTAGGTGCACGAGGGATGCTCGCCGCTTCTTCGTGAGGGGGGCAGGCCCCCACGGTGTCGCGTGGAACTGGTCCACGGCTTTGTGCGTAAGGCTGGCTTGCGGCTTAGTTGCGTGGAACTGGTCCACGGCTTTGTACGCAGGGCTGGCCTGCGGCTTAGTTGAACGAGGGATGCTCGCGGCTTGGTTTGCACGGGGGATGCCCGCAACTTCTTCGCGAGGGGGGCAGGCCCCCACAGTGTTGCGTGGAACTGGTCCATGGCTTTAGTTGCACGAGGGATGCTCGCGGCTTCTTCGTGAGGGGGGCAGGCCCCCCACAGTGTTGCGTGAAACTGGTCCACGACTTTGTGCGCAAGGCTGGCTTGCGGCTTAGTTGCGTGGAACTGGTCCACGGCTTTGTGCGCAGGGCTGGTATGCGGCTTAGTTGCACGAGGGATGCTCGCGGCTTGGTTTGTACGGGGGATGCCCGCGGCTTCTTCGCGAGGGGGGGCAAGCCCCCACGGTGTTGCTTGGAACTGGTTCACGGCTTTAGTTGTACGAGGGATGCTCGCAGCTTCTTCATGAGGGGGGCAAGTCCCCACGGTGTTGCGTGAAACTGGTCCACGGCTTTGTGCGCAAGGCTGGCTTGCGGCTTAGTTGCGTGGAACTGGTCCACGGCTTTGTGCGCAGGGCTGGCCTGCGGCTTAGTTGCACGAGGGATGCTCGCGGCTCGGTTTGCACGGGGGATGCCCGCGGCTTCTTTGCGAGGGGGGCAGGCCCCCACGGTGTTGCATGGAACTGGTCCACGGCTTTAGTTGCACAAGGGATGCTCGCGGCTTCTTCGTGAGGGGGGCAGGCCCCCACGGTGTTGTTCTGATTAGCGCTATACGTTTTATTTGATTGCATGATCTTCAAGTGGGGAAGCCATTTTCTTGATTCTTGTATATCAAGGTAGGTGAGGAGAACGGTGGTAACATTAACAATATGACATAAAAGGTATGAATGAAGTAATTCAAGAACGGTGGTAACATGCCCGGGGTTGACCCTGCGGTTTAAATAGTTCAAAGCAAGATATATGCCATTGGGACAGTTCTTACTAGCCCAGGCTGACGGTTTTTATACTATTTAGTAAACACAATAATCGAATAAATGAAACGACTTAAGGATAGAGGTGGCGTGAGCAGGATTGGAAGACATCCCAGAACGATTGTTGGAGTATTGCTGTGTAGTCGGAATCAGCTTGGATGACGACGAATTGTACGTCATAGGATGTCTGTTGGTGTGCGTCTTTGAGGGTAACTGGGAGAGTGATGGTGCCAATGACTGGTACTGGGTGATCCCCGAGAACATGAGCGCTTGCAGACGTTAGTTTGAGGTATCTGGCGGTGAGCTTGAGCTGAAGCAGAGTTGATAGAAATAGTATATTGGTGGTGACCTCATCGTCAACTAGAACTTGATTCAATTCAGTAGGTGGTTCGCCAATTTTGACTGTCGTGCATCTTATGCTCTGGTTGTTAGGTGGTCTTCTTCTTGATAGGAATTGATCAACTGCTCCTAAGCTGGCTAGTCGTTGAATTTCCTCCTTTAGTCCATTGCATTCGTTGGTGCTGTGGCCGTGACCCCGATGATATTCGCAGTATCTTGTCTGGTCTGCCTTGGGGTTTGGCCGCGACACTCTTGGTCGTTGAAATGACGGATCATTCTGAATTGCATGCATCTCATTAGTGCGGGTGGTATTCAGAGAGATATATTCCTAGAGCGGATGTTGCCCCTCATTCCTTGGAGGGTCGCGTTGACGGCCATTGCGGCGACGCCGATTCTAGCATCGTTCTTTTTGCATCGTGTGAGTGGGTTCATCTTCTTTATTCCTTTTCTGTCTTCCACTTTGTTGGGTACATTGGAAAAAATGTACCTGATTTGAAGAAGCCCAACTTAGCTCAATGATATACATCAAGGTGTATTTGATGTTGTTTTGAGTTGACATGTGCAGGTGAAGAAGTATTAAAGAATGCAGAAAAATATTCTAAGTCCACATGTCGACACCTGAAGAAATTGTGCCGACACTTCTGAATATTTGTGTCGACACTTCAGAAAATCAGTGTCGACACAGAGAAAGATGGTCGACCACATTTATGTCGACACTGGGAAGCAGTGTCGACACATAAAGAAAATCGTCGACCTCAGCACTGGGAAGCAGTGTCGACACAGAAGAAGATAGTCGACTAGTGAAAGATAGTCGACACAGAAGAAGATAGTCGACTAGTGAAAGATAGTCGACACAGAAGAAGATAGTCGACCAGAGAAAGATAGTCGACCAGAGAAAGATAGTCGACTCACAGAAGAAGATAGTCGACCTCTACTGTCTCGACACTGGGTGGATGTGTCGACACCTTGAGATTGAGTCGACACATATTGTCAGAAGTCGACTATGCTTGTGTCGACACCAGAAGACTGAGTCGACACATTTTGGCAGAATTGAAGATTGATGTGTCGACACCTGAAGGCTGAGTCGACACATACTGAGTTCTGAATCTACAACAACTGTGTCGACACACAGGACTTGTGTCGACACACTACAGAGTCTAGACCAAGTTATTTTCTGAAGGAGCTGTGTCGACTTAAAGGCAACTTAGTCGACATCATCAAAGACTGTGTCGACACCAAAGTCACTTATGTCGACACAGATAGACAGATTGGTCTCGACACTTTCTAACAGACTGTCTCGACATTTTACTGTCCAAGGCTAAGGTACAGGAACTGTTTGAAGACTTGACAGCTGTGGGTTGCCACCGTTTAACTGAAGCTATCAGACCTATCAGAAATCAGTTAGAAACCGGATCAGCCGGTTACCATGAAGAAAGTCTATAAATAGACATATTCAGAAGGAAAAAGAATGTGAAGAAGAAATATAACTGAAGAAGATCTAAGAAGAAGAAACATAACTGAAGAAGATCTAAGAAGAAGAAACAAAAGGATTACGATCCTATTGAAGTTTCAATTCAAGAAAGTGCTAAGCTCTAAAGAAGATCTTCATCAGAAAATCTAAGAAGAAGTCTGAAGTATCAGAAAAGGTGTTGGATAGAGAGGGATCCAGTCATCTTGAAGAAGAAGAAGGAAGCCATCAGTGGTTTCTCAAGAAGCTGTTTGGAAATCAACTCAGCTAAGTTCAGATTCAAGAAGCTTTGAAAAAAGCTCAGATTCAGTTGATTTCATCAGCTGATCAAGAAGTGTCTTGTCCTCTTCTCTCTCAATAAAGGCAAGACATCAAAATATCTTTTCTAAATTTCTGTAGGATCTGTTTACACAGATCTGAGTTGTAAGCCTGTGTTATAAAGGCTGAGTGTAGGAGAGGTAATCTCTGAGTGGTAGGGCTATTTGCCTGAGTGTAGGAGAAGGTTATTCTCTGAGTGGTAGGCCTTGAGGCAAGGCTGAGGTAGGGCTGTTGAGCCTGAGTTGTAGGAACCTATCCAGGTTCTGAGCTGTAGGATTTGAGGATCTGAGAATAGTGGAAGTTTGGCCGAATCTAGCACATTGCTAGATAGGTGAAGGGGGAAAGTGGATGTACCCAGATCTTGGGGAACCACTATAAAACATTGTGCAATCTGTGATGCTTAGTTGTCTGTGAATGCTGTGCTAGATAATTTAATTTGTAATTGAATTCTGCCTAGATTTATAAACAAGAAATTAGAACATATTCACCCCCCCTCTAGGTGTTTAGGTTGTCTTGAAAGTAAAACTATCAAGTGGTATCAGAGGGAGGTTCCTCAAAAAGGACTTAATAGTCTGAGGTAGATCTGAAAGGCAGAATTTAGATTCAAAAAGATGGGTTCAGGTGAGAATCATAAGGAGCTAGGGTCTATGAAATTACCCATATGCAAGAAAGAAATTTTTGGAATTTGGAAAGAAAGAGTCAGACTATTCATGGAGGCATCTGACCCAAGGATTTACATCACAGTACAGGAAGGCCCCTTCATTCCAATGAAGGTATCAGTTCTTGATGTAAATATCCAAACTCCAAAGAGTTATTCAGAAATGACCAAGGATGAAATCATCTTGGCAACCATGGATAAAAGAGCTCAGAACATTATTGTTAGTGCCATAGATGATTCAACATTTCAGAATCTGATTCACTGCAAGACCTCCAAAGAGATGTGGGACACATTGATTGTCTACATGGAGGGATCTGAAGAAGTAAGGCAGGACAGGAAATCTATGCTCAATCAGGAGTATGAAAGTTTTAGACAAGGAAAATCTGATAGCATAACTGAGTGCTACAAGAAATTCTATAGAATTGTGAATGAGCTTATGTCCTATGGAAGAGTCTTCAGTACTTATGAACTGAATGACAAATTCTTGAGATCCTTAACAAAGGATTGGGACACAAAGATCTGTGCCATAAGAGAAGTGGCTAAATTGGCAGAGATATCTCCTCCCACCTTGTTTGGAAAGTTACTATCCTATGAAATGCAACTTATGGTGAGGAAGGAGGAGGAAAAGAATTCAAGAGGAGAGCATAGAGAAAAGACTGTGGCATTCAATGCAGAAGCCACCAGAAAGAATAGGAGGAAATCACCATCTCCTCCTAAGGAAGTTGCAGAAGATAGTTCTGAAAATTCAGATAAGGGTTTAGAAAGCTGTGATTCAGATGCAGACTTTGCTGCATTCACAAGGCAATTCCAGAGGTTCTTGAAAAAGAAGTAATGGAAGTCTAGGCCTTCCACATCACAGCAAGATGATGACTATTATCAGAAGGAAAGGTCATCAAGGAAAGAGAAGAGCAGATTAAAGCCCAGCAAAGCCACTACTTCAAAGATTGTCTGCTATTGTTGCAATAGGCCTGGACATGTAGTGGCTGACTGTCCTGATAAGAGAAAGGAGTCTTCAGACAAGAAGAAGACTCATCAGAAAGGCAAGAAGGAGAAATCTTTTGTTGCAAAGAAAGATAGGAGTCTAACAGACCAGTCAACTTCAGAGTCAGAATCTGAAGCTGAAGCATATATTGGACTATATGCTGTGTCTGAAGAAGAGGAGTTTCTGCAGTTGCTAGACTCCATCAATGAACAAAAGGATCATCAGTGTATAGGGCTAATGGCAGGATCAGAAGAGGACATATGCCAGAATCAGTCTGGTCCTAATAAGGTACAATGTCCTTATATTACATCTGTTTGTTGTACAAGTGAAGAATCAGCTACATCTGCATCAAGTGATGTAGATGCATCTGAATCTGAAGGAGATGTCTATCAATTGATAGACAAGTATGGGGATTTGTTGCAGGCCCTTAAGAAAAGCAAGAACCTGGTTAAATCTCAGGCTCAGGAAATTGCTGAACTAAGGGTTGCTACAATTGAGTTAGAGAAAGTTATTGATCAAAAATTAAATGAAATTGCCAAGCTGAAGAATATAACTATTATTCAGATGGGCACAATTAATTATACTAATGATCAAGTGAAGAGTCTGGAGGCCAGACTTAGAATTGAAAGGGATTTAGTGGCTAGTTACTCTAAGCCAAAATCTGTCTTATCCTTGATAGATGAATTTGTCACTCAAAAGGGTAAGGCTGGATTAGGATTTAAAGGTAACTCCAGGGCTGGCAGATTCAAGAGGAAAGGCAAAGCTCCTGTTCAGCCACTAAATCTTTCAGTCCCCATAAAGTTTAGTAAGGTGAAAGTGCCTTCTAACAAATGTGATCATGAAGATATTCAAGGTTATATTAAGACTAATGTTCTGAAGAACAAGGGTGTAAATGCAAGCAGGCCTACCTATGGTCATAAACCCAATGGTTTTAAGAAATCAGTAGGTGAAGTTGCTACAGCACCAGCAATGAACAGAAATTCTTCTGACAAGGATGTATCTAGATCTAGATACAATAAGTTTGAATGTTGGTGCTGCGGCAAGAGAGGCCATTTTGCACTAGACTGTTGGTATAACCCAAGTGCTATAAAGAACAATAGTCTACCTGTTAGAAGAGGTTATGGTAGCTTTATTAATGCTAACCTGAACCAAGGACCCAAGACTTACTTGGGTTCTAAGGGTAAATAATTCTGTGTTGCAGGTGAATCCAAGTAACCATGCCCCTATATGGTACTTGGATAGTGGTTGTTCCAGGCACATGACTGGAACAAAGGGGCTGCTGAAGGATTATTCATCTGTCAAAGATGGACCTAAAGTGATCTTTGGTGGATCTGAAAAAGGAGTCATCAAAGGGTTTGGTAACATTTCTTCTAACTTTATCACTATCACTCAAGTGGCTTATGTAAAAGGTTTGAAACATAATCTAATAAGCATAAGCCAGCTAAGTGATTTAGGATATGACATTTCATTTGTTAAAGATGGATGTCATATCAAAAGGTCAAGTGATCAAAAGATCATATTGACTGGGTATAGGAAGAGAAATGTATATTGTCTTAATTTTGAATGTGAGAATAAGGCTTCTCCCATCTGTCTTGTAGCTGATGACAATGCCTCTCATTGTGTCAAGTGGCACAAGAGATTGGCTCATCTAAACTACAAGACAATTGGCCAACTTTGTAGCAAAGAGTTAGTGAGGAATGGACCTCAAGTTAAGTGTATAAAGGAAGGGATATGCTCAGCTTGTCAAAAGGGCAAGCAGACAAAATCCTCCTTTCAAAGCCTTGAAAACAAGGATTCTGTGAGGTGTTTATACCTCTTGCATATGGATCTTTTTGGTCCTATGCCAGTTCATAGTTTAGGTAGGAAGGTCTACACTTTTGTGGTTGTAGATGACTATTCTAGATTTACATGGGTGTTCTTTCTGAGACAAAAATCTGAAACCCCAGGTGTATTACTTAATTTTGTAAAGCAAATTCAGAATGAACTGAATAGTACAGTGGTCAAAATCAGAAGTGACCATGGTACTGAGTTTCAATCTGAAAGCATAACAAAATTGTGTAAAGACTTTGGGATTTTCCAAGAGTTCTCCTCACCTAGAACACCTCAGCAAAATGGAATTGCTGAAAGAAAGAATAGAACATTAATTGAAGCAGGTAGAACTCTGTTGAGTGACACCTCTCTCCCAGAATATTTTTGGGCTGAGGCAGTTAACACTGCTTGTCATGTGATCAATAGGGCTACTATCACCAAAAGCCACAAAATGACTCCCTATGAGATTGTGAAAGGCAGAAAACCAAATCTATCTTACTTTAGGATCTTTGGTTGCAAGTGTTATATACTTAACAATGGCAAGTCATATTTGTCTAAGTTTGCTGCCAAATCCCAGGATGGGATATTTGTTGGCTACAGCACTAATAGTAAAGAATAAAGCAAGATTGGTTGCAAAAGGATACAGGCAGGAAGAAGGGATTGACTTTGATCAAACCTTTGCTCCTGTAGCAAGGCTGGAGGCAATCAGAATATTCCTTGCCTATGCAGCCTATCAAAACTTCAAAGTATACCAGATGGATGTGAAGTCAGCATTTCTGAATGGTGATCTTAAAGAAGAAGTATATGTAGAGCAACCATCAGGTTTTGTAGATCCTCTTAAACCTGATTTTGTTTATAAGCTTAGGAAAGCTCTGTATGGGTTAAAGCAAGCTCCAAGGGCTTGGTATGAAACTCTGTCTACTTTCCTTATTGAGAATAAATTCTCAAGAGGAAAAATTGACAAAATTCTATTCCTTAGGGAATCCAAAGGCAAGATCATCTTAGTTCAGATCTATGTTGATGACATAATCTTTGGGTCTATTGAAAACAACCTTTGTAAAAAGTTTGCCAAACTTATGCAAGGGAAGTTTGAGATGAGCAGTATGGGGGAACTGAAGTTCTTCTTAGGACTCCAAGTAAGACAGACTGATGATGGCTTGTCCATATCCCAGTCTAAGTTCACCAAAGAATTGATTAAGAAATATGGTATGGGGTCATCCTCCACCATGAGAACTCCTATGGGAACAAGTATGCCTATATGCAAAGATGATGCAGGTAAACCTGTTGATGAGACTTTGTATAGAGGAATAGTTGGCTCACTACTATATCTCACTGCTAGTAGACCAGATATTATGTATGCTACATGTGTCTGTGCTAGGTACCAAGCCTGCCCTAAAGAATCTCATTATACTGCAGTCAAAAGGATTCTGAGATATCTTAAGGGCACACCTAATCTAGGTCTTTGGTATCCTAGGAATAGAGATTTTCAACTAACAGGCTATTCAGATGCAGATTTTGCAGGATGTAGAGAGGATAGGAAGAGTACTACAGGTACATGTCAATTCCTGGGAGGAAGACTAATATCATGGAGTAGTAAGAAGCAGACCAGTGTGGCAATTTCCACAGCTGAGTCTGAGTATGTTGCTGCTGGAAGCTGCTGTGCACAGCTATTATGGATGCAGCATCAGCTTAAGGATTATGGTATTCAAGTAAGTAGAACACCTCTTTTATGTGATTCTAAGAGTGCAATTTTTATTGCTAATAATCATGTTTCTCATAGTAGAACTAAGCATATAGAAATAAAATACCATTTTCTTAGAGAACATGTAGAAAAAGAAGACATTTCATTGGAATTTGTGAAAACAGATTATCAAATAGCAGATGTGTTTACTAAGCCCCTAGATGAAACCAAATTCAATAAATTCAAAATTGAATTAGGTATGTTAACCATTGATTAGTGTAATCACAATATCATCAACAATGAAGTTGAAGTGGAAACAAGACATTCAAGTGATAAAAAGACACATTGAAGTAGTATCAAGTACTCTGTAGTACTTATAAGTTGTGATGAACAAACAGAAATTGGCTAAGTAAGTTGGTGTCGACACATTCAGTAATATTGTGTCGACTCAGGATTGTAATACAAAACAGAGATATTGTGTCGACACAGAAAATATGTGTCGACACTTAAAAATCTTATTGTCGACTTATCCAGGAATGTAGTGTCGACTTCACCAGGATAGTGGTGTCGACACTTACAGAATTTGTGTCGACACTTATACTAAGAGTCGACACAGAATTTCTGATGCTCTTCTATTTATCTCTGGTGTCGACAAAACAGCAAATTGGTGTCGACACATAATAGACGGACTTGATGTCGAGACTATAGAAGCTTGTGTCGACACATTCCATCTGTGTCGACACTTATAGTCTGTTTTTGGCGTCTTTTGATCTTCTTTAAACAGAAGGTATAAATAGGTCAAAAACTCATTCTGTCGACATGCTTACAAGGTTTTCGAAACCCTGTGTCGACATTCTCTCTCTCTCTCTTTCTCTCATCTTTCAAGCTTTCTCGACTGATCCATGACGCCAAAGATTGAAGATAATGTGAATGAAGGATATGAATTGGTGCGCCAGGCCTTTGCTGCTGCCCCTCCAGATGTTCTCAGGGTTATCTCTCTCCTCTCCGCCTCAGGATTAGAATTTCTGGTCTCCGAACCATCTAAGATATGGAAGAAGGAGGTGCATGAGTTCTTTACTTCTGCATCTGTAGACTCTAAGAGTCATGAGATAAAATCCACTGTCCATGGGTCACCAGTGGACATTACACCAAGTAAGTTAAGAACAATTCTACAATTACCTATAATTGAGAATGAAGAGGATGTCCCTGCTTCTAAATCAAGGGAGGCTCTTCAATGGTGTGGATTGGATTCCACCATGAAAATTGGAGCAGCATTCAACAGGAAAGGAATGAATCAACAGGGCAAGTTCCTGTCTGAGGTGGTTGGAAAAGTTATTCTGTGCAAGCCAGGTAGACATGATAGGATTTTTGCCTATATGTTCAGCCTAATGACCAGGATTATGTTTACAATTCCAACGGATTGGTCAACTGTAATCTTTGAAAAGATTAAGGAAGGAATCAAGAAGCCAAATCTGGCTAGAATAATGAGTATATACCTAAGTAAGGAGATTCCTGAAGTTATGCAACAACAATCTGGAATAAAGATTAATCACATGAGAAGGATGGATATGAGATTGTTCTCCAGATGGGATAGGGTGCTGACCAAAGAAATGCCTGAAGTGGAAAGGCAGGATTCACCTGAGAAATCCCCAGGTCATGCTACCAGTACTGAGCACCAACAAGAAGAGCAAGTAAGACAAGAGGTTGAAGATCAGCCTGCTTCTACACAAGTTCAGGATGCCACAATACCTGCAGTTCAAGAAGAAGAGGTAATTATACCAGCTCAGCAAGGTTATTCACCTACACAGACTGTATCTACTCATGACCAGGTACAGGTGCAGGGGGGAGCTGGTGTATTTTCCTATAAAAGACATTTCTAATATTTCTATTTCTACACAGGTCCAGGAAAAGCAATTGTCCTCACCTGCCCAAGACATCACCAATACTGAACAAGTACAGGGGGAGAGACTGTCTGAGCAAGTGTAAGAGGATGCTCCAATTGATATATCTCAAAATTTGAATACTGCAGATGTTTCAGCCCAGAAGGAATATACTCTAGAAGAGTTATTTCCAGATAATGAAATAATTACCGATGAAATGGAATTGGAGCAAGAAATTGAGGGGGAGCCTGTGCTTGTGGAGACTGTACACCATGGCACTGAAGCAGCTGTTCCTCCTCCTCCCAAAGAAAGAGTACAAATTGATAGTACTTCTGATTCTGAGAATGAAGAAGCCAGGGTGGCTAAGAAGAGAAAACTTCTGGTCTTCCAGAGAAGGAGCAAGAGCTATAAGCAAGCTTTATAGTCTACAGCACATCACACTCCTTCTGACTTTGATTATAACAAGTTTTTGATCGATTTATAAGTGAAATTGGATGAACACAGAGTGGCTATTGAAAAATATGTTGATGAAAACAACAAGTCCCTGCAATTTGACTTAGCCCAAGATATAAAATCTATTAGATTTGAGGTCAATATGCATAAGAAGGAGATGACAGATTGCTTCCATAAGGGAGGCAATGCTGTGGTATATTTGGCAAAACAACAGCAGTCTATCATCCCTAAGGTGGATGATATTGCTTTAAAGCAAAGCTATGTCTTGGAAAATCAGCTAAGGATGAATGACAATTTAACTGAATCTCATCATGAGATCATTGAGGAATTGAAAAAGATTGTTCCAAGTCTGCCTGCAACTAGATCAAAGGAAATGGAAGAATTTGATAAGAACTTTCAAGCTGCTATTGATTCTGTTAAAACTGCAATCACAACCTCTCAAAAGGAAATATCTGACAAGCTTCAAAAGTTAAAACCATTTTTTAAAGAGGGTGTGAATTATCTAGATGGTCAAATTAGATTTCAGAAGGAAGATCTAAGAGATCATGTTACTAGAGAAGCCATAAAGGGGGAGAGGATGTTAGTTCATGCAGGCTCAGAGCACACCAAATGGGTGACCAATAGTATTCGAGCCACATTGGGATATCCACCATTGTGTGATGATGCTATAGTGGCTGAGTCAGGAATACAAACAAGTCTACTTGAAGGCAATCAACCTGAGGTTGCTCAAGTCATTTACCCTCCTTCAGATTATGATATGATTGATCAGCTAGTTCAAGGAATGTATAGTCCTCCAAAGGAGGTTACTAATGTTGTGATTGAGAAGGTTGATAAGCCTGAGGCTACTTTGAAAGACCAGCAAGATGCTCTACTATCTAAGAAAAGATTTAGAGAGCAGGCTGAACTTAAGCCAGACTTTGAGCAGTGGAGTCCTACTTCCAGAAATATTATACTCACTGCATGGAAGGCTGTCAAAGACCAAGTGCAGGAAAGAGGCAAGTGGTACAATGAGATGGAATGGCAGAAGTATGAAGCCAGGCAAGAGGCCATAGTATAGTTTAGAAGAAAAGCCAAGATGGGTAGGCTGCCTCCAGATGCTCAGGAGCCAAGCAAGTACTTCCCAAAGCCCTTTCATTATTTTGAAAGGCAAAGGCTCAAGGAAGAAGCAAAGAAGAAGGCTGATCTAAAAGGCAAGAAGCCAGCTGAAGATTCTGAAGCTCCTGTGAAGGCTCAAGTTCTATCTGGCAAAGGGATTGTCATAAAAGAGCCTGATCAGTCTTAATTCTTAGTTCTTTCAAAGTGTTTTGTAATGTTTTGATTAAATCATTAGATGTAAATCTCTGTATTCAAACATTATCAAGTTATAAACAAAATGTTGTGTGATATCATATAATGTTCATTCTGTGATGTATGGTTTTTATTTTGTTTATATTAAGTATTCCTGTTATGTCTTATATCATCAGTTTATACTTTTTATAAATGGTGTATATCATTGGCTATAGGGTTATGACTTCTCCAAATAGGGGGAGATTGTTGGGTACATTGGAAAAAGTGTACCTGATTTGAAGAAGCCCAACTTAGCTCAATGATATACAGCAAGGTGTATTTGATGTTGTTTTGAGTTGACATGTGCATGTGAAGAAGTATTAAAGAATGCAGAAAAATATTCTAAGTCCACATGTCGACACTTGAAGAAATTGTGCCGACACTTCTGAATATTTGTGTCGACACTTCAAAAAATCAGTGTCGACACAGAGAAAGATGGTCGACCACATTTATGTCGACACTGGGAAGCAGTGTCGACACATAAAGAAAATCGTCGACCTCAGCACTGGGAAGCAGTGTCGACACAGAAGAAGATAGTCGACTAGTGAAAGATAGTCGACACAGAAGAAGATAGTCGACTAGTGAAAGATAGTCGACACAGAAGAAGATAGTCGACCAGAGAAAGATAGTCGACCAGAGAAAGATAGTCGACTCACAGAAGAAGATAGTCGACCTCTACTGTCTCGACACTGGGTGGATGTGTCGACACCTTGAGATTGAGTCGACACATATTGTCAGAAGTCGACTATGCTTGTGTCGACACCAGAAGACTCAGTCGACACATTTTGGCAGAATTGAAGATTGATGTGTCGACACCTGAAGGCTGAGTCGACACATACTGAGTTCTGAATCTACAACAACTGTGTCGACACACAGGACTTGTGTCGACACACTACAGAGTCTAGACCAAGTTATTTTCTGAAGGAGCTGTGTCGACTTAAAGGCAACTTAGTCGACATCATCAAAGACTGTGTCGACACCAAAGTCACTTATGTCGACACAGATAGACAGATTGGTCTCGACACTTTCTAACAGACTGTCTCGACATTTTACTGTCCAAGGCTAAGGTACAGGAACTGTTTGAAGACTTGACAGCTGTGGGTTGCCACCGTTTAACTGAAGCTGTCAGACCTGTCAGAAATCAGTTAGAAACCGGATCAGCCGGTTACCATGAAGAAAGTCTATAAATAGACATATTCAGAAGGAAAAAGAATGTGAAGAAGAAATATAACTGAAGAAGATCTAAGAAGAAGAAATATAACTGAAGAAGATCTAAGAAGAAGAAACAAAAGGATTACGATCCTATTGAAGTTTCAATTCAAGAAAGTGCTAAGCTCTAAAGAAGATCTTCATCAGAAAATCTAAGAAGAAGTCTGAAGTATCAGAAAAGGTGTTGGATAGAGAGGGATCCAGTCATCTTGAAGAAGAAGAAGGAAGCCATCAGTGGTTTCTCAAGAAGCTGTTTGGAAATCAACTCAGCTAAGTTCAGATTCAAGAAGCTTTGAAGAAAGCTCAGATTCAGTTGATTTCATCAGCTGATCAAGAAGTGTCTTGTCCTCTTCTCTCTCAACAAAGGCAAGACATCAAAATATCTTTTCTAAATTTCTGTAGGATCTGTTTACACAGATCTGAGTTGTAAGCCTGTGTTATAAAGGCTGAGTGTAAGAGAGGTAATCTCTGAGTGGTAGGGTTATTTGCCTGAGTGTAGGAGAAGGTTATTCTCTGAGTGGTAGGCCTTGAGGCAAGGCTGAGGTAGGGCTGTTGAGCCTGAGTTGTAGGAACCTATCCAGGTTCTGAGCTGTAGGATCTGAGGATCTGAGAATAGTGGAAGTTTGGCCGAATCTAGCACATTGCTAGATAGGTGAAGGGGGAAAGTGGATGTACCCAGATCTTGGGGAACCACTATAAAACATTGTGCAATCTGTGATGCTTAGTTGTTTGTGAATGCTGTACTAGATAATTTAATTTGTAATTGAATTCTGCCTAGATTTATAAACAAGAAATTAGAACCTATTCACCCCCCCCTCTAGGTGTTTAGGTTGTCTTGAAAGTAAAACTATCACACTTGGTCTCGAATTTTCTGGTGAGGGCTTTTTGATCGTCATGAACCTTTTGATGAAGAGGGCGGTGAGTTCGATGTAGCTGTCAGTATCTTCTCTTTGTAGGGATTGAAGCCAGGTCTGAGCTTCTCCTTTTAGTATTGTTGGAAATGCTCGGATCATGAGTTGATCTGAGGCGTTGCGAGAGTTCATGATGGCTTCAAAATATTCCAGGCGTGTCAGTGGGTTGCCTGCTCCGCTGAAACTACGGATTTCTGCACCGGTGGTTGCCCAGGAGCTGGGTGAGTTATTGTTGGGCAGATCTTCATCTAGTCTTTGCTTTGTGGCAGAGGTGCCGGGACCTAATGTGTTTCCAGCGCTTTCTTCATAACGAGGACGTGCGAGGTAGTGATCGTACATCTCTTGGAGTGATGTCGCGGGTACGGGGGAGCTACTTGTGCTTGAGAGTTCCTTCTCTATGTCGTACTCCCTATGTAGGCAAGGTCTGGTGGAGGCAGGAAGTTCTTCTGACGGCAGTAAAGCAACTTGTTCGAATGGCTGAGGAGTCTTTAGGCGGTGGAATATCAGCTTATTTTGCGCTGCGCGGGTTGCATCGGCGTGGTTGGTGTTCGGAGGGGAGTATCTTTGAGGTTGATGTTGCCCCCCAGTCCTTGAAGGATCACTTCGACGAGGTACATCCTGACGCCACTCTTCTTGTTCTGTGATAGTTTGCCCTTTTCTTAGCGGAGATTCTGGCGTCGAGTCCTGATTTGGCCGTGACGGGGAAATGGCTAGTGCTCCCAAGTTTCGGAGCCAGGTGAGTATTTTGGTTTGTAGTTCTTCCATCCAGCGGATACGTCCTTCCAAGGCAGTCGCAGGAGCTAATGCGGCTTCCGCGGGTAGTGGTAGGTCCTCCAGAGGGTGTGATTGCGCAGGCTCGGGATGTCTGCCAAGGTTGGAGCCTTCAGCGGTACGAGTGCTTCTTTTCGCCATTGCGGTTGCGGGAATAGTGAACTTGCTCTGCGAAGGATACTGGGAATGTGTTCCCACAGACGGCGCCAAACTATTGCGGCCAAACTCGGCGCTCCGGTCAATCCGGACTAACTTGGACCGCCTTAGCTCGCGGAGCGGTCGAGCGCGCACACAGTCAGTTGAAGAGGGGAAATGTACACAAGGAGTTTTAACGTGGAAAACCCTTCAACCGGGTGAAAAACCACGTGACCGGTTCGCTGCCAGTCAAAATCCACTAGATCAGGGTGATTACAGTATGTTGGGTGAATCGGGGCGACAGGCCGCTCCCGTTACAACTTGCGGGGAGAGAGGATGACTATAACTGCCGGCGGGCAACTGACTGCTCCGCCAAAGTGACTTAAATGGTGAAGTGCGCGGGATGCTTCTGACGCGTGCGCCTGGGGGCGGCGTGCTTGCGGGCTTCGACTGTCTCCTTCGCTCGGCTTCCTCTGACTTTGGGCGCCTCCTTGCTAACTGTGCGTTGGTGGGGTGCCAATAACCGATGGCGGGTGCTGAAGGCAGCTGGTGGACGCAGGAGGTCACTGGTGGCCGCCGGTGGCTGTCGGTGGCCGCTGGTGGTTGGCGGCGAGCGGAGGCCGATCCGGTGGAGGAGGCGGGAGATTTCTCACCTGAGGAAGAAGAAGGAGAAGTGTAGGGGGAGAGAAAATCAGATTCCAAATAAGAGACCCCTGTGGGTCCTTTTATAGCCTCCAGGGGTTGGTTATGGCGGGCCCCACCACTAAAGTGGTGGGGAAATGGGTGGTTACCCCCTTGATCGGACGGCAGGGAGGGTGCCCCCCTTGATCGGACGACCGGGGGCTTTCCAAGATGGCGGGCCGACGTGACGGCGACGGTGACCCGGCGGCCGGCGAGGGAGGACGGCCTAGGCCGCGACCGGTCACGATTATGGTCGGCCATGGCCGGGGCGGCCATGGCCGGGATCGGCCATGGCCCGGGCGGCCATGGCTGGGGCGGCCATGGCCGGATTGACCATGGCCGAGGCGACCATGGCCGGGCGTCCATGGCCGGGGGCGGCCATGGCCGGGCGGCCATGGCCGGGGCGTCCATGGCCGGGGCGTCCATGGCCGGGGCGGCCATGGCCGGGGCGGCCATGGCCCGGGCGGCCATGGCCGGGATCGGCCATGGCCGGGATCGGCCATGGCCGGGGCGGCCATGGCCGGGATCGGCCATGGCCGGGCGGCCATGGCCGGGGCGGCCATGGCCGGGATCGGCCATGGCCGGGGCGGCCATGGCCGGGATCGGCCATGGCCGGGGCGGCCATGGCCGGGATCGGCCATGGCCGGGGCGGCCATGGCCGCTCCCGGCCGGGGCGGCCATGGCCGCTCCCGGCCGTGGCCGAGGTCGGGCGCGGGAGGGCCGGCATCCGGTGGCGGTTCGGCCTTAACCGACGGCGGTTCCTTCACGAAGTGGGGGAGTGGGTCCCGCCCCCATCATCCCCATGAGAGATCATGGGGGGTGGGGCCCACCCATGATTTTCCCTCATGGAGCTCATGGGGGGGCTCCTTTTTCCTTATAAAATGAGGGAGGATCCCATCATCTACTTATAAAACTAGTGGGACTAAACTCATGAAAAAATAGGGAGTGATTTAATCTTATCTTTATTTTAACCCTAAAATGACTATTCGAACGCCCTACTCCTCGTTTCTTTCACTCATGCACGATAGCCGCCCCTCTCAATTGTCTAAAACTCATGCACGATAGCCGCCCCTCTCAATTATCGGTCAGACGCTCACACCCGAAGCCCTAACCCAACTGCCCCTTGCACCACCTCCTTATTGATGGTCATAGAAGCATTCAGGAAGGAAATTTAGAAAATAATTCGCTTTTCTAGTAGATATTGGATTGTATAATTGTATGTATAATATATATAATGATAAAAAAAACTTAATATAAGATTTTTTTTTAAAAAAAAAATCTTATTTTGACCATTCTACCTACAATGAGCTCTCATGATTCTCCACAAAAATCATTTTAAAAACAGAATCAATAATTTCAATTTTAATGATTCATTTTTCTTGTAGATATTCAAATTTAATAATTTTATTTTTGAGGAAAATGTATTAAATTAGCTTATAAATTAACCTAGATTGAATTATTTGTGTTTGATTCTTAATATTAATAGATGCCTAATTTGATCTATAAAATGAATTTATAAAAAATTTTTAGAAGCAAATAGTGCATTTGAGTACAATTATAAAACTATGATAGATGAATAAATGTAGGTTAGAAATAGCCAACTAGGATGTAATCAATTCCCTTTTAAAAATATATGTAGTTTAAGAACTGAAATAACCCTTCTAATCTTGCCTTCGTTTTTCAGCTCCATTCTTGGTGCCTATACGTACCAAATTTCTAAGGTGTGTAAAAAAATCTGACCGTAGAAGGTGATGGTGGCATAGAAATACGACCGTATCTCAAAACGATCTTACTACCATCCAAACAAAATTGTGCTGTTGATCTGCTCGCGCCCGGGCGGCCGGGCCTAAGCTACAATTGAGGCTCTGTTTGACGTTCCGGTCCGGCGGGAGGCCGGGGAGGAGAGAAAACGACCGCTTAGAACGGTCGACTGGCGCTCCTTCCACCGGCTGCAAAACACCGGGCCGGCACCCTTTCACGCCGGCCGTTCTCAGCCGGAGCACGCCAAACACTATTTCGCCGGGCCGTTCACGCCGGAACGGAGCGGCACTGGGTTGTCAAACAGACCCTGAATCGCCTCCGCACTTCCCTAACGTACCCATACGTACCTAATAGAAAATATTATTTTTTTCAATCCTCCATTTTCTGGTTCGCCGCTGGCCGTTCGTCGTCCCGATTGTTGGATAGGAGAAACCTGTGCCTCCAAACTCACCACACAGCAAAAGGGCTTCCAGAACGTAGCCTGGCCCTCGCGACTCGTCCAATTCCGCAACCCCGACCTCCCTCGACCCCGGATTCTTTCCTCGACTCAGTTGCCTCCCCCGCAGTAAGGATTCGCCGCTCATCCCCAAACGATCCTATCTCCAGCGGCGGCGGTGGCGGCGGCTGTCCTCCACGCTGCGCCGCTGAATATCTTTCCTGCTCGGCACTTAGATTTCTTGGCCGGACAGTCTTCTTCCTCGGCGCATAATCTAACTAGACAGAGCTCGTACTTGGATCTACTGTTTCTCTTCCTCCTCTAGACACAGCTCGTACTTGGATCTGCTGTTTCTCTTCCTCTAGCTTTCGACTCCGCTTTTTGGTAATTTGCTTTCTGATTAGTTTCAGTTTTTCTTCCTAATGGTATTGTTTCATCAAACCCTATTTCAGAAAGACATTAGGGTGCGTTCTATTTATAAAGGCCTGTGGTTTTCCAACATTGTTCTGCCTCCTTCGCAGATCTGAGAACTAGCTCCATTTTCAGTGAGGAAGATGGCCGCTCGTCTCGGTTTTCCCCCACGTCTCATGATCGTTTCTGATCTTGATCATACTATGGTAGATTCACTTCACTGGTTTTCAGTCCCTCAATTTCTATTGTGATTTCTCGGATCTGATCTGAAGTTCTTACAATTTCTGGTTCATTTGGTATAGGTGGATCATCATGATCCGGAGAACCTATCCCTGCTTAGGTTTAATGCACTATGGGAATCTAATTACCGCCATGACTCTCTGCTGGTGTTCTCTACCGGCAGGTCGCCCACACTATACAAGGAGCTTAGGAAGGAGAAACCCCTATTGACGCCCGATATAACAATAATGTCAGTGGGAACAGAGATAACTTACGGCGAACGAATGGTTCCTGACAACGGATGGGAGAATTTTCTCAATGAGAAGTGGAATCGGGATATTGTTGTTGAGGAATCGACTAGATTTCCACAGCTTTCACTTCAGGTGCAATTCATGTTACTACGACATTGAAAAATTAACATAGAATTGTGCAATTAATATAGTCCCTAAGCCCAATTGGATGCTTAGTTCTAATAATTCATTCAATCTATCTACTTTTAGTGTCTAATGTCATTTGATATAACTAATTTAAGTGACCCTGATGTAGTCAGTGACAGAGCAACGACCGCACAAGGTGAGCTTTTATGTTCAGAAGGGGGAGTCGGAGGCAGTGACAAAGTCTCTTTACGAACGCTTGACGAATCGTGGGGTAAGATTGAATGGTATGCTAAATTTGTTTTCCTATTAGTTGAAAACTTATGAAGTAATTTTTTTTGAAATGATAGCATCGGAATATCATTTTATGTTCTTCAACCTTGATCAGCTTGATGTGAAGATAATTTATAGTGGTGGCATGGATCTTGATATATTACCTCAAGGTGCTGGGAAGGGACAAGCACTTGCATATTTGCTTAAAAAGTTGAAGGGAGAAGAGAAACTACCACTTAACACTCTTGCCTGTGGTGACTCTGGTAATGATGCTGAACTATTCAGCATTGCAGATGTTCATGGTGTCATGGTTTGTCATAAGAGATTATCTGTTTTTGGTTTTCATGTTGTTAATCAATATTAATATTTATTTTGTCAATTTATATGGCATGTTAATAATCTCTAGGTCAGCAATGCTCAAGAAGAATTATTGAAGTGGTATGCTGAAAATGCAAAGGACAACCCTAAAATATTTCACGCAAGTGAGAGGTGTGCTTCTGGGATTATACAAGCCGTGGGATATTTTGGACTCGGTCCTAATACGTCTCCTCGGGATGTGGATGATCTATCAACTTGCAAGCTAGACATCTTCAACCCGGGACATGAATTAGTGCTGTTTTACTTGTTATATGAACGGTGGCATCGCGCTGAAGTTGAACAGTCTTCGGATACTATTGAGAGCATGAAGAAGATAAATGTATGTTATTGTGATCCCCTTTGCATTTTCTTATTTTTTTTCATCTTTCGGCAATGGGTATCGTGATGCCAATAAATGACATTTATTTGAACTTTACATACACTATAAACATTGATCTTCTTATAAAAAAGAAGACATTAATCATTATCTATTGTGGGTTGGTCTTATAATCCTCAGTTTTCATTCTCTATTATGCACTGCATCAGGTGTTAAATCTATTCTTCAAAATTATTTGGAACAACTTTTATCTATTTTACTTCTAGTATCTCCATTCTTCTTCCTATTCATCCTACACTATATTTTTTTTTCTAATTTCTTTATGGCTGCAATTTTGGCCCTTCATATATTTCCACCATCATATTCTTTTTTCAATAATAGTGTCTTTGTATAATGTTTATGTATTTCTCCTTCCCATCTTTTCCCAATGTTCATCTTAACTCTATCATTTTTTTGAGGGTTGATATCTTCACAAAACCTCTTATTAATGTACCTAACTTGAAATGTCATTTCTCTATAGAATTTATAAATGTTTATAATGATAATATTATTTTCAGTATGATTTCATCTCAATATAAGGTGCTTGTAAACATGCAGTCTCATAATGGGGTACTGATTCATCCATCTGGAGTTGAGCTGCCACTTCATGAATGCATAGATGCTTTTGCTGCATTTTATGGTGACAAAAAGGGCAAGCAATTTCGAGTTTGGCTGGATAGAGTTTCTTCTACTAAGATTAGCGCAAATGCTTGGCTGGTGAAATTTGACAAGTGGGAGACATCAGGTCTGTAGCAACTTGCACTTTACAAAGCTTTACAATATGCGCATCATTCTAGTCAAGTTTATTCCCTCAATGTTTTTTTTCGATTTTTTTTTTCACTTTTGTTTAATTTAAGTTGCGGTTTATTATAGTGCGCCTCTAGAAATAGAAAAAAAAACATTTTTTTAATATTCCATGATATTAATATCGCCAGTCTTCATCGGTGTAAACTTTGACCCTTAACTGATTGTATAAATATTTATATCATGAAGACTTTAATTTCAACTAGATAGTTTTCAATAATCATATATTTTAGGTGCACCTTTCAGATACCTCGAGATTCTATAGACCAAATCCTTATGAAGATCTCGTAGTGTGCATACAAATTGGCTAGCATATACTATATGTTACCCGCACGCATTCGCCGGAGCGGCTTCTTCTCGTCGTTGAGACCACCATAGATTATGTTACCCTTACACATTCACCAGAGTGACTACTCGTCGAGACCACCGAAGATCGCATATGGAGACCACCATGAATTGACAATTAATTAGTGTTAATTAATTGGTTAATATTAATTAAATATATTAATTAGCAGTAATTATATTAAATGTGTTACCTTATTATGTGTGCCCTTCCTCATCTTTATAAGGAGGAGTTTGAGTTTTTTTCTTGGATGTATGAAAAATATTAGGGTTGCTCCCTAAGTTTTCTTTCCTTTCTTCTTGCTCACCACCACGGCTCCCTTCCCTTTTCGGATTTCTCTCGGGAATTTATCTAAACGCTAACAATGGTCCGACCTGTCGGAGGTCCGCCATCTACCCTTGCAGCCGCCGGGAACCAGCACGTGCTCGACCTCGACCTGATCCACGACATCCGTAACGAGCTCCAGGCTATGAGTGCTCTCATTGCCAACCATCTTGCAAACGAAAAACGCATAAAAGAGGAGTCTGCTTTGGCATTCCGCCAGTCGGCCCTCGCCCAGGATCCACAGGAGATTGCTAAGTCCCCAACGGGATCGTAACTGCACATCACGATCACCGTAGTCCAAACACCTCCCGATCCTACTCCAACGCCGACCGACGAATTGCCCCAGCAGAAGAATGCCCCCCACATCGCTACCATTCTGTCATTCGCTCCCAAGGCGATTCACACAACTCCAACAAGGAATAGTTCACGCTCAACTCTGCCTTCTGCTTTCGCCAGGCGGCCTCACAGCGACGACGATCGAAGTCGGCCTCCCATAGTCCAGCACAGAGAGTATCCACTCTCTACGGGTTTGGCGTCCCTCTTCGACAACGACCTAACATCAACAAAGATGAGGAAGTACCTGCGGTCATTGTCCACAACCGGCTCTCTGACACCTCCTTGACCTAACATCGGCGTACATACACACCCTCCAGTGCATCTTCGCCTTCCGCCAAGTCTTTCATCGATAGATCTCACTGTAGTTCTCAACGTCCGAGTTACGCTTGCTTTCGCTTTGTCTTCCCGACTGACATCCCCTCTCAATCACCTCGCTCGGCACATATTTTCCACCGCAGAAACGCCCTTCGAGCCCCACCTAGCCTCTTCTGTGCAAGTTCTATCCTTGCTATCAATGAATACTTAATTGCTTGGTCCCACACTCATCCGCCCCGCCCCCACTTCCACTAGATGTCAAGGCCACCTCTCCTCCATTATCTTGTCTCATCAATTTTTTTTCTTTTCTTTCTCTTAACTACCACCACCCATTAATAATACCTAAAATCTCACCATCCCTCAATCTCATACGTGATAGGAACTTCTTTCTTCCATATCGCCAGCTGCCAACTTTACTTTTCTCCACAAAAATCCAAACCCCACCAATCAATGCTTCTTTCTTGTCTTTTTCCATCTTCATCCCACCACCTGCCAATTGTTTTTGCCCCAAGCTGAATCCTTTTCCCTCCACTAAACGTCAAAACCCACTCTCCTTCCTCTCTCTCTCTTATCACATCATCTTAATTTAATTTTTATCATGCCTATAATTCAATTTTTTCCTCCCTCTTGCCCCCCATCACATCTCACATCAGCTCTCCTCTCTCTTCCTTGAACCCCACACCAACTGCCAACATTTCTGCACCATACACTCCCACCCTCCTGTCACTCGCCACTTAATCCCCTCCATACAAAGACCAATTTCACCCATCCTTTTTAATTTTTTTTGACACCTTTTCATTTCTTTTTCTCATTGCACACACAACCCCCACTTGTTCTCCGCAACTATTTTCTCATCCCATTTACCACCAATCCTGTCAAATTATCACAACTTGACCTTGAGGGTAAGGTCGATTTTCAAGGGTGATGGTATGTTACCCTCATGCATTTGCCGGAGCGACTTCTTCTCGTTGAGACCACCAAAGATTATGTTACCCTTGCGCATTTGCCGGAGCGACTACTCCTCATCGGGACCCACCAAAGATGGAGACCACCATTGTTGAAGCCGGGAAAATCCCTACTCCAAAATATTCGGATCAATGCAGCCTAAGATTACTGATTCTGTGGTCCAACGTCACAATTCAAATGGCTAGCGCAGGAGAGAGAAAACTGTCTATAAGCACACTCCAAGTGCTCCAGCAGGGAGGTCCCACCACGTACCCGGAAGTTTGGAAGAAACTTCCCCTCCGCAATCAAAAGCTAGACGAGGTACTGGGCAGACATGAACTTGACGAGTATTCACTTGGGGGGACCTCATGCTCTTCCAAAAAGTCCTCTTTTTAGTACCCATGGGGGGCTATTTATAGAGAAATCCTGGGGGGTGGCGAGTATCCAGCCTTTACTAGCGAGCACCAAGGGCTACTCACCCATACTCGCGAGATACTTGCCTCTGCTCGTCTCTGCTCGCCCAAGCTTTCCTCTGCTCGCCCAAGCTCGCCTCTGCTTGTGGTGAGGTCTGCGAATAGCCGTCTCCTTAGGCATTTCTGATCTCGACAAATTATGGGTTATACACAATCTCCGCTTTTTTGGGGATCGACTCGAGCTTGGAAAAACAATGTAAGACCCGTAGTTCGGAGAGAAGACACTAGACGATACGCTTCGCGAGGTCCTTCCTTGGAGTGGAGCTCAACTGAAGGAGATGGAGAAAGTCGACACCTCGCAGGCCAAGCTTAGTTAGATGGGGAGAGAAGGTTGATACCTCACAGGAGCCGAGCTCCACTGAGGTGGAGAAGAGGTCGACATCTCACAGGAGGAATCTCAACTGGAGGTAGAGAGAAGGTCGACAGCTCGCAGGGGAAGCTCAATTGGAGGTAGAGAGAAGGTTGACACCTATCAGGAGGAAGCTCAACTGGAGGTGGAGAGAAGGTCGACAGCTCGCAGGAGTCGAGCTCAACCTGAGGTGGAGAGAAGGTCGACACCTGTCAGGAGGAAGCTCAACTGGTGGTGGAGAGAAGGTCGACGCCTCACAGTAGTCGTGTTCAACTGGAGGTGAAGAGAAGGTCGACGCCTCACAGGAGTCGAGCTCAACTGGAGGTGGAGAGAAGGTCGACGCCTCACAGGAGCCGAGCTCAACTGGAGGTGGAGAGAAGGTCGACGCCTCACAGGAGCCGAGCTCAACTGGAGGTGGAGAGAAAGTCGACAGCTCGTAGTATCCGAGTTCAACTGGAGGTGAAGAGAAGGTCGACAGCTTGTAGGAGCCGAGCTCAACTAGAGGTGGAGAGAAGGTCGACGTCTCGCAGGAGCCGAGTTCAACTGGAGGTGGAGAGAAGGTCGACAGCACACATGAGCCGATCTCTACTGGAGTCGAGCTCAACTGGAGGTGGAGAAAAGGTCAACGTCTCACAGGAGGCGAGCTCAACTGGAGGTGGAGAGAAGGTCGACGTCTTACAGGAGCCGAGCTCAACTGGAGGTGGAGAGAAGGTCGACAACTCGCAGGAGCCGAGCTCAACGGGAAGTGGAGAGAAGGTCGACGCCTCACAGGAGGCGAGCTCGACCTCAGTGTAGCTCGGCTCCTGTGAGGTATCAACCTTCTCCCCATCCAAGGAAGGACCCCGCACAGCTTATCGTCTAGTGCCTTTTCTCCGAACTACATGTCTTACATGGTTTTTCTAAGCTCGAGTCAATCTCAAAAAAAGTTGGGATTGTGTATAACCTGTAATTCGTCAAGATCAGAAAAGCCTAAGGAGACGACTATTCGCAGACCTCGCCACGAGCAGAGACGAGCTTGGACGAGCAGAGGCGAGTTTTTGGGCGAGCAGAGGCGAGTTTTTGGGCGAGCAGGGGCGAGTTTTTGGGCGAGCAGAGGCGAGTTTTTGGGCGAGCAGAGGCGAGTTTTTGGGCGAGCAGAGGCCAGTTTTTGGGCGAGCAGAGGCGAGTTTTTGGGCGAGCAGAGGCGAGTATGTGCGAGTAGCCCTTGGTACTCGCTAGTAGAGGCTGGATACTCGCCACCCCCCTAGGATTTCTCTATAAATAGCCCCACAGGGGTACTAGAAAGAGGACTTTTTGGAAGAGGTTGAGGTCCTCCCAAGTGGATACTCACCAAGTCCATGTTTGCCTAGTAACTCGCCCAACTTTTGGTTGCGGAGGGGAAGTTTCTCCCAAACTTTTGGTTACGTGGTGAGACCTCCCTGCTGGAGCACTTGGGGTGTGCTTATAGACATTTTTCTCTCTCCCGCGCTAGCCATTTGAATTGTGATGTCGAACCGTAGAATTAGTAACATTAGACTGCATTGATCTGAATATTTTGTAGTAGGAATTTTTCTGACTTCAATAACCATGATTTGGCAACATGTCCAACACGAATCTGATGATAACCACTACGAAGGTCGATCATAGAGAAGATCGTGGATCCAGTCAACATGTCCAACATATCATCCAGTCGGGGCATCAGGAATCGGTATTTCACAGTGATTTTGTTGACAGCACGACTGTCAACACACATACACCAAATAACATCCTTTTTAGAGGCAAGGAGGACAGGCACTGCACAAGGACTAAGGTTATGACGAATAAAGCCTCTGTCTAAAAGCTCTTTAATCTGCAGCTCCTCGTGGACGGCAGGATTCAGTCAGTAATGTGGTAAGTGAGGGAGGGAGGCTCTAGGTACAAGATCTATCGCGTGCTGAATAAACCTCATGGGAGGTAACTTAGCCGGAAGCTCGTCAGGGTGTATGTCCTAGAATTCCTCTAAGAGTCTCCTAGCAGGTATAAGAATAGACTCGTATCTCTCCAGTACGTCAGATGCCTGTAAAATCACTATGGCATAATAGAAGCCGTCATCAAAATTCTCTCCATAGAACTCAGTGTTTCGTATAATGCTAAGAATCTTCTTCCTTTCAATGGGAGGAAGAGATTCTTTCTCACTACTACTCGCGCGAGATGTTGGTGCTGTGGGTCGCACCGGGTTCAACATTACTTTCTTTCCGTCTAGGAGAAAGGAGTAAGTGTTGGATCTGCCATGTATGAGGACATCTCGGTCATACAACCAATGTCGTCCAAGTAACCCGTGACACACATCCATAGGCATAATGTCACACCAGATCTTATCGGAATACGTACCGATAGTGATGAACACTAAACATCTCCTAGTCACTGATAATGTAGTCTTGGTGACCCAAGCTACCTAAAATGGGGAAGGGTGCGGCTCAACAATTAGTCTCATGCGGGGTAAAGATGTCTCAGCTATCACATTCATACAACTCCCGCTATCTACTATTAAACGACACACTTTCTCCTCAGCCTTAAAGTAGGCCTGGAAGATATGTTCGTCCGTCAATAATCGGCGGATTCCTGTCATGTAGATAACATGCATCTCACCACTAGAACGTCAGGATCTATCTCCCCATCACTAAGCGTACCGTACACTTCGTTGTTTAAAACGTATGAGTCTCTCTCGACTCCAGCTTCATCTACAGGCTCATCTTCCTCAGTCACCTCATGTATAACTAATGTGTCTTCCCTCTTGGGACAATCCCTAGATATATGACTCATCTGCTGGCACTCGGAACATCGGATCTGTGAAGGGGTCACAGTTCCCATGGGGAATTTCCCTTTCTGATCTCTCATATAGGTCGAAGTAGGCTTCGATTCATTCTCCTTACCCTTAGGTTCTTCTTTCTTATAAGGAGTATTCGTTCTGGGTTGAGATTTGAACCGGGAGGTTCTCTTCTGGTGCTCCTCTATATCGATGGTGATAGATATGGTCTCAGCTAGGGAATAATGGCATATCAAATCAACTCATCTCGAATTTCGAATCGTAGTCCACACATAAATTTAGATAGGGTGTCGCATGGATGTTCTACCATGTTGCACCTAATCATAAGGCCCTTCATCTCAGCTAGGTAGTCAGATACTGATTTGGACCCTTGACGTAGTGACGTCAACTTGTCTCGTAAACGGGTCTGATAGTGCTGGGGAATTACTGTTCCTTCAATATGGCTTTCATCTGGGGCCAATGAGTAATGAGAGGGCGTTCATTCCTCTCTAGGCTGCGCTCTTCACCTATCCAAAAGATTTTCACTCGCCCAGATAGTCTCATTTTGGCGAACTGAACCTTTTGGTCCTCCGTCATACGGTACCACTCAAAGTAGGTCTCTATGTCTATAACCCAGTCTGAAAAGACCTTGGGATCCATAAAACCATCATAAAGTGGCGGATCTAATTTCACAATTCGTGTGAGATTCTTTTGCATATCCCGGGTAGGATAGTCGAAATCATCATCGTAAGGATCACGATTGTCTCGACACCACGGGGGTGGTGGTCGATGCCAATCTGTAGGACGATCATCACGATGCATGGTCGGTATAGGCCGACGATGGTCTCACGGACGCTCTTCTTTAGCTACGTCATTATAGGGTCTCTCCTGATAATGATCTCGCGTACCTAGGAAAGGCTCTCGTTGGGGTTCAGGAAAATTTCGTGGGAAATTCCTACACTAGTCGTACTCAAAGTCAAACCTATTTATGAGATTTCTAATCTCTTCCTCAAAAAGAGAATTTATCCTAAGTGTAGATCTTTTTACGTAGTTTGATGGGTCTTCGTGATGTGGACGGACAGAATGTTCATCTCGAATTGGAGGTGACATTGACGCTCGAGGGGGTACTTCATCATAACACTAAGGTTTTCAAATCCTTCTCTCATTTGGTAGACGTTCTCGGTTAATGTCGTCATTTGGTGGGCAAAAGGTAGAAACCGTGGGGGTGGTTCATTCCCTTTGTTTCCACGACTCGGTTGACCACGTTCAACTCGACGCATCTCCGAGTTTACCTCGTGAGGGTGTTCAGATGGTGAATTGTAGTGTTGTGAACTCATACTCACTAACCTACGACTACGCAGATGCATGCAAACAAAAAAGTAAAATGCAGATGTATGATTATGTAATTTTTTTTTGACAAGTAAAAAAAAGCTATGCGGGGTTCCTATTCTACGCAGGGCGGATTCCGAAACTTAGACAAATTTCGGAACCTTGCTTTGATACCAAATTGATGCAGGACGGCACGTAGGGTTTGCGCGTCTGTCAGCTATTTCTAGGAAACCCTAAATGCATGCGGTGAATAATTGAATTTTGAGCTGGAGTTGCACGAACTTTAAGAAAAGAAGCCACTAGATTTTTGTAAAACACAATGTCACTATTTTGTTTAAATGAATTTTCTTGAAAAATAGTTCATTTCTACATTCGGGAAAGGAAGTTCGCAATGTTCGTTCCGTTCGTCTTGATGTAGCAAAACAAAAATCGTAACTCCAAATACGTTTCCGTTTGGAGTTTTCGATGTAGCGTTCGCTGACAAGATTCGGGCGAAAACCCAATAATGAATCTATTATCTTACGAGAAAATTTATAGACACACATAAAAAAGAAGAAAGAAACAATTACCCACAGAAATAGACGTCTTTCCGCAATCGAAGTTGACGCCGATCACTCGAGGAATTTCTCGTCACATTCGATCTCCCGCTACGAGATCGGCCGTTATCGCACACGGGCATTAAGGAGAAATTTCACCCACTCTCACACGAAAGTGGTTTCACGGAATCTCAAACACTCAATAGTGTAAGGAAGGCGCAAACTAAACAACCTAAAATTCACTCACTCTCACACACCAGAGTGGCTTCGCGAAATCTCTAAACACAATAGTTGAATTTAACTCCTGTTCACACAAAGAGGCTTCACGTAATCTCAAAAATCACAAGAGAAAGTAACCCCTCACAAGGGAGCAGAACTACCATTCCTAAATCACACTAATCTCCACTACTAAGCTCACGGCATCAATTTTATTCTTCTAATCTCTAACATTGTTCTCCTACTGGAAGCTAAAAACAGAGCAGCAACCCTTGATCTCATTTCACGGCAGCAATACCAAAACCTTCAACAACAACAGAAATCATCAACATCAATCACCTACCCTAACAGGAAATCTACAGCAAGCCCTCACACGAGAAATACAAAGCAAAATAATCACATCAATCTTTCACCCCCGAACAAATACATACATATCCCTATTTATAGGATTTCAAAAACAAAACCGGCAACTGGCGGAACTTTGAAGGAGCGGCCATGACAAAGCTGGAACATGGAGTTGAAACCACCTGGACAAGGCATCGTGCAGGCGGTGGAAGTGGGCGGAAAATTCGTTGGACGTGGGCGGAAGACGCGGCATCACACGCAGACATGTGCGGGAGATCCTCCTGGAGCAGCGCCATTGTCCGAGGGGAACGACTGACCTAAATGCCTGCTGATCCGGAACCGAAAAAAAAACACGGGGCTTCTTTTCACTTATGAGCAAAGGGCTGAACCTTTTCTTCATGGGCCGGAGTTGAAATTTCATGGGCCGGTTGGGGAAGGGAAGCATTTGGGTTGAACCGGCTGATTTTGTTTGAACACAAATTATATATATATACGAGAGACAGGCACGGGCCTCCGGCCCGATGACCACGCGCCACAGTACTCGGCCCCGGATGGCCACGCGTGACAGTACCCGGCCAGCGACGGCATGCTTCCCTCGTCCCGACGGGTCGCTGCGGGCAAACGGGTGTACGGGCAAGGGTCAAAACGGCTTCAAATCGAAAAGTGATCAACATGAAAGTTGTAGATCTCGGCGATCCGAACAACTTTCATGTTGATCACTTTTTGATTTGGAGCCTCCGTGACCTTCGATTTGGGGCCCGAAAAGTCTGGGCGGCGAGACTGCTACAGTAAGGCTACGATTTTTCAATTTTCGGGTCCCAAATCGAAGGTCAAGAAGGCTCCAAATCAAAAGTGATCAACATGAAAGTTGTTTAGATCGCCGAGATCTACAACTTTCATGTTGATCACTTTTCGATTTGGAGCCTCCTTAACCCCCAAAACCCCATGCCCGTACGCCCGCCAATCCTGTGGCTGATGTTGTTCTGATGTACATTTATGGGGCTTCACATGTGCACAAATGTTTTGGCATATATATATATATATATGTATATATTTATATATATTTGCAAATACAAAGTACAATAAATTGCACTAAAACGACCCAAACAAAACATACAAGTTCAAGGCCGTTAGAGGTCCGGCCGGGTGCGGCATCAGGTAGTTTTGCGTCGACCTGATCGGGGCTGGTCTCCACCACAGATCTATTTTAAGTGGTATCGCATGACGGAGGACCAAAAGGTTCAATTCGCCAAAATAAGATTGTCTGGCCGAGCGAAAATCTTTTGGATATGTAAAGAGCGTAGTTTAGAGAGAATGGACGCCCTCCCATTACACATCGGCCCCACATGAAAGCCATATTGGAGGAGCAGTACATTCCCCAGCATTATCAGACCTGTCTATGAGACAAGTTGATGTCTCTATTTCAAGGGTCCAAATCAGTTTCTGATTATTTAGCTGCGATGGAGGATCTTATGATTAGGTGCAACGTAGTAGAACACCCACGTGACACCTTATCTAAATTTAAGTGTGGACTACGACCTGAGATCCGCTATGAGTTGATTCGATTTGGTCACTATTCCCTAGCTGTGACCATATCTATCGTCGTCGATATTGAGGAGCATCAGAAGAGAACCTCCCGATTTAAATCTCAACCTAAAACATATACTCCTTACAAGAAAGAATAACCGAAAGGTAAGGAGAATGGATCGAAGCCTATCTCGACTTACACGAGAGATCAAAAAGGGAAGTCCCCTATGATAACTGTGACCTCGTCACAGATCTGTTGTTATGAGTGTCAGTAGATGAGTCATATATTTAGGGATTGTCTCAAGTGGAAAGACACGCTAGTTATTCATGAGGCGACTGAGGAGGGTGAACCTGTAGAAGAAGCTGGAGTCGAGAGGGACTCACACATTTTGAACGACGAAACCAGTATGGTTCGTCGACCAGAGATCGACGTTTCTGGGGCTCTGAGAATGGATATCTTCATTCTTCGAGCAGAGATCGAAGAACTCAACCCAGATCTTTAAACTCAGGTCGACGAACACACTCGAATTTGTCAAACTCAGTTCATAACCAGAGTAACCTAAAAACTGATAAATCCTTTAATCCCTTTAGTTAGTGGATCATACCTCCTAGAAGGTATCATCCTTTAGGATATAAGGATCAACCTGACTATTTATTTATTTAAAGTTTCAGTTATGTTAAACAATAAGAACCCAAGGTAACCTGGGTCAAAAACTGCTAATCTTCTTCTTAGCAGGTAGACGAGAACCCTGTCACTCAAAACAGATGGAACTTGGACAGTGGTTGCTCTAAACATATAACAGGTTACAAGAAATGCCTACTCAACTATAAAGCCAAGACTGGACCTAAAGTAATCTTTGGGGACTCAGGCTTTGGACTAATAGAAGGCTATGTATATTTTAACTATGGAGCTGTCACATTCAAGAAGGTGACCTATGTAAATGGTCTTAAGCATAATCTGATATTAGTAAGCTAACTATATTATACAGGTTATCAAGTAACCTTCACTATCTCTTTATGTATTATTTCTTTAAAAAACACAACTTTTTTAACAGGAATTAGACAAGGCAACATCTACTTAGTAAATTTTGAATCAGCTAAATATGAAATTTGCTTATTCAATTCTGTTAGCATTCAAACTATCTAATGACACAAAAGACTAGGACATGTAAATCATAGTAATAAGGAGATAGATCCTGACGTTCTAGTGGTGAGATGCATGTTATCTACACCACACGAATCCACGGATTATTGGCGGACAAACATCTTTCAGGCCTACTTTAAGGCTGGGGAGAAAGTGTGTTGTTTAGTAGTGGATAGCGGGAGTTATATGAACGTAATAGCTAAGACAGTTTTACCCCGCATGGGACTCACTGCTGAGTCGCACCCTTCCCCATTTCAGGTAGTTTGGGTCACCAAGATTACATTATCAGTGACCAAGAGATGTTTAATGTCTATCACTATCGGTACGTACTCCGATATGATCTGTTGTGATGTTATGTCTATGGATGTGTGTCACGTATTACTTGAGCGACTTTGATTATACGATCGAGATGTTATCATACATGACAACGCCAACACTGTTTTTTTTAATTGATGCAGGACGGTGCGTCGGGTTTGCGCGTCTGTCGGCTTTTTCTAGGAAATCTTAAATGCGTGCAATGAATAATTGGATTTTCCAAAAAAAAAGTAATTAGAGCGGGCATTGCACAAACTTTAAAAAATTAAACAACGCTTGAATTTTGTAAAGCACAAAATAACTATTTTGTTTCAAAATTGAAATTTCTTGGGGAAAGAGTTCACAACTTTCGTTCTTTCTCCCTTGTCTTAGCAAACCGAAAGTCGTAAACTCCAAATACGTTTCTGTTTGTAGTTTTCGACGTAGCGCTCGCTGACAAAATCAGGTGAAAACCCAACGATGAATCTAATAATCTAAGAGAAAATTTAGACGCACGCAAATGAAGAGAAAGAAACAAGTTACCCACGGAAAGAAGCGTCTTTCCGCAATTGAAGTCGACGGCGATCCCGCGAGGAATTCCTTGTGTCTTTCGATCTCCCGCTCCGAGGTCGTCTGCTAGCGCACATGGGCTCCACGGAAATATTTCGTTCACTCACACACAAGTGGCTCCAACGAAATCTCTAGACAGAAAACAAATCAACTTCTATAACCATGCACGGACTCACTATTTTCACAGCAGCACAGTTGTTCTTGGAGGCAATCAATAATCTTAGACTTTTATCATTTGCAACTCTTAGTGAGAAGCCCAAACAGCAACAGAACATCCAAGTAGTAATCTTCACAAATGAGAATTAAACAAACAGCAAGAAATCAATCTCAAAACACTCAACCTCAACTAACAACAGGGCTCGTGAACCGGAATTTGACAGCAGCAAAGTTCAATTTTTTTCTTCTCTAAGGGTCTGTTTGGCTAAGCTGTTGCTGATGATAAGCTGCTGACAGAAAGTTGCTGACAGAAAAAATGCTGTTTTTTAAAAGCAGAGTTTTGTTAAAAAACTGTTTAGGTAAAATGGAGTTTGCAGAGCTTATCCATAAGCTGCTTTGTAAAAACTGTTTGGATAAAATGGAGTTTTGACAACTGTTTTTTTTATAATGAAATATAATATTCTTTTTTGAATTTTAAATACTTAAAAGCAGTTTAAAATTACTACTACACGAAATAACAAATACAAATTTCATGTTTTTCAGACAACAAATATCAAAATTATGCTAAAACTCTCAACGCTCTGATTCATCGGTTGCTTGTCAGTAGTGTCTTGTATCACCTACATGTGAGAAAATTTTTTTATTAGAACATCGTTTTAAATTATTGAAAATAGAAAATTTCAGTAATGAATATTACCTTCTTGGCTCGAAAAAATCTGAGAGAAGAAATGGAAGATCTGTTCAAGGCACCTGTACAGGAGGAAAAAATTTCAGAAAAAGAGGAAGAAGCTTACCGGAGGTAGGAAAGCCGGATTTGACCGCGATCGATAGCAGGTAATCGAAGGTAGATGAGGACGAAGGACTCTCTGTGGAGGAGGAAGAAGATTCGTCGAGGAGGTCGATGTTGTCGTCGGCTTTCGTTGAGGAGAAGCAGCTCTCGTCGTCGGCTGCCGTCGAGGAGAAGCAGCTGTCGTCGAGGAGGAGGAGATCGTCGACTAGCGTGGAGGAGGAGATCGCGGGCTGTCGTCGAGGGGGAGGAACACTCGCGGGAGAAGCTGCGAAGTGCGGCGCGGTTCGGCTGGAAGAAAGAGTCGCGGATGGATTTTAGGTTAGAATAGGCGTTTAATAGAAACCACCGTTTCCCAGCTTTTAATTGTCAAACACAGCTTATTGCTGAAAGAGCTTAGCTTATCTGCCGCACCGAAGCAGAAAAGCTGCGCCAAACGGCGCCTAAAACTCTCACACGGGAAATATAAACAGGAGCAAGCCAAAACGATGAACCACTACTAACGCTAGCAGCAATACAACAAATGTTTTCCACAAAATCAAAAGCAAACCCTCATTACATTCCTCAATCACCAAAAAAAAGATACATTAAACCCCTTTTTATGGGGAAACAATAAAGAAGAAAACAAATAATCTTCATTAAGGCTAGAATCCTCGGCTGGTGAGGAGTGGCCATGGCTGAACTGCCCGGAAGAGGAAGTCGTCCTGCTCTTCGATCTTGCATGCCACGGCTTGGATCGTGGGCGTCATGGGGTGAAATAAGCGGAAGCAGCGCTGGGTAGCCCCACGTGATGAAGACCTAACCGTGCATCCGCCATTAACGGGAGAGAAAGCTGGAGAATCGTGCGGCTCTGGCAGAACCGGAAGACGCGCGCTTTGGCCGATTGAGGAGTAGGGGCCGGCTGGGGATATGATTGAACCGGGTTGTACATGCTTTTAAATGAAATGATATACATACATATATATATCTTTATTATATAAAACAATATAGCATTCTTGAAACACACCACAGAATGAATCCGGACCATCCGATCAAGCAACCTCAATTTTTGGCCGTTGGATTCAAGAGAGGAGGGCTGCCAATATCCAAATCCCCCTTTTAAACACTGTTCACACCTCCAGAAACCCGATACCCATTTCCGCCTCCCGTGCGTTCACGGTTCACCACCTGTTGCCGGCGGCGGAGCCCTCGACGGCCTACCCGGCGCCCACCGGGGGGTTCGCCGGCCTCCGGCGAACCCGCCGGGGGTTGTCCGGCAACAAGAGATAATTACTATAATGTATGCATATAAAATAATCTCTGCACCCGAATCTGTAATTTATGAATATGCTAATAAAACTCTTGATCAAACATTAATAGTTGCAATTTAAAGAATGATAGTATTCAGAGCTTGCACACCCTTAGGAATCTATTATTAATACCATAATAACAGTGAACATATTGTCTGGAATTTCGGATCATTGTGATCTGTAGTTTTCTGCTACTGTGTATGTATATCCATATCAATTCAAAGCCTAGATTTTGGTCAAAAATTGAAGACGTGTGTAGGTATAGGTGTGCATACCTTTTCATGGTCAAAAACCTCCACCAATGAAAAGACGACATATACTAGCCCTCCGATCGTGAAAAAGACCGTCGAGTAGTGTGCAACTTAATTATTTCTATTTTGAATGTGTTTTGAGTTTTTTGCAGATCGTTTTTATTTCATTCTGTCAAATTTTGTTTTAGTTTTAGTTGGAACCGATTGGAACCGGACCGAACCTCATAGAACCGGACCGAACCGTTAGTGACCGGTTTGATTTTGGTTCTCGTTAAACCGGAACCGGAACCGTTGACACGACGGTTCCAAAAATTATGATGGAACCGAAACCAGAACCGGAATCGGTCAAACCAAATAAGGTTTTGGTTCTAACTTGAAGAACTGTTACCTTAGCGGTTCGGTTCATGATTTTAGTAGAATCGGAACCGAACCGGAATCGTGACAGCTCTAATCCCACACGGATTATTTTTATATGCATTTGGCAGGAAGAACTCCATGCGCTAGGATTAACCATGTCCACGCGTTCTATCATCATTCATCAAGATGCCGGCAAAGGTGTTCATCACTTTGTGCCTACCTTGATTAAAGAAAGTATGGGCCAGATGATTTCTTACACACCTTGCTGTGTTCATTGGGCATTGCATGATGCATTTACTCTGTTATTTTTCCTAAGGATCGCTCCTTACGACTTGGAGTAGTGTTCATTCAAACCCTTTTTGAGTTTTCAAAAAGTGTCTTGAACTAGGTTGCGTTTGGCGCGGCTTATCGTGATTTATTTGCTCCGGTGAGGTTGGTCAAAATTGTCATTGTCATACCAAAATCTTATGCCTCACTCTGATTTCTTTTTTGTAACATTTGTCATACCAAACATACATTCTATGGTAATGACGTTTTTGTCCAACCTTACCGGAACAAATAAGCTACGATAAGCAGCGCCAAACGCAACCTTACTTTTATATCTTCATCACACAAGAAAACTCAAGTCATTGTTCAACCAGGTTGGCCTAAACTTGAAACTAGAAATTTAATTTTAGCTTGGAGTCATAACTCGTGCTCCGCTCAAAGAGACTGTTGCTTTCATTTCTGGTGTTTCACAATCACATCTAGATTCTCATGCTCTAATCTCGACGCAGATGAAGGACGGCGTTGTTCTCTGTCCACCGTTCTTCTGAACACAAAGGTGTTGTCTTCTTAGTTCCTAATGAATATCGCCTGTATATGTTTTTTTTATAGAAAACGGTGAAATCACAATTTCATCTTCATCTTACAGCCAGAGACCCCAGAAGGATTATCGCTGGTTCACGTCCACCAGACATGGATGGAGGGTTATGCAGCTGCAGAAGGTCAGACCACCAGCTGCTTCTGAACTCCCCCAGATTCTGGCTCTCATATATATATATATATTGTAATAATAATGAAGTTCTTCTTGTCTGAACATAGAGGCATTCAGAACTGCTTCTGATTCGGAGTCTTTTATTTCATGAACTTCATCGTAAATGATACAATAAATCATGGGAGCTTGGATCAGCTCCAAGATGATTTTTTTTTGCAAAAGCTGTGTTCAAAATTTGTGTTTAATCGATCGTCATATACCGCGACATCTAGCTTGATCGGTTTTGTTGTCAATGTCAAAGGCGAACTTTTAGTCAAGCTTTGGGCGCATAGTAAACGAAGTTGTATTAGGAAACAATTCTTTCTATATTATTTAGGTGGCATGAGTTAGATGATTTGTAACAAGTGTACCGCATTGCTTGTGTTCTTGATTAGTCCTGCATTGTCTATCGTGCATCACCCTTCTGTGTTTATAAGTTCCGTCCCACTCCTAAGTTACGAGATGGAAGTGCGGGTTTCTTAGATGATATCAGAGCATTAGTTTGATGCGTTATGGGGGCATGCCGGTTGACTTGATTCTAGCGAGTTCACGTTGTGTAGGACCGCCCCATGTGCGGATTATCCCATGTGGCCGGTGTTGCATCACCCGCAATGAAAGTGCAAATTTTTTAGATGGTCATGGATCATCGGAGATAATCCACACATGGGACAGTTTCACACTAGCTGACACACAGTCAGGCCAATCAATACATCTGTTAATATTATGGGCCTGTTTGGAAAGGCTTTTCAGAAAGGAGGAGCGGTGGCAAAAGGATGGTAGGAAAAGGAGCTTTTGGAAAATGTCTATTAGAAAAGGAGAACTGTTTGGGTGAACATCTTTTGCAGAGCTTTTCAAAAAGCAGAAACACTTTATAAATCGTTTGACAAATCTCCGTTGCGGTAACTTTTTTTATTAAAAATGTGCGTCCGGGGGAAAAAACGCAATTATTTCGCCGGGGTAGGTTTTTTCGCCCGGGAGCGAATTTTTCGCCGGGTGGTGGTTTTTCTCGTCCTGGCGTGAATTTTTCACCCGGGCGTGAATTTTTCGCCCGGGCGTGAATTTTTTGCCCGGGCGCGATACTTTCGCCCGGGGACGATATTTTCGCCTGGGCGCCGATTTTTCGGCCAAACCCTATATTTTCGGACGGGTCCCAATTTTTCGGTCGGGTGCCAATTTTTCGGACGAACGCAAATTTTTTGAACGGGCGCGAATTTTCCGGATGAGCACGAATTTTTTCGGATGACGGCAAATTTTTCGGACGGGCGCGATTTTTTCGGACGGACACTAATTTTTCGATTAGTCGGGAAAATTTCGCCCGGACGCGAATTTTTTGCACAAAAGAGAATTTTTCGCACGGACGTGATATTTCCGCTCGAAAGCGAAAAAAATACACGACCGGGCAAAAAAGTCACGAACGGGCAAAAAATCACGTCGAGGCGAAAAATTCGCTACCGGGCGAAAGAAATAGTGCCCGGGGGAAAAACTGCTCCCGATAAAAAAAATCGTGCCCGGGAGAAAAAAGACGCGGTCGGGCGAAAAAATCGTGTCCGGGCGAAAAAATCGCGCCCGGGCGAAAAAATCGCGCCCGGGCGAAAAAATCGCGCCCGGGCGAAAAAATCGCGCCCGGGCGAAAAAATCGCGCCCGGGCGAAAAAATCGCGACCGGGCGAAAAAATCGCGACCGGGCGAAAAAATCACGACCGGGCGAAAAAACGCCCGCGGGAGAAAAAAACGTCCGCGGGAGAAAAATCACGCGATGTCGAAAAAATCGCGCCGGTGTAAAAAAATCGCGTCCGGGCAAAAAAATCGCGTCGGTGCAAAAAAATCAAGTCCGGGAAAAAAGCGCGTCCGGGCAAAAAAATCACGTCCGGGCAAAAAAATCGGCTCGGGTGAAAAAAATCGTGCAACGAAAAAAACTGGCACCCGGATGAAAAAAACGCACCCGAGCGAAAAAATCACGCCGGACGAAAAACCGGCTCGGGCGAAAAATACACGCTCGGGGGAAAAAAATCATGCACGGGCAAAAAACCGCACTCGGGCGAAAAAAAACTCACCCGGGTAAAAAACCGCGCGCTCGAGCAAAAAATTCCAGTCCGGGCGAAAAATGCTAGCTCGGGCGAAAAATCCGCGCCCGGGCGAAAAATCCGTCCACGGGCGAAAAATTCGCGCCAGGGCGAAAAATTCGCGTCGGGCAAAAAAAACACCCGGGCAAAAAAATTACGCTCGGGAAAAAAATCGCGCCAAGACAAAAAAAATCAAGTTGTAGATTTTTTTAAGAGATAAATGTTTTTGGATGAGAAAGTGCTTTTCGAAAAGGTTGAAAAGTATGTGACATGTGACTTTTCCAAAAGATGAGCAAATGAAGTTTTTTGCGGTAGCTTTTCCCACCGATAGACAATCCAAACGGCCTATTAAGTGTGGTAGCGTTTTCCAGAAAACGAAAAGGAGCTAAAAAGCCCTCCCAAACAGACCCTATAATAGTAAAATCATTTTTATGAACATTGGTTTGCTAAAGAAAATGCGTGGACTTCAATGATAATAGTTCAGCCTCAGCCAATTGTGTCCTTAATATTCTTGATGTCGAGCTCAATCTCCAGTTCTCCACATTGCTAGTTTCAAAACTCTAGCTCGTGAGGATTTTATTCTAAATTCATGCCTTTTATGATTTAATGACAACAAATTAGTTGGAGTGGATAAAACACAGATTTTATTTGGGAGAGCGGTTGCGGTTGTAAAATAAGCTGTTGTAAATGCAGGTTTGTAAACGAAGCTATTGAAAACTGATTTCTGAAAATGAAGATCTGTTTGGAGAGTCTGTGTTTGCAAAGCTGTTTAGAACAGAGAATCGTTTGGCAAAACAACGGCGATGATTTATAAATATTTTTTTATTATAAAATATTTTCTATTATATAATTTTTAATTATTTTTTTTCTAATATATATATATATATATATATATTAAATTGTTGAAAATAATTATATATATAAATTGTTGAAAATAATTATACATATAAATTGTTGAAAATATTTTTTCTAATATACTGTTTATACTATAGTATATATTAATGTTATTGTTTATATATACCAGCGCCTTTGACGTCCTTGGCCGTTCTTCCGCGCGGATCCGCCGCCGGCGGTCCGTTCGGAGCCCACCGGCGGGGTCGTCGGACCCCGGCGAATCTACAGGTGGTAGTCCTGTGGGGCTCCGACAAGGCCACCGTCGGTAGTGACCTTGCCAGAGTTCCGTTGGGGTTCGGCGATTCCGCCGGTTGGCTTTGAGCAGGCCACCAACGGCAGAGCCACCGGAGGCAATCCTAAAATAGCGATTAGGGCACGGGAGGGCGGCACAGTAATCTCGTGGCGATGGGAGAGAGATGGAGGGGAGTTCACGATTTTTGGATTTCTCCTCACAAACGTGATAAACTGGAGCTATTCGACGGGGTTTCGGGACGGGGCTTTTTTGCAGCTGGATAGAAATGCCGCTATTCGAAATTGTGGTGGGTAACCAAATGAAAAAAATTAACACATTTGCGTTTGTCAAAACATGTCGCCCCTAAACGTTGCACCAAATGAAGCCTAATTGTTGGACATTATGCAGTGTTAAGTCTCAAATTCAGCTATAAATTATGATCTCATTTTCATCAATCAATATAGATTATTATTAAATTGTGCGAGTCAATAAATAATGCAATTTAAATCACTTGAACTCAATTTATATTGATCCTATTTTTGCAAACATAAACTTTTTTATTTTACAAAACAATGTAAATTGTGTGTGAAAGTAAGGGCTGGTTTGGGGCAGCATTTTGGATCAGATGAGTTTACACAAACTTCATTCCCATATACACTGTGTTTGGCATGACTATTGTTTTGACCGTCACAAAGAAAAAAAATTAACTAGGGCATTAAAATGAATGGAGTGTCCGTCTTAAGTGAGGTCGGGCATTCACGAATGATTGTTTGTAACCACAGTGTTCATGACCGCTATCTCCGTGTCAAACAAGCCCTAAATGTTTAATTGAGCATAAGGTGAAAGCATAGAGTCCATAACAATCTACATATTATGAGTCTACATTAAAAAAACATAAAAATAGATTAAGGCTCTGTTTAGTTGGGTTGTTGCTGATGAAAAATTATTGATAGAAAAAGTGCTGATTCTGGAAAATGAAATTTTGTCAAAAAACTGTTTGGGTGAAATGAAGTTTACAAAACAGAGTTTTTAAAAAGTTATTTGGAAACAAAACAGAATTTTGAGTGAATTTTTTTCCACATTTTTTAATTTCCAACAATTAAATATTTGGAATAAACAATTTTTTCATAAAATAAGACCCAACATCCAAAAAAATCTTCAATTCAGATATTTTTTAGAACCAACACCTGTCTTTTTGTCCTATGTTCTAGCTTCATACAACTGATATGTTATGCTATTACGCAGTGTGATCATTAATAAAGAAAGATTCTCCAAAAACAAGACTACAAAAAAAAAGATTCTCCAACCCCTTTTGTGCTGCAGAAAAGGCATCTTAGCTATAAAAAAACCATAGGAAGCACATGACTGAGGAATCCTTATGCTTTCATCCTCTTCCCACTATCAATATCTATAATTGTGATTATTCAATTCAACTATTCAAGTCCCTTTCATTAATAAACCATAGACCTCCATATAATTGCATTAAATTCCATCTATAATTTGCCCTAGAGATTGTTCTTCATCTAGATTTGAGTACTTAGCTATCAAATGGTTGGGAGTTCAGTGAGACTTGATGCGGTGAATCTACGAACACCGATTGAGGGCAGCGGTTTGCGGTTAGAGTTCATGCCGGTGTGTCGAGGTCATCATCTCCACCCTTATAGGTGCCTAAATTATAATGTTTATTAAAACCATTTTGAGTTTTTTTCGGCACGACATGTATTAATGAATAGCTGATTTTCTCTTGGTCGTCATAAAAAAAAACTATTCAAAGTTACAGTGAAACATCGGGTTGAGTTCGACTTAAGTTGAGCTCCAACTTACTCATTGTTACACCACAGAGTATTTGCAAATTTAAAGAAACTATCATTGAACTTGAATCTCATTTTCTCAAGTTCTAGTGGCTTCCTCAGAAGTTGTTTGGAACAAAAAAAATATCATTTTTAATGGTAAGTATTGGAGTATGTGATCTTTGTAGTCTAAGGTTTCGTTTGGCATGAGAGTGGCGGTCACGAAAACGGTAGTTACAAACTGTTGTTCATGAACACTTGACCTCGCCTAAGGAACTTCATCCACTTTTATTTTCAAAACTAGCTTTCTTTTTTTATGACAGTCATAATCGTTGAAGCATACATTCTATGTCATGGGATCCTCTTCAATTGGAGTGAAAAGGATAGTATTCATTTCACGGCTCATATCTGTTTCTTTCTGATCCCACGAGTTCACTAATCTCATCCTTTTATATTTTTTTTTAATCAACAAAATTCTCCACAATTAGATCAAGTAAAAATGCATCCAAATCATTAAATGGATACTGGCCATTTCTCCCAAATGGATAGAATCCAGATCCCATTCTATGGCGGTGGCATTTATGTCAAATCTTCTCAAAGCAAAAAAAAAAAATCACGTCAAACGAAGTCAAAAACCGATTTCATTCATATATAGCAAGTTCCAATTTTTTTGGATTTGGAGCCGACTCATTTATCTGAAACCTAGAGACATGCATGAACCGAATCTTTCGCTTCGCTTCGGGTCAATTCTCAGTTACACCCGACGGCTTATTTCACGTTGTTAATTATTCCATTACATAGAGTATTAAGCTAGTTTCGAGTAAATAAGGGTTCACTTGGCACAACATTTTTTTGCTTCTGTGAATTTGGACAAAAAACGACACCGTCATAAAGTGTATTTGGCATAACAATGGTTGACAGGGGCGGAGGTACAGGGGGGCTAGGGGGGCTCAGCCCCCCCCCCCCCCCCCCCCCCCCCCCCGGCAGGGGCGGACGTAATAAGGGTCCAGGGGGGTCAATTGACCCCCCTGAATTTTAAAAAAAAAATTTATAAGAGGTCGGTCTGATCGCGATTCGTATAGGGTTTAATTTTAAGAGTTTTCGCCGTCTCCTTCTCTCAAACAGAGTCGCGCTCGCGCCCTGGCCTAGCCGTCCCCGTCCCGCGTCCCGCGTCCATCCGTCGTCCCCCAGTGCCAAGCGCCCTAAGTCCCTAACACCGACCGCCGCCGACTCTGCGACCTGCGTCCTTCCTCCCTGGCTGCTCGTAGAGGCCCGTCGGCCGTCGTCCAGTGCAGCAGTGCTTTCGTCCGCCCCTTTTCTTCTTCCGGCTAGACCAGTGACCAGGTATCTCTTCTCTGAAATCAAAACCCCTCTTCTTCCGGCAATGAAAATCATCAAAACTCGTTTGCGCACGACTATGGGTGATGATTGGTTGGTTAATCTTATGATTATCTATATTGGAAAGGGCATTGCAAAATCTCTTGAAATAGATGATATTGTAAAAATATTTGTGGGTTTTTCATCCTGTCGTCTTCCTATTCCAAAATAAATAAAAATTTTCTTGTATCTGTGATTATGCATGATCATAATTCATAATGATCTCATTCATCTGCAATGATATGGAGCAAGCAAAAAATTTGTATTAAAGTCCTTAAATAAATATCGCTGCCAAAAAAAATTTTGGGGGGCGCTGCTCCAAAACCCCCAATCAGGAGGCGCTGCCCCCCAAACCACCCCAGAATCCGCCACCACTTAGCCCCCCTAGTTACAATTCCTAGATCCGCCCCTGAATGGTTGTGATCGCTTTCAAGAAAAAAATTTAATTTTAACATAAAATGGATGAAGTTCTTTAAGTGAGGTCAAACGCCCATGAAAAACAGTTTATAATCATCATGCTCACGACCACTACCCTCGTGACAAACAAATCCTAATGATAAAAAACTTGATCACGAAAGTCTATGAATAATGAATATTAATGTGGATGTCCTAGAATTTTGAATCAAATGATAAACATCAAATAATAAAAACCATGTATTTACTGCTATTATATATATTCAATGTCAAATACTATATAAATTATTAATCAAAATGCCATTTATTTACAATTTGGTTCATAAGTCGGTTTTTCGCGGAATTTTTTCATCCGGAATCCAGACTCCAGGCTGATCTCATAGGACATAATGCAGCAAGGTAGCGAGAACTTCACGCGAGGCGATTTGATCGTCATCCTTCCATCGTCCACGCGGCAAGGTAGTTTTTCAGGTACCGGGTCTCTAGAACCGTGATCCTGCCCAAAGGATCAATTCTGGGCCGGCGGGCAGCCGGGCAGTAATGTTTAAATTAATGATATTAATTATATTTAATATAGCGATCCCGGTCGTGCAATTTTGCTTAATGCGCCAACCAAGCACGAATCACGACGCAGTCGTTTGACTTTATTTTATTTTTTAATTTTAAAAATATACAGTGTGGTGGACGTCTTCGAGTACACTCGAGATAACTGCCAAGCAGGAATATTCCCCCCACACAATCTGGTGCCACGTGTCGTCCCTGCAGGCTTCAGGTCCAGGAACGTCACCTTCCGCGTGGAGTATAAATACAAGTGACCTTAAAAAAACCAAGTAAAAATATATTTTATAAGTTTAATTATTTAGGTTACACGTCAGTTTTACTAAGTGTATTGGGCTACTTCAACCTAATATTTACTATCCGCACTCCAAAACCACAAATTTTACACACAAAAAACTAGCATTTCATTATCATTTCTTTTCTCACAAGTCACAACCCACAACCAAAACCCTCCTTCTTTCCTGCCCACCATAAGCCAATCTCTAGATTCCATCCTAATTTACGTTATGCCTTTCTACGGAAATCAGCTCAGGCGTCGTTGCCCTAGCTAGTCATCAAACAGTACATTTCCCTAACCGTCGGAGGAACCCCAATCCGCCGAAAGCCACCGCAGTCAAATTCCTAGAAAACCACAACACTAGTTATCGGTTTCTGAACGCATCGCATCCCTAGCCGCCTGTTCCCAAGCACCACGCAGTCATAGCGCAGGATCCCAAGCACGCCATAGCCACCTTCACATCCTTGATCAGTTGATCCTTATACTCATGTTCAAGTCCCGAACGAGTAAGGCTCCGTTTGGGGGGACTTATTTTCACCGGTCAAGCGGTTACGACCGCATGAATCAAATCTTAATTATGGTTAGATTCATGCAGTCGTAACCGCTTGACCGGTGAAAATAAGTCCCCCCCCCCCCCCCCCCCTCAAACGGAGCCTAAATCTACCTCGGACGAAATCCTACCTAAGTTGATAATTTCTTTGAGGTGTTCATTCATTTTTGTGTGTTCTCATTCATCTCTATTGCCTATTGGTATATAGTTTGCCTATTTTAATTTTATGTTTTTTGGCCCAACTAATATTATTGGCATGATGATGAGCGCATAAAATAGAAATGGAAGGAGAAAGCAATTATATATAGAGAGAGAGAGAGAGAGGGAGGGAGAGAGAGAGAGCAAAACTATTTGAGGATCACATGCACATCTACTAATATACAATATAGTTATTAGCTTTGCTTGGCAACAAAGAATAATCCTAAAAAGGACCATTTAATGAAGGACCACATGCACATCTACTTATGTACAACCATGTATTCGTTGAGTGGGCCCCTTCCGCAGGTTCAGGGTATTATAGGACATTCAGGCCCAAAAATATCAGATTGGCGAGTATGGTAGGCTGACCTGCACTCGCCCAGTGCCCAAAGGAGCACTCACCCAGTGCCCAAAGGAGCACTCGCCCAGACCAGGAAGAAAGCGATCAGGCCCCTAGGCGAGTGTGATCTTCATCACGCACTCGCCCCAATCTCGCGCCTCAGCGCGCGTGCAAGAAGACATTTCGCCGAGCCAGGCGAGTGGTTGCCCAATCTAGCACTCGTCCTTCAAAAAGAGCCTAGGAGGCGAGTGCATGGCTCTCCCAACATTCGCTCCCTTAGGCGAGTGGTGCCTTCATGGACCATTCATCCAGTAGGGTCCAAAGGCAAAATTACCTGGATGCCCCCAAAGGTTTGCATTTAGCTCCTCAGAATAACAGAGTTTGGATGTTGGCAGACCACTTTGGGCTGCATATAGCTATTTAGAACAGCGGAGCCACGCTATTTGCAGGCCAGAGTTCAAAATCTATAAATAGATCCAAGAGGGTACCTCAGAAGGCAAGCTTCATGTTTCCCCATTCTCCGATCTTTTTGCGCTCTCTAAGGTGCCCTTAGCTCAGCACTGGCTAAAGAAGGGAAGCGCTCTAAGATCTTCCGGGGGAGTGGTGGGACCTCCGTGTTGGAGCCTTGGGTCAGTTTTGAGCTCTATGTCTTCCGTCAGTCAAGCTTGCTAGGAGAAGTAAGTGTGTGGTCACCCCTTCCCCAAGGGTCCGAACTCCACAGAAGCTGGTTCTCCGTTTCAACATTTTGGTGCGGTGAGCGTGGAGTGTGACTAGCACAGAAAATCCAAGTGTGTTCAATGACTGGAGAAGAAGGACAAAGATTTGACCAGGCTTACTCGCCACCTCCCCCTCCACTCGCCACCCTCGGAATGTTTGAGGACTTCTGGCAGGAGATGCGAAACCTCGTCATGTTAGCGCTCGGCTCTCGCGGCGAGTGATAAACACCCGCCGTCCCAGTTGTTGTCGCTCCAGCTCTAAGCGAGAACGCCCCCATCAGGCAACCAGGGAAGGAAATAGTGAAGGAGGGCAGTGAGCGAGATCTCCCAAGGCGAGCCTTGTTCCCCAGCTCGGCGAGTGCGAGAAGTACTAGCGAGATAGATGCACAAGATCGTCATTCTTGCCTCGCAAGTGGAGGGAGCCCTTCAGCGAGCTGGTCGCATCCGACCCTGTCCCAGAGGGGTTCTGCGGGCCAGAGATGTCCTACTACACTGGAATGGGGGATCCGGTCTAGCACACACAATGGTTCAAGGTTGTGATCTCGATCAGGCAGATGTCGGATGCCTTCAAGTGTCGACTCTTTGCCATAACCCTCAAAGAGAAGGCGAGGGATTGGTTCCATCAGCTGCTCTCCACCTCCATCTACTGCTTTGAGGACCAGTGATGAGGGTTCTTGCTGATGTTCTCCACTTCGAAGAAGAGGAAAAAGGAGTCAGAGTCCTTATTTCTCATCAATCAGGGGGTGGATGAGATGCTGGGAAGCTATATGGACAGGTTCCAGGAGAAGATCCTTCAAATCCAGGAGATGCCCGGACACACCCTTATGGTGGCCTTTACCCTAGGGTTGCAGCAAGGGTTCTTCAGGATGGATTTGAAGCGGGTGCCTCTGTTATACTTTGAAGAGTTGATGGAGAGGACAGTAAGGGAAGTCGAGGGAGAAGCGTCGAATCCGGTGTTTGCCAGGAAGCTAGCTAGGTGGGCTGCGGAGGAGGAGAGAGAGCCAGGAGGTGGCAAGGGCCAGGAGGTCAAGAGGGCAGAGCCCAGGCAGCGCGAGCCGCAGCAACAGTAGCAGCCAAGGTGGGGTCGCCAAAAACCGAATAACTGACTAGGCTGGAGGCATCCAGAGTGGTATGATCAGGGCCCGAGTAGAGGTTTCCACGAAGGGGATAACCGCCAAGAGGGGCAAGGCCAGTTCAACCCTCCAGGTTGGAGGCAAAGCTAGAGGCCCCCTCTTCCCGAGAAGCATCAAGCGATGGTCATAGCCCCGAAGAGGAGGAGAAGAAGTGTGTAGAGATGGAGGCCGAGAGGTAGAGCGGAGCTGACCTACTGTGACTTCCACCAGTAGGAAGGACATGCGATGGATACCTGCCTAGAGTTCCTGGAGGTGAGGGGAGCCAGGGGACAGGCCCCACAGCAGCATTGCCAGGGGACAGGCCCCACAGCAGCATTGCCAGGAGGTATAGATAGAAGAAGTCCTGCCAGGGGCAGAGGAGGATATGTGCGAGGACCGGGGCGATGTCAGAGGCCAAGGAAGGATCAGAGTGATCCATGGGGAGTGGGAGTTGAGGCCTCCCGCAAGGAGAGTCTCCACGCCATGTATCATTGGAGCGTCGCCTCCACATCCCTAACCCCACCCCCAGAGGAGAAGATCACCTTCTCCCGAAAGGACATGCCGGATCATGAGAATCCGTTCTGCGATGCGCTGGTAGTTCAGGAAGCCATCGCGAACTTCACCGTCTCCCGGATCCTCATGGACAACGGGAGCTCCGTCAGCGTCGTTTTCAAGAAGGCATTTGACGCGATGAAGGTGGAGACTAGGAGGGTGTTGACCTCGGACGGGCCTTTGTTCGGATTCTCCGGGGAGAGGAAGGAGGTAGAAGGAGGATTGGGGCTCCATGTTATCTTGGGGAGCAATACAGGAACTGCAGGTTCGTCATTGTGGACGTTCCTAGCAGTTACAATTCAATATTTGGGAGGCCCCTCATCAGCGTCTTCCGTTGTGTGCCCTCTTCTTTCCACCAATATCGTAAGTTCAATGTTGAGGGCATCTAGGTCCGGGTCCGGGGAGACCCCAAGATGGCAAGGGAGTGCTATGTGACTGCCATCAACTCCATCTCATGGCAAGGAGGAGCTGAGGAGATGGAGAGAAAGATGGAAGAGATGGATGTCCAGGAGGCTATGGGAGGAGTTGAGGAGATGGAGTTGGAGAAAGAAGAAATTTGTTCCCATGTGGAGGAGGCAGAGAAGGTCCTGGAGGAGCAGGCCGAGGTGATGGACATAGGGGAAGCCAGGGATAAGGAAGTTCTTATGTCGGGAGAGGTGGTCACGGGCGAGTTGGGAGAGCAGTCCCGACTAGAAGCAACGGAGGAGGTGATGGAGATGGAAGTTCTCACCCATGGAGGAAGGGTGGAGAAGGTGCAGATCAGCGGGGGGCTGAGCCCGGTGGACTAGGGGAGGATGCTGGAGTGCATCCATAAGAATGTGGACATCTTCGCATGGAGCGTGGCGGGCATGTCGGGGATCGGTGTGGATGTTGCTTGCCACCGCCTCAACCTTGATCCTAAGGCTCACCCCATCCGACAAAAGAAGAGGTCTACCGCTAACAAGCTGGGCAAGCCCATCCGTGAAGAGGTGGAGAAGCTCCTGAAGGCGGGATTTTTTGGATCCCTAGGTTGATTTGGGCTAGGTTCACTAAATTAGGTTGAGTCTGACCCACATTGTATATCCTGGGTCAAGTCTAGTAGTCCTAGAGTTTAGACTAGTCTTTGGGTTCAACCTTCATAGACCAGCCATCTGAAGACCTCAGTAGTTTCAAGACTTAGAAGATTCATAGTTCAAAATGATCAGTTCGAAGTTCTTCGAACTCAGCTCGACGATCGTCGATCTCAAATCGACGAACTCAGAGTTATTTATCTGAGTTGAGCTCGACGATATTTGAGCTCAGGACGACGATCGATTCTTTCAGACAGATTCTCGGCTCGACGAACTCAAAGCACAGAATTGGCAAGTGATTCTCAGTATGCAGTTCGCAGAGCTCAGGTCGACGAATAGGAATTCTCAGGTCAACGAACTTGGAACTCCAGTCGACGAATTCTGTCCTGAGGTCGACGATTCTATCCCGAGCCAGAATGAGAAGTTTTCCTTACTTCTGTCCCTTACTTTCTATATTATTTAGCAGTAATATTCCTGAGTAATTAATGATCATATTCCCTCGAATATAGCTGTTATTGACACATTAATTATGGTCTTCATCAGGTTAATTACTTGTTTATTTTATTAGGGATAGTTGGGGAAACTCATTTAAGTCAATATTCCAGCCGTTTCTTTCTCCAGGGCAATCAACAATTAATGCCAGAAATTCAAATTTCAAAGGAGAAATTATTGACTGCAGAATATAAAAGAGATTTTATCTTTTAAGTCGGATATACACTAAGCCAGACATCAGAAGAGAATATACAACACACAAGAATACAGAGAGACATATACTGAACATACAGAACTCTCTCCCAGTACAAAAAACATTCTGTCTTCTTCCTTGTCCATTCTGAATATTGAAGAAGAACATTCATCACTATCAAGATTCTTCTTCAACCTTCTTCTCCAGGAATATTCAAGGATAGTACATTCTGAATCAGTCAGAAAGTTCCAGGAATATTTTCAGACTGAAGACCTACACCATGAGCAATGCTCCTTCTTTCTGAACCAATTCTACATTTCAGAAGGAGTCTTGACAACTACAGAATCCACAAGTCTTCTCTGTTGTTTAGAGAAAAGATAAGACCTCAACACCCCTCCTCTCACCTCCTGTATAAAGGGTTTATTAACTCCCTTCAAAAGTTTATTCTTTGTTTTTGGGCACCTAATCAAAAGCCTAAAGGGTTGTGAGATCTCTCTGGAAATAGATCTTGTGGTGGCAGTCACCTAATCAAAAATATGATAGTGGATTCCTACCAGGATGGTAGAAGAGTGAATGTACCCAAGTTGGGGAACCACTATAAAATTCTTGTGTTGTCTGTGTGTGTTCATTTTCTTTCTGTTCTTGCTGTGTTGTGATAGATAGATTAGTTTAACATATTTTTATTTCCTTCTATATTATTATTGGTATCACCTATTTTTTACTCCTATATAAATATTAAAAAAACATCCAAAGTTTTAATTACTCTATTCACCCCACCCCACCCCCTCTAGAGTAAATCAGGTCTAACCCCCATCTTTCAGGATTTGTATCGGAGATCCAGTATCCGGGCTGGGTCTCCAAAGTGGTGATGGTCCAAAAGGGAGACGGCCGCTGGAGGATGTGTATTGACTTCTCTCTTTTAAATAAATCATGTCCTAAAGACACCCCTTGCCTCGGATCGATGCGCTGGTCGGTTTTTCTCTAATGAGCTTTCTAGATGCATTTTCAGGTTATCACCAGATAAGGATGCGCTCGCCCGACATGAAGTATGTCTCCTTCATCAAAGGGGAGGGGTGCTTCTATTATAAAATGATGTCCTTTGGAATGAAAAATGCAGAGGCAACATACCAGAGAATGATGGATCTGGTCTTTGGGAAGAAAAAGTGAAGGAACTTGGAGGTGTACGTGGATGACCTCATGATCAAGAGTCGGGATGTGGACTCTCACCTCCAAGATCTGGAAGAGACTTTCGGCACCCTTAAAAGGTATAAAATGAGGTTGAACCCCTTGAAGTGTGTCTTCGAGGCAAGTAGTGGAAAGTTCCTAGGTCATCTTCTTACTCCAACGGTGGTGGCGCCCAACCCTGACAAGGTGAGGGCAATCATGGAGTTGGGGTCACCTCGGAATGCCAAGGAAGTTCAGCGCCTGATAGGAAAGTTGGAAGGGTTTAGCAGGTTCCTCTCTCGGGATGAAGAGAAGTGCTTATCTTTCTTCAAAGCGCTAAGAGGAGGCCAGAAGTTTGAATTGTTCGAGGAGTGCGAGAAGGCCTTCCATCCAGGCCTTGAAGAAACACCTGACCCGGGCTCCGCTTCTTCAGGGACCAAAGGAGGGAAAAGATCTGTCCTTATACCTTGGGGTCGGGGTCGAGGCCCTGAACTCCATCCTGGTCCGTGAAGAGGTCAAGAAGCAGCTGCCGATATACTATGTGAGTAGGGTCCTAAGAAAGGCAGAGTTTCAATACCCTATTTTAGAGAAGTTGTCTTTCGCCTTGGTCATCTCGGCTCGGAGGCTCCGACCATTCTTCTAGGCCCATTCTATCTGGGTAGTGACCGATCATCTCCTTCACAACATCTTTGAGGAGGTGGAGCATTCTGGAAGGCTTGCAAAGTGGTCGGTAGAGCTGAGCGAGTTTGACATATCTTTTGTTCCTCACCTCTTGATCAAGGCCCGGGCAATGACTGACTTCCTAGCTGACTATGTGGTCGAGGTGTCGGAGACTGAGCTCACTCATCCGGTCCCTTAGAAGGCGAAGGTGGATGGCGCGTCGGGAAGACACTCCTTGGGGGTAGGGGTGATCCTTGAGAACCCTCAATGGATAAGGATAGAGCAGGCGGTGGTCATCCATTTTCCCATCACCAATAATCAAGCAGAGTACGAGATAGTAATAGCGAGGCTGCGGCTAGCTAGGGAATCGGGAGTGCACGATGTGGATGTGCTAACGGGCTCTATGGTGGTGTCCTCTCAAATCAACAGTAAGTTCGAAGCAAGGGAGCCTACCCTCCAGTTATACCTGGCAAAGGTGAAAGGGATCATCTGCATGTTCCAAACATTCTCCATCTGACATGTGTCGCGGGAAGAAAATGAGCAAGTGGATTAGCTAGCCAAGTTCAGACCTCGTATGGGTGGAACCTTGACCGACTTATTTCGCCCTTCCATTGAAGTGGGGGAGATGATGGAAGTGGATTGACACCCCTCCTGGATGGACCCCTTCACGACCTTCTTATCCACAGGTGAGTTCCTGAAAGGCCTGGACAAAAAACACTTCAAGTATAAGTCAGCATACTATCTGATGAGTGATAGGAAGTTGTACAGGAAGACCCTCACGGGGCTACTAGCGCATTACGTGGCTGAAGAGGAGATCCCGAGGATCTGGGAGGAAGTTCATTCCGGGGAGTGTGGGAGTCACTCAGGGAGCCAGACCCTGGAGGGAAGGATAGTAAGGCAAGGGTATTATCGGCCAACCCTAATCCAAAACGTCACCGAGTTTGTGAAGAAGTGTCACAAGTGTCAGTTGTTCGCCCCTCTCCAACTGCTACCAGCCCAAAGGCTCAGAAGCATCATTGCCCCCTAGCCCTTCGCCATTTGGGGAATGGATGTTATGCGACCCTTCCCCCAGGTCAGTGGGCAGAGGAGGTTCTTGTTAGTCATGATCGACTATTTTTCTAAGTGGTTGGAGGTCAAGGCGCTGGCCAAGGTGACCTCCTAAGTAATCTGGAACTTTGTATGGGGGGAGATCATTTGTCGACACGGGTTGCCCCAGGCTATTGTCACGGACAATGGGCCACAGTTTTCCAGCACGGAGTTCATAAGTTTTTGTGGTCAGCTTGGGATCGATCTCCGGTTCGCGTCATTCCATCACCCAGGAGTAATGGGCAGGTAGAGGCAGCAAACAAGATAATTGTAAACGTGTTAAAAAAAAGGTGGAAAATCTGAAAGGGAGTTGGGTGGAGCAACTCTCTTCAGTCCTTTGGGCCCTGAGAACCACTCCTAACACAGCCACGGGAGATACCCCCTTCAAGCTCCCTCATGGCTGCGAAGCTGTGCTCCCAATGGAATTCGAGGTCCGGACGCCACAGATAATGAAGGCAGAGGAAGGCAGAGAAGATTGGAGGGCTGAGAACGAAGACGAGTTACGGCTCGCCTTAGATATGGTGGAGGAGCTGCGTGACTTGTCAGCCATCCGACAAGAAGAGGTCAAGCGACGGATGACCAAGTACTTCGACAAGCACGTCCGGATCAAGCAGTTCGCAAATGGAGACTTGGTCTTAAAGAAGGTCGATGCGGTCGAGAGGACAGCAACTGTCGGCAAGTTGAATCCTTACTGGGAAGGTCCTTATGTTGTCAAAGAAACCTTAAAATCGGGAGGATATCACCTCCAAGATATGGAGAGGGAGCCCCTCAGTTACACCTGGAGTGGTGATAACTTAAAACGCTTCTATCCTTAAGAGTAATGAAATAGTTCTCTTTCGCATTCTTATTTCTTATCGATAGCTCATTTGCTCAACATGAGGAACATGGATGGTAGTTGGCCAAAGATATATGTCTGGTTGATGCTCAACACCCGTCGTCAGGCTCTCACTAGCTGATTGGGCCGGTGGTAGTGCCTGGTGGCTGGCCAAAAAGATATGTCTGGTTGATGCTCAACACTCGCCGTTAGGCTCTCACTAGCTGATTGGGCCGGTGGTAATGCCCGGTGGCTGGCCAAAAAGATATGTCCGGTTGATGCTCAACACTCGTCGTTAGGCTCTCACTAGCTGATTGGGCCGGTGATAGCGCTCGGTGATTGGTTGAAAAGAAAAACTTGGTTGATGATCACCTCCTGCTGTGAGGCTCTCACCCAGCTGACAGGGTTGTTGGGCCCTCAGTGGGCGTTGTGAAAAGTTTTGAAGCTAGGCCTGAAGTTGCTCCTGCTGTCAGGCTCTCACATAGCTGACAAGGTTGTTCGTCCCTCGGTGGGCATTGTGAAAATCTTTGAAGCTAGGCCCAGAGTTGTTCCCGATGTCAGGCTCTCACATAGTTGACAGGGCTGTTGGGCCCTCGGTTGGCGTTGTGAAAAGCTTTGAAGCTAGTCACAGAGTTGTTCCCACTGTCAGGAACTCACCTTGCTGACAGGGTTGTTGGGCCCTCTAAGGGCGTTGTGAAAAGCTTTGAAGTTAGGCCTAGGATTGCCCCCGCTGTCAGGCTCTCACCTAGCTGACAAGTCTGAAAGGTCCTCGTTGGAATATTAGAGTTATTGAAGAATCCTTAGTGATCTCGCCGTTAGGGATCTCATCGACAGGGATCTCGTCGACATGGATCTCGCTAGTCACTAGAAGGCACTCAAGGATAAGACTGAGGCAAAGTGTTATGGGCAGGACAGTCTTCAAGCAAATGCGAATGATAGGAAGAAGATCTCGCACGTCCCTCACTCTAGGAGCGCGTAAGCCAATATGGCGAGAATGGCACTAGATCTAAAATCTGAAACAAAAGGTTCAAGGTCAAGCGTTGTTGGTGCGCGCGAGCCAATACGGCGAGAATGGCGCAGGGCCCTATTCTAAGCAGCAAAGTTCGAGAAGTTGAACACTCTAAGCGCACGTGAGCCAATGGGGCGAGAAGGACGCGAGACCCAGTTCTATATATATCGAGATAGCAAAATGAAGTCTACGGGTTGACGTAGCAAAAAGTTGATCTATGGTCTCGCGAGATGTCTCTACCTTGGGCTACCTAAGTTGAAGCATGAGTAGAATGTGTTTCCGCATGACAGATCATTCAAAAGTAGAACAAAAAGAAAGACCATAGAAAAATTTTAAAATCTTATCATTTTCATTCATTAATCGACTGTTACATCTCGCAAAAGAAGGGCAAGAGCCAAAAAGAAAAATACAAGATATACAAGCAAGAGCTTCAAGGCGATGATGTCGATTGCTCACTCTCGCCGGAGGCATCATTAGCACTATCCTTGGGTTCAGGGATGGGGAGGAAGAGCTCCGAAACCAAGATCTCAGCGGTCACCTTCTCGCCCTTGCCCTTCAGGAATCCAGCCCTCTGCATCATCTAGAGCAAGTGCCTTGTTGCCTCGATGGCATTCTCCTGCATCATCAGCTCCAGCTCATGCTGCGAGTATATCAAGGCTTTCTTATCGGTTGGGGAGGGTGAATCAGTGAGCCGATCCACTGCTGGTTCTGGGCCTTTAGCCTTCGGTTCTCCTCCTCGAGTTGGGCTATGTGCACGTCCTTCTTGTCAACAGTCACGGCATCCCTCAAGACAATCAACGTTAGAGCAAGAAAGGCGTTCAATGAATGAACAGGATGCGAGAAAGCTTACCACTCCGCCCGCTCGCCCAGCGAGATCATTCTCGGTAACGACGAGCTTCTCCTTCAGGGTTGCCACCTCTTTGGAAGGTGCGGACCGCGAGGCGCTGACATCCGTCATCTGTCATGACAGGCGGATGCCCCGGCGAGCCGTCATGTGAGCGAGCTCGATAGCACGGAGTTGGGCTTGCGAGCTCTTGTATGTGAGAGACTGCATGAGAGCGGCGTCGTAGTAGGTGGCATTGTCCCACCCATACAACCCAAAGGTGAGTGTGTATGCCTGGCCGGAGACAGTCTCGCCCTCCTTCCAGGAGGGGAGGATGGTGGAGACATGGTTCATGTTGATCTTGTGGTCCCAAACCAACAGGGGCTCGTCGGAGTCGTCAAACTACTTCTCGCCCAGGACAAAGTTTTTATGACCTCTAGGCTCCAGTTTCTCTGTCGTCGTCGATGTCCCACCGATCTCGCCGATCTTCTTCCCGGCATTCTCGCCAGCAACCGAGACACTCACGGGAGAATCTGAGATGACCTCCTTGCCTTTGGCGGGATCTGCGGTTGTGGGCTTCTTAGGAGGCGATGGAGGAGGAAGTGTCTCGAGCTTCTGCTTTTGGCTGCCTGATTTCGGCAATGACTTTGGCTCGCTTCTGCATACCACAGCAGCGGCCTTCGCGTGTGCCTTCCTGTAGACGAGTTTTGTGCTGCTCAGGAAAGGCGAGTTGAGGGGAATATCTCGCGCCCATGCATATGTGTCATTGGTTAGAAAAGTTCCATTTTTTCTAAGGATAGAAGATTGCGAGAACTACCTTCCCCGATGAGTACAGGCAGGTGTGTGTCGACGTTTCTCCTCAGATAGGGAACGTCGAAGTCCTTTCCGAATAGGAATTGATGGAGCTTGGAATCATGGCCGCCGTGAGATGGTGGGCGGTAGGTTGACTCTTCCTATTGGACTGGCGAGAGGGAGAGGTTGCCGAAATCCCCGAAGACAAAAATGAACTTCTGAATCCAATGATGGTTTTTGTTGGTGAGACCTTTGGCCTTGAGGTTGTTGCCGGAGAAGAATGCGATCTCGTCCCTCTTGGCACGGAAGTTGAATAGTTTGCGGAAGACAGGAAGATTAAACTCCATCAGCTCCTTCCGTAAGTAGCAGGCGAATGCCACTAGCAAATCGATGGAGTTGGGGTTGAGCTGTACGGGAACGACGCCAAAATAGTGCAAGGCCTGGCAGACTTCTTGTAACACCCCAAAAAGGAGTTGGAGAGAGAGCAGATTTAAAGTCGAGTGGAGCTCGACGAAAATCATCGAGCGCAGGTCGACGAAAATCGTCGAGGGGAGCTCGACGAAAATCGTCGAGCGCGGGTCGACGAAAATCGTCGAGCGCGGGTCGACGAAAATTTTTGAGGGGAGCTCGACGAAAATCGTCGAGTGCAGGTCGACAAAGATCATCGAGGGGAGCTCGATGAAGATCGTCGAGCGCAGCTCGACGAAGAGTCTTAGGCCTAAGTTTTTGATCTCATTGGAGCGCATAATAAGAGTCTTAGGTCTGCACGCCATTAAGACTAAAATGCTCAAACTTGTCGTTATGTATGGGACCTCTGAATGGTGGTGGGACTCTGGTTTCCGGTACACCGATAATGTGCCCTGAGTGCACGGAGCGTCGGACCGTGTGGTCGACGTTTGTGATATATTGATTATGTGTGAGTGTACATCTTGTGATATACCTGCTTGTGAAAATGCTATGCCTGCAGGGAAGGAATACCACTGCCTCGGGAAAAGGTTGAGTCGTTATAAATAGGTCAGTTGAATGCTGATCGTTGCCTTGTTTACCACCGTTGTGGTGGATTGTCCCCATGCAGGTGTTGGGGAGCCGAGACGAAAAATAGTGGGTTGAAGCCCTTGTTGTTGCTGCTGCTATGCTGGCCCTCGAAGGCCTAATGAAGAAAAGTTTACTGCTTTCATGTGTGGCTGACCTGCGTGTCGATGTCTGTAATCCACACTTGTGAACATTAACTGTAAGGCCTTAAGGCCATAACTTTTGTATAAAGAGACATTCATGATCTGTTATACATAAATGGTGATTTATATGTGGTGGACATTCAAATGAGTTGATTTCAAATAACCTTAAAGCTTTCGTTATCATGCTCTGAGTTAGGATGCAAATAGTTTTTGGTATTAACCTATAGTCTTTCCGCCTGTTTGTGGACTATAGTGTGGGGCCCCGGCCGGACCCTCTATTATATTTCATTTAACGGATGGAGACGTTACACTTCTGACCAGATGGGGAGGTGCAATCCTACCTCAAAGTGTTCGGCAGGAATGACGAGTTCATAGGTCGAGAAGTGGTTGATTGATTCGTCCTTCCCCAGGTGTCGCGTAGTGAAGCCCGACAGGACATAAAGACTAGCGAGCGAGTGGTATTCTTCTTCAGATAGGTTGCAGTTCATGAAGGGGTAGTCGACGAATGCGGCTGCGCACTATGTTCAACCATCAGTGTCTCCTATCATCTCGTGAGAGTTGGGAAGAAAGCGTAGAAGCGCAAGTGCAAGGGAAGGAAAAGCAAGTAAGAAAAAGGGTTGAAAACTATTGAAAGCGGTGGTCAATGTAGTACGTGAGGGATCTATTTATAGGAAATTTTGGGCGGAAAAGGGTTCGGGCAGGGAAATGTGCGGATAGCCAATTCCCCGGATCCCTCCTACAACAATATTGAGATCTCGCACTCTCTCTCTCGCCGCCAAGACAAAGTTGAAAGTTACAAATCCATAAAAATAAGTTCAAAAACAAAACATGCACAAAAACAAAAAGAACATATAGCGAGAACGTTTAAGCAAGATAAAAAATAAAATGAAAATAGTAATGCAGTTTCATTGTCCGTTAGCATTCAGCACAAGGGTCGGGAATTTTACAGACAGATTGAAGAAAGAGGGCAAGAAGGCGAGAGTCGGTAGGCCCGCCTTGGGCCGTCACCATCGTCCCCGACCTCCCCTTCTCGCCCTAGGCATCATGGGAGAATACTACAGTGTATTGATGGTCTGCAACTCCTGCTTGGCAAGGTACAGTTGATCTTCTGCTCACGCGACGTGGATTTCGGGAAATTCCCTCCCGCCACCAGCATCTCCCCCCAGCTCGGTAATCAGTTGCATGTAGTTGTTCTCCAGGCAGAGCACCCGCTCCTCGATAGATTTGTGGTTCTCGCGAACCTAGTTGTAGAGCTCGCGCAGCATCAGGGCATGCTTCCACAGAATCTCCGCCGTCAGCCGCTTCAGCACCTCGGCATCCTTCGGCTCGCCTAAGAAGACGACGATTGATTAAGGCGAAGGGGGAGGCAAGATCTCCTCCTCGTCAATGTCGACATCTGAAAGTGAAGGGATAGATACTACTCTAGAGGGGGGGTGAATAGAGTTATCAAATTTTGCACAGACAAAACTTAATAGTCTACCCAACTCCCTTGGAGTGAAGTGCGGAATGAAAAGATTATAGATATTGATTTAACCTTAAAGCCTAACACAAGTGTTGTGTACAAACACAAGCTAACTGTAATTACAGTTAAGCTTGGAAAAACCTAATCAGCAACTAGCAGCCTAGTTATATCTAATCACAGCCACAATGCAGGAATTAAACAGTTGAATCCAGACGACACAAGGAGATTTATAGTGGTTCCCCAAACAACTTGGGTACGTCCACTCTTCTACCCACACGGTAGGAATCCACTCAGGTTTTTGATTAGGTGCCCTGCCACCAACAGAATCTGATTCAGGTAGATTCAGAAACCCTTTAGACTTTTGATCAGGTGTCTAAAAACCAAACACAGGTTTTTGATCAGGTGCCCTGCCACCAAGGGATACTTTTGAAGGGAGTAATAACCCTGTACAGGAGGGGGAAGAAGGTTAAGATGTCTTCTCTATTTTACAATAGATTAGAGAAGCACAAAAAGCTTGCACTGAGCTAGAATGCTCTAAAGAATCAAGGCTCCCCCTGGCTCAAAGATGTCCAGGTGAAGTCTTGCTTCAGTGCAGAAAACTCTTCAGAAAATTCTGAAGGAAAAGCTACAGGAAGAAAATAAATAACAAAAAGAAATTTCTTCAAGCAGCTATTCTTCTTCTTCTTCTTCTTCAAAGAAACTCTGAGTTGAACTTCCTGAAAGCAGGAGAACTCAGGTGAAGAAGAGATGAAGATCTTAACACTTCTCAGTTAGATGGAGTTTGCTGAGAGCAGGAAGCTTGAGCTTGAAGAAGGCTTGAGTGCTTTTGAATATGTGTGTAACACTAGCTTCAATCCTTCTGCAAAGGGTTCTTTTTATAATCATCAAGCAACGGCTCTCTTCCATTTGAATTATTTGTCTTCTTGTGAGCCTTGAGACCTGGGCTGTAAATATCAAAGAAGACACAAATATCTCTGCAGCAAAACATTCTATAAAAAGGAACAAACCTCTTTCTAAGAAGCTGCAGGTTTAAATCAAATAACAGAGGACTAAATAAAGTCACATCAGAAATAATCTCTTTATAGCAAAGAAGAAGACTTTTCAGTCCAACGGCTATAAAGGGGTTGACAGCAGATAAAGTAATTTAAATAGACAGCTAATAAGACAAACAACTTTATCTTAAAAGATTTGAACTCAGGCAAGAAGAATAGAGCAAATAATGCCTGGAAACTTTATCATACAGCTTGAAATAATGTGCCAGAAAATGTATTAAATAATTAAATATAATAAATAAATACAAAATACAAAGGCAGGCAGAAAGCGTCGAACGACCTTCGGAGATCGTCGACCGACGCACGGAGATCGTCGACCTATCGGGCAGATAGTCGAACGATCCAGATAGTCGACCTATCGAAGAAGATAGTCGAACTACCTCGGCAGATAGTCGACCTATCAGAACAGATAGTCGAACTACCAGATAGTCGATCTATCAGGACAGATAGTCGAACTATCAAGCGCACAGAGATAGTCGACCTATCAAGCAGATAGTCGACCTACCTCAGAAAACATATAGTCGATCTATCAACAGATAGTCGATCTATCAACGCAGAACAGATAGTCGACCTATCAACAGATAGTCGACCTATCAGCGCAGAACAGATAGTCGACCTATCAACAGATAGTCGAACTATCAGCGCAGAACAGATAGTCGACCTATCAACAGATAGTCGACCTATCAGCGCAGAACAGATAGTCGACCTATCAACAGATAGTCGACCTATCAGCGCAGAACAGATAGTCGACCTATCAACAGATAGTCGACCTATCAGCGCAGAACAGATAGTCGACCTATCAACAGATAGTCGACCTATCAGCGCAGACCAAAGCGTCGACCAACTGATAGACGATCGTCGATCAGTCGATAGACGATAGTCGAACGGCGTTCGACTATGGTCGAACGAAAAACCTACTTAACCAAATTCTCAATTTGGAAAAGCGAGGACTCTACAGCTAGACTTCTAACCATTGACCATAGATATTTCTTGGGTCAAGGAGCACAAAGGAGAGGACTGAACTCAAATCAAACTAGGGTACCAACAATCTCCCCCTATTTGAGTTAAGTCTCTCAGAAACTAAAAACAGCTAGCAATAGAATACTAAAAAATGATTTAAGCAAATAGATAACAATAAACTGGCAGATTATCAATCAGATAAATAAATATAACACAGCAGTTTAATTAAACTATTATGAATCTTTAGAGTCAGGTAAAGGAGCAGAAGAACTAGAAACAAAAGAAATTTTTCTAAGCGGGTCATCTGATTCCTTCTTTGACATCTTTAAATCCTGCACTCCAAGGATCTTTAGTTCTGTAGCTCTGGGGACAACAGCTTCAGGATGTTTTTCCATGTACTTTGCTGGATCAAAAATCTCAGGATTGACTTGGAATTTCTCAAATTCTTTCTTTCTGTACGCTGACATGGTAGTAAAACCAGTTATATCTTTACCTTCGGCTCTTGCTTTTCTTATTTGGGCTGCCCCTACAAGCTCTTGAAAGCGAGCCATCCTAAAATTAGGATCGAGCTCGGGATTTTCATATACGGGCTCTGGAGAAGCAGCATCAGCTTTTATATCTAGATAAAAACATTAAAGGACTTAGCAAAAGGGACTTGCTAGAAGGTTTTAAAACACTGTAAACTATTTACCTTTCGAAACACTTTTCTCAGATTGAACTGGAGAAGGAGGTGGGGAAAAGGTTGGTCTTTGGGCCACAACCTCCTTCACTGGTCTTTGAGAACCATAAGATGATTTGCTTTGTGAACTTTGATGACCTTGCCTTGGTTGGGGCTGAGCAGATGCAGATTTTCCATAGGCGGCAGAAGGATTAGCAGGTAGATTCCCAGAGGCTCCTGCACCTGGAGGTGGAGGAGGACCTTTGGGAGTCCATCTGGAGACTGGACTGTCATACCTCTTAGTTCTCTTCCTTTCTTTTTGCTGATTTTTTGAAAACCACATCCAATGCTTAAAATCCTTAGATTTGGGGTCAATGCCCTTCAAAATATAATACGGAGTGTCATTATCCTTATTTGGAGGTGGAGGAGCAGCTTTTCTCTTCTTTGCAGCAGATTTCTTTCTCTTTGATTTTTCAGAAATATCAGACTCATCATCATCATCAGAATGGGATGATGGAGGGTTCTCATAGGGATCATAGGCTTCTGAGACAGCCTTTTCTTTAAGCTTTGAAGCAGATTTCTCCCTTTCTTCTTCTATGGCATCCAAAGCCAGAAGGGAGTCTAAATCTAATCCTGGAGAGTCATCCCAGATGGATGACTTCTCAACTTGCAAATCTTTCTCTTTTTCTTTTAAAGATAAAACTCTTAAGTTCCATGCAGCTCTTGCTTGAGCTTCTTCCATACTCAGAACTGGAGAGTCAACTCTGACTTCCTCTTTTTCAGACTCATCTTCTTTATTATCCAAGAAGGATTCCAACTCAGGGTCAACTTGAATATCGGGAATACTTGGTACAGCCTCAGAAACAACTTCTATTATTTGGGCAGCTAAATCTTCTCTAATAATATCTGTAAAATTATGAATATAGATCTGCTAAATAAACAGATATCATTCCTTCAATGCATTCACAGACTATCAAATTAATAGACTCATCAACAAAACAAATGAAAGAGTTACCTTCATATTTAACCATCTCCCAGCAGTCATTCAGATAAGAAGTTACAATTCCTTCCAGGAATCTAACTATCATAGGAGTGGTTAGATCTTCTAAGCAGACCTTAACTGCAATCTCAGATAATAATATTCCATCTGCTATTTCTTTCTCAGTCAAAACTGGAGCTACAACTTGCTCAACTGGAGCAATCTCTTCCTCAGCTGGAGTTACCACTTCCTCAGCTGGAGCTGTCTCTTCCTGATCAGTCATAACAACATCTGGAACTTCTTCTGGCTCAACTTGAGCAGATTCTGGCTGGGCAGACAAGACTGAATCTTTCACAACTGGAGGAGAGGCAGGAAGGCCTGAGACATCTTCATTGAACATCTCCCCCTGCCTGATTTCAGTAGCTACTGAAACCAGGCACCTAGAGGTAGATGGCTCAGCAGATTTTGAGATGGATTGGATGGAGGCAGTCAAACGATCAATGGAGGCGGCAAGGGGAGCGATTGCCTCGTCAATCATGGTTTTGATTGATGGGGTAATCAGCTCCACAATGCGGGAGATAATCTCTGGAGAGATTTCAAAAGATGATGGATGAGAGGTGGATGGAGCAGCAGCAGATATGGTAGGGGTGCTGGGATGAGAAATAATGGGGACAGGGGATCGAGCTGGAGATACAGCAGGAGAATGAGCAGGAGAATGAGCAGGAGAATGAATGGGAGATACATGAGGAGTAAGAATTCTCTCTGATCCTAACAAATCGAAGCTAGGAGCAGATATCCTAGCCAGATATGTAGGTAGAGGAGAGGCTGGAGGGGAAGAAGAAACAACCGTAGTTATTTCAGGTGCAGCAGAAGAAGAGGGTCGTACCTCAGCTGAAGTTGATGGTACTTCACCTGAGGCAGACGGCAGAGCAGAGGAGGAGGAAGGGAGAGCTGAGCCAGCTTCACTAGGTTGAGGAGCGACTGATTCAGTCCTTGTGTCCTCAGATTGTGCTGGAGCAGATTTCACGAACGTCCTCTTCCACTTTGAGAATAGATGGGGATCCATCTTCTTGCTGGCATTGATGGTTGTTGCAGTAGAACTCAGCAGCTGGGGAAATCTTTCCTTCAGAAAAATACCTATAACCCTTCCGAGGGTAACTTCCTTCTTTCCATTCTTTTTCCTGATCAAATCAAACAGAGCTGCAGCCCAATCGATCCTTTTACGATTAACAATTGCACACATAAGTGCGAATTGCTGCCTTGTTATGTTATCATGGGCAGAGTGCTTGCCCAGAAGCACTTTTCCAACTATCTCAGCCAAAAACTTAATCTTGAAGGGGAAGTTTACCTTGAGCAGCTTGGTGGGAATGCCCTCGGCATGTCCCAGCTCGACCAACATTCTTCCAAACTCCTGAGCATCTTGCTCATAATCTTCGTCACCAATAACTAAACCAAAAACATCAGAAAGAACGGCCGGAGTCAGGATAGCTTCTACTCCGCCGATGGTACCGATCATCGATTCGTCTGTGGAAGACGACGTGAAAGCCCATTCTTTTATTTCTGGAATGTTAATCTTGATCCTTTCAGACATCAGCTTCTCTAACCCTTGATCCCTGCAGAGCTGGAGAACTTCCACTATTCCGGCATCGCAACTGCTGAAAGCTTCAAAATCTACACTGAAACCTGCATCGAACTTGACGACGGCTAGAACAGCTGGGGAAATCGCCATTGAATTGCTGGAGAAAACGCGAGAAGGAGGAGGAAGACGAAGGGGACGGAGCAGCAGAAAATCGCAAGCGGGAAAGCAGAATGCGAAAGGGCACGCTCCGTCGACGATAAAGCAGAAGATCTTTTGACCTAGGTCGACTATCGGCTTTATATCTGACCGGATATAGTCGGTCTAGTAAAAAGATCTTGACCCGATGGTCGAACGGTCGTTCGACGATCGGCTCAGAAGCAGAGTAGTCGGACAATTGTTCGACTATTTTTGGCTTCTCAAACAACAGGCTATCGTCATCCAGAGATCGACGATGTGCCCAACCTGTTCGATGATGGTCGAACGTCGATCGACGATCTTCAAACAGATAAGCTATCATTAACCAGAGGTCGACGATAAGCTTAAGCCGTTCGACTATCTTCGAACCTCGTTCGACTATCTTCAAACAGATTTCAACATAGGCCGATAAAGTCACACTTAGTCTCGTCCATTGATCATGCCTAGTTGAACTAAAAAGAACAGATGCTTCTGTTCATCTAAAGGCTTGGTGAATATATCACCTCTCTGAAACTCAGTGGATATGAACTCAAGACAGATCTTGTTCTTTTCCACACAATCTCTCAGGAAATGGTGCCTAATCTCAATGTGTTTCGTTCTAGAGTGGTGCACTGGATTTTGTGCAATTGAGATAGCACTGGTACTATCACACATGATCTTGGTGTTCTTGTGTGAGTAACCATAATCCACAAGCTGGTTTTGAATCCACAGGATCTGTGAACAACAACTAGCAGCAGCTATATATTCAGCCTCTGCAGTTGAAGTTGAGACAGAAGTCTGCTTCTTACAGAACCAAGAGACCAATCTCTCTCCCAGGAACTGACAAGTTCCTGAGGTGCTCTTCCTGTCAACTCTGCAACCAGCATAATCAGAATCAGAATATCCAATTAATTCAAACTCTGACTCAGCTGGGTACCAAAGTCCTAGATCTGGACATCCTTTCAGGTATCTCAGGATTCTCTTTAGAAGAATCAGATGAGATTCCTTGGGGTTGACCTGGAATCTAGCACAAAGGCATGTAGCAAACATTATATCTGGCCTACTTGCAGTTAGATATAATAGGGAACCAACAATGGCCCTATAATTCTTTTGATCAACTGGCTTGCCGTGATCATCAGAATCAATAACTACATTAGTAGCCATGGGTGTAGGCATTGCTGAAGCATCAGCCATCCCAAATTTCTTTACCAATTCCTTGGCATATTTGGATTGGGAGATGAAGATACCATCAGCATCTTGCTTAACTTGGAGACCAAGAAAGTAAGACAGCACACCCATGCTACTCATCTCAAACTTAGAATGCATTAAGTTGGAAAACTTTTTGCACAGTTTGGGATCAGTGGAGCCAAAAATAATATCATCTACATACACCTGAACTAACAGGATTGTGTCCTTGTGATGCTTAACGAAAAGGGTTCTATCAACTACTCCCCTAGTGAAGTTGTGCTCTAACAGGAAACTAGCTAAGGTCTCATACCAGGCCCTAGGAGCTTGCTTTAGTCCATAAAGAGCTTTCTATAACTTAAAAACATGAGAAGGCTGAGTTGATGAAACAAACCCTGGTGGTTGTTCAACAAACACCTCTTCCTTAAGCTCACCATTCAGGAATGCACTTTTGACATCCATTTGGAACACCTTAAACTTCATGAAGGCTGCATAGGCCAAGAAGATCCTTATTGCTTCTAGCCTTGCAACAGGAGCAAAGGTTTGGTCATAGTCTATACCTTCCTCCTGTCTGTAGCCCTGAGCTACAAGCCTAGCTTTATTCCTTACTATGATTCCATTTGCATCTAACTTGTTTCTATACACCCACTTGGTGCCTATGATCAGTTGGCCTTTAGGTCTTGGAACCAAAGTCCAAACTTTACATCTCTCAAACTGATTGAGCTCCTCTTGCATTGCAATGATCCAGTGGGGATCTAGCTCTGCATCTTTAAAGGTGAGGGGCTCAACCTGTGAGAGGAAACAAGCATGCATCACATCCTGTCTTAATTGATGTCTTGTTTGCACACCAGCTGATATGTCTCCAATCACTTGAGATGTGGGGTGATCTCTAAGTGTGACAATATCAGCAGGTGGGATGTGATCTTCAGCAACAGTTGGGATTAATTCCTCAGGAGGAATTTGATCTACTGTTGGTGGAACAACAACAGCTTCAACAGCTTCAGCAATGTCTTCATCACTGTCTGATTCAGTGATCTGAAGAGTTGAAAGTTGAAGGATTTCTTGAGGGGCATCATGTACCTGCAAAGAACTGGAGGAAGGAGAATTTTCTTTCTCCTTGTAAAACATCTGATGCTCATCAAATGATACATGCACAGATTCTTCTATCTTACAGGTTGATTTGTTATAAACCCTATAAGCTTTGCTTACTTGGGAATATCCAAGCATGATTCCCATTGAAGCTTTTGCTTCAAACTTTCTAATATATTCTTTATTATTATTATGAATATACACAATACAGCCAAAAACTCTAAAGTAATTAATTTTTGGTTTCTTTCCTTTAAGCAACTCATAAGGAGTTTTACACTTAAGTTTGTGTATCAAACTTCTATTCAAGACATAGTTGGCTGTACTAACAGCTTCTGCCCAATAGGATAGAGGCATGTTAGCATCTGCCAACAATGTGCTAGCAGCTTCAATTAGTGTTCTATTCTTCCTCTCAACTACCCCATTTTGTTGGGGAGTTCTAGGAGCTGAGAAGCTATGTTTGATACCTTCTCTCTCACAGAATTCTTGCATGAGAAGAGAGTCAAACTCAGTACCATGATCACTTCTGATCAAGGCCACATGAGTAGAGTACTCAGTCTGCACACAAAGTAGAAAGTCTGTAAGGGCTTTGAAGTTATCAGACTTAGTTCTCAGAAAGAAAACCCAACTGAACCTAGAGAAGTCATCTACAATTACTAATGTGTAATACTTCCCTCCTAAACTCTGTACATTTATTGGGCCAAAAAGGTCCAAATGTAATAAATACAGGATTCTAGGAGAATCACTTTTATTTACAGATTTAAATGAGTTCTTGGTTTGCTTGCCTAGCTGACAAGCCTTGCATAGGCTCTCCTTCTTGTAGGGGCAAGAAGGTAAACCTCTAACAAGGTTGTGCTTAGATAACCTAGATATATTTTTCAGGTTTACATGACTAAGCCTTTTATGCCATAAAGAATTATTATTAAGGGTTAATTCATTAAACAGGCAGATTTCAGAGTGAGACGAATTAAAATCTACTAAATATATATTGCCTATTCTATTACCTATTAAAACAACATTATTATTTAAAGTAATATTGCAAGAGGAGTTAGAAAAAGAAACCTGGTAGCCAGCATCACATAGCTGGCTAACTGAAATCAGATTATGCTTCAGTCCATTGACATAAGCAACTCTCTTGAATGTAACTGCTCCAATGGTGATCTTGTCATAGCCTTCTGTCTGACCACAGCTGGAGTCTCCAAAGATAACCTTTGGGCCGAGCTTAGCTTTGTACTTTGACAGAAGCTCTTTGTTTCCTGTCATATGCTTAGAGCATCCACTATCCAAATACCACTTGTTTTGAGTGATTGGATAGGCCTTCACCTGCAAGACAATTATTTAGACAGAGTGGACCCAGGTAACCTTGGGTCCCTTGTTTTTCACATAAGAAAAACTGGAAATGTATGAAAATGCAGGCTGAGGGTAATAACCTAGTGGGTGAGATCTCCTAGGTGGGATTCTCCATGCTGATGATGGGTCAGCAAACCTAGGGTTTCTATTCTCATTTAGGTTTCTATGGAATTGATTGTGATTTTGAAAATCATATTGAAAACGTCGATCTAAGTTCGACGATGGGCGCTCAGATCGTCGACCTTCGTTCGACCATTGAGCTTCCGATCGTCGAGCTTCGTTCGACGCTCTTTGCATTTCTTTGAAAAACTTCTTTCTCTTTTCTCTCTTAGCCTTATTTAATGTTTTATTTACAAGGTTTACTTGCTCAGTGTTCTTCTTTCCACTAGCTGAAATGAAGTTCACTGGAGTTGAAAGATTATTTTTAAGCAAGACTGGGGGTTCACTGGGAGAAGCTCCTAAGCCTAGTTTATCATTACCTGACCTAGTGTTAGTCATGCTGGTAATTTCTAACAGCTTAAGACTTCTACCATTAAGGGATTCTTCTAATCTCTTAGACTTAGCTAATTCTATTTTAAGGAATTTAATTTCTTCACTACAGGTAGTGAGTTCTTCCTTTAACCTAATGTTTTCAGAGGCTATTGATTCAGAGTCAACTAACCTATTTCTAAGTTCTTTTATCTCTTTTTCTGAGCTAATTAGATCTAAACATAGAGATTTAAATTCTAACTTAAATTCTTCAGAAGTAAAATCATAAGAAGAAAGTACCTCATCTTCAGTGGGCATTTCTTCATCAGAATCAGAACTCTCTGCAGCAGAGTGGTTGCTGCAGGCATCTATTGCCATTAGGCAAATTTCTTTTGCCTTCTTCTCTTCCTCATCTTCACTGGAGCTTGATGAGGAGGATTCTTCATCAGAATCACTCCAGGTTTCAGCAATGAAACCTCTCTCCTTCTTCTTGTTTTTGTAGGAGGATGGCTTGGAGTGCTTCCTGTGTTGTTCTTTGTCTTTTCTCTTTTCCTTGTTCTTCTCCTCTGGACACTCTGGCAAGATGTGTCCAGGCTTCCTGCAATCATAACATATAATTTCTTTAGCGGGAGAGCGATCATACCTTGGTTTGTCTTCATAGCGTGAAGACTTCTTTCTGAATTCTTTTCTCCCCATCTTGAGGAATCTCTTGGCAAACAGTGCCATAAGTTCCTCATTGGATTGGCTGCTTTCAGAGACATCTGCAGCCTTAAGAGCTAGAGATTGCTCTTTTCTTGTAGGAGTGGGGGTCTTGGCTTCAGCTTCTGCTTCTCTGGTCTTCAGCACTTGCTCAAAAGACTTGAGCTTGCCGAGGAGAGCTTCAGTGGATATCTCATTAGTACTTCTGGCTTCTTTGATGGGCCAGATTCTTAGATCCCATGTGCTAGGGAAGCACATAAGAATCTTATCATTGACCTCTGTCAATGATATGTCCTTGTCCAGGGTCCTCAACTCATTGATGATTGAGCTGAGCCTGGTGTACATAGCTTCAACTGATTCGGCATTAGTTTTCTTGAAGTTCTCATACTGTGAGATAAGGTTGGACCTCCTGTCCTTCCTTTCATCAGCTGAACCAGCTACAATCTGGTTCAGTGTGTCCCACATGGCCTTAGCTGAGGAGCAGTCAGCCATCTTCTGGAACACCTCATCAGACATTGTCTGAGCCAGTATGTTCATTGCTTTGGCATCAGCAATTTTGGCCTTCTTGTACTCATCATTATAGTCTGGAGGAGGCACTGCACTCATATCAGATGATGAGGCAGTGGCAGCAGCAGGTGCTCTTGGGGGACCTGACAAAATAGAAGCAAAAATACTTTCATCAATAGAATTCATATAAAGTTTGATCCTTGCCTTCCAGATGCCAAACTTTGCTAAGTTGCATGCTGGAGGTCTGGTGCTTGAATAATCCTTAGACTGGGCCATGATAGTGAATATCTATAAGCTCTTGGTATCTATCAGGATCTTGTGACTTAGGTGTTAGCCTATTCAGTCAGTCAACCTCCCTCTGATACCAATTGAAAGTGAAGGGATAGATACTACTCTAGAGGGGGGGTGAATAGAGTTATCAAATTTTGCACAGACAAAACTTAATAGTCTACCCAACTCCCTTGGAGTGAAGTGCGGAATGAAAAGATTATAGATATTGATTTAACCTTAAAGCCTAACACAAGTGTTGTGTACAAACACAAGCTAACTGTAATTACAGTTAAGCTTGGAAAAACCTAATCAGCAACTAGCAGCCTAGTTATATCTAATCACAGCCACAATGCAGGAATTAAACAGTTGAATCCAGACGACACAAGGAGATTTATAGTGGTTCCCCAAACAACTTGGGTACGTCCACTCTTCTACCCACACGGTAGGAATCCACTCAGGTTTTTGATCAGGTGCCCTGCCACCAACAGAATCTGATTCAGGTAGATTCAGAAACCCTTTAGACTTTTGATCAGGTGTCTAAAAACCAAACACAGGTTTTTGATCAGGTGCCCTGCCACCAAGGGATACTTTTGAAGGGAGTAATAACCCTGTACAGGAGGGGGAAGAAGGTTAAGATGTCTTCTCTATTTTACAATAGATTAGAGAAGCACAAAAAGCTTGCACTGAGCTAGAATGCTCTAAAGAATCAAGGCTCCCCCTGGCTCAAAGATGTCCAGGTGAAGTCTTGCTTCAGTGCAGAAAACTCTTCAGAAAATTCTGAAGGAAAAGCTACAGGAAGAAAATAAATAACAAAAAGAAATTTCTTCAAGCAGCTATTCTTCTTCTTCTTCTTCAAAGAAACTCTGAGTTGAACTTCCTGAAAGCAGGAGAACTCAGGTGAAGAAGAGATGAAGATCTTAACACTTCTCAGTTAGATGGAGTTTGCTGAGAGCAGGAAGCTTGAGCTTGAAGAAGGCTTGAGTGCTTTTGAATATGTGTGTAACACTAGCTTCAATCCTTCTGCAAAGGGTTCTTTTTATAATCATCAAGCAACGGCTCTCTTCCATTTGAATTATTTGTCTTCTTGTGAGCCTTGAGACCTGGGCTGTAAATATCAAAGAAGACACAAATATCTCTGCAGCAAAACATTCTATAAAAAGGAATAAACCTCTTTCTAAGAAGCTGCAGGTTTAAATCAAATAACAGAGGACTAAATAAAGTCACATCAGAAATAATCTCTTTATAGCAAAGAAGAAGACTTTTCAGTCCAACAGCTATAAAGGGGTTGACAGCAGATAAAGTAATTTAAATAGACAGCTAATAAGACAAACAACTTTATCTTAAAAGATTTGAACTCAGGCAAGAAGAATAGAGCAAATAATGCCTGGAAACTTTATCATACAGCTTGAAATAATGTGCCAGAAAATGTATTAAATAATTAAATATAATAAATAAATACAAAATACAAAGGCAGGCAGAAAGCGTCGAACGACCTTCGGAGATCGTCGACCGACGCACGGAGATCGTCGACCTATCGGGCAGATAGTCGAACGATCCAGATAGTCGACCTATCGAAGAAGATAGTCGAACTACCTCGGCAGATAGTCGACCTATCAGAACAGATAGTCGAACTACCAGATAGTCGATCTATCAGGACAGATAGTCGAACTATCAAGCGCACAGAGATAGTCGACCTATCAAGCAGATAGTCGACCTACCTCAGAAAACAGATAGTCGATCTATCAACAGATAGTCGATCTATCAACGCAGAACAGATAGTCGACCTATCAACAGATAGTCGACCTATCAGCGCAGAACAGATAGTCGACCTATCAACAGATAGTCGAACTATCAGCGCAGAACAGATAGTCGACCTATCAACAGATAGTCGACCTATCAGCGCAGAACAGATAGTCGACCTATCAACAGATAGTCGACCTATCAGCGCAGAACAGATAGTCGACCTATCAACAGATAGTCGACCTATCAGCGCAGAACAGATAGTCGACCTATCAACAGATAGTCGACCTATCAGCGCAGACCAAAGCGTCGACCAACTGATAGACGATCGTCGATCAGTCGATAGACGATAGTCGAACGGCGTTCGACTATGGTCGAACGAAAAACCTACTTAACCAAATTCTCAATTTGGAAAAGCGAGGACTCTACAGCTAGACTTCTAACCATTGACCATAGATATTTCTTGGGTCAAGGAGCACAAAGGAGAGGACTGAACTCAAATCAAACTAGGGTACCAACAACATCGATCGACGATATCTCGCGGTAGCCTGCAGTGGTTGGTGTTAGATGTTTGTAATCTTCATTCTTTTTAGAGGGCAAGTGCGATTGGTTACCTGATACGGTATCTGTATCCTTGCTCGAATGCCGGCGAGAAGTGTTGGGCCGCCCCTCGAAGGGAGTATCGAATATGATGTGCGTCTTTGTAAGACCCCTCCCCTTACCAAGGAGGCTCCCGGTCTTATGTCCAGAACCGCCACCTTATGGTGACACTAACTCACAGGTTAGTCGACACTGCAAGACGCCGATCCTGCCGGCTAGCACGATCATAAAACTTATTGGCCAATATGAGAAACAGAAGTATAGAAGTAGTGTAGAAATAAACTACAAACCAGTTCACAGTCACAGTACATATCATATAAATGAAATGAAAGTACATCCAGTCCACAATGAGTGCAAATAGTATAAAGAGTAAAAAGGGCTTAAGCCATATACATGGATATCACAAATCTCTCTCTCAAAAATCAAAAGCGGAAGCTAATCTATCATCTCCGAACTCGTCCCACCTGAGGAAACTCTGCATTAGTAGTAGTAGATGGTGGTGGTGGTATCAGCTCCTCACGTCATGTCACCTCGTCCTGCCGATCATGATGCTACTCCATCTCCTTGAACTCCTAAAATGATTTGGTCACCGATCGTTAGTCAAAAGACTAAGTCGTTTCCTCCGCACCTCGCCCCGCAACTCCTAGGCACCGTACGGGAGGACGAAGCGGAGGACAACAAGGGGTATCAAAAAGGAAGTAGGTGACAATGAAGCTATACTACCAAGTATAAAAGTAAGCTGTAAATTCTACTCTAGCAGTTCTATGTAAATAGTCCAAGTGAAGTAAGTATGTACAGTACTGAAAGTAAGTAGAAGCAGGAAATAAGTAAAGTGCGGTACAGTAAATAAAGTACAATAACCTACTTCTAATCTATCATCACAGAAGTACTCTAACTTATATGAGTGCCCATACAAACATATAAGTTAGAGTTTCCAAAAATTAACTTATCATATAAAAGATCTCATACTAATTTATATGATAAGGATCCATGAAGCGTATGACCTAATATGAATGAATGCATGCAGATTATTTATGAGTCATGCAAGTGCAACTCACACACAACGACTCCGTGATCACAGACCTTTAGTTCCCGCTTTTCGGAGCTAGCATCACTCTCTAGAACCACCGTTGTGGCTACGGCAGCAGTGGAGCGGGCGTATCCACTCCAAGGCAGGTATGCACGCTACCAAACCTAAACCTCTCATACGCATCTGTACATGTCCTAGGTGCACTCTAGAGTTTTGCGTACTAATTACTGACTACCCGTCAGTCTTGTTGGGTCGGGTGCGCGTTTTAGGGGATTGTCCATCAGACCGCAGTATAAACAACCTACTGGCCCCTCAAACGCACACACCCGCCTGAGTCACCGTACTGCCATCGGTGTGACGATTGGCCCAGTACCGCATGACCCGCCACTTGTTTGTCTTATGCACATGCAAGGTAATTCAACTCGAGCCTACAGCTCGCAGGGCCAAACTGCCCTGAATCCCTCCAACCCTATACGGGTGAGAATATTACCATAAATCCCTCCAACTCTATACAGGTGAGTATAATATTACGATCCTTAGCCTATTAGACTACTCTTGTCTAAGGGTTATTATACTTAGCGATTTAAGGTTAATCCCAAGACTACACAGGGCATGCCCGGTGAAGAGCTCTCGGGGGCACTAGAAACTACGATGGGCTGAAGACCAAAGCTCCCTTTATCAAGGATATTTACTTTTATTAGTGTCTACCCATGATTCATACCAACTCTCGTTGTTACTCTGGAACGATCCTAATGATTTAAGGTATTACCGGGAAATCGACGGTCTTCCGCCGATCTACGTTTTAGTTACTGTCCTTAGGGTTTTGCACTCTACCACTCGATACTATGAAATGACCTACTAGGCACCAACCAGGGTTTATCCTCCAAATCTAAATCCATATTCATAGGTAATCTAATCTCATGTGGTCCTAGTAGTATATGTGAAAAGTATTATTCGCAGCCCATGACTTAATACCACTCATATATTCCGACTTCCAATGTCTTGGGCCAAATGCCCCTATCTATTTATCCTAGGATGGTATGGACTAATGTGATGACTATGTGGAGTTTCATAATTTTCTAAGTCATTTAGGTCACTAAATTAAATCTTTTAATTAATTCTCTAGGTTACTTAATACATGAAGTACCATAATTAATAATCCCACTGACCTAAGAAATTTTCCTAATTTTTAATTTGGTAAAATAATAATGTCTGCCAAATATTATAATTTTCTTACCAAGAATTCCATTTATTCCTTATTTAATACAAAATCCATGTAGAAGTCATTTTCCAAAGGAAGTAAAAAAAATCCTTTACCCAAAATTCTAAGAAAATTACATAACACAATGATTGATGAAATAATGCTAAGTACAGAGATTCATAAACATATATGGTGTAATGATCCTCTAAAAATTCATTTGAACTATATTACCAAAATGCCATTATAAGGTTTTTACAATTATTGAGACATCCAAAATTTTTGAGGTATTTATAGCAGGTCATGCATACATAAATACATCAGTATGAACTTTTTCCAAAAAAAATTCACTGTAAATTTCCATCATTTTTAAATAATTTCCATAAAGGGCAAAATTGTAAATTCTACATAATTTAGAAATATAATCATCAAACAGATCCATGAAATTTTCTAGAGATTAAATATGATATCCTTAAGTTCTAAACCTAATTTGAGAATTTTAACTCACCACTAGCTCCATTTTCAAATTTTTATACCTAAGGGCCTAAATTTTCAAAAATACCAAATAATGGGATTTTTGCATCCAAAAATCCCAATATTTCTATGAGGGGTAAAATCCATCCCTATGAACCCATGTCCAGAGTTTTGTAGACATGCAATGTGTAATAAGGGGTAAATTCACATTTTGTAAAATATGGCTATATGCACCCCAAGCCTATGTTAACCCTTCACATGTAAGTGGAAATACCCAACATGCAGAAGTAAAAAGTGATTGAAAATTCTATCATGGGCCTATATTGAACCCAAGGACATGCCACCAAAATTTGGGGTCATTTGGAGTCACATTACTCCAAATATCTCATTAATTTACTTTTGTGTATTTTCATAAAAACTAGAGAAAAACCTTTCCCAAAAATTCCAATTTTTGTATAGGGTTTAAGTCTACCCTAGTCAAGCACATACCCAAAATTTTGGATCATGTGGACTTCTGGTTTGGCATGAGCATGCATTTGAATTTCTGCCCTAGCCTAGTACCAGTCCTAGTAGAACTATCCTACAGAAAATTCTACTGCACCAAATTATGATTTTAAGGTGCCAAATTAAATTTAAGAGGTAGGGCTACATTTTTTATTTTAATCACAAGCTCTGGAAATGGCTCTAAGTGCCCTAAAATTAATATACAATGTCACTAATTAAGTGTGACAGATATTTAACTATTCATCATTAAATGATTAACTTAATTCATTTGATTTGCACGCATCTTGAAGCAGAATCGTCGGCATCCACTCATCGTCCCCATCAGTCGACGGTTGAGATCGAGCCGTCCTAGGCCGACTTTGCTGGCTGTTTCCGGCCACTTGGGCCGGCGCCACCGCCGACAATTATCGCCACCACCTTCGTTAAGGTGGTGGCTGGCGTTTCCCGGCGGTGAGGCTGCCGGAGGCGGCTCCTCAGGCGATCCCGAGCAAAAAGAAAAGCTCGTAATTTCCTTACCTGGATCACATGGTATCGGGCTCAATTGAGCCTGATGTCTCGCCTATTCGATCTAGATAACTAGTGCGGTGAGAGGTGAAGTGAAACGAACCGTTAGGGCGGCTTGGCGGCGAGTTTGGCGGCGGTGATCCATGGTCGAGCTTGCTCCGGCAAATCCTCCCTGTTTCCTCGATTCTCCAGTAATTCCCTTGCTCCAGGACTCGATCTCCAGTCGTTTCCCCTCTCTGAAGCTGATGGTGTGGCTAGATTGGGCTGAGAATGGGTATATGGGGAGATAAGTCCAAGGGGAGCTCGGGTTGAGCTTTGGTTGTTTCACCCATGGTTCCAAGTGGCCACCAAGCCCCAAATTCCTCTGAAATGGCTTGAGGAAGCCGGCCAACAAGCTTAGGCAGCTGAATAAGTGGCCATGTGGTCATCCCTCGTCTCATTCTTCTTCTCTCTCCTCTTTTCTCCAAAGTTCCTTTTCTACCCCTTTGCATGTAATCTCTCTCCTGATTTTGGGGGTTAGGGGCAGACCTTGACCACTTGAGCTGGTCATGGGTCAAGTTTGGTGGGCTTAACCCAAGGGGAGTGGGCTTAGCCATTATTTTTCTCTTTATGCCATATGTTTGACCAAGTTGACTTTTTAGGTTGACTTGGTCAATATGGTGAGTGGGCTGACCCCACTTGAGGGTCATGGACCCTATGACATCACCCAACATGGTTTGGGCCATGGTGATGCCCCACTTGGACTAATTGAGCCTTTAGGTGTGGGTTTGACCAATTTATGCTTAGGGTTGACTTGGGCCCATAGTGGGCCCCACATGGCTATTCCCTATATCCAAGGGTCAAACCTAGCCTAAGCCCACACCTACACCACATGTCCTACCCAAATCTAAGTTGAGGGGCCTAATAGAAAAAAGGGATGTTACGGTCTTCCCTAGCCCGGGGCGCAAAATTGACGACTCAGCGGCGGGAATGTCGTCTTGGGCAGTAAGGTTGGGCGCATCACTCGCTGAAGGTAGTCGGCCCAAGGCGGATCAAGGGGCGCCGGGCGAGCAGGGGATATGGGTATTGTAGTACCCAGTTACAGGGTCCCAAAGGCGGGAGATGTGAAAACAAAGGTAAGCAGACTTATAAGAGGCGAATAGGTAAAAGAGGAGTTACCGTTGTCTTGCGGGAGATCCTTTGGTTTGTGAGGGGAGGTGATCTCGGGGGGCCATCTCATCATCGTCGGCCTCAAGTGAGTGTGGTGCAGTACTCTCCTCCCCAACCTCCTTCCCCTTCGAAGGGATCTGCAAGCGAACACGTTGGCATTTGTTTTTATCCCAATAAAGAATGTAAAGCGAGTGAGGATACCTGAGGAATTCCGGAGTGGGAGGGAGTCCGCGAAATGGACTCATCCCTGGTCAGGTCTCACCTGACCAGCTTGGCCTTCTTCATTTTGGGGGAAGAGCTCGGGGCCTTTCGGGCAAGCCAAGAGGCAAATGAGCCCATCGAAGTTTTGGTCTCGGCTCGGGCGGCGTTGAGTTGATCTTTGGCTTCTTTCTAGAGCGACATCAAGTTGGAGGCGAGAACACCAGGAAAAGAGGTAGGGCAAAATCCGTTTGTCTGTGATTGGATATTTACAGAGCCATAGAGGGACCCACGAAAGATTCTCCTCCAAGTCAGCAAGTACTCATCAAATACTTGGGGTTGGATGATTCTTTCCGAGCTTTGTGAAAGCTCGCAAAGAGCGGGGATTGTGTGCAACCCCGTATTCGCTGAGTGGGTCCCTTCCGGCAGGTTCAGGGTATTATAGGGCATTCAGGCCCAAAAATATTAGATTGGCGAGTAGGGTAGGCTGGCCTGCATTCGCCCAGTGCCCAAAGGAGCACTCGCCCAGACCGGGAAGAAAGCGATCAGGCCAATAGGCTAGTGTGATCTTCATCACGCACTCGCCCCGATCTCGCGTCTCAGCGCGCGTGCAAGAAGACATTTCGCCGAGCCAGGCGAGTGGTTGCCCAATCTAGCACTCGCCCTTAAGAAAGAGCCTAGGAGGCGAGTGCATGGCTCTCCCAGCACTAACTCCCTTAGGCGAGTGGTGCCTTCATGGACCATTGGCCCAGTAGGGTCCAGAGGCAAAATTACCTGGATGCCCCCAAAGGTATGCATTTAGCTCCTCAGAACAGCGGAGTTTGACTGTTGGCAGACCACTTTGGGCTGCATATAGCTGTTTAGAACAACGGAGCCACGCTATTTGCATGCCAGACTTTGAAATCTATAAATAGACCCAAGAAGGTACCTCAGAAAGCAAGCTTCTCGTTTCCCCATTCTCTGATCTTCTTACGCTCTCTAAGGTGCCCTTAACTCAGCACTGGCTAAGGAGGAAAGCACTCTAAGATCTTTCGGGTGTGTGGTGGGACCTCCGTGTTGAAGCCTTGTGTCAGTTTTGAGCGCTAAGTATTCAATCAGTCAAGCTTGTCAGGTGAAGTAAGTGTGCGATCACCCCTTCCCCAAAAATCCGAACTCCATAGAAACCATTTCTTGATTTCAACAACTTAAATAAATAACAGTTATTGACAAAGGGAAATATTTTATGCTGAAATTCTAAGAAATTATAACCCCCACCAAGATATTTATTGAAAGAGTGATATCCTTTTTTTAGAAGACATTCAAATATGGGTTCAAACTCTTTCCACCTTAGGAACAAACATAAGACTGTCTTTGTTTTGCGAGTTTTGAATGAATTGCTTTTGGGTTTCTCAATTTCATTCACTGGTGTTTGTTTGATAATTTATTGGATGGAATTGATTTCCTCAAAAACTTACTGGGTCGGATCGATTAAGAAACCAGATTAGGATGAAAACCTTCCCCTTTTCACCTTGAGAAAGATTTCTCATTTTTATCACTTAAATTAAAGATATATAGCCCTTCACTTATCATTTATAAAATCTACTTAACTAAATTCTAGAGGATAAAATTTGTGTCTGAGTTTGAGCGAGTAATTTTCTCAGAGTCATCATTATAGAATGCATGTTTGGCATGACAATGGCACGATGGTGCCACAAGGCTCACAAACAAAAAAACACTCCGTTTGGTAAGGCGGTGGCGGCCGTTAACACAGTGGTTATGATCGCGAAGGCCAAACACGCATCCTATAAGTGTGGCGTTTTTGTCCAAACTCGTCCGGACAAAAAAAACATCATGCCAAAAGAAGCCTAATTGGAGTGCTTTTCCACCTAATTTGACCTCAAAATCTATTGGCAAATGGAGACATACCACTGTTCAAACATCACCTGCCTCACCAAAAAAATATTCAGCATCAAATAAAAAAAATTCGCATTTATTTGATTTAAGCATTCTGTCAAATCACTCAAATACAACAATTTTTTTTGCTACGTTCCCGTGCTACAGGAAAATTTTTATGCACGGGTCCCGTTCTCAAAAGTAGGAACGGGTGTAAATAAAGGATGGGCCCCACCATCATTTTCCTTCTCTTTTCGGTAACTGAAATATTTCTAGCATATCCTAAGCATGTCCGCCATTATTTTTACCTCCATGGACCTTCAGTTTCCCGCCTATTTCACCGGATTCATCAACTAGGTCCCCATCGCCAAAAATAAGCTTCCGTCGCTTCATCCGTGATCAATGGAGCAGGGGAGTATGGGGGTCTGCAGCGGCGAAATGGATAAAGAACATAGAACTTGCAATACAGTTGGATTTGAAAAACATAGAACTTGCAATACAGTTGGATTTCAGATAAATAGAACTTGAAATACAGTAGGATTTCAGATAGATAGAACTTGAAATACAGTTGAATTTCAGATAAATAGAACTTGAAATACAGTAGGATTTCAGATAGATAGAACTTGAAATACAGTTGGATTTCAGATAAATAGAACTTGAAATACAGTAGGATTTCAGATAGATAGAACTTGAAATACAGTTGGATTTTAAAAACATAGAACTTGAAATACAGTTGAACAAGTGAAACGCGATCTTCTTTACCTAGTCCTTCCGTGTTCTGTTCTTCCAAACGGTTGAGGGTTGAGGGTGTCGCCGTCGCCTGGGATAATCGCTGCGGAGGCAGCGATTACAGAAGGCGTTACAGTCGTCCTAGGGTTAGGGAAAGTCGGGTTTCTCGCTGGTTCGAAACGGAAAAGAGAAGGAAAAGGATGGTGGGGACCATCCTTTATTAACACCCGTTCCTACTTTTGGGAACGGGACCCGTGCATAAAAATTTTCCCGTGCTACAAGGGTCTGCAAGAAACTTGAAAGGACCCGCAAAATCTTCTTTATTTCATATGATCAAATCGAGGGCAAACAAACCTTTAATGCATTTTTAAAGTGTTATTTTTGATTTGCGAATAGTCATATTTTATTAATAATTTTCGGTTTTTAAATTTTTTTGGATTCGTTTCTTTTATTTTTAAAATATGTGATTACATATGATCAAAGTCATGTGTCTATGATAAAAAATGTGTTCTCTTCGTCGCTCGCAAACTCCCGTGCACACGGTAAAAATGAGCGACGGGCAAAGAATAATGCTCGGAAGTTTGCAAGCGGCGGGAGCACTGTCCTGTCGGGAAAATGTCATGACCGAAATAATGTTACACGATGCACTAGGTCTCGTGCATAATTGTAATTGGGATACTTCGTGATTGGCCGTAGGGACGGAGCCTAGTGCCTTTCACCAGTTATGTACAGAAACAAAAAAACAAAATATTAAACACGCATAGACAATTCATAAATGTCTCTGAAGCCGGCGGAATTCTTTCATTTATAAATATTCCGGAATGATCGTGTGAACAGAGATTAAAAGGTTATATTCATTTACAATTTACAAACTAAGGCTCCGTTTAGGAGGCTTATTTTCGCAGATCAAGCGGTTACGATCGCATGAATCAAATTTTAATTACGATCAGATTCGTGCAATAGTAACCACTTGAAGCCTAATTCAATTAAACAATACACAGTTGCCACGTAGGCGGATCTGCTCATTTCCGATGCTCTGGGTACAAATAGTTTGAAAATTTAAATCATATAACGGGTCGGCTTAACGGATCCGGATCTGCTCGAACCGAAGCCCGCTGGTATTTATACGGCGAAGTGAACGTTTTCAACTCTTCAACTCCAGAGCTTTCACAGCTGTGCCTCACGAAACGCGGAAGCAGAGAAGATGATAAGAATTCCGCCGGCGAATAGCCGTTGATCGCCGGAGCACACGATGCCGGAGATAAGGAAGGCAGGTATCTCCAAGGAGCCTCCGAAGAGAAGCAAGATGTTGGCCGAGGCGGCAGGCGGAACGGCGGCGGGTTGCGCCGCGGTGGTGTGCTGCTGTCCCTGCGGCATCCTCGGCTTGCTCGTGCTCTCGGTGGCTAGAATTACGGCGGGGGTCGGCCGGCGTGTGGCGCGGAAGAAAATGAAGGCCACGAGGCCCACGACGATCATCCCGCCTCCGAAATCACCGAACAGAGTGTCCCCTGCTTCGATGACCGCGGCGGCGGCGGAAATGGGGATGGCATTGCCGGGAAAGTCGCCGGCGGCCGAGGTGTCGGAGATGGAGGAGAAGATGTGGGCCCAATTCGCTGGCGCTGGGTTTTGGCGTAGCTTGTCTCAAAGAGAGTAATCGAACCGTTCTTCCCCTGAAATTTGGGAAGACGATGAATTTTTTAAACCCCAAAATATTTAAAATATTTTAAAAAATCCTTGTTTTATGATTCAGCCCTCTGCATTATAACATACTACTTTTTAAAAAAAAAATTATGAAGAGTTCTTGGCTCTCATAAAAAAAAAATCAATTTTTTTTGAAAAAAATTATAACCATTTTTTTAATTTTAGGGTTGCTCATGAGCACTACATGAGCACTGCACTGTATGATAAGTTTGTTTTTGCTTGGCTCTAAAGTCTAAACATATTAATTAGGTCGAATTATTGAATATTATTATTTTATCATATTTTGAGGTAGTTCCAAGTTATTCCTAGTAAAGAATCACATATCTTGGTTGTACTCTCGCATGAACTCACTTAATTGAGTTCATATAATTAATGTAGTTTCACAGTTGGATAATTCATGTATTTTTATTCATTTAATATAAATTCAGATTCATTATACCAACAACTAATCCATTTTAGATTGAATAAATTCAAAAAAATATATAAGTGCATGATGCTCTAAATATTATTACAAAAAGATTATTTTGTTTAAAAGCGTCTAAGGGCCGATCCAAAAAGTTTGACTAGTGGGGGTCCAATCAAAAGGTGAAGATTTATTTTTTTATGATCAATGTCAATACAAAAATTTACGCATGTAACATATCACAATTGTGATCCAAAAAAAGAATTGGTTCTTATTTTAGCTTATCTATTACATTTGATTAACCTCATTACCGTCATCATTCGTCAACACTCTTAAGAGCATATAAATATTTCTACCTAAAGTAAAAAAACTACGTATTAAAATGAACTCTAAGAAAATATGTGGGTGCGTGTTGCTACTGTAGAGAATGAGAATTTAACTAAGGAGGGCCGGACTGTTTAAGAATTTGAGAAACTCTGTAAAAATTTATTGGATCTGATCTCGTGTACTCTTAGTGTATAATTAATGAGACACTTTTAAAATAAACAAAATTACAATAATTGAATAAAAAAGATGTCACATAATATCATGTCAAAGATGATGATAGTGTTTCTTTCAATTATTCCAAAGAAGCTGAGTAAAGACGGTGGACTGGGCAATGTCAAAATTGGCTACAAATATCTCAATTAGATTTACATATGTTATCTCCCCAAAAATCAATTGAATAAGTTTGCTCTCACAACATCTTTCTCCTCTACCAACCCAAAAAAAGTTTAAACGTCCACATCTTTCCAGGTCTTTTCATTCTTATTCGGACATTGTTTTTGACATATAAGTAGTCAGAATTTATTAACTCGAAGAGATTCGAGACGAATCCAAATTCATCTGAATTTCGAAGCATGCAGTGTGCCATCACTTGATTTCTCATTCACTGAGCTGATTTGCCGCAAAAAATATACTATTTAATTTGGAGGCATCAACGACCATCTATTATAGCATGTGCAGTATTTTTTACCTGATCCAAAAGATCATATAATATGAATGATGACATAGGCTCCGTTTAGTACGGTAGTGGCGGCACATAACACGGAGGTTAAATTGTCATTCGTTAATGTCTACTTAAGGAACTTCATCCACTTTTATGTTCAAACGGATAATGCTTCTTAAGCCATGCATTTACAACCATCACCATCACCGTGCCAAACGGAGCCATAACGTGAAAAATGATGTTAAAATGATAGGAGCGGGCGTTACGGCGGTACATTTCCTATGGAACGGGGGGTCGGTACAAGATGATTTCGCAGCGGTCCAGCTCCCCCCATTGCATTGCACCTCTCCTTATGAAAGTCTGTTGCACCTCTCCTTATGAAAGTCTGTTGCACCTCCAAAAAAAGTAGTGAAATTTGCGTCCAAAAAAGCGGTCGCCAAAGTTTCAAACGTAGAAACCGCCACCGCATCCCGCACGAGAAAATGAACCAGCGGCTCCAAAACAGGGTCAATTTAAACCAATAATTAAAACCGGTCCAACCGGAGAGGCACTAAAAAGGGTTCATTCCACTTCGGGAGGGACACAAATCGGTAGATAAAGTGAACGAAATTAATGAGACTAATCGGGCGAGTACTCCGGGTCCGCACTCTAGAATGGGGACTATTTTATCTGCATCGCCTTTGGATGGCAGGAATGTAAATTCGAGATGTGAAATCATTACTCTCCCGTGTAAACCGCACACTCATCATATGTTTTTTTTCCCATAATAAATTAAGAAAAAACAAATTAAACAGACCTTCACAAATTCACATGTCTCTTTAGTTTTTTATTTTGATTTATCATTAACAATGATTTGCCTGTAACTGAAGTTGGTCTGCCAATAACAACACCTCTAATTAAACTCCTAATCATAATTCCTATTTAACAACAAACAAACATTTATGCTGCATGTCTTTTGGCTTACTATTAAATCCGACTCAAGTATTTGCCAAATAGCATTCGATATTCATAGCACGAAAATGGTTTCTCTGACGAGATGGTAATGTTCGGAAGAGGAAAACAAAATGTATGTGAATGACAATGTTAATGGCATGTAATTATATTCGACTCGAGTATTTGAAGGTGGAACCCCATAGCTGCTGCAAAACTTCGAAGATGGCCAAAAACGACCCCAGGAAAGAAGAAGACAAGCGAAAGAACAAAATTTACCCATCTTTCATCCATATAGCATTCATACTACTGGACAAGAGAGAAATGTGTGGTCATTCCCTAACCCACTCGATGATTAGGACATTAATAAATGGACGGACATGATTCTACAATCAAAGGAAACAAGGACCGGTCAACAAAAACATTGCTTCACCGTGGCTTCTATAACCACTTGACTACGACTACTAACAATAATCTGCCAAAAAGAAATTAGTAGTCGCATCTTGAATCATCGCGATATTTGGTCCGTACTTGGGACGCAGGACTGCGTCGATGCTCATACGTGCGCGAAAGCATGAATCTGCAACTAACAATCAAAAACATGGAAAGAGTCATCTGGTAAAGCATTCTATTTGAATAAAGGGTGAAATTCTACATTGCTCATTCATTCTATTTGAATAAAGGGAAGTCCTTGTAATTATGCAAAGCTAGAGGGGAGTTCTTCTTAATTATTCCTTTGAATGAATTTAAACCAAATAACTCAGAGCTACCATAATGGCCAGAATTAATTTGTATATTCGGGTCTTAACATGACAGCCTTGTTTAGAACAAACAAATCAATGGCATTAATTTCTACCTTCACACCAAAAAAAGAAGAAAAAATCTCGCGTCGATGAGCCCAAACCAATCAGGTTCTTTACTCGTGCTTGACGCAGATGAGATCGTCCAATTTGTTGCCGTCCATCTTGTAAAGCGAGACGCCGCCAATTTGAGCGAAATGTTCCCGGGACTCCCTCCTCATGCTCTCCAACGGAAGAAGCTCCCATTTGCTATAATTTGAGTTCTTCCTTAAATCACTCATGTGAGGAGACCCGGAGACGGGACTGGTAGTTCCTTTGCTCGCGGTGCCCCAAACACGACAGTTCGTGAAAGGCCCGACATCTATGGGTTGCCCTGCCCGAATCTTCTTCAGGCTAAGGGCAGCTTTTTGAGCAAGATTTATGAAATTTCTGCCGGGGACATCAGACCAATCTTGCCTTCTATTAGCTCTCATAGGAGAATGGATCCTTATGACCTGCATATGTTTTGGCCACAGAGTTAGTAAATACCAAGGGTTTAGGACATGAAGCTAAGGTCAAAGCTCTTACACCAAGGCATTCCAGAAGCTGGTAGTAGGCCCTTCCCTGCAATGGATTATGCCCTTTTCTTGGAGATGAGAAGTAGCGGGTCCTGAAAACATGATCATCATATAAATGATACTTTTCTTATTAAGAAAAGGGGAGTTTTCGAGGTATTTAGCTTTATGTAGATCCATGTTTATTGCACCATGAGTTTGGTCGCTCGCATACCGGATTATCTCGTGAGGGTATTTATGCTATGAAAATTGTTGATTGAGAGAAAAATTGACGAAAATAGCGTACTTTCTTCTTATTCCTCTTTGGAGATCAAAGGCAACATCACTCATAAGTGGTAGACTATGTTTTCACTTGATTTTCACATGAAGGTCCTTCTATTAACCTCATTGGCACAACAACCTTCCTACCTTAGGACCTAGGAAACACCGGTACGGGTACCGGGTACGATATGTATCCGGTACGGTGGGACAACAAAATTTATAAACCAAAGATACGGATATGACGGGATACGTTGTATTAAATATAATAAATATATATAAATATATCACAAATGTAATTATAAATTCTCAAAACAATAAAATATAAAGCATAAATAATCAATTGAAGTACAAATCCAAAACTAATGCAAAATAACATGAAGTTCTTAAACATAAAATATTCATAATCATTTCAAATTTATGGATGTTCATCACTCATTTTCTTCATCTTCGTCTGTATAATTAGAGATCAAGGTATCTTCAATTTCTAATTCATCTAAAACAAGTTGGCAACTATGAATCATCGATACGGGTACAATAAGTCAATAATAAAATTGATTAATAGTTTTAATTTTAAAAGAAATTTAAATCTAAAACACATTTTGTTACTAAAATAAACAAAAAATGCTAGTTATATTTACGGGTCAAAAAAATTTCTTTTCTGAAATACACGCAGGAGTCTTTTTTTACTTTAGAAAAACACACTCATATCACAATATACAGAACGATCTGTCAAGTCCAGATGTATCTAAATACTAGAGTAATAGGTGTACCCGCCGAGTATCGAGTATGTACCGGTACTGAATACGTATCTAGTATGGGTACGTGACCCTCAAGGAAGTATCGGTGTTTCATAGCTTAGGACCAATCTGAAACTAAGGAAGAGACCATTTTGATCATGGATTTTTTTAATTATTCAAATTTAAACGCCAAGACCGGATACTTGTGTGGGTGGTATAAATCTCCAAGACATATGTGATATTTACCTATATATAATGCAACCCAATTAATGTCCTATGGATGTCCAATGAACCAATATTATTTATAATAATAGTAGCTATACATGTGGTCCTCGCTATCTACAGGAGTAAAAAGGATAAAAATAGGGATAAATGGCAAACCCATATTTACATGTTGACTCACTAATACTTTATAAATTTACTAGCATCTTCGCACGGGCTACATTCGTGCTCGATGCTCTCGGGCGGCCTTCGGCCGCATCTAGGCGGGCTTCACCCGCCTCCGCACAGGCTCCTGAAGCTTTCATATATTGTATATTTATATCATATTAAATTATATCCCTCTCAATATAATATAATATGATATATATATATATATAGCTATTAACATCTCACTATAATATATATTATCATGCTCATTACTGTGCATACTATTATCATGCTCTCTCCCCCTCTTTCCTCTCCTCTCTCTCTCTTCTTTCTCTCTCTCTCCCTCACCCGCCGCCCTCTCACTTTCTATCTCTCTCTCCTCCATCTCTCTATCTCTCGGCTCACTCCCCCTCCCCGCCGCACTCACACCCGCTCTCTCCTCTCTCTTCCTCTCTCTCTCCCCCTTCTGATGCGGATCCGGGTGAGAGAGGGGTACGGCAGCAGTAAGAACGCGAAGGGAGAGGGAGAGAGAGAGAGCGAAAAGGGGAGAGAAGAATTAGGGTTAGAGAGGAAACAAGAACATTCATCCGAGATACAAAATACAAGGTTCACACACCCTCTTATAGAGGTGAGGGGTGAATACAAAAGAAAAACTGAAATTAGAAAAAACAGAAATTACTAAAAATGTGACAGCCAAACATAGAACAGAATAAATATTTATTATCGTCCGCGGTCTCGGTGGGCCTCTGCGGTATACGCGCCCAGCCTATAGACTTTTCATTTGGGCTCGTCGTCGTGAAGTTCCGTAACAATGTCGTCATCTAGAAAATGTGTTTTGTCCTCAATGCAATAATCGGCGAACTAGCGGCGGGAAATCATCCCGGGAAAGCCACATCGCGTCTGATTCGGGGCGACCAGTCCAAGCCACAAAAACCTCCTCTGGTGTATGGTCCCCCGAAATGCAGCATCGGCGATCGAGGATCGAGGCAGGATAGCAGGGCGCCTCTCTGAAAAGGTTGAGATCAGACGGGAGGTGGTCTGTGGTGGCGTGCTCGCCCACCACTTGACGTAGCTGTGAGACATGGAAGTCTGGGTGGATGCGACTCCCGCTTGGGAGAAGAAGGCAGTAAGCGACCGCCCCGATGCAGGCAAGGACCTCAAATGGCCCAAAGAATCGGGGGGCCAATTTTGGGCACGGTCAGCGGACCACTGAAAGCTGACGGTAAGGGTGGAGGTTCAAGACGACCTTCTCTCCTACTTCGAAGGAGAGATCCCGGCGTTTCTTATTGGCGAAGGAAACCAACTTTTGTTGGTCCCTTTGGAGGTGGTGCTTCAGATGATCCATAATAGTGTCCCTGTCATGAAGAGTGGTGGACAGGCTTTCCACCTGGCATTCCCCTGGAAGGTGGCGGACGATGGACGGAGGAGGCAGACCGTAAACGACCTCAAACGGAGTAGTGACGGCCGCTTAATGGTGGGCGGTGTTGTACGAGTACTCGGCCCACCCGAGCCACTTGGCCCAGCTACTCGGCTACTCCCCCACGAAGCAACGAAAGTAAGTCTCCAAGCAACGGTTGAGGACCTCTGACTGGTCATCGGTCTGGGGATAATACGAAGCACTCATGCGTAGCAGGGTGCCATGCAGGAGCAACAATGTTGTCCAGAAGATACTCAGGAAGAGAGGGTCCCGGTCGCTTACGATCGATCGGGGAAAACCGTGGAGGCGCACGACCCCCTGAATGAAGCTGTCAGCGACTGTGGCGGCTGTGTAAGGATGGCGGAGGGGAATGAAATGCGCATACTTCGAGAGCCGGTCCACGACCAGGATGAAGACAAATCCCTGAGAGTGGGGTAGCCGAGTGATGAAGTCCATGCCGACGTCGTCCCAAACACGGTCAGGAATCGGAAGTGGTTGAAGTAGACCCCCCCCCCCCCGAAAAAACGGCTTCGTACTTGGCCTTCAGGCAGATGAAGCAGGCGGCCAAGAAGGCTTTGACCTGTTGGAACATGTGAGGCCAATAGAGTGAGGTTGCCAGTCGTCGATATGTCTCGTATGCCCCAGCATATCCCCCTGTCAGAGACGCATGGAACTCAACCAATAGCAAAGGAATGCTCGGGGAGGAGGGGGCGAGTACGAGGTGGCCCTTCAAGAGTGGGCGGTCGGTCGACCAAGGAGAACGGTGGGTGGGCGGTGGCATCTGTGATGAGGGCCGTCCGAATCCTGTTGAGTGCATGGTCTGCCTCCACTTCCCGTTGGAGGGTATCTGCATCCTCCCTGACTGTACGGGAGATGGCTGCAAGTATGGGGTTGCGCGAGAGAGCGTCGGCGGCGCGGTTCGCCTTCCCTGGCCGGAACTCAATGCTGAAGTCGTAGTCCAGTAGCTTGGTCGCCGACACCTGCTGAGCGGGCGTGGCAATCTTCTGCTGCAAGAGGTAGCGAAGGCTATGGTGATCGGTGCAGACCACAAATCGACGGCCCAGGAGGTAGGGCCTCCAGTGCTATACTGCAAGGACGAGGCCCGTGAGCTCGTTCACGTACGTCGATCGACTGTGGATGGTATCCAAGAATGCGCGGCTGAAATAGGTCACAGGGCGGCCGGCTTGCATGAGAATGGCCCCACGGTGACACCCGACGCGTCGCACTCCACGAGGAAGGGATGGAAGAAATCCGTCATAGTTAACACCGGGGCGCGAACTGAGGGGCGGCCGGTTGAGTTGATCGAGCGGACCCGGGGGGGTTGTGGCTCTGGGGTGGCGGTCAGCCACGGTCGGCCCCCCGGCAGGGGTCTGCCTGGAGATGGCGGATGTCGAGGAGCCAAATACGCGTCCACGAGGCGGGCCATGTCTAGGGCCTCGGACATCGTTCGGGGTTGATGCGTGCGAAGCCGGGAGCAGACGTGGGGCTGGAGGCCATGCATGAAGAAGGCGAGGCAGTGATCCGGTAGTAAGCCTGGAACATGGGTGATGAGAGCCACAAACTCATCGATGTAGTCGTCCAGCGCACCAAGTTGGCGTACCCCGCACAGTCGTTCGATAGCGAAGCCCGAGTAACGGTTGTCGTAGCGGCCTATCATTTCCTGCTCGAGTTCCGACCACGAGATGACCGGGTTGGTCTGGCACACTTGATAGTGAGGATAACAAAAATCCTAATCGGGCCCAAGTGATCACACGACTTAGTACAAAAAATGACCCTCAAGTCTGCCTAAGACCGGAAGGACGGAAGACATATGAATGCCCCATCAAAGAAGAGCACTGACGATCACAATGAAACAAGAGCAATCGCCGACGAGATGGTCACGGATTTCGGGAGACAAGCAGCTTCATGGGAAGCTTCTTAGGGATGGCGTCCCAGGCTAGCCTCCACAAGAAGAGTCTAGCTCTCTCCCTTGGGTGTAGATGCAGTTTTTTTAAGCCAAGCAAAGGCCTCAGGAAGGGGGCTAAATTGAGCATTGTAAGTATATAAACACATCAATAAACAATCAGTTGGCAATCCTCCAACGCAACATAGATCGAGCATAAACTATCTGTCCCACGATGGCGGTAGAGACCTTGTCTTGTTCGGATGATTGGTGGAGATTCAAATATTGTTCCGCCTTAGCGATCCACCCCATCGGATCCACGCCGACGAAGGTGGGGAGGTCCAAAGAAAGGGTCGGACAGCCCGGGGGCGGCGGGGTTGTGGTGTCCTCGATGTGCGGAAACGATGTCGCCCCGAGGACGAACGCGCCGGTGGCCGATCCCGTGGATCCGCTGGTGGACGAGGCAGCGGAAGGCTGGAGCGCATCCAACTTGGCGTGAAGTGCAAGGATGAAAGCGGGCATGGAGGCGACGAGGGCCTCCTGGGCTTCGACGCGGCGGAGGGCTTCAGCGGCGGTGTCTTCATGCTAAATATCCACGGAGGAACGCGTGTTGGGGGCCATTACACCGAGCGGAAACACAGCGGCGGAGGGGATGGTTGCAGTGGCGGGGCGCTGACGGAAGCCTGCGCGGGCCTGCGGCGCGGCGTCGTCGACCTTCGGCATGCAAGCGGACGGCGTGCAAACGAATGGTCGAAACGGTAGGGGTTGGTTCTCCGACGGCTGGATTCGACAGGTCGGACCACTTTGAAGCGGATCCGGGTGAGAGGGGGGTGCAGCGGCAGTAAGAACGGGAAGGGAGAAGGAGAGAAAGAGAGAGAGGGAAAAGGGAAGAGAAGAATTAGGGTTAGAGAGGAAACATGAACATTCATCCGAGATGAAAAATACAAGGTTCATGCGCACTCTTATAGAAGCGAGGGGCGAATACAAAAGGAAACCCAAAATTAGGAAAAATAGGAATTACTAAAAATGCGACAGCCAAACATAGAACAGAATAAATATTAATTATCCTCTACAGTCTCGGTGGGCCCCTGCGGTAAATGCGCCCGGCGCGTGTAGACTTGACATTTGGGCTCGTCGTCGTGAAGTTTCGTAACACCCTCTCTCTCTCTTGTTCCTTCACTGGCTGTAGTTTTAGGAGGGCTAGAAAATTTTAGTTTTTTAATATAGAAATATCGGACGGTGGATATAATATCATTCCAGATTCGACGGCCGTAATCAATTCAATGAGTTTAAAATTCATGATTTTGATACTTCTTTATAAATGATAGAAGATTATGATGGGCCATTTACCGGGATCTCCTCTCTAAGTTTGCAAAATTACAGGTTGCGCCCCTCTTACTTTTGAAATTAAAAAAACTCCCTGTAAGATTACATTTCATAACATTCATACAAAAAAAGACCCCGCCCCTGAAAATTTACTCCAAGAGGGTATTATTACCATAAATGTTATTAAATGTAAACTTAAACGGGAGATTTTTATAATTTCAAAAAATAAGAGAGGTGCAACCTGTAATTATGCTAACTTTCAGGGGAAGTTTTGGTAATTCTTTCTTATTATGAATGAGAAGAACATCATATAGTTAAAATGAGGCAAAGAGCTGAGCATCTGATGTAGAAGAAAATGAATAAAAATGGATAACTATAGCTATAAGAAGGCAAAATAAAAAATTAAAGATAAAATGTTTAAAGGTAGTTAAAAAATTATCGTATGGCAAAATTGAACAATTATCAACTGACCATTCTGTATAACCGGGATCCACAGTGAAACCATATATGTCCACTATATCACACATGGAGAGAGCTAACTCTATAGATTTCATTCCAGTTCCTTTAGCACCTCTTCTGAGCACTATGCCTTGGAAAAGGTAAACTGGATTGGGAAGACTCTGCATTATACATGGTAGGGTTTAACTAAAAGAACAAAATGATCTAGAACCATATCATATACAACTGCCTCTTATGCTGTCTATCACTAAATGTATACAAGTGTTCAGCAGTGGTGATAGCAATGCCAACAGCAAGATATGCATTGGATGATATATTATTAACAGCAAATATAAATGACATAAAAATGTAAATGTTCACCTCTATCATTGAGTTGAAGTCTCTATGGGTCACACTTTTAATAATAAGCACCTCATCAGCTGCAAGCAGGATGTATATAAACATAATTAAATACATACATACATATATATATACATACATATATATATACATACATATACATACAAATATATACATACATATACATACATATATATACATACATATATATACATACATATATATACATATATACATACATATATATACTTATATACATATATATATATATATATACATACATACATATATATAGGCTAGTTTACCAGGACCTCCGCTTAAGTTTGCAAAATTACACCTTGCACCCCTCTATCTTTTGAAAGTACAAAAACCATCCATATAAGTTTACATTTCATAGCATGCACGCACAAAAATACCCTCTTTGAGGAAAGTGCTAGGTCGGAAATTTTGTGAATGCATGTTACGAAAACTAAATTTAAAGGGGAGGTTTTTGTAATTTTAAAAGATAGAGGGATGCAACATGTAATAATGCTAACTCTCAGGGGAGGCTTGGATAATTAATAGTATATATCTATACTATTTAAAAGGGAAAAACACCCTTTGGTGCAACATTTTGTCCCCAAAATATGCTTGCACCAAAGGGTGTTTTACCCTTATAGGGCTCAAAAGGAGACTGATATGTATATATATACACACACACAAATGACAATGTGCGGAGGCCCCCCGTGTGCCCCGCACGATATATCCGGCCTGTGGGCTTAATGAAAAATTTTTTGTTTAATTTATTTTTTAGTATTTTTTTGTTTAATTATTTTATTTAATTTCACTTATACTTTTATCGATGGAGAGTATCCAGCACATGCTCGGCAACTCGTATACGTATAACCCCAATATTCTAAGCATTTAGAAATAGTATATCACTCAGAAATAGCATATAACTTAGAGATGCAGTAGAAATTCAGAGAGTTTAAATTGCAGTTATGCAGTTCATCTATTGTTAAATATTCAAAATAGTGTAACACTTGAAAATAGAGCGAGTTGAGGGGGGCAGAGAGATTGACAAATAATTTAAACTTGCAATCAGACAATACAGTCATGGATGTATGTGTGAGAGATCAAACCACTTTGAAGAAGAGCTGTAATGAAAATAATTCAGAGGACCTGTAATGAAATATATTTGTAAGTGCTATGGTATTTGCCATATGAGGGGCTTACCTTGGGGAGGTGCATAGGGAGATTTTTCCGCGTTAAGCGTCGAATCTAGAGTTCGGGGTGGAGGTTTGAGGGGAGGTGATTCCGGCAGGTGTGGATCTTGTGGGAGCTGTTGCCTGGAGTTGTTCTTGAACGCAAATCTGTTGGAAGAAGGTGAAGAATAGGGAAACCTGCGTGAGTGCTAGGTGCGGTAAGGGTGAGAATGTCTGAGAGATTAAGCAGGAGTGAGTTAAGGCTTGCCTTGCGAAGATCTGGAGGGAGGTGTGGAGGGAGGTTCTTCCTGGAGATGTCGTCGGATGTGGAGGTCGGGATGGGGTTTTGTGATGATGAGCGTTAGCGATGTGTGGATCGGCCGTGAGTTGAGGCACTGAAGGGATGTCATGGAGAGGAAGAGCGTCAACGATGTGTGGATTGTCCGCGAGTTGAGGCGCTCGAGGGATGGCGTCGAGATGTTGAGAGGCGCCGAGGGAGTTGTTGAGCGGCGCCCTAGATGGAGTTCAAGCGAGTGAAGTAGAGGTGCGCCCACGGGACTTCCGCTTCTGAAGGAGCGGCATTCGAACGGCAGGGAGGATCGTAGGTTAATAGACTGAGGGAAGCATGGAATAAGGGGGGAGCGGGAACGAAGAGATCAGGAGAGCGACAACGGGAGGAGTGCGGTAGGGTTTCTGGTGTGGGGTTTAAACGGAGGATGTATGGAGGGCTGCCATTAGAGGTTTTGATTAATAGGTAGACATCTGGAATTTGAAGAGTGGACAAAACTCAGCTTCAGTTGGTCCATTATGTTTTCCTTTATATTATATATATACATAAGATATATACAAACACACACGAGTGACAGTGCACAAGGGGCCCCCGTGCCCCGCGCGACAGAACTCGGGTTGTGGCGGGCTTCGCCCGCCCCCGACGATTCTTAATATTTTTTATCATGTAATTTTTTTAATATATTTTTTATATAATTATCTTTTTTTTTAATTATTAATTTATTTTTTATAATTAAAAAGTCAAAAGAGACTCAAAAACTAATATATATATATATATGGATGTGTATTTAAATAAAATATAGTTTGAAGTACATATGCAAAAGCGCTCTTGACCTATTGGATAGGGCATCTAACTTATAACCAGGTGATTGTCGGTTCGAAACCCACAGATCGTTCTCCTTTAATTTGTTTTTTATTTTTTTCATTCTTTCTAATTCTATCCCACATTGCAGATTTAACACACTGATTCTAATTTAAATAACAGGAGAGGAAAGCATCATTTGAAATTTGACATAGAGAGGGCGGGTTATGCATAGCGGGCGGGCCTGACCGTGCGGGCTATATGCAGAGCCGGCGAGTCTAGATGGGCGGGCTATGTTCGAGCTTTGCTTCAGTTCCACCTGATTGGATTTTTTTCATATACTGAAGGGTAAAATGACAATTTCCCATTGTAGGGCAGTAGCCCTATTCGAATTATAGGTTTAGGACCCCCTACTATCCTAGGTGTAGGAGCCCTATGAAAATCTAGACGGAAGGTCCTAATTCGTTTAGGTGATCGAAAGGTTGAGATGTTATAATATAATCAGATCAGACGGTCCAGATTCGTTCGTCGATCCCATAAGGGTATTTCCATACCCATTGGTGCAAGGACATTTTGGGGAGAAAATGTTGCACCCAAAGAGTTTTTTCCCTTATAGATAGTATACACACGCATATATTATAAATGAAAACATAAAGGACCAACCAATGCTGAGTTTTGTCCACTCTTCAAATTCTAATCGTTTGTCTATTAATCAAAGTCTCTGATCGCAGCACTCCATACATCCTCCATTTAAACCCCACACAGAAAATCCTACTGCACTCCTCCCGCAGTCGCTCTCCTGATCTCTTTGTTCTCGCTCCTCCCTCAATCCAGGCTTCCCCCAGTCTATTAACCTACGATCCTCCCTGTCGTTCAAATGTGGTTCCTTCAAAAGCAGAAATCCCATAGGTGACACCTCTACTTCACTCGCATGAACTCCATCTAGAGCGCCGCTCAACAACTCCCTCAACGCCTCTCAACATTTCGACATCATCCTCCCAACACCTCAACTCGCGGACAATCCACACACCTCTCGACGACATCTCTCCAGCGCCTCAACTCGCGGACGATTCACATATCGTTGACGCTTCTTAACATAAAATCTCATCTCGACCTCCGCATCCGACATCTCCGGGAAGAACCTCCCTCCACACCTCCCTCCAGATCTTCGCAAGGAAACTCCTAACTCACACCAGCTTAATCTCTCACACATATTCACCCTTACCGCACCTACCACTCAATCAGGTTTCCCACTTCTTTGCCTTCTTCCGACATGTACCTCGATTCCCGAGTTGTCCCCTCTTCCTCATCCCCTCGCCCTCATCCCAAGTTTTAACACTCGTGGCGGTTCCGAAATAAAAGCGCGAAAGCAAAAGCACGAGAAACGAAGCGATGCGATAAATAAATAGTAAAAATCCCTATAGCAGGCGAGAGCGTTGAGAATATGTTTATAGGCACTTGTGGAGTGGTCCATTACAATGAGCGGGGGGGGGGGGGGGGCGGGTGCGAGTGTCGGTAGGCTCAGTGTTGGAGCCATTTCCACCTACCCCGGCCTCGCACTCCCGAGCTCGACGGCGCGCGAGGGTAATGGTACTCGCGGACGGAGCGGAGCTCCTGTTGCACCAGGCGCAGCTGGTCTTCGGCCCGCGATTTGTGGATCCCAGGGGAGGTCGCCTCGCTATCAGATCCACGCTGCATCTCGCCAAGAAGCTGCGCGCGAGTCGGTTGAGGGTCAGAGGCTATAAATAGGGGGGCCCTGGGCCAACGTCAAACACGCTCTCCTTAACGCATGAACCCCCCCCCCCCCCCACCCTCGAATCCTTCCCTAATGAAAAAATGGGCAAGGAGTCTTCTGAGGATGGGTGCGCACACAGTGTGCGGAATTTTAGGGCTCACAATTTTCCAAACTTGCAAACGACTGGCGAGGAGCTGAGCGAGTTCGAGGCCCAGTACTTGTCGGTTGGGTATGCTGCGAGACGAGTTGGTCCCGGTGAGTTCCTCAGCACAATGTTCAAAGACGAACTCGCCTTCCCCTTAGCACACTTCAAGGTTGGGTTGAGGCACCCCCTATAGCCTGAGGTGCGATAGGTGTTACACTACTTTGAGAGTACCCCTAGGCAGGTTAACCTTAATGCCATTAGTGCCTAAGTGGCGTATACATGCTACCTGCACGAGGAGAAGTTAGAGTTCAGCCTGACCACCTTCTGCAAGAACCTGACTTTGAAGATGACCGGTGACGGGGTCCTCTTCTTCACCAGCTCCTGTGTGAAGCTGACAGAGACGTTGAATAAGGTCCACCATTGGATCGATAGATTCGTGATATTGTGGGGCGAATTCAGCAATCTTCCCCGCTCCCCGATCCAAAAGACAGAAAAAGAGTACAAGCCGCCTCGCTTGGAGGGGAGCGCGCTGGAGCTCTGCAAGTACCCGCGAGAGAAACAAATGGACGTCATCTTTTTGAGGCTCCATGTCGACCAGCCCATCTTTGTGCCCCTGGGACAAGTAGGTCTGGGCGAGTACCTGTTGACCGACTACCTGCCTCAGTAGCTTATGTTTTGATAGAATTAACATGTGAGTTCTTTCTCTTGCAGGAGAGTGATCCCTCCCAGAGCATCTACCCTTTGGCAACTCGCGGGTACGTCCTCGCGAGGTCCTGAGAGAGAGTCCCCCCACCCCCCACGAGCCCCTTGATCAGGAGGGTGATGAGGGCAAGGCCCCTCTTGAGGCCCCTTCCACTGGAGAGCAGAGCCAGAAAAAGAAAAAGTTTGGGAGTGTTGCGGCCTCCCGTGCGTTGAGTCCCCTCGTTGACCCCGCCTCACACGTTATCTTTGGGTTGGGAATGTGGAGCGTCGATATGAAAGGTGACCCCCTAATGATCTGGGACGACTCGCGGAACCAGATTCTGCTGAGCACCATGCTCCCTTCCTGGGAGAATTTTGAAGAGGTGAAGGACGATGCCTTCAACCTTCTGTATGGGCAATATGGGAGGGGCAACGCTAAGGTACTTGAGGAGGCACCAATCCGCAAGTTGGTAGAGCGCAGCTGCCGGTCAGTCCTCTGCACCTCCGAGTTGCTTCATCAGACAGAGAGGCGGGGACTTCAGTCAAACCGGCGGCTTCGCGAGATTGGTTTGGCCTTTTGGGCTACAGAAGAGAAGTTGGAGAGGCATGAGGAAGAGCTATCGGCGTTGAGGGGTAAACAATCTGCTCGCGAGGAGGTAGGGCCTCGTACTCACGCTTGCTGCATTCATCTACAGGCCCTTTCTTTTTGTTGACCTCCCTCTCTTTGTCAGGATGTCGAATTTGCGCTAGTTGAGAAGGTGTCTGCTCTAGAGTAGGAGCTACATAATGTGCGGCGCAAGTCGGACTACTATGCAACCAACCTGCATGGGAGAAGCCTGATGCATTGATCTGGTGTACGACAACTCTCTGCTCAAGTAGAACACTTGAGGAGGCAAGTAGCCAGCCTGCACGAGAGGAGCCCAGTGTATTGGCCTGGTCTACGACAATACTCTGCTCGATGACCTTCATCTCAATTGAGGGGGAAAGTAAACAACCTGCAGGGGAGGAACCCAGTGGCATTGGCCTGATCTACGACAACACTATGTCTAAGGAGTTCACTCGAGGGGGGAAGTAGCCAGCCTGCAGGGGAGGAGCCCAGTGCATTGGCCTGTTCTAGGGCAACACTCTACTCGAGGGCCTTCGTCTCACTTGAGGGGGAAAGTAGCTAGCCTACAGGGGAGGAGTCCAATGCATTGGCATGGTCTACGGCAACACTCTGCTCAAGGAGTCCACTCAAGGGGGCAAGCATCCAGCATGAAGGGAAGGAGCCCAGTGCATTGGCCTGGTCTACAACAATACTTTGCTTGAGGGCCCTCATCTCACTTGAGCGGGCAAGTAGCCGGCCTGCAGGGGAGGAGCCCAGTGCATTGGCTTGATCTACGATAATACTCTGCTCAAGGAGTCCGCTCGAGGGGGCAAGTATCCAGCCTGCAGGGGAGGAGCCCAGTACTTGGCCTAGTCTACGACAACACTCGGCTCGAGGGCTTTCATCTCACTTGAGGGGGCAAGTGGACAGCCTGCAGGGTAGGATCCCAGTGTTAAGGCCTAGTCTACAGTAACACCCGGCTCAAGGATGTTCGGCTCACATGAGAGGCAAGTAGCCAGTCTGCAGGAGAGGAGCCAAGTGCTAAGGTCTGGACTACGACAACTCTTTGCTCAAGGAGTACTTTTTATGCACTTTTGACCCACGACACCTGTCATGCAAATGTTCTAGTGTTATTTGCATAAGTTAGAAAGCATCACCAATTTTCTTATAATAAATGCACACAACTATTACATCAGCACTAGGGGTAGAAGAGATTAAGGTCGTCAACGCTACAAGTGTTCCCGAGGGACTCCCCCTCTACATTTTGTAGGCGATACCCACCTGCTTTCAACACTTCAGAAACGATGTAGGAACCTTCCCAGTTGGGATGGACTTTACCGATGTCGCAGACCTTCCTACAGCATCAACCTTCTTAAGTATCAAGTCCCCCTTCTTGAACTGCTAGATCTGAACGTGTTTGTCAAAGTATTTGTCCATCTTTCGTTTGATCTCCTCCTTACGGATCGTCGTCTGGTCGCATTCTTCCACAAATTCCGGTAATATTCGCTGAGCCTTCTCATTTTTCAGCCTCCACTCCTCGTCGTCATCCTCTATCGCTGCCACTCGAGGGCTATTGCCCTCGAACTCCACTGGGATCAGGGCCTCTGACCCGTGAGACAGCTTGAAGGTGTTTCTCCCGTTGTCGCGATGGGGGTAGTCATCAGAGCCCAGAGGACTGAAGCAAGTTGTTCTACCCAATTTCCGTTCAAATTATCGACCTTCAATAAGTTGACGATGACCTTGTTGGCTTCCTCTGCCTGGTCATTGCACCTGGGATGGTGTACCGAGGCGAAGCGGAGGTTGATACCCAGCTGGTTACAGAAACTGATGAGCTCCTGGCTAGCAAACTGTGGACCATTGTTGGTTATTATGGCGAGAGGCGAAACTTTCCTGCAGATGATTACTCCCTAAATGAAATTTTGGATTATCTGGGAGGTCATCTTTGCTAGTGGCTTTACTTCTATCCAATTGGAGAAGTAGTTGATCATTATAAAAAGGAACTTCCTTTGCTCACTCGCCTAAGAGAACGGTCCTACGAGGTCCATACCCCAAATTGCGAAGGGCCAAAGGTTAATGATCGACCAGAGTTGTTGGGCCAGTTACAATTGGAGTGAGACGTATAGCTGACATTTATGCCAGCCCTAGCAAATTGCTCTGCATCCTTCTTAATGGCGGGCCAGAAATACCCCATCCTCAACACCTGCTTCTCCAAGGTTTGACTTCCTAAATGACTGTCGCACTCACTCGAATAGATCTCTTCGAGAACTTGAGGAACCTTTGCTTCCGACAGGCACCTTGCAAGTGGACCGGATAGAGTTTTTTGGTATAATACCCCGTCGCTCAGTAAGTAGTAGGTCGACTTATACCGGGGCCTCCTTCTATCTTGAGTTTTTGCTGGTAGCTCTCCTTTGGACAGAAAGGCCACTATGGGATCCATCCATGAAGCTCGGTGATCGACTTCCATCATCTCTCCCTCCTCGATGGAGGGTCAGAAGTTATGTTGTTAAAGGCGCAAGGCGCAACGAGCCGCAAAGGGGCCTTGTAGCCTAGGCGCAAGGCGCAGGAGCGAGCCTGAGGCAAGTGAGACACAAAAATATAGAAAAAAAAAAGAAATTGAGCGAGTTGGGCGCCCAATTCGATCATTTAAGAGAGTTGGGCGTCCAATTCGCTCAATTTCAGCGAATTGGGCGCTCAATTCGCTGATTTTCAGCGAATTGAGAGCCCAAATGCGCTTAAGGGTGCTCTGGGTGCGTCTGAGATCATGTTTTTGCCCATCTCCCAAAAAAAGGTTTAAAAACATCTTGAAAGGCCCAGGTGCGCCTAGGAGCCTGTAAGGCGCCAGGTGCGCCTAGGAGCCTATAAGGCGCGCGCCCAGACGCGCCTGGGGCACATCGCCCGCCTCGGCCATGTTGAGGCGCGGCGTACTGCGCCCGGCGCCTCAGGCGTGCCTAGGCGCGCGCCTTGACAATACTCAGAACAGCTCGATTACTGTCCCCCCCCCCACCCGAGGTGCATACTTGGCCAACTGGTCCGCTTCAGAGCATTTTCCTCCCTTTGCGCATAATGAATTGAAAATCATCGGAAGGCACCGACCAAGCCCTTTACCTTCACCAAGTAACACTGCAGCATGAGCTCCCTTGCTTCGAACTCCGGGAGACGACGACCATGAAGTCGGAGTAGACTTGGATGTCTTGGACTCCCAACTCGCGGGAGAGGCGTAGCTCGACGACTACAACCTCATATTCTGCCTAGATGTTGTTGATCGGGAAATGAATGTTGATTGCCTACTCGATTCTTGCTTTTTGGGGACTAATCAGTACAACGCCTCCTCCCATGGAATTCCTACATGGCGCCCCGTCCACAAACATCTCCCATGCATGCCACCCACTCGGGCATTTTTTTCTAACTCACCTCCACGGTGTAGTCGGCTAGGAAGTCCGCCGCCACCTGGACCTTTATTGCTAGCCGAGGGACGTACGTGACATCGAACTCGCTAAGTTCTACTGACCACTTGACCAGTCTTCCTGAATGCTCTACTCCCTCTAGGATGTTGTGGAGAGGATGACATGACACCACCTTGATAGGGTGGGCCTAGAAAAAAGATTGGAGCTTGCGAGCGGAGATGATCAGGGCGAAGGCTAACTTTTCCAAGATAGGATAACGCACTTCCGCCTTCCTCGGGACTCTACTAACATAATAGACTGGTAGTTGCTTCTTTCCCTCCTCAAGCACCAGGACTGAACTCACCGCTTCGGCTCCAACTCCGATGTAGAGGAAAAAATCCTCCACCTCTCTAGGTCCTTGCAAAAAGGGTATACGTGCCAGCTGAGCCTTCAAGCCCTAAAAGGCCTCCTGACACTCTGCCGACTACTCGAATTTCTTGCAGTTCCAGAGGATTTGGAAGAAGGGCGAGCACTTCTCTCCCGCCTTGGAGGGAATCTGCTTAAACTCACCAACCGACCTGTCAGGAGCTAGACCTCCACGTTCTTTGGTGCCTCCATATCCATGATGGTCTTTATCTTATCGGGGTTCGATTCTACTTCCCACTGGGGTCAAGAGGTGGCCAAGGAATTCTCTTTCCCTGCCCCAAAGACACACTTCACCAGGTTGAGTCTCATCTTAAACCTTCAAAGAATCGCGAAGGTTTTCGCCAAGTCTTGGAGGTGTTCTCCAACGCTCTTGTTTTTTACCATGAGGTCATCGACATATACCTCAAGATATCATCTATTCTGCTCCCGGAACACTCAGATCCATCATCCTTTAATACGTAGCATGGGAGCACCTGCGTTTTGAGCCCGAAGGGTATAATTTTATAAATAGTAGCATCCATCGTCAATGATGAAAGAAACATTTTTTACATCAGAGGGGTGCATTTGAATTTGATGGTAGCCCGAGAAAGCACCTAAGAAACTCACTACAGAAAAACCAATGGCTGAATCTACCATCACGTCGATCTGAGACAAAGGAAAACAATCATTAGGACAAGCTTTATTAAAAATAAAAAATCGATACACAGTCTCCACCTCTCATCCCCCTTCTTAACCATTACAACATTGGAGACCCAGCCTGGACACTGAATTTCTGATACAAAACCCGCATCCAGAAGCGTTTTTACCTTCTCTCGAATGGGCTCAGCCAGTGTATTGGTCGTTTCCCTCTTCTTCTGCTGAACGGGGTGAGCTCCCTTGTCGAGGTTGAGGTGATAGCAGGCGATGTCTGCATCGATCCCAAGCATGTCAGCAATGCTCCAAGCGAAGACACTTCCGTTCTCCTGAATACATGTCAGGATCTTCTTCTTGTCCTCCTCTCCCAACTCCTTGCTGATCTTAACCTTTTCAGGCCTCCCTCCCTTGGTCCAGATTTCCTTCTCCACTTCTTCAGCTGCCTCTAGCCTGACTACCTCCTTCATGGCCTCGCCCACCTCATCTGCTTCTTTCTTCAAGCTGACAATGTTGATAGCACTGAGATAGCACTGTCTCGCCACCCGGGGATCACACCAAATCCTAATCTGCAGCCCTACCTGGTTGTACTTCAGGTATTGATGGTAGGAGGACGAGACACACAAGTAGGCATTGATGAGTGGTCGGCCAAAGATGACAATATTGCTGCTCAGAGCGTCCACGATGACGAATCGGTTACACTTTGTAATTTCCTCCCACAATCACGACCAGCTCCACTCCTTACACCTTTTTCATTTCTCCCGAAAAACCAAAGAGCGGACCCTCCGTAGAGGTGACCCTCTTCTCTCCCACCTTCATTGCGTCAAACGCTTTTTGAACACCATGTTGAAGGAGCTCCCATTATCCACGAAAATGTGGGAGACCATATAGTTCTCTACCGCGGCTTGGATCACCACCGCATCGTGGAACGGATTCTCGTTTCCGAGCATGTCCACTGAAGTGATCTCCCCATCGAGCATGAATTCTGAGAGATTGACACTACGTTCCTCCGATAAACCGCATAGAGGTTCACCTTTCGGGTTGCCTCCAGCCCCACTCCTCCGTGAATGACTCCAATGCCTCCATGGCCACCTAGATTCGTCTGGTCATCGCACCATCGCAAGGCGGAACTCCTCCTGCATTACCCATCACTTCTCCTGGCACCTCCTGCCTCTCCCTGGCTCCTCTTCTCAACTCCAAGAACTCTGGGCACGTAGTTGTAATGTGACCCTCTACCTAGTGCAAGTCGCAGTAGGGTATCACTTGCTGCTCCTCAACCCTCCTAGGTTGTCGTGCCTTGCCCCTTGACCCCGTCCTCAGCCTTGGTCGATCACGTTCGCCTCCTGAGGAGGTGCCTGATTCTGCCTCCACGGTCCTGGCCTCCTCTCGGGGGAATGGTGGCTTGCTCGGTGTTCAGGGGAGAACCTTCTCCCTTGCCTGCCCTGATAGCCTCCTCCTGTCGGTCTCCATGCCGGCCTGGTGAACGGAACCTGGAACCTCCTCTCTTGATCCTGCGGGTCTTGGTTCTTGCGGGGCCTCTCCACCTCCAGTCTTCTTTGCTCTTGTCATCTCTTACCTTCCACCTTTTTTTTCTCTTGTTGCTTCCTTCTCTTTCTCTCCTGTCAGCTTGGCCAACTTGACCACAAATCCCCGACTTGTCGCCTCACCTTCTATGTAACACACCGCTCAGTCGATTAGATCTTCAAATGACACAGGGTGGATATGGGCCAACTCCATCTTGAAGAGCCCCTCTTGCAAGCCCAGGTTGAAAGCTAGCATAAGGGTGAGCCCCATTACCTCCTAAACCACGAGGATTTCCTCCTGAAATCAATCGACATAGGCTCCCAGCAGTTTCTGAAGTCTCTGCTTGATAAGGAAGAGGGCTTCCGGCCCCTTCTTTCTCTTATTCGAGGTGGAAAAGCGGAGCAGGAAGCCCCTGTGAAGATCCTCGAAGTTGTAGATTGATCGGGTCAGTAACGGGTGAAACCAATCTCTTAACTTTCCCTTAAACATGATGGTGGTGAACAACCGACACTTGAAGGCGTCTGTCATATGCCTGATCGAGATCATGTCCTCGAACCATTATAGGTGTAGAACGGGATCGTTCCTCCAGGAGTAGAAATTCATTGCAGGCTCTGAGAACCCTTCGAGAATAGGGGCGATCAACACCAACTCGCAAAAGGGACTTGCGGGTGGGACCCGATGAGCGGAGCGAGCGAGCTCATATTCCCCCTCCGAGTGGCGAGTTGGAAAAGAGTACTTGCGTGTGGAGGGTCTGATCCTCATCCAGGGCAATTTCCTGGCTCGACCATCTGCTCGGACCCGCCTCGCTGGGCGAGGCGGCGACAACTGGAGACGTACTTCCTACCTTGACGTGAGGGGCAAGTAAGGCCTCTAACATATCCTCCATTGACTTCTTGAATTCCACAAAGTCGCTCTTCGTAACAAACTCCCCCCTGGGAGGCGAGTTCCCCCCTCCAATCTTGTGCTCGCCATGTTCAAACATGAGATCGTCGAGAGATTTTCTTCTTAACTCACCGGTCCACACTCACCGCACTAAAAATGTTGAAACTCAAATATTGGCTCAACGGAGTTCGGACTGAGGTGATGGTTCAGATTACTTCTTTTGTCGTCGGATCCCAAGGAATGAGTATTTTGAGACCGAAACCGATTCTCAGGAATGGTAGGTGGATGTCAAAAGAGAGGACCCTCGAGCTGCAGCGAGGAGGTCCCCCCACTAACCCAGAAGTTGGATGTCACTTCCCCTCCATCAATCAGGAGTTGAGCAAATCCCTCAACCAGCAAGCTAGAGTCAGGGGGATCTCAGGCTCTCTAAAGGGGAAGCAAGACTGTCTGATATGAGGGATTGAGGGTTCTACTTATAGGCAAATCAATCTGAGGGAAAAACTATTTTTTGGTCTGCAAATAGTTGCCTCCGCCTTAAATTAGTTGTTATTCGCAGGCCTAGATGGTCTACAGGTAGACAGTCGCACTTTCGGATTACGCTATCCGCAGTCCTTCACCCCGAGTGTAGCTCCTGCCAGGGGCAATAAAATACCTCGAGGTGAGGAGGGACTCGCATGATGAGAGGCGAGTACACACTGGAAAACTGAGCTCGCTTGTGCTCCTCTAATGAGGACGAGTATTGTTGTCCGCCTTGGTAGATAGGCGAGTACGATCAATCGACATGCGTTGTAGTAGTCGCATCTAATCGATCTTCGGTGAACACAACATTTGTCGAGGTGTATTCAAGTTGATATGACTAATGTCGACAGGTGGTCTAGTCGGTATTAGACTTGGGCTTCTATATATGGAGCTCTTCAAGCCGACATTCGGCGCCATTTGACGGTGTCAGCGAGTACGACAATAAAACCATGGGGGTAGGCAAATTCGTCGAACCCGCCCCATTTTCCCCCTTTAGCGCGTGACTTGCACGCCTAATACAAGTTGTACAGTCAACCTTCATTTATATATAATGGAGAGGGTATACATACATTGAAGGTGGCAGAACGAGATTAATTAGTAGAAAAGCAATAAAGTGAGAGAACCCCAAATCTCAAGCATCAACCCTGTAGATTTGTATTCATGCTCTCCTCTAGTCAAAAGAACAAAACAAAGGAAAATAGACCTCCCTTCTTGTTAATCAATTTATCTTCCTCTTGTGTGTGAGCCATGCCAACCGTATGAGAGACAAAGAAATGATGTAACTTATATGCAAAATGTTAAAAACACAAAAAGAAACACGTAATTTCATTAGAATCGGAATGAAGATACCAAATCACTTGGAATACACGAGCCTAACTCTTGGGGGCTTGTTCCTCCCTGAAGCCCCTTTCCAAAGAAGAATTTTTAAAACCTAAGAAATGCAAAGATACCACTTTTGTGAGTCGATTGTATATTTTCATTGTATATTTGCTCTTTTCTCTCTCGTAATTTCTACAATATACAAGGAGGTTTTTTATTTTGTTGGCTGATTTGAGAATTACCTTGGTAGTGAGTATTGGGCTAACAAGGAGGATTTTATACTTTCCCATGGATATAAGATGGTTTTAGCAGAACCACAACTCTTGATGTTTTCACGCAATGCTTGGTTTCTTAATTATTGGTTTATGCTTTTGTCATATTTGCTCATCAAAGGCGTTTCAGCATAAAAGTCAAATGCTTTCCTAACAGGGACATACTATAAATCACTGTTGTCTAAAAATAGGATTTAACTACAAAGTAACTTATGGTCTAGACCTAAAATTAATGTCAACTTTTTTGCTAAGCAAGTGAAGCCACCTCAGTTTGAACGATGATATGTCAAATAACTTTGCAATAACACAGTGATTTATACTAAAAAGAACTCACTTTAGCCTATTAAGCTCCAAACTTACAAGATCCATTTAGAATGGCAGCCATGTTGCGAGCAGCTCCCCTTACTACAAGACGGAAGTCTCTTTTCAGGCCAACATGTTTAGCATATTTCTGCAAAGAGGTAGAACGCAGGAAATTAAAAGTTGGAAACATGTTAATTGAACATATAATAGGTCTAAATGTACTTAATAATTAATCTGCAGTTTTAGACTAAGATTTATTCTAAATGAGAATGTGTTACGCCCCCAACCGCGAACCGCTTCTCGGGGCGTTATTATGCTCGCACGTGCAAGGAGGCGACAGGCGACGAAAGAGCTGAACCATCCGGTTCAGCCCCCACTCAGTAGAACCGACCGGCCAAGGGCTGAACCAACCGGTTCAGCCCTATATGGAGGGGCCGGCCTGCTCCCTCCTTGGCCCGGGTATTTATACCCGGGAATGTGTTCATTTCAAGGCATGCAAAATAACCCTAAGGTATTTCCCTCTCTTCCTCTCAAACCCTAGTTTCCTCTCTACCTTTCTTCTCTAGTTCTCCTTCTTCTTAGTAGATCCTATCATTTGGTATCAGAGGCGGTCATTCTCTGACGATGGTCACCACTCGCACGCAAGAGGAGGTCACCCGATTGGAGGCCTAGGAAGAAAACTACGGTGGGTTGCTGGATTCGGTAGCCGCGATCGAGCAAGAGGAACGCACCACTACGCAGCGATTGGAGGAGCGCATAGACGTGCGTATGGAGGAGCTTAAGGCGCTGTTGAAAGGAAAAAGCCCCAGCGAGGAAGAACCGATCGGCGGAAGGCCCGATCGGTCCGTCGAGGGCTCGGGAACGCCAGATCCGGCGCGTCTGAGCACGGGGATGTCGGGCTTGGGCGGTAACGGCGGGATCGGCCCCTCCCGGCCATGGGGGACCTCCGGCGAAGGCGGGGGAGGGCCGGTGTGGTCGGCGGCTGCAGCGGAGGGCATCGGGCCCTATGTTTCCGGGCCGGCGAGCAGTGGAGCGCCGGGATTTGGAGGAAGCAGTGGCGCCGGGGTCGCCCGACCATGGGGAGCCACCGGCGACCGTGGAGGAGGAGCGGCGTGGCCTCCGGCACCAGGAGGAGGCAGAGGGCCCTGTTTTGCGGGGCCGGCTGGATTTGGGCCTGCCAGGCATCCTGGCGGGGGCTCGGGTATGGCGGACGGCGGGCGGCAGCCATGGCTGGAGGCAGAAGGAGGGCCGGGGACTGCGGTGCGAGCTCCAGGAGCGGCAGCGGGGCTTCTCCCTCACCCGCGGGGCGGCGCTTTCCCGGGAGGATTTGGAGGCCACGGTCCGTGGGCCGGGCAACATGGTCCCCATCAGGGTCAGTCACCTCAGGGCTACCCAGGTGGACATGACGGGCATATGGGGCGACAAATGGGGCAAGGACACGGTTGGAAAGGACAAGCTGGACCACGTGCGTACATGCCACCCAAGTTAACACGCATGAACTTTCCAAAGTTTAAAGGGGGGGATGCGCTGGAATGGGTTCACAAGGTGGAGTTGTTCTTTAGCTACCAGGAGGTCCCGGAGGGGCAATAGGTGCAGCAAGCGTCATTCCATTTGGAGGACGACGCGTTTAAGTGGACTCAGTGGTTTCTGAGAGGTAGAGACTACGGTTGGCAAGGACAAGCTGGAATATGAGGATTTTGAGGCGCTGTTGCAGAAGTTAAGACAGAAAGAGACAGTGACTGAGTACCGGACAGATTTCGAGAGGTTGGCCAACCGGGTGCGTTGGGAAGAGAAGACACTGATGAGTTGCTTTGTGTCCGGCTTGAAGGAGCAACTGCGGGATGAGGTTCATGCTTATATGTCAAGGAGCTTGAACCACGCTATCACCCTAGCACGCATCCAGGAGGAGCGACTGAACCGGCAGCGATCCAGAACCACGGGAAAGCCTCTTGCCGGACCCACCACAGCCAGGAAGGAGCAGACGATTACCAAGCCTACAGTGACTCGTCTGTCGTGGGGCGAGGTCCAGGCCCGCAAGGAGAAGGGTCTCTGCTTCAATTGCGACGAGAATTTTGTGCCCGGGCACAAGTGTCAGAAGCTCCAAGTTTTCATGTTGCACGAGGATGTGACGGACGAGTCCTCGCACGAAGTTGCACTCGAGGAGGCGCTATTGGAGGATGAGGAGGTGAAGGAATTTGGAGTTTCCATACAGGCCATGGAGGCGCTATTGCAATCCACCCCTTATGATGCGGGTTGTCGGACGAGTTGGACAGGAGAAAGTGACAATATTGGTGGACAGCGGGAGCACCTATAATTTCATTCACCCGGCCGTTGCTCAGCATGTTGGACATGCCGTTGACAGGGAGCTGCATTCCAAGTTATGGTGGTTGATGGCAGCAAACTGTAGTGCGAAGGGGTCATGAAAGGAGTGGAGTTGCGGATTCAGGGATACGTTGAGAGCACGGATGTATACCTTCTACCTATACGGGGATCCGACATGGTGCTTGGAGTTCAGTGGCTACGTCAGCTGAAGCGGGTCACTTTTGATTGGGAGCTCATGACGATGGAGTTTCTGCAGCGGGGCCGACAGTTCTGTTTGAAAGGTCTTACAACTTCGCCAGTCAAGGAAATTTCTCTTCGGAGCATGCAGCGGCTAGGAGAGGCCGGGAGCTTGATGGCGGTCCTTTTGGGGGTGCGGTCCGACGAGGCTGGCTCATCTGAGGTACCGATACAGTTGCAGTCGTTAGTCGAGCAGTATGCGGATGTCTTCCAGGAGCCACGTACCCTACCGCCGTCGCGGTTTCGGGATCGCCAGATAGTCCTCAAGGCCGGAGCGGAGCCTACCAATATCCGGCCTTATCGGTATCCACACATGCAGAAGACAGAGATCGAGCGTAGCGTTCGGGAGATGCTCGACGCAGGAATTATCCGACCCAGCACGAGCTCTTTTTCCGCACCGATTATTCTTGTCAAAAAAAAGATGGCTCGTGGCGATTGTGTTGACTACCGGGCCTTGAATGACATTACCTTGAAGGACAAGTTTCCTATTCCTTTGGTGGAAGAGCTCTTGGATGAGCTACATGGAGCAACTTTGTTCACCAAGCTTGACCTGCGGTCCGGCTATTACCAGATCCTTATGTGGGAAGAGGACATCCATAAGACGGCTTTCCGGACACACGACGGCCACTACGAGTTTCTAGTGATGGCCAACGGGCTGACTGGCGGGCCGTCAACCTTCCAAGCCAACATGAACGAGATCTTTCGGCCACTACTTCGCCTTTTTGTGTTGATTTTCTTTGATGACATTTTGATATACAGTGCTAATTGGGAAGATCACTTGTACCATGTTGAACAGGTATTCTCTCTTCTACGCAAGCACCAGCTCTATGCTAAGCGCTCCAAGTGTTCTTTTGGGCAACAGGAGGTTGAGTACTTAGGTCACTTAGTGTCGGCTGAAGGGGTCAGAGCTGACCCTCAGAAGATTCACAGCATGGTTACTTGGCCACGACCCCAGACCGTTCGGGCTCTTCGAGGATTCTTGGGCCTCACCGGCTACTACTGACGGTTTGTGCGGGATTATGGGAAGATTGCTCGGCCGCTGACCCAGCTGCTGCAGAAGGACGCCTTATCGTGGCAGGATGATGCTGAGGCGGCTTTTCAGGCGCTCAAACAGGCAGTGACGACTACCCCTGTGCTAGCCCTTTCGGATTTCACAAAAGAGTTCGTGGTGGAGACAGACGCCTCCGGTGTGGGGCTAAGTGCAGTTCTGATGCGAGAGGGGCGGCCACTGGCTTTTTATAGTAAGGCGTTGGCGCCTAAAACGTTGGGTATGTCCACATATGAAAAAGAGTTGTTAGCAGTGGTGCAGACAGTGGGCCTCTGGCGGCCATATCTTTTGGGGCGGCACTTCAAGATTCGTACGGATCACCAGAGTCTGAAGCATTTGTTGGATCAGCGCGTCTCCTCTCCTCTTCAGCAAAAGTGGGTCACTAAACTTTTGGGCTACGATTATGAGATTGTTTACCGCCAGGACAAGGAGAATGTAGTGGCGGACTCCTTGTCCCGCCTACCTGATGGGGCGCTCACTCAGATTTCGGCTCCCGTCTTCGACTCATTCGATGACATACACGAGGAGGTTTTGCGGACTCCCTCTCTATGGGCCCTTGTGGAGGCCCTTCAGCGTGGGGAGACGGTGGCGGCCGGTTATCATCTCCAGAGTGGGTGACTACATTACCACGGCCGAGTAGTCATACCTTCAGAGTCCGCCTGGAAGACAGTTATGCTCCACGAGTTCCATTCCTCTCCAGTGGGGGGTCATGCGGGAGTGCTCCGTACTCTCCAACGGGCGAGAGCAAATGTTTTTTGGCCAGGAATGCGACGGGATGTGCAACAGTTTGTTCGACTGTGAGAGAAATGTCAGCGTCAGAAGTACGAGACCAGCACACCGGCCGGATTGCTTCACCCGCTTGCGATTCCGCAGCACATTTGGGATACTATATCGATGGATTTTATTGACGGATTGCCCAAGTCCCAGGGCAAGTCCGTCATCTTGGTAGTCGTCGACAAGCTCTCCAAGTATGGTCACTTCCTGGCTCTCAGTCACCCTTATACGGCGGAGTCGGTCGCCGAACTCTTTACCCGGGAGGTCGTCCGCTTGCACGGTCTTCCACGTGCCATCATTTCTGATCGTGATCCCACTTTTGTGAGTCAATTCTGGCGGGAGCTTTTCAGGCTTCAAGGCACTTGCTTGAGCTTCAGCACAGCGAATCACCCCCAGACTGACGGCCAAACCGAAGTTCTTAATCGCAGCGTGGAAACATACCTCAGGTGTTTCATCATGGACGAGCCCTGGACTTGGACCAGTTGGCTACATTGGGCCGAGTATTGTTACAACACTGCTTATCACTCCGCCAGCAAGCCGACTCCATTCGAGGTGGTCTACGGTCGTCCACCCCCTTTTCTCAACAGTTACGAGCCGGGCAGCACGGCGCTTCCAGCAGTTGATCGGGCCCTCCGTGACCGCGACCGCACTTTAGTGACCGTACGGGCTAATCTTCACCTTGCCAAAAATCGCATGAAGGCCCGGGCTGACAAGCACCGCAAGGAGCGGGAATTTGTCGTGGGCGACGAAGTGTTCCTCAAGCTCCAACCTTACCGACAGCTCTCAGTGGCTCGCCGCACAAATCAGAAGCTGGCTCCTCGCTATTATGGCCCATTTCGTGTTCTCAAAAGGGTGGGGCCTGTCGCTTATACGTTGGAGCTCCCCGCGGGCTCACGCATCCATCCGACGTTTTATGTTTCTTTGCTTAAGAAGAGGATTGGTGACAGTACCCAACCGAGTCCTTTCTTACCGGAGGCTACCATGGCAGGCGAACTTCGGCTGATGCCGGAGACCGTTCTCTTACTCAGGTGGAAGCAGCGGGGCACCGAGTTTCGGGCCGAGCTGTTGGTCAAGTGGAAGCATTTTTCTGAAGCCCATAACTCTTGGGTTGATCTGCTGGACTTCAAGGAGCTGTACCCAGATTTCCATCTTGAGGACAAACTGGGCCTTGATGGGGAGGGGAATGTTACGCTCTCAATCGCGAACCGCTTCTCGGGGCGTTATTATGCTCGCAGGTGCAAGGAGGCGACAGGCGAAGAAAGGGCTGAACCATCCGGTTCAGCCCCCACTCAGTAGAACCGACCGGCCAAGGGCTGAACCAACCGGTTCAGCCCTATATGGAGGGGCCGGCCGGCTCCCTCCTTGGCCCGGGTATTTATACCCGGGAATGTGTTCATTTCAAGGCATGCAAAATAACCCTAAGGTATTTCCCTCTCTTCCTCTCAAACCCTAGTTTCATCTCTACCTTTCTTCTCTAGTTCTCCTTCTTCTTAGTAGATCCTATCAGAATGCGTCTCTAAATAAATTGCATCGTACCTAAGCAACTTAATCTCACCCCAACGAAAAAACTCATATATAGCAACGTAATGAAATATGTCACTGTCAACTTCTGAATAAAATAACCAAGAAAGTATCTAAATACAAATATATAATTAATGTGTCAATCGATGAAGGATAAAATATTTTCAGGATGAAGGATAATTAAATAAGACAGAATAATGTGGCCAATTAGGTAATAATCAAGAAGCAGACTAGGGGGAAAAACTAAACTGCAAAAAAGCACTATTTGAAAAATGAATGCCACTTAAGTCAAAAATTTATGTCAAATGCATGTTTTGTTCACTGCTGTAATTTATTTTTATAGAAAAGAAAAATAAATTTCAAACACCTCATTAACAGGAGCTTCATTGTCCCTAAATACTGCGTCATGTTCATCAATCTCTTGTCCAAATTCTGTCTTCAAGAGATCACCTGAATTCCCAACAACAGCACATGTCCTGAACTGCCGCGGATGAAAAGGAGGTTTTGACGGCAAAATCAAATTAAGGTGCTCCTCGCAAAGAGAATGATTGTAGCATTTCTCTGCACCCCTGATGAGAATAAGACATTGCCGATCTCAAAAAAACTAGTAATAGTTGGAACATGAAACTAAATGCAAATGACTTGTAAGGCATCTTACAACTGCGCAATTCTTTTTGCAGCATAATCTAACCAACCATTTGGCCTGACATCAAGATATTCCCTTGTCAACACCGTAGTTATGTTTCGATACTGCCACTTTCTACAGTTCAGTGTGCATTAAGTGAATCAATCACATATATTTCAAAATAACACAAACCTGTTCCCACAGTAGAATAGCTTCACAGACATCATAATGGTATTCTAATGGCTCAAAAACTTTAAACTGTGCATTATACTGAGCAGGATGAAGGAAAAAGTAGAGATTAGCGAGAGAACTTCAATGATTATCCCTACCATTTGAAAAAGGATTAAAAAATTGTATTTTGGAAAGTAAATAAAGAGAATTGTTCGACCCAGGTACTGTTGGTGCCTTCGGGAAATTTAAGGACCAATCTGCAGTGATCGATAATGTCTGCAGTGAGGCCAAGTCCTCTGTTTGCCTGGACAAAATTCCATTGTTGTTAAATATCAGCCCTCATTTCAAAGCAGGCCTGAAAAAATGATGTTGATTGCAGTCATAAAAAATGGTAAATAAAATTGCAACTAATATAGCAACAAGATTAGTAGCTTATTTCATACACAGGTTTGAAAGGTTTCAGTGTTTTTTTTTTGTTTTCAAACTTAACCACTTATATTATTTCTATTTATTCCAAATTTTGAATTAAAATGTGATTTATAATGGAGCATAAAATAGTTAATTTATCTTTCTATAAATCATTTAGTTTACAATAACTTACAAATTTTGGTGTAAAAAAAAAGCTTATTATTGGAACATACAATACTCCATGATAATTCAAAGCATAAAATAAAACAGAGAGATGTGCCCATAAAGATGAATATGGAATGAGTAAAAATGAATAGAAACATTGAAGCTAAATGGAATTAGACATGAATGTTGTGTTATGTACTTATGTTGTTTGTTTGCATATACACCATTTATATTATATATAAAGGAGAACACCAGAAAATTGCAAGAAAGACACTAGGGCATAGAACAAATACATAGTCCAACAGCCCCCTTAAACAGGCAATGGATGACTCATGTAAATTCAATTTGACATGGAGAGTAAATATCATAGAGGCCAAGCATGTCAGAGATATCCCTCAATGCAGCTGATCCAGGGGCTTGATGAGGAGGTCAACAAGCTGGTCAACAAAAAAGGGAAAAGGAACAATGATATCAAATATCCCGAGCTTTCAAGTTGTCCATGACACTACAAAAATTTTTTCACTAGTTGTATTGCAATCGAGATCGAAGAGGAAGGCCACAATCAAGATAAAAGTGAAATAAATGTGGGAGTATAGACTTCCATAACCAAACTGCATTTCCAGAGTGGAAAATACCTGCCAAACTGCAACCAGCTACAAGTAAATACGTCGGCATTTGAGAAAGAAGAAATGAAAGTCAAAACAAATGATAAATGGAAGTAGATGATTGAGGGCCTGTTTGGGAGGGCTTTTTAGCTCCTTTTCGTTTTCTGGAAAACGCTACCACACTTAATAGGCCGTTTGGATTGTCTATCGGTGGGAAAAGCTACCGCAAAAAACTCCATTTGCTCATCTTTTGAAAAAGTCACATGTCACATTCTTTTCAACCTTTTCGAAAAGCACTTTCTCATCCAAAAACATTTATCTCTTAAAAAAATCTACAACTTGATTTTTTTGTCTTGGCGCTATTTTTTTCCCGAACGTAATTTTTTTGCCGGGTGTTTTTTTTGCCCGGCGCGAATTTTTCGCCCGGGCGCGAATTTTTCGCCCGGGCGCAAATTTTTCGCCCGGGCGCAAATTTTTCGCCCGGGGGCAAATTTTTCGCCCGGGCGCAAATTTTTCGCCCGGGCGCGGATTTTTCGCCTGAGCTAGCATTTTTCGCACTGGTTGGCATTTTTCGCCCGGGCTGAAATTTTTTGCTCGAGCGCGCGGTTTTTTACCCAGGTGAGTTTTTTTCGCCCGAGTGCGGTATTTTGCCCGTGCATGATTTTTTTTCCCCCGAACGTGTATTTTTCGCCCGAGCCGGTTTTTCGTCCGGCGTGATTTTTTCGCTCGGGTGCGTTTTTTTCATCCGGGTGTCATTTTTTGTCGTTGCACGATTTTTTTCACCCGAGCCGATTTTTTTGCCCGGGCGCGATTTTTTTGCCCGGATGCGATTTTTTCGCCCGGACTTGATTTTTTTGCACCGGCGCGATTTTTTTGCCCGGGCGCGATTTTTGTACACCGGCGCGATTTTTTCGACATCGCGTGATTTTTCTCCCGCGGGTGTTTTTTTCTCCCGCGGGCGTTTTTTTCGCCCGGTCGCGATTTTTTCGCCCGGTCGCGATTTTTTCGCCCGGGCGCGATTTTTTCGCCCGGACGCGATTTTTTCGCCCGGACGCGATTTTTTCGCCCGGGCGCGATTTTTTTCTCCCGGGCGCGATTTTTTTTGATCGGGAGCAGTTTTTCCCCCGGGCACTATTTCTTTCGCCCGGTAGCGAATTTTTCGCCTCGACGTGATTTTTTGCCCGTTCGTGTTTTTTTTGCGCGGTCGTGTATTTTTTTCGCTTGTAAACTATTTTTTTCTCTTTCGAGCGAAAATATCACGTCCGTGCGAAAAATTCTCTTCCGTGCAAAAAATTCGCGTCCGGGCGAAATTTTCCCGCCTCATCGAAAAATTAGTGCCCGTCCGAAAAAATCGCGCCCGTCCGAAAAATTTGCTGTCATCCGAAAAAATTCGTGCTCATCCGGAAAATTCGCGCCCGTTCAAAAAATTTGCGTTCGCCCGAAAAATTGGCACTCGGCCGAAAAATTGGGACCCGGCCGAAAATATAGGGTTTGGCCGAAAAATCGGCGCCCAGGCGAAAATATCATCCCCGGGCGAAAGTATCGCGCCCGGGCGAAAAATTCACGCTCGGGCGAAAAATTCACGCAAGGACGAGAAAAACCAGCACCCGGCGAAAAATTCGCTCCCGGGCGAAAAAAACCTGCCCCGGCGAAATAATTGCGCTTTTTCCCCCGGACGCACATTTTTAATAAAAAAAAGTTACCGCAACGGAGATTTGTCAAACGATTTATAAAGTGTTTTTCCTTTTTGAAAAGCTCTGCAAAAGAAGTTCACCCAAACAGTTCTCCTTTTCTAATAGACATTTTCCGAAAGCTCCTTTTCCTATCATCCTTTTGCCACCGCTCCTTCTCCTTTCTGAAAAGCCTTCCCAAACAGGCCCTGAGTGAAGTAGAAGATCAGCAATAGTTAATAAGCTGTGTAAGTAACTGCAGGACAGAGTTGACGGAAGCGCTCGGACTGTAATCTTAAAAAATAATAATCTGCGGTTGAAAATATGTAAAAGAGAATCTAGGGAGAATAAGAAGTGTAAACAGCGATTTTGCCAGTAAACAATGATCACGGTCGGAGAAGCTTCAAAGCAAGTAGCAGAGAGCAGAGAATGGTTGAAGCAACTAAAGAGAGTTGAGGACAAACTATCAAAGAAGACATTTACGCATAGGAGAAACTGGGGAGTAAACAACAGCCATAGTCGGAGAAGTAACAAATTAAGTCAATGGAGAATAGAGAATCGTTTGAATGCGGCTCAAAGTAGAAGAAGTGAGGCAAAGACGATGACCCTTGAATGCAACAAATTTTTTTTTATTTTTATATATATAAATAGTTTTTTAAATGAGAATAAATTTTTTTTATTATAAATACCAGATCGACCGATTCACGGTAGGGGTGAATCAAAACCTCTGATATCAAACTGATGTACGCCAAGAGTGCCCAAGAATGAGTTTGCGAGCGAAAAATCAAACTCGCCGCTATGAACCTTAAGGGTCCGTTTGGCGCGCAGGTATTGGCTTTCTGGAATTGGTTTTGGTCAAAAAACCAATATCTGCAGGAATTGGTTTTGTGCAGAAAACCAATTCTGATGTTCGGCTGCAGGATAGAATTCAGCGAATAGAATTGGTATTGATATGTTAAAGTTGTTCGGTTGCACAATGGAATTGGCTTTTTGAAATTAAAATTTTTAAAATTTAAACCAGCAAAGCTAACTAGTACTGATAATTAAAGTTCAGAATTATAATTACGTTCTGTCGCATAAACATTGTCCATAATTAAAAATTCAAAAATAGATAAATGTCTGTCATCGATTTAAAAAGGCACAAATCTAGCGATCAAACTGCATTCGCAGTCATACGCCCTTCATGTCTTCAGGTAGCCGCATGAATATGTCACGTTTGACATTATCATGACAAAGTATATCCATCGCCTTGAGAAAATCACCCCGGTCTAAATCCGTCATCGGAGCTAGTGCGACATATATGTCATCAACATTGCTAGCCGACTTGCCCCCCGCTGCCTTTTCAACGGAATCAACCAATTTTTCAATGGCTACAGCTACAGCATCAGCTCCAACTGCGCGTTTTCTCCTCCTTCTGCTGCTCCCTTCTCCACCTATTCTAGTTTGTTCTTGTGTATTAGTTGTTTTCACTGTCATAGACTCAGCATCAATCTCCTTTGCCATCTCAGTTGCGATCGCGGCGTGACTACCAGTTGCTCTATCAGTTCCGCAGAGCACAGGCAAATCAGACCAGTTGACGATAACCTTGTTCTTATAATGCTTGACAGATGGATGAGTCTGCAATAGTTATAATTAATGTATCATTTTAATAAAATCAACGTTGAAAAGGCAGCTATCTGTGAACCATCTAGATTTGTGGTGTTGTCTGTTTTCAGGCAATCAGATATAATTGTTTGAGAGTCTTAGAACTGCATTCAAGAAAATGTTGAAGTGTCTGATAATTGTATCTGTCGATCGGATAAACGTGCCACCAGCAATTCGAAACTTTGTGTTATGTGCCAAAATATGTAGAAATAACGCAACTGATTCCTTAGTGGATACAGACTGTGTGTCGCATACAAACCCTTTTGCGCGGAGAATACCACAAAGCTCATTGAAGGGTGCTTTACCCATGCGTAGGTGGCTAAAGCAGTTAGCCTCATGTCCGTCATATAGTCGTTTTAAAATTATATTACGTAGAACGTCTTTATCTACAGTGTCAACCGGGTTTCTGGGAATGGACTCCATAACAACCACAGTTACTTCATAAGTCGCAGCAACCGCTGACTTGATTATAATATTCATCTTACATTTTTTTTGTAACTCTACGTGCTCCATGAGAAAACCTAGTATTACAAATCAAAATGAAAGCCAATAAAAATTAAAGCAATAAACAATTAACCTCATGTAGAAATGGATTGTGTATCGCAGACATAACCTTTAGCACGGAGAATAAATGTATCGTAGACCTAGATTTTGCTCCAACTCTAAATGATCCATTAGACCTAGAACTGAAATAAAAACCATACATAAATACCTACACACATATCACATACTCACACATATTCACACACATTCACATATTCACATATTCACACACTCAGATATCCCCCAAAAATACATACACACACATCACATACTTGCACACACAAACACACACAAGTGCACATACACAAACACACAATGCACATACATACACATGTGCACATACACACACTTAACACATACTGTTAAGCACGAACTAGGGAAGAACTAGAGGAAGAAGAAGAAGATAGAGGTTAGGGTTTGGAAGAAGGAGAGGGAAATACCTTTGGAATAATTCTTGCATAATCCCCAAAAGAGAGGGGTCCGGGTATATATAACCCCGGACCCAAGGCCGGCCAACCAAGGGGGTCGGCCGGCCCCCATGGGGCTGAACCAAATGTGGTTCAGCCCCCTTGAGTCTTTAAGAAGAGGGGGCTGAACCCATTGGTTCAGCCCCGTTGTCGCCTTGCATACGCCGTTGCCGCCGCTTGTAATGTTGCCCAAATAGCCTAGCCTCGTCCGGAGGCTTAACATTCCCTTCCCCATCAAAAGCCAGCTTGTCCTCAAGGTGGTAATCGGGGTAAAGCTCCCGGAACTCCAGCAAGTCCACCCAAGTATTGTGCTCCGCGGGGAGATCCTTCCACTTGACTAAGAGCTCTGGACAGTACGCCGTGCCACGACGTTTCCACTTGATCAACAGTACATCTTCCAGAATTGGGCGAAGCTCGCCTCCACTAGTAGCCTCTGGTAGAACGGTAAAGACCGGAACCGCATCACCCAGCTTCCGCTTCAACAAGGAGACATGAAAGGTAGGATGAATCCGTGAGCCCTCGGGCAACACCAAGGTGTACGCAACTGGCCCGACCCGCCGCGTGATCCAAAATGGTCCATAGTAGCGGGGTGCCAGCTTTTGATTTGTCCTATGCGCCACAGACAACTGCCGATAAGGGCGAAGTTTAAGGAAAACCTCATCCCCCACCTGGAACTCTTTCTCCGTCCGATGTCGATCCGCCTGTGCCTTAATACGATCCTGCGCCGCCTGAAGATTCTCGCGCAAGGTGGCGAGGGTCCGATCACGATCACGGAGTGCCCGATCAACTGCTGCCACTGCGGTACTACCTGGCTCATAACTGCTCAAGGAGGGAGGTGGCCGACCATAGACGACCTCAAAGGGAGTGAGTTTGCTAGCGGAGTGATACGAAGTGTTGAAGCAGTACTCCGCCCAATGTAACCAGTTGGTCCATGTCCTTGGCTCATCCATGGCAAAGCAGCGCAGGTAAGTTTCCACGCCCCGAGTTAAGACCTCCGTCTGTCCATCAGTCTGGGGATGGTGAGCCGTGCTGAAATGTAATGAAGTCCCCTGCAAGCGAAAGAGTTCCGTCCAAAATCTGCCAACAAAGGTAGGGTCCCGATCGGAAATGATCGCCCGGGGAATCCCATGCAATCGAACAATCTCCCGAACAAATAAAGCCGCCACAGACTCGCCTGTGTAAGGGTGGCTCAGAGCAAGGAAGTGCCCATACTTGGACAACTTGTCCACCACCACTAAGATAACTGTTTTACCATTCGACTTGGGCAGCCCATCGATGAAGTCCATAGAAACCGTATCCCAGATCTGATGCGGAATCTCTAAGGGGGTGAGTAGCCCGGCTGGAAAGGTAGTCCCATATTTCTGCCTTTGGCACACATCACATTTCTGCACAAACTCCTGAATGTCACGGCGCATTCCCTTCCAAAACACATTTGCTCGAGCCCGCTGGAGAGTGCGAAGAATACCGGCGTGACCTCCCGTCGGCGACGAATGGAACTCATGCATCATCACCGTCCTCCAAGCTGACTGAGCAGGAATGACCACTCGTCCCTGATAATATAGCCGGTCGTTTTGTAAGTGATAACCTGGGGCTACCTCACGAGCCTGCCGCAGGTTCTCCACAATAACCCGTAACTCGGAATCTCGCTGCACCTCTTCCTGAATCTCATCCATCGACTCCAACTGTGGCATAGAAATGTGCGCCAAGGCCCCCTCTGGTAAGCGCGATAGGGCGTCAGCCACCCGATTGTCCTTCCCCGGCCGATACTCGATCTCATAATCATATCCCAACAACTTTGTGACCCACTTCTGTTGAAGGGGGTAAGAAATCCGCTGCTCCAGGAAGTGCTTCAAGCTCTGATGATCGGTCCGTATTTTAAAACGACGTCCCAGCAAGTATGGCTGCCATAGGGCCACCGCATGAATAACCGCCAGCATCTCTTTTTCATACACCGATAGTCCCAGTGTCCGTGGAGCCAAGGCCTTACTGTAGAAGGCGATCGGTCGTCCCTCCTGCATCAAGACCGCCCCCACTCCCACGCCGGAAGCATCCGTCTCCACCACAAACTCCTTAGTGAAATCCGGAAGTGCCAGCACTGGAGTCGTCGTCATCGCCCTCTTCAGCGCCTAAAAAGCGATCTCTGTCTCATCCTGCCACGAGAAAGCATCCTTCTGTAGCAGCTGCGTAAGTGGCCGAGCAATCTTCCCATAATCCCGCACAAAACGCCGGTAGTACCCAGTGAGGCCCAAGAACCCCCTCAGCGCCCGGATGGTCAGAGGCCGTGGCCAAGAAATCATACTCTCAATCTTCCGTGGGTCGGCCTTCACCCCGTCAGCTGAAACTAGATGCCCCAAGTACTCCACCTGTTGTTGTCCAAAAGAACACTTGGACCTCTTAGCATATAGCTTATGTTGCCGAAGGGTAGAGAAGACCTGAGCCACATGACGTAGATGATCCTCCCAAGTAGCGCTGTAGATCAGAATGTCATCAAAGAAGATCAAGACGAAGTGTCGCAGGAATGGCCGAAAAATCTCGTTCATATTGGCCTGAAAAGTAGACGGTCCCCCCGTCAATCCATTCGTCATCACTAAGAACTCATAGTGGCCATCATGGGTCCTGAATGCCGTCTGCACGTCCTCCTCCTTCATAAGAATCTGATAATAGCCGGATCGCAAATCCAGCTTCGTGAACCGAGTCGCCTCATTCAACTCATCCAACAGTTCCTCTATCACGGGAATCGGAAACTTGTCCTTCACGGTAACACTGTTTAAGGCACGGTAATCTACGCAAAAACGTCAAGATCCGTCCTTCTTTTTAACCAGAATAATCGGTGCTGAGAAGGAACTGGTACTAGGCCGTATAATGCCTGCATCAAGCATCTCCTTCACACTGCGCTCGATCTCTGCCTTCTGCATGTGGGGATACCTGTAAGGACGAATGTTGGGCGGCTCCGCCCCGGTCTTCAGCACAATCTGGTGATCACGGAATCGTGACGGTGGAAGTGTACTCGGCTCCTGGAAGATGTCATCATACTCCTCTACTAACGCCCGCATCTGGTCAGGAACCTCTATCGGTCTATCCTCGTCAGACCTCACCCCCAACAGAACGGCCATCAGACTACTGGACTCCTCAAGCTGTTGTAAGCTGCGAAGGGAGATCTCTTTGACCGGAGAAGATCTGAGCCCTTTCAAACAGAACTGTCGCTCCCCTTGCAAGAACTCCATCGTCATCTGGTCTCAATCAAAAGTCACCCTCCTCAACTGTTGCAACCACTGCACTCCCAGCACCATATTTGAGCCCCGGATCGGTAAGAGATAGACATCCGTGCACCCCACATAGCCCTGCATCCGAAGCTCCATCGCCTTCAACACTCCTCGGCACTGTAATTTGTTGCCGTCCGCAACCATAACCTGGAACGCAGCTCCAGTGTCAATCACCTGCCCCACCTTTTGTGCCACATCTGGATGAATAAAATTATGAGTACTCCCACTGTCCACCAGAATGGTCACCCTCTCCTGCCGAATCCTTCCCGCCATCCGTATAGTAAGCGGGGGTGGATTGCACCCTTCCATGGCATGTAGGGACACACCCAACTCTGTCAAGTCTAAGTCCCCCCCAGACTCCAACTCCTCCGGAAACACGTCCTCATCAAGCTGATCCTCCTGATGCAACATAAAGACCTGGACCTTCTGGCACTTGTGACCTGGCGTGAATTTCTCATCACAATTAAAGCAAAGGCCCTTCTCCTTCCGTGCTTGTAACTCGTTCCAAGACAACCGTGTCACCGTCGGCCGGCCACTGGAGGCTCTCTCCTGGCCGCGGACGGTGTAGTAGTATGCCTTGCCGTACTACGGGTCAGTTGCCTATTTAACCTTTCCTCTTGGATGCGCGCCAAGCTGATCGCATGGTTCAGACTACGGGGCATGTAGGCCTGAACTTCATCGCGTAACTGATCCTTCAGTCCTGATACGAAACAGCTGAGGAGTGTCTTCTCTTCCCACTGTACCCGGTTGGCCAATTTCTCAAACTCCGTTCTGTACTCCATCACTGTACCCTTCTGACGTAGCTTCTGCAAAAGCGCCTCAAAGTCTTCAATCTCCAGAGGCCCAAACCGAGCCGTGAAGCCTTCCACAAATTCCTCCCACGGAACATACTCCCGTCCCCGCAAGAACCACTGTGTCCACTGAAAAGCGTCGTCCTCCAGATGAAAGGACGCTAGCTGCACCCACTGAGCCTCTGGCACCTCCTGATAGCTGAAAAACAACTCAGCTTTTTGTACCCACTCCAAAGCGTCGCCCCCATTGTACCGAGGGAAATTCATCTGAGTCAACTTGGGAGCCATGTACGGCCTTTGGCCGCGTTCCCCCGCCACGCCTGGAAACTGTTGGAACTGTCCCGCCCTCGGAGCCCCATGATGGAAGGGCCCCCTTTCTCCCCACTGCACCCCTCCTCCAAATCCTGGTGGTTGCCCTCTTCCTGTCGGTGGGGGTAACAACCCATCCCGACCTTGCCTCCAAGGAGCGTGCTCGGTAAAAGTTCCACCCCTTCCGTCAACACCAGTTGTGAAGCCGCCACCCCTGCCGGCCATTTCCAGGCTTCCCGGCACCAATCCAGCCCTCCCCGTGCTTGCCGCGGGAGGTCCAGCAACTCCGAGGCCACCCGGCCCACATCCGCCCCCCTGATGGCTCGCCGGTCCCGATCCGAGCCCCACAGGGGCCGCTGCTGCCCATCCGACCCCGCTGGAGCCGCCTGCGAGGTTTCCCTCCCCTCTGTAGCTCGTCGGGACAAACCCGACCCCCTGCATGCTCGCCGCCACCGATCCAGCCCAGCTACCACCCGCGACTGTCGATCTGGGCCCCTGCGTGTTCGCTGTTGCCGATCCCGACCAGCCGACGCCACCAAAGGCCGATCCGGCCCCTCCGTGGTTCGCCACACCTGATCCAGCCCCCGCCTGGCTCGCAACAGCCGATCCGAACCCTCCAGCTCCCGATCCAGCACTTCCCGCACCCGATCCACCAAATCCGGGCATTTCCGGCCTAATTCCTGTAGATCCGCCCGGTTCCTCCTCCGTCACCGCCTTGCCCTTCAAGTTTTGCGCTAATAGCGTCATGATATCGTTCAAGCAGCCGTCGATTCGCTCTTCCAACCTTTGAGTGGATGTTTTGACATTTTCTTCGATGGCGGCTACCGAATCGGTAAGCCCAATCAAGTTCTCCTCTAGGGTTTCCAAGCGGTCATTCTCATCTTGCGAGCGTGTAGTCACCATGATGGAGGAAAGAATCCTCTGATACCAAATGTTAAGCACGAACTAGGGAAGAAGAACTAGAGGAAGAAGACGATAGAGGTTAGGGTTTGGAAGAAGGAGAGGAAAATACCTTTGGAATAATTCTTGCATAATCCCCAAAAGAGAGGGGTCCGGGTATATATAACCCCGGACCCAAGGCCGGCCGGCCCCATGGGGCTGAACCAAATGTGGTTCAGCCCCCTTGAGCCGAAGTCTTTAAGAAGAGGGGGCTGAACCCATTGGTTCGGCCCCGTTGTCGCCTTGCATACGCCGTTGCCGCCGCTTGTAATGTTCCCCAAATAGCATAGCCTCGTCCAGAGGCTTAACACATACACTCAACACATACACTCAACACTCAACACATACACTCAACACACACACATATACACACACTCAACACATACACACACATCACATACATACACATACACACACAAGTGCACATACACACACTTAACACATACACTCAACACAATTACACATTCACATCCACCCTTCATTTTCACAAAAAAAACCAAGAAATATTCACAAGCCTACTAATTCAAAATCAACAAGTTCCACACATAAGTCTTATGATGAGGGCATTTTCACAAAAAAATATCAAGAAATAGTCACAAGCATCCACACATTCCATTTTTACACAATGCAAATAACCAAAATGTTGAATGGGAGGGGTAGGTTCAGTCAACACAACTACACATTTCATTTTTAGATTGTTAAAAATTGGTGCTGGACAAAAATGTCAAACGAATGCTAACAAGAAGGCAGGCCGAGTTGGAAGAAAGCAGCTGCAGGAGGAGGAAGAAGAAAGGAGGAAAAATAAAGGAGGCGAAGGAAGAAATGAGGAGGAAGAAGAAAGGAGGAGGAAGAAGAGGAAACTGCGACAAAAACGGCGACGAAGAAGAGAAGGAGAGGAAGAAGAAGAGGAGGATGTATACCTGCGACGGAAGAAGAGCAAGAGGACGATCGGGAGGAGCGTCGTCGGGGTCGGAGCGAAATGGCTTCCGTCGGCTGCAATTGGGGGAGACAAAATTCACGAATTCTTATCTCTGGGGATAAGAATCGGGGGGCTCGAAATTATACCTAGGGTTAAAGCCGGTGGAATCAAGCCCAAAGCCAATTCCGCTCTAATTCTGTCCCGCCGAACACATGATTCGGCTTTACTGTGGACCAAAGCCAATTCTACAATGTCATTTCCGTCCCGCCGAACGGACCCCTAAGAGATATTCGTTAAATTTCGTTCAGATGGACCTCTCACACGTTTTTACGAGTCAAACCCACCACGTGAATTAATACGACCACAAGCTAAATTACCAACAATAATTTATGATGCACGATAAAGTAAGCATTCAAATGTACGGCAAACTTAGGGTTATTTAAAAGAAACAAATAAAAGTAACTGAAAGATTGGAGCAAGAATACCCAAAAGTTACACTAGGGGCGGTCGGCCAATCCAAGACCCGTCGAGCAGTGGAGAGACGACAACTTCGGGCTTCTCCGTCGCAGAAGGGCGATTCCTGGAGGGTGCCGAAATCGGACGGCGTAGCCGACGGCACGCCCTCACGAGAAGAGATTGAGCGGCGTCGGAACAGGCGGGCAAGTTGACGGCGTCGTCGGTCAGGAAAGTGGATGCTGGCGGCGGTGAGTGCGAATCAGGTCCCATCGCTGGGAATTAGAAGCTTGTGAAACAGGGCTCACTGGTGTTGGTGGCTTGAAGCGAAGGGAGGCGACCGGCACTTGCAGAGAAACGCTATTTATGGTTCTCTGCACTTGTCTGGGGTCCTTTTTTTCTTCACGGGGCCATCAATATAGCAGAGGAAGGCTCTTATTTTGGAAAGAAATGATAGTTTTCAATGTCATGTCTAATCAAGAAAAAATAGGTATTCGAGAGAATGTATTTGATTGGACCGGCACCTCCATTATTTTTGGCAAGAAATTACATTTGCTAGCCTAATGAAATATAATATTTCTTTTTGATATGTTCTCTGTTTTAAATTTATGTTTTCCCTAAAATAACCTAAGCTTGTCGTTACCGCCGTAATTACTAACATTACCGGACCTTTTTATTCATGGTGTCACCGGTCGGTCAACCCGAGGAGCCTCAAAATAAAGTTGGGTGCGCGAGAAGGAAATACAAGACATGAAATAAAAAATAATGCATAATAAAACACATTAAGATGCGTCAATGGATGCATCAGAACCCTGAAAACACTGGGGAGCTACATTAATCGCTTCCAGGAGAAAATGTTGGGCATCCAGGAGGTCGACAGTTTTACCTTGCAACTAGCACTGACGTGAGGCTCGCAGGAGAGTCTGTTCAAACTTTTAAGGTGGGCAGAAATCCGCCCAAGTCCTTTGAAGACCTGATTAACCGAGTAGGGAGATACATCAAAGGAGAAGCTAAGAATGAAAGTTTCTTAACTTCGCTTACGAGGCTGACCCGAGCCGAGGAGGTGCGGGCCCCGTAGGGGAGCAGGAAACAGGAGGAGAAGAGAAGACAGGAGGTAAGGAGGCAGGTCATGGCTCCAGAACCTCGAAGACCTAAAAGGAGGTTTTAGGTCCCAATGTATAGGTCACCGTGGAGACCAGCAGGAAGACTTCGTCCAATGGGACCAGGAAGGCGCTTCTCTTCCGAGCGACAAGCTCGTTTCAACTCTCCTAAAAGATCACATGGGGGTAGGAGATCGGACCTGTCTCCTCCTCAGGAAGCCATGATGATAGCTCGTCAGGAGATCGTCGCCGAGAAAGAAACCCAGAACCAGTACGTCAGAGGGAAAGCATTGTCCTTTACTATGATTTCCACCGGGTGGAAGGGCATGACACTGCTACAAGCCCGAAGTTCTTGGAAGTAAGGAGGAGAGCATGAGAGGAATGAAGAGCCCAAGGAGGAGGACAAAAAAATCAGCGACAAACTTCGGTTGAAGGAGAGTTAGTTCCACCTCAGGCTCGGAGGAGGTGTGAAGAGAAAGTGGATGTACTGACACGCGAAGGAATCAGCATGATCTATGGAGGAGTTGGAGTGGATGCCTCCCGAAAGGGTGGTATCCATGTTATCTATCATCGGAGCATTGCTTTGACTTCTTAGGTGCCTCCACTGATGAGGGAAATAACATTTTTCGCAGAGGATATGTCGGAGAATGAGAACCCCTTTCACGACGTAACTTTGCAGTTTTGCAGATCCTAGTGGATAACGAAAGCTCGGTTAGCGTTATTTTTAAGAAGGTGTTCGATGAGATGAAAGTGGAGGCAAAGAGGATTACAACATCAGATGGCCCGCTCTTCAGCTTTTCGGAAAAGAGGAATGAAGTTAAGGGGAAGTAAAGTTCCTCATCAGTCTTGGAGGGGACTCAAAGAATTGTTGGTTCGTCATCGTCGACGCACTGAGCAGTTACAATGCGATTTTTGAAAGACCCATGATCAGCATCTTCCAATCAATACCAATCTTGTACCACTAATGATTAAAATATGGCTTGGGAGGGGTATAAATTCGGATTCGAAGTGACCCCGAGGTGGCCTGAGGGTGCCACATGAACGTCGTCAATACTATTGGATGGAAAAAGGGGGCAGAGGATGTGAAAAAGGTACTGGAAGGGATAATATGCTTGAAGGAAGCAGAAAAGGTCGAGGAAGTAGAGGTTGTTGCGGGCGGGAGGCCCAGAATCTTGAAGGTCAATGGTGAGCTGACAACGAAGGAAGATAAAGGGAAAATCATGGCATGCTTTCAGAAAAACTTCGACATTTTTGCATGGAGTGTCGCGGACATGCCCGAGATTGATGCAGATGTGTCATGTCATCGCCACAATCTCGATCATGGGGTTCGCCCCAGAAAAAGAAAATGGTTATGGTTGCTACATTTGTCAAGACAATTGAGAAGACGTGAAGAAGCTGTTGGAGCCTGGAGGCAAGTTTTGTGTCGGAGATCCAGTACCTGAGTTGGGTCTCCAATATCGCAATGGTTAAAAAAGACAGTGGAAGTGGAGATTGTGTATTTATTTTTTCCTTCTTAATAAAGCATGTCTCAAGGCTTGTTACCCCTTGCCTCGGATCGACACGCTGGTTGATTCAATAGTAGGTTTTCTAATAATAAGTTTTCTTGATGCTTTTTCAAGATACCATCAGATCCAGATGCATCCTCCCAACATCTGTGATGTATCATTTATCACCAACGACGGGTGTTACTACTAAGAGACGATGCCCTTCTGGCTAAAAAACGCAGAAGCAACCTACCAAAGGATGATAAACCGCGTCTTCAAAGAGCAGAAGAGGAGGAAATTGAAGGTATATGTCGATGACCTCCTGGTGAAGAACAATAGCATTCAGGAACATCTCGAATGTCTTGGGAAATCTTCTGACTCCTGTGGAAGTAGAACCCAATTATGATAAAGTGAAGGCTATCAAGGAGATGACAACGCCAAAAACACAAGAGATGCAGCGCTTAACAGGCAGGTTGGCAAGACTAAGGCTTTATTTGTTTTAGCTTTTTTGGGCGTTTTGTTTTCTAAAAACACAATAGCAGAGTTTTTTCCATTTGTTTTTCTGCAATATTTTTGAACCGCTCGCCGTTTTATCCGTGCTCAAAAAATTGCGGATCAAAACCTTGCGTGAGAGCTCCATTTCTCGCGTTTGGGCGGAATATTCTCCGACTGTAAATCTTCCCCGAGAGTATTGTTGTGTCGCCATCCCGTGCTTTTTTTTGTTGCCCGCAGAAGTTTTTTAGGTCCGGCATCGGCGGTTCCAGCATCGGCGGCCTGCCCGGAGCCCACCGGGGGGCTCGCCGGACCCGGCAAACCCGTCGGGGGTATCCCGGAAGCTCTCTGTCAGGGCCACCGCCCTTGGTGGCCCTAACGGAGCCCCGTCGGAATACCCCCGACGGGTTCGCTGGGGTCCGGCGACCCCGTCGGCGGGCTCTAGGTAGGCCGCCGCGGGAGGCAGGGCGAAGGCACGGCAGAGCAGCGCGGAGGTACGGCAGAGCAGCGCGGAGGCACGGCAGAGCAGCGCGGAGGCACGGCAGAGCAGCGCGGAGGCACGGCAGAGCAGCGCGGAGGCAGGGCGGAGGAAAATTTATAAACAGTAAAATTAATACATAAGTTATATAGTATAAACAGTAAATTATATTAATAAAAATAATTAAAATATATATATAATATTTTCAACAATTTATTGAATATATATATGTATAGATTAAGAAAAATAATTAAAAATTGTATAATAAAAAATATTTTATAATAAAAAATATTTATAAAACGTCACCGTTGTTTTGTCAAACGGTTCTCTATTCTGAACAGCTCCGCAAACACAGACTACCCAAATAGATCTTCATTTCGAGCAACCAGTTTCCAACAGTTCCATTTACAAACATACATTTACAACAGCTCTTTTACAACCGCAACCGCTCTCCCAAATGAAGCCTAAGCCGATTTCTATCCGAGGTAGAGGAAGATGCTCTCTGTTCTACAAGACTCTTCGGAACAACCGAAAGTTTGAATGGACGACAGAGTGTGAGGATGTCTTCCAAAGCTTGAAGCGTAAGTTGATGTAGGTACCATTGTTACAAGGACCTCGAGCGGGAGAGCATTTATTCCTGTATTTAGGAGTATGAGCAAAGTCGGTGAGCTCGATGTTTGTTCAGGAAGAGAGGAAAAGGCAGCTCCCGGTATATTATATGAGCAGAGTCCTATGGAAGGATGAGTTGCGCTATCCAATCTTGAAGAAGTTGGCTTTTGCCTTGCTCATCTCAACTTTGAAGCTCACCATACTTTTAAGCCCACACCATCAAGGCAGTGACCGAGCATCCCCTGCACAGCAACATGGAAATGGTGGAGCATTCGGGTCAGTTAGCCAAGTGGTTTGTGGAGTTTAGCGAGTTTTATAACCCTTACATACCTCAGAAGACCATGTAGGCGCAAGCGGTGGATGACTTCCTGGCAGACTTCCGCGGAAGTCGAGGAAGAAGCCAGTACTTCAGAGCATGTGTCATAGAAGATGTTTGTTGGCGGAGCATCGAGAAGAAATTCTATCGGCGCAGACATCGTCTTGGCGAGCCCACGGGGAATGAGAATCGAAAGCAGTGGAGATCCCCTTTCCCGTTACAAATAATCAGGCTGAGTATGAGGCCATAATTGTGGGTCTCAGCTTGGCCAGGGAATTGGGGGTGCAAGATATTGTAGCTCACACAGATTCATTGGTAATTGCATCCCAGATCCGTGGGACATTTAAATAAGGGACTCGATCCTACAACAGTATCTGGTCCAGGTAAAGAGACTTGTGGGCACCTTCCAGTCTTTCTTCATCCAACATGCACCAAGGGAAGAGAATACTGAAGTTGATAAACTCACGAAGTAAGGTCCACAGGCTGAAGGCACTACAACCGAGGTGTTCTGGTTATCGATCGACGAAAGAGAGTTGATGGAGATCGATCAGCAGGCTTCTTGGATAAATTTGCTTGTTACTTTCCTTGCAATCGATAAATAAGCAATTTTGGTACAAGGCATCCTACTATATGATCCATGATGGAGACATGTATCAGAAGACCCTCTCTGGTTCGCTATCAAGGTGCATCATCGAGGCTGAGGTCCCTCGGGTCTTAGAAGATATACACTCTGGAGAATGTGGGAGTCACTCCGAGAGCCGTACTTTGGAATAACGAGTGATGAGGTAGGGATATTTTTGTCCAACCATCAGGAAGGACATAGAAATCTTTGACAAGTGCCAAAAATGTCAACTATACACTTCACTCCAACTATAGCCAACCCAGTAAATTCGCTCAATCGCAACTCCATGGTCGTTTGCGATATGGGGAATGGACTTGCGGTCGTTTGCGATATGGGGAATGGACTTGCGGTCGTTCCCTCAAGGGACTGGTCAGAGGAAGTTCATTTCATGATCGATTATTTCTCGAGGTTGATCGAAGCAAAGGATCTAGCCAATACCACATCTCAGGTGGTAAAAAACTTCATATAGGGAGAGAGCGTGTAGGCTTGAAAAACTTCTCGCGATCATTACGGATAATGGTCCACAATTCGCCAGTCTATAATTGATTGATTTTTGCAGTCATTTCGGGACTCAAGCTCCTAAAGAAGAAAGTAGATAATTTATAAGGGTCTGTTTAGTTTGCTGCATTTGGAATTGAGGAATTGGAATTCATCAATTCAAAAAACTGGAGGAATTGTGGTTTTGTTGAATTCCAATTATGATGTTCGGTTGCAAAACTTGAATCTTGGCGAGACACTTAAGAAAAGAAAGGTTTTTGGTTGAGCGGGACAAAGACAGGGTATATGGAGCTTAAATTTAACAGTGCAAGAAGGACGGATGACTTTGTTATTAAGTTGGGTGATCAAGATATTTCTCGTAGTGAATGTTTTAAATATCTTGAATCGATAGTTCAAAAAGACAAAGGTATTGATAAATATGTGACACAGAATCCAAGTGGGTTGGTTGAAGTTGAGAGGTGCGTCAGGGATTTTGTATGATCGTGAAGTACCATTAAAACTTAAGGGAAAGTTCTACCGTACTACGATCTGACCAACGATGCTCTATGGTTCTGGTGTGTTGAGCAGTGAATTGTGTACATGAGCAAAAAATGGGAGTTGCGGAGATGGGAATGCTTAGGTGGATGTGTGGACACACGAGACTGGATAGAATTAGGAATGAATGTATCAGGGATAAGACAGGAGTAGCACCAATTGTAGAGAAGATGCGAGAAGCTCGACTAAAATGGTTTGGACACGTGCAAAGGAGACCATTAGAGGCACTTGTTAGGCGTTGTGAGAGACTGGTCACTAGGCATGTTAAACAAGGGAGGAGTAGTCCAATAAAGACTTGGAATGAAACTATAAGGAAAGACATGATGTACTTAGGCATTAGTGAGATTATGACACAAGATAGGGCACAATGGCGACAAAAGATCCATATAGCCGACCCCACTATAGTGGGATAAAGGCTTGAGTGTTGTTGTTGTTGTTGGTTGTAGGATGAAATTAGAGAATATGATTTGGAATCGATCAATTTTGTTGTTTGGTTGCAGAAAGGAATTCATAAACAAGAATTGTAAATATAAAAAAAAGAATGACACCAAGTAACATTGATGCAACATAAGGTGGAGAAATAGAAATCTTGCTTTAAAACACCCATTTGTATATAATAGACACAAAATATTATACAGAAACTGCCATTACATAATATAATAGCTACAGAATGCCAGAAACGGCCATTTATACAGAGCATTTTTTTGTTCGGGAAATCACAAAACTAGGAATGAAGAAAAAGCAAGATAACATTCATGAATTTGATTAAAAATAGCACCACAAAAGGCTTGGCAACCTGCTTCGAAGAAGGCGGCTGGAAAAATTATGAAATGAAAATGAGAGTGGAGAATACACAGGAGAATCTGATGAAATAAAACTGGCCACCTGCGATCAGATCCGGGAACATTCTCACTCTAGGTTTCATTGTAACAGGCTGGAAAAAAGTTGGAGAAAAAGGAAATGAGAATGGAGAAAAAAAAAAGACGAAAGAGAACCCTTAACACCGGCGGCGGTTGTCAGGATCACGATCCGGATCATATGATCTTACGATCCAGATTTTGTAAATCGATCCAATTTTGTAAAGCGATCTTCGATCCAATCCTACCATCCGATCAAATCAAACCTCGAAACGATCTCATCTAGGATCTCGATCCTGACTACCTTGCAGTAGTGTCAAGGCGGTGAGAGAAACGGATTTTTGTGAGGTTTCTGGTAGCGCTGCGGCTCGAAATGAAAACAGGAGGAAAACCAACGAGGGAGATAAGAATTGTGCCAAGCATAAAATGAAAACCTAAGGTTTTCGTGAATTCCAATTCTGAAGCGAATTTCATCGATCCGAACACCTATAAAAGAATTATTAACGCCGAAAACTAATTCCGAAAGCCATTTTCGTGATATCGAGACCCTAAAGGAGAATTGGGTAGGATAACTCCTCTCAGTTCTCTGGGCTCTATGGACTACTCTGAACTTAGAGACATGAGAGACTCTTTTCAAGTTGTCACATGGTTCGGAGGTTCTTTACTCGCGGAGTTCGAGGTCAGAAGCCCTAGAGTGGTGGCAGCAGGAGAGGGAAAGGAAGAGTGGCGCCTTGAGAATGAAGAAGCAGTGAAGCACAGAGGCTTTCTCTCGACTTCATCGAAGAGCTCTGCGACCTTGCCACGACTCGTCAAGAAGAGATCAAGCGAAGGATGGAGAGATAATTCGAGAGGGGATATTTAAATGGCGCAATTCAAGAGGGGATATTTAAATGGCGCAATTCAAGAGGGGAGATCTTGTGTTGAACGTGGATGTTGCGGGAAGATCCGTCGTCATCGAAAATCTTAACCCCGATTAGGAAAGACCATTCATGGTTCTAGAAGCTCTAACGACGACTAGAGGATATCGATTACGTCACATACTCACCCAGAGGGAGCCCCTCATCGAAACCATCGGCGCTTGCATATGGAAGTTGTTGTGATACTGTTACGCTCCCAGTTTGGTCCCGTCATGGTCGCGTATATCGCCGACCCTTATCTACTTTTACTTTCTATTTTATTATTATGTGCACATTTTGATCCTTCGTGTCTAAGCCCAAGGAGGGGGCATTTTGGGAGTGACTACTCATACCCGGTTAGGGAACCAAGTGTGTAAGCAAGCAAGTTTATTTTATTTACAAATTCCTCTCTAGTTCTCTCTCTAACCCTTCCCTTTACCTCACGAAACCCGCGCCAAACTCCCCCCCCCCCGTCTCCCTAGCCGCCTCCAAATCGCGAGTCACGCGATTCCGCAGCAGTCCGCCTTCGCCATCTCGCATCACAAGCCGACGTTGTCATAGCTCGTCAGAGCTCCTCCTCCTCCCTCGAGGAATTCCCCCTCTTCCCTCGTGCACGTGCTCTTGATCTAGAGCATGTAACAACCTGGTATCAAAGGGAACTCTCCTCCACGCCGCCGAAACTCCAGATATGTCGTCTTCTACCGCCTCTGACCGCTTCGCACCGCCGGCTCCACCCCGCCCGAGCTCCTCCCCGACCTGCTTCGGGTCGCACACCTCCTCGCTGACCTGCTCTGGGCCACACACCTCCGCCCTGACCTGCTCCGGCCCACACAACTACGCCCCGACCTGCTCCGGCCCGCACGACTCCTTCCCGAACTGCTCAGCCTCGACGGGCTCCGCATAGCCAACTCTGCCCCGACCGGCTTCGCACAGGCTGCTCACCACCAACCCTACCCCACAGTGCATCCTGCTGGGCTCTTCCATTGATGGGGGCCCCTTGCTCGCTACCTCTTTCGGGTTGCTCCCTCCACCAGTGTTTCCTTCCGCCAATCCCTCTGGCACCAACCACCCACAAATTTCTTCGCACGCAATAGCCGAACATCCCTCCCTCTCTCAAATTTTTGAGTCTCTCGCTAAGCTCCTAGCGGATAACAACATCGCATTGATTAGGATCGTCACTGCCCAACTAGAGGCTAAACGAACGGCCCAACCGGTTACGGGTTCCTCCAACGACGTGTCAATTCCACCAGTCCTGCCGGAGTTTTTACACCCAAGGCACGAGAACAATGGTGTGTCGCGATACATGTGGCTGGATTTTCTAATATTCGACGGCCACGAAGAACCTTTTGTCTGGCTCTCTCATTGCGAGTAATTCTTCGCCCATCAGCACACCCCTTGGGAAGAGTGACTCAATATTATGACCTTCCATCTGATGGGCCCCGCGCAATTTTGGTTTTCCCAACTGCAACGGGAGAAACCGCTCCTATCTTGGGAAGGTTTCAAGGTAAACTGCACACTCCGCTTCGGCCCACCCCTCCACAGCAATACCTTGGAGGATCTCATTTCTCTCTGGCAGACCGATCTGATCGACGAGTACCTCGAATAGTTTCAAGTCCAACTGGCTCGCACTACCTTCATTCTTCCAACACAGCAAGTGTCAATCTTCACGGCGGGACTCCATGAGCGCCTCCGCATGGACGTGGAATTTCAGGCACCCGCAGATCTGACCACTACAATGAGCTTGGCTCGCATCTGCAAGAAACGTCTGCCTTTGGATCGCCCCCATCTACATCACTGGGACACTGAGGGGTCCACTCATACTCCGCGCCCTCTATCATCGACCACTGTCAGTCTCCTCGCCCCAGACCGCGATGTAGACCGCCCTGCTGCCATTCACCGACTGTCGCCACAGAAGATGAGTAACCGCAGTGCCAAGGGCCTCTGTTATAACTGCGACGAGCCATTTTTCCGGGGGCATCGCTGCAAGCGCCTCTTCTGGTTGGAGGTAGACGACACGGCTGTTGAACGGGATGTTGACACTGACACAGGGGATCTGACACTGACCGTCTATACAAAACAAGCATAAGGGCAACCATGTCGTCGAGCAGGGTGAAGAACTGAAGATGTTAAGGTCCTAATTTAGTCTCGCCGTGGTCGTGTATATTGTCGACCCTCATCTAGTTTTACTTTCTATTTTATTATTATGCACGCATTTTGATCCTCCGTGTCTAAGCCCAAGGAGGGGGCATTTTGGGTGTGACTACTTATACCCGGTTGGGGAACCAAGTGTGTAAGCAAGCAAGTTTATTTTATTTCCAATTTCCTCTCTCTAGTTCTCTCTCTCTCTAACCCTTCCCCTTACCTCACGGAACCAACGTCAATCCCCCCCACCCGTCGCCCTAGCCGCCTCCAAATCGCGAGTCACGCGATTCCGCAGCAATCCTCCTCCGCTGTCTCGCACCGCAAGCCACCGCCGTTATAGCTCATCGGAGCTCCTCCTCCCTTGAGGACTTCCCCCCTCTTCCCCTGTGCACGCGCTCTCGATCTAGGGCACGTAACAGATACATTCACGACGGAGTACATTATTATTAATTAAATAGCTAGTTTTAAATAATTATTATTAATTAATTGATTAATATTAATTAATGACTAGTAATTAATATTAATATGATTAATTATATTAATTAAACGAAAGATGATGTACAATATCCCCTCCACATCTAAATAAGGGGGAGTGGCATATGTGTTGGGCAACTCTTTGGTCATTAGATTTTTAGACACTATCTAGATCTCTCTCCTCTCAAGATCTCTGGACTTTCCTCAAATTCTCATGTATCCCTCTATTATACACATTAATGAAATGCTCTTTGTATAAGCCGTGCATCGAAGAATCTTGTTCGCAACAAGTGGTCCGACCTGCCGCTTTCCAATCGAGGTTTTTGTCGTCGGAATCTCGCCAACACCCCCCTTCGGTCGTCGGTTGGAACACATTCTCTCCGGCCATGTACTCCACTGTCACCTCCATCTACGGGCGCCTCGATCAGCGCGATGTTATGCTCGCCCACCTCCTGTCCACGGCACGACGTCTCGACGCCAAACCCGATCGGCTCGATGAGTTTAAGCGAACGGATGCAGCGGTCCATCTCGTTAGTTCGATGTTTTCTCCTTCACCACCTACCAGCTCTTTCATCATCCTTGACTCTCTATCCCAGGGTTTTTCCCTGGTTGTCTCCATTGTCGCACTGCCACAGTCACCTCTGTCGGGGATCTACCCACAGGTGTCCTCGCCCTCGCTGTCGAAGGAACGACAACCCCCTTCTTTCATCAACGGGCCTCCTCGTCATCCCAGCAGCTTCGGTTCGAGGTTTCTCCCCAGTTGCCGTGTCGATGCGTCTCAACAATCTACAAACTTCCGCCTCATCAACATCATCCCGAGCAAGAACGGGAGCACCAAGTAAACATCGGTCCTCCTCCCACCTACGATAAGCAACCGCCAACTTTTTGATGATGTTGGTTTGTTGTCAAACCACTCACCCCAGTGACCGTCTTCACTAGTCCATGCAGTAGCAACCCGCCTTGACGTCTTCCAGGAGATGATCTCTTTTCTGCCTGGGAAACGACGCCCTCCTTCTCGCAACCCGGGAGCTCTTTGAAGATGCCCTGCGAGCGATCGGCACCTCCCTCTTCTCATGTGCGCTTGTCATCCCCTTCTTGAGCTCACCAAAACTAGCGGCCTCATGCAGATCACTCAATCCATCCATCCTATGGTCCCTATCACTGATCCAGGCATCCCTTCACGCGCTCCCTACACTGCAGTCATCGAGAGGCCCGTCTTTCATGTGCATCGAGCCACCCTCATTAGCACTTCCTCACCTTACCTCTTAAACGCGTTTTTATTTTTGTTTTTCTTACTTCACAGGTTCCACTCTCCCCTTCATCACATATACCACCAGCCAACCCTAACTCCATGTACCTTTTCCACCCAAAAAAGCATCTGCGAGTCTTCATCAGTATTTTTATCGTTAGTTCGTATATTAATTTTAGCTAATGTATCACCCTCCTGCGGCCCCACTACTTCATCCATTCTCCCATTTAATCTTTTTTTCGGTCACGTACAGGGATTCTACTCCCACTTCATCATCCTCCTCCGATCTTCAGCTGCCCCACCACCATAGTCGTTTCTCTAGCTCTAGTGCGCCATCCCGATTTTTAAAGATCCCAACAAAGATTGGATCTTTGACCTTGAGGGCAAAGGTCAATTTTTTAAGAGCGGTATAGTGTTATGTTCACATACTCGCCCAGGCGGAGCCCCCTCATTGGAACCTCCAGCGCTCGCATATGGAAGCTGACATGATACATTCACGTCGGAATGCATTATTATTATTTAAATAGCTAGTACTAATTAATGTTAATTAATTAATGACTATTAATTAATATAAATATGATTAATTATAGTAATTAATGAATATCAATTAATCAAAACATAATGTACAATGCCCTCCCTCATCTATATAAGGGGTAGTGGCATATGTGTTGAAAACTTTTTGGTCATTAGGTTTTTGGACTCTCTCTATCAAGATCTCTCCCTCATGGAATTTTCCTCTACCACTCGTGTATCCCTCTATTAAACATGTTAATGCAATTCTCTTTGTTTAATCCGTGCATCGAAGAATCTTGTTCGTAACAATATCGCTTATAAAATTCAGAAGGAGAACTCCTTGGGAACACTTGGAGCGGAGATGACTTGAAGCAGAGATGACTTGAAGCGGATCTACCTATGAACCCTCAATTCCAAAAGAATGACAAATACTCGTCGGGTTATGTTAATCATATATGTTTACTCTTCTCACGAAATGATAACTAGAGAACGTTGTGAAGGATTGAGCTTGATACCGCATCAAGGAGAAACACATCTCAGCAAGTGTTCTAGAACATGAAGCTCCATCTCACTTCTTAAAACCCTCAGTTGAGTGATGAGACGATGCATCGGGCCCTAGTGTGCATTCCTAACTCCAAGCCTCTGCAATGAACACCAAGATCAGCTCCCCCCTTGTATGTTGGCCAACAACCCCTCGAGTGTTCTTCTCACCTGTCTATTGGGTTACCAGAAGGGAGTCTGGAGTCATAGTTTAAAATATCCTAAGATACGGATTGTCTATCAACTGCAAGTCACCTAGCCTCTACGGCTAGATCAACTTAATAAAGCTTTAAGTTGAATTCGTCTAAAGAAGTTATTTATTCAGTTGTATATTATGTGTCCTCTAACTTTGTGGAGCTAATCTCCTTGACCCCTAAAGGGCAGGACAAAAGCATCTGAACGTTGGGACCTTTAATTCTTCTACAGGAGCATTTTGAAATAACAACACTCATATCATTCATGGACGTCCTTCGTCGGGTGATAAGATGATACCTCGGGCGCTAGTGCATGTTCCCAAGTCCAAGCCTTTGCATTAACGGTCGAGATCAGCTCCCTTCTTGCATGTTGGCCGATAGCCCCTCGAGTGCTCTTCTCACCCAACCAAATGACTTACAGGACAAAGACTATTCCGGGGAGAGTGTCGATCGCTGACATACAACTCGTTCACCTCTCTTTCAAATGAAGTACTCCTGGGAGAGTGCCGGTCGTTGGCAAACAACTCGCTCACCTCTCTTTCAGAAGAATTATTCCTGGGAGTGTCGATCGCTTACATACAACTTGCTCACCTCTCTTTTAGATGAGCTATTTGTGGGAGAGTGTCGATCGCTGACATACAACTCGTTCACCTCTCTTTCAAATAAATTATTCCTAGAAGAGTATCAATCGTTGACATACAACTCGCTCACCTCTCTTTTAGGAGAACTATTCCTAGGAGAGTATCGGTCGCTAACAAACAACGCGCTCACCTCTCTTTCAGACATTTTTTTCTTGAAAGAGTGTCGATCGTTGTCACACAACTCACTCACCTCTCTTTCAGACGAACTATTCTTGGGAGAGTGTAGATCGCTGACATGCAACACGCTCACATCTCTTGCAGAAGAGATCATTCCTGGGTGAGTGTCAAGACACTATCGTGAAGCTCGTATTGCCTCTTTCATGAGAGAAGATGCTTGTACAGACAATACAGTAAAGTAAACGTTCATTTTTTAGAAATGTTCCAAATCACGAGCCTCAACAACTTCTAAGTTCACAAGAGTTATTGAGTCGGGGCGAGGTCCCAGCGAGATCTCATCTCGTGTGATCCTATGAATCTAGTGAGCTCTTATCTCTCGCAATCCTATGAGCCTAGCAAGTACTCATCTCGCGCGATCCTATGAGCCTAGAGAGCTCTCGTCTCCCGTGATCCTATCAGTCTAGCGAGCTCTCGTCTCACGCGGTCCTAGTTAGGAGGATGTGGAATTTATCAAGAAATTGCATGATTTGATAGCAAAATCACGACAAGAACTGAATGATTTATAATTGAAAGCATGAGATGAACTAAAGGTATGCTTGCTACCATAACAGCTGAGAAAATAACACAGTTTATGGGCTCAACATCTTCATCACAATGTTGACAGTCTTAGCAGATATCCTATCATGTTGCAACTTGTTACCCGTGGATTGAATCTACTAGGTTCGCAGGCGAGGCGCTACGAGATTGGGTTTACAGATGCAAATAATTTTGACATTGATGGAACTCCATAACTAATGAAGGTGAAGATTGAATTAATGCATTTAGAAGGAAAAGAAATCTATTAGCACCAAATTTATATCGAGGCAAGACTCACCGTACAATTACCCACTAAGGAAGAAAACAAACAAGCATTAAGCAATGGATTTGGAGACAATTTTCTATGATCCAACAAGTAACTTAAAAAATTTACAACGACAAGGATCAGTCCAAAATTATAGCATAAGTTTGATCGACTACTAAATAAAATTCATGTATTGTAAGAAATGTAGTTAGTCTATGTCACACCGGGCTGGAGCTTGAAATAGAATATCCTGTAAGAATGCTTCGAACAAAAAATCTATACGAAGTTTTAATGCTTGCTAAAATCCAGGAAAGGACTTTGTTGTTGAATACAAAAGGGAGTAGGGAAGATTCAAAATAGCAGATGGAGGATTTCAAAACTATAAGAATCAACTCACCCAAAATTTGGGAACAATCAACCAAACTTAAACTAATCTGGGAGTAGATTGTCATCTGCAGAAATGGATGAAAAGAGGGCTAAAGCTCTATGTCTCTGAGGAAACAACAAGTTTACATGCTAGAATTAGTAGAGGAACAAAAAAATTGAGGAAGAGATGCTTATTGAAAAACTATATGAAGAAATTGAATACATAATTGAATATCAACGGATCTAAAATATCAATGCATGCGCAGTCTGGAATAGTGAATCACCATACCATGAGAATCATAGCATTCTACTGTTGATTCCGTACGCATAATTTTTTTGAAAAAAAAATTGTGGAGAACTTAGGCTGCAAATAGAAACCTATTGTTTTCTTCAATATAGTGGTCACTACTAGCAAGTAGCAACCAAATACATAGTGAAACAATGGTGGCTGACTTCAGATGGAAGATGAGGAAGTCAACTTTGCATCTGATATGCTAGTCATACAATTGAGTGGTTGAGAGGTAGTATTGTGAATTCAATGAATAATGATTTTGGGGATCATTAATTGGGATTTCAACGAATTGAATAGGGAGTTCTCAATACATGGTAAGAAAGTTTCATTAAGAGGATGTAAGAACCTGCAGGTAACAATGATAAATAGGAAGAGAATGCATGGGATATTGCAAAAAACTGGCCAATAATTCATGATTGGCATTTGGGTGGTTAATCAGATCATTATAGAAGAGAGGAAACTCGGAACAAAAGAAATCTGAGGAAAGACCGGGAAATAAATAGATCCAGAAGAGGATAAGCGAGCATTGCAACAACTCTTTCAGGAATATCAAGACATTTTCATAGAACCACGAGAATTGTCATTGATACGTGAGGATGAGCATCACATCAGACTCGGGCTGAAGGAGCGGCAGTAAACCTGATACCTTCTTGATACCCACCATTACAGAAAACCAAAATTGAAAGAATGATTCAATAAATGTTGGTGGAAGGAGTAAAATATCATACTTCCGGTCCTTAAGCATCACCTATTGTGTTGGTTAAAAAGAAAGACAAGTCATGACGCTTCTGTATAAACCAATGAGCATTAAAGCAGAAAACTATAAATGATAAGTTTCGAATCCTAGTCATGGAGGATTTATTGGAGGAACTATATGGAGCTAAATTTTTTTCAAAATTGGACCTCAGAGCCGGATATGCCGGATATCAAGTCCTACCGGTGGATGAAGATATCAACAAAATGGATTTTAGATCTCACCAAAGTCATTATGAATTTATCATAATATCATTTGGACCGACTAACACATTGGGCACTTCTCAAAGTCTTATGAACAAAATCTTTTCCCAACAATTGAGGAGATTCACACTTGTATTTTTCGAGGACATCTTAAGCAGACAGGAAGATCATTGGGTGCATGTATCGTTTGTGTTTATGAGATCGAGAAAGCATACAATGTTCCTGAAAAAGACTAAATGCAATGGCCGGAAATTGATGAATAGGGAAAAAGATGAAGAGACTTGGAAAAATTTAAAGGAATTACAGCGAACATATCCTTTTTTTTATCTCTTGAGGACGAGAAATTGTTAAAGTGAAAGCTATTGTTATGCGCTTTCAATAAAATTACAAAACTAACACAGCAAGTGGAGAAAATAGGAAGGCGAGCAATGTGGTTAAGGAAAAGAAATTTACTTTCCTTAAATATAAATCATCTAGTTCAGGCATTGTCGTATACCTTAGGGTCGATTTATAACTGTTTGAATTCTACCTTCCTTCAAATCTTCAATATATGATCAATATACTAATACATTATAATCCTTCCAGAGTTGTATCAAGGTGCCAACTTTAAGCTTCTAGCACTAAGACCTAAAAGAGAAATTTTTCAAGCTCCCATGAAAGCCACAGCCTATACTTAGCACATTATAGTACCTCAAATCCTAACCCTCAAAACCAACTACAGTCAACTAATCATGAAAGCATTCAATCGAACCCAACCATAACATACACTCAAGTAGGTAAAGGTATCAACAAGAACTCATCCACTGTCTCCATTCACAAGCGGACAATAGTCAAGAATCTCCATCCTTAGGATTCTAGCAATAAGATCTAATAGATATCAAACTTTCATTGACCCATGAAAATGCCAATCTAAACTAAATCCAGTACCTCAAATCCTAACCTACAAGACCAATTACAAACAACTAACCAAGATAGCATCAAATCAAAAACAACCACAACAAAGAGACCTCATACCTTGCCCTTGTGACATGCCAATTTGATGAAGTTACTACATGATCGAACACATAATCAACGTCATGCAACGCAAACACAAAAGAACTTCAAGGTCTCCAGCATGGCAGCATCACCTCCTCGCGACAAGGAAATAAACAATGCCAAATCATGACAAACTTCAAACCCAAGAAGCAATATCCCATCACATCAACAACATAGCAGTCATCCTTTATTGATATGTCGTGTCCAGCAATGCCACGAGGCATTGTCAAAACTGATTAGGAATGGATACATGCTACTAAAATAGTGGAAGGAAGAAATTCATGATGTACGTGTGCCCAAATTGACTATGAATAACAATAAAACCTAAACAATCAATCCAACATAGATTGTCATGCGAAAAAATCCCACAAGAAAGGAAAATAAGTCAACATCCTAACCTATGGTCTATCATTTGGTTATCCTTCTATCCACAAGCTTCAACGGAGTCCATCAAACCGGAAGAGATCTCGTTTACCTGCTATCATAACAGTAAAGGGCAACAAAATGTGAGGCAGACGAAGTGAATTCAAGCAATCACCAGGCATGAAAAGGCAGACAAGCCATCAACAAATAATCTATAGAGGACAGGTAAATAACATGAATGTACAGCTTAGGCTATATAACCACTCTCACCTAGCATGCACGAGCATCCCTCCTTCCAATCTCAAATGGCCAGTCAAGTCGGCACCAGCTGACCTACAACCTAACATATTATAAAGTATTTTGGCAACTCCACACGCCGATCAACTTCCATGGGTCCTATGAAACTATGGTTTAGCACCCAATACATGTAGTTAAGATTATTGCTCTCACCGAATACAATTGAGACAATAGGGCATGTTGCTCTTCCTAGACAGTGTTGAACTTGGACGTGTAGATTTGTGTTTATGGTTGAAACTTGTGCCAATGGTAAGGGCTTATGAATTTAGCTTCTCTTTGTTGGCTTTCTTGCTTGGTGTGGATTATACTCATTGTTGTAAGCACTATGGTCGACCATCAGGCTGTCTAGTGAGTGAACAATGGAATCATAGTTAAGTTTCTTATATGATTGTTTTTAGTTCTACTTAGGTTCCCAACTTATCTTTTTTGTTCTTGTCATTTGAAGGACATTTTTAAGAGGGAAATCTTTCCGTACGGACTCCTTTTCCTAAATCTAGGTCAGGAATAATAGATGGTGGTGATCAAACTAAAAAATCAAAAGGGTGTGGTGAACCCGTTCAAATTTGATCTTCTAGGAGATAATCCCGGAGTCCGGGACGGAAAAATTTTGCTTTTTTCGGTGGCACGAATGTAAAAGTTAAATATTTAATTAGTAAAATTAATCTTGTTAACTACAGACTCCAGTCTCTTCCAGAGAATATTTCATCACGCTCAGGTGGAGAACTAGTCCTCCTGTTCGCTAACCCTAAATAAAGTGTCTGCGCGACTAATTACTTAATGGCGGACCTCACATTTTAGTTATCCCTAAACAGTAGGTTGCGGCCCTGCGCCCATCCAGATCTGCCAACATAATGCTATTACAAAAGCATCAAGCAGCGAAGAGAGACGAGGGTTTTGGGATCATACCACGCACTGTTGAACTCGAGACTGGAAATCCAAGAGGAAATTGATCTCCTCCCTGTTTATATCAGACCTCTGCTTATCTGAAAACGAGGAGAAAAATAAATGAAAGAATCAAAGGAGATCTAGTAACTAGGGTTTCTCCGTTAATCTAGATCCTACCTGTGAAGAAGAAGGACTGGATGGAGACGACGAGAACGGAAAAGACGAGTGCCGCACCGAGGAGAAGAATGACGGTCGGCCGCCTGCCACCGGCAAAGCTCTTCTGCCCTCTCATATCTCCTCTTCCCCCGCCGTCAGAGAGTATGGAGGGCTCTCTGTTTCCTCGCATATCTCCTCTTTCTTGGTTTTTCCACTTGTTCCAATGGAATATAATATATGGCCTACAGTGGCTACCTTCGGTTTTGGCGAAAACCTAGATCGGCCGGAGAACGGGATGGAAAATTGGGGAATCGACTGGCCTTGAGAAGCAGAAAAGGGTGATCGGAAGGATATTCCAACGGCGGTGGCGGGAGGTTGCGGCCGCCGGTAAGAGTCGAGAACGAAGGAGTCGGGCCGAAGAAAATAGAAATCCTAGGTAGAAGGCGCGCGGGTTGGATGTGAGGAAAGAACCGACATCAAACAAAACGCTGTTAGGTTTGAGATTGCAACGGCTCAATCAAAGGAAACCTATAACAAAAGATAGGGCGCAAGGACGACAAAGGATCCGTATACCCGACTTCATTATCTATACATAAATACAAAAGAATATGGGCAGCCAATAGGATTGCACAGTGTAACAATGAGGTCCTCCAAAATAATCTCAACCGTTCATATGCGGGCATGAGATTTTGGGGGTCAAGGAGGCTTCAAACCGAAAAGTGATCAACATGAAAGTTGTAGATCTCGGCGATCCGAACAACTTTCATGTTGATCATTTTTTGATTTGGAGCTTCCGTGACCCGTTCTTATGCGGGCATGAGATTTTGGGGGTCAAGGAGGCTTCAAATCGAAAAGTGATCAACATGAAAGTTGTAGATCTCGACGATCCGAACAACCTTCATGTTGATCATTTTTTGATTTAGAGCCTCCGTGACCTTCTATTTGGGAATCTTTGCCGCCGGCGGGGCGGGCGAAGCCCGCCGGCCTGAGCTGTGTACTGTCGCGGAGGGCACGGGGGGCCCCCCGTGCACTGTCACTCGTAGTGAGATAAAGACTTAAGTGTTGTATATTAATTGTATCTAAATTTACATTCGAAAATTATTCGAATCCCAAATTCGGATTCGGATTCGAATCCGGATTCAAATTCCGAAAATATGAATTTTAATTAAATCTTTACAAATTGAATCTTGAATTATTCACGAACTATACTATTTGTAAATAGCCTCAGTTATAAATTTTGGTCATAATACGCAAACATCCTGGATGCAAATCAAGAAAATCTTCACTAATCAAGTTTAATTTGATAAGGATACTTAGAAGTTATGAGGATCCAAATATCTATTATCCATGTAAGTTAGACTTACAAAATGGGGAAAATAAGAATAAAGGAGACGGTGACATACCTCGGGACCTAACTCAGTGACACGGCTCACGAAACACAAGAATTTTAGGCTTAAAGCTTTGGATAAGAATTCAGAAATCTCAAAATTCAACCGTAGAAGGGGATCAGAATTTAGAAAACTAACAGAGACGTCATAGACGGGGAATTGAAATTAAGAAAACTCACAGAGCCATTGTAGAAGGGGATCAGAAAGACGGAGATGTCGGCAACGTTTGTTGTCTGCGCCGCATCAACGCCAAGAGGGATTCATCGTCGAGGATCACGGCCTCGTGAGACAGGAAGGGGGTTCGGCGAGGGAGGAGAAGAACGGCTAAATGAGGGTAAGGAAATGCATGTGATGCGAATGGCTTGGAGCAGGCGAATGCATAAGAACCAAACCCTCAAATGGCTTGGAGTAGGAAGGGAGTGTTGTCGCATCGGCGCATTGTCGTGGTCAGGGTACCGTCGCGGCCGCACTAGGGCCTCGTGTGTTGCCTCTCATATTTATATATCTCAATTATATAAAGAAATACTTTCATCTCAAACCGTGTAACACTGGCGTACCATTCAATTAATTTGGACCGTCTGATACTCTGGTCTGATTTGATCAACACATCTTAGCCGTTCAATCACACGATTGAATCCCGGCCGCCCATCAAGATTTTTCTAGGGCTCCTAAACCCAGGATACTAGAGTGTTGTAAACCTAGAAATTTAGGATGTGCACGTAATATCGCCATTTATTTTAAGAGCTTGGTATGCACATAGCCAAAAAAATAAGTTCGAAATTACAGGAATTAATATGGGCGTTGGATTTGACTAGAAAATACCATAGCCACGGGAAGATGGACTGCACATAGCTGATTGAGAAAATCCCTCTTCTCCCGTCCGAATGAAATCTCGATCGCTGCTGTTTAAAAAAATGGATGCTTCCCGGATTGCCCAGATCTTTGTTCCTCCTCTTGGTGGAGGGCAGCGACTGAAAAATCCACGACGCATGGGCGACGGGAAGGTAGAGCCGTGCAACGACGATGGACACCGGAGCCATGCTCCGGCGAGGTACGACGGAGAACGGTGGAGCATATCCATGGCGGCGCTTCCATGGCGTCCATGGCGGATCTGCTCTCTTCCAACAGCTCCGGCGAGATATGACGGAGCCTTGGTCCGGTGAAAGATGGCTGAGCCGCGCTCCGGCGAGGGAAGAGACCGGGGACGGAGCAGCTGTTTCGAACAAAATGATGACCAGTTCACTATTATTATATTAGTATAGATTATTAAATATATAATATATCATAGGCGACGGGGCTCCTGCGATGGACGGTGGAGAATGAGAGTATATGAGCATATTCAAGGCAGCGCTTCCACTGCGTTTATGGTGATCTGCTATATTCCAACAGATTCGACGAGGGATGACAAAGCCTTGCGAATAATAGATAATATATAGGCAAAATCATCAAATCAGTCCCTCAACTTCTGTCACTTTATGAAATCAGTCCCTCAAGTCATAAAAGTAAGGAATTAGTCCCCACCTTTACCAAAATGCTGAACTCAGTCCTAGTTAACGGAAATTACTAATGGAAAGCAACTTAATTCATGATCATAGACTTAAAATTTAACAAAATAGCCTCTTTTGAATTTAAATTTTTAAAATAACAATATTTAGAACGAATAACCAAAATTTCAAACAGCTATAAAATAAAACTTTAATTTTATTTTATATACTAGCTGATATCAGTCCACAAGAGGTCACTGTTGTTTTAAAATCTAGATTTTCTCTCCCGGTTTGCGGGTTTTCACAAGATATGGAGCAAGATGTAATTTCTTTGTGGGCTATCACAAAAACAGTAATTTTATACAAAACTGTAATTTTATACAAAACTGTAATTTTATACTAATTTCTTTGTGGGACTAACTTCTTAGAACAAAAACTGTAATTTTGCTCCTTTTTTAGACAATCAGTCCCTCAATTTCCTTGTGTAATTTTGCCTCTGGTTGAGAAAAAAAACTGTAATATTTGCTGCATGAATCCATCGAACAATTCCCACAAATCGATACTTATTTAAGATTTTCACATAAGACAATCAGACAGGACGATGGAAACTTTTTTTTTCAAGACCTTAAGCAACCAAAAACATCATAAACAGTGTAATTACTTGAGAAAACTTAAGACAAGAAAGACAATAAGGTAGTTCGATAACTATGAATTACTACTAATCAATTACATAGCTTGCATTAAAATGAAACATCAGTACAAAAACAAAATTCAGCTTCTACTCCAGGCTCTCCAATTTGCTTGAACTCTTACCTGAAAATAAACATTTAAGAACAGACTTTATGCAATGTTTATGAGAAATAAATAATAGGAAGAATAATTATACCAAATTATATTCCTCAAGTTGGCTTGCAATTTCTTTTGTTATGTCCTTTGACTCCACATTTCGAACATGTAATAGTATTATATTTTCTACTCATCCTTGAGGGATTTTTCTCTTCGTCGACATCTATAATCCTTTTCTTTTTTGGTCTGCCTGGAGCTCTTCGTCGAATCGGTGGTAGAATTTGTGTCGTTGATGTAGTCGGCCAAAGATTTTGTCCATTTGTAGGCAATATACTATGACTATAGCATAATATATATGTAGATTTTTTAAAGCAATCAGGCACATATTTAGCTATATCTAGCTTTAAGTAGTTCATGCAACTTATAGCATGACGACAAGGTAGTCCACTTATTCTTCATTTATCACATGAACAAAAGTAATTATCTAATGAAACCACAAATTTTACTGGCACATGAACTACTTCAAATACTTTGTCACTTGACCATATTGGCATCCATATTCCACTATGCTTGGCCTCTTCATCAATTTTTTTGCAATCTTAGGGTTAACCTCACTAACTTGTTTCTCAATTCGTTGTCTAATGTTAGCCCACCTACACATCAAATATACTCGAATGTCTTCAAGCATTGTCAATATAGGTTTGTCGCGCATATCTAATATAACTCGATTGAAAGCCTCCGACATATTGTTCACAACAACATCACAAGCAGGAAGGTCAGTAAATGAGTATTTGCACCACAAATGTTTATTTATTGCAATTAGGTGCTCATATGCTTGGGGTGATATACCTTTAATCTCACTCATTGTTCTACGCCATTCCTCTTTATAAGTAGCATTCGAGACTCTCCATAACAAACACTTCAAGTTCTTACTAGGAAACTTCTTTCTGAAATTATTATACAAATGACGAACACAAAAGCGATGATCAACATCGGGCAGTAATTCTTTGAAAGTTTGCACTAATCCCTACATGTTAACAAATACACATAAAGTTAACACATAAAATTAACATATAAAATTAACAAATAAAATTAACAAATAAAATTATCACATACCTTTTGCTGGTCTGATATATATGTGATTCCTCTAGATCCAATATCTCTACTTAGATTGTCAAGAAACCAACTCCAGGAATCTTTATTCTCGGCCTCCACAATTGCATACGCTATCGGTAACATTTGATCATTGGGATCTCTCCCAATTGCCGTCAGTAGTTGTCCGCCATAATACCATTTCAAAAAACATCCATCCAATCCAACAATAGGTCTACATACTTTGAATGACTCACGACATCCGGCAAGACAAACATACACCCTCTCAAATCGGGGTATAATAGATCTTGAACGGGGTATTATGGATTCATTATAAAATTCTGGAGGCCAAGTAAATTTAAGAAACACTGAACTTCCTTGATTTGATCTTAACAGTTCTGCACAATATTGGTTCATATAATTATATTGCTCTTCAACACTTCCTTCTAGGGAAGCACTAGCTGTAGCTTTTGCTCTTGATGCCTTGTCTTTCGATATCCCTACCACCCATTTTTCTTTTACTTTTGCAACGATTTGCTTTATTTCAACATTTGGGTTCTCTCTAACTTTTGATTCTATACGTTTACCCAACCACTTTGCAGTCAAAGTTTATTGTTAAACTCTCTACTACAAGAGTGTTTATCTTTCACAGTTCTCACTTCCCATGTATCCTGATTCTTCATTGGTGCTGCATATATTTGTCATTTACATCCGGGCTTGCAAATGTACCGAACCCTCCTATTATCATTCTTCGTCAACTTTAAACCTACACCTATATGAATTGAGTATGTTGCCACTACATCCTTAAAATGATCTTTTGATTTAAAAATTAAACCAGGCTCCCATTTCATTTCTTTCATATCCTTCAACATAGTAAAAATAGGTTGTCGAGGCTTTGTAGTAACGGCTCCACCTTCATCATCACTACTAAGTGATTGAATAGAATCACTTACATATTCTTCATCACTATTCTCTTTTAGAACCACTGATGTCTCGTTGAAAGTTTCAACATTAGTATCACCTTCATCAAATAATGCTTCCTCATTCTCAAATTGAATATCTAAAGCACTATCTTCGCTATTATTATCATCATTTCTGAAAATTTCTTAATTTAAATCCATCATCAACAATCAAAGTCCTATCAAAAATTATCAAAAAATTGATAGTTAAATCGAAGAAATATCAAAATTGAGACTCTGTTTTAAGAATATAACATTTGAATATAACATTTCAATAAGCAGTTAATAGCTTATTTGCAATCAAATACTATACAGTTCATGTCTGTTTAGACAAATGTATAAGTTAAACAACTAAAATTTCACTAATACAACAATTTTAACAGCAAGATTTGACGATCTAGCTTCATGGATTTTCTACGGACGCTAAGGTTCCGTTTGGGGGACTTATTTTCACCAGTCAACTCAAGCGATTAGGACCTTATGAACCGAACCTTAATTATGGTTCGGTTCATGCGGTCGTAACCGCTTGACCGATGAAAATAAGTCCCCCCAAACGAAGCCTAAATCACTTACACCTCCAAATGCTAAATACCTCAGGCAGATCATAATATAGACATAAAATGGATTAAAATGTGCTGGAGTTCTCATGGCACAAGGAGCAAACATTTTAGTGGTTGTATTAAGAAATCCTATGGTATAGATATCTGCTTCAAGTGAAAAAATGACTGTTAATCCTCTTCAAGTGGTTGTATTAAGGAATCTCCTCCTTGGAGCTTGCAGTATCAATAACATTTGTCTACTGGGTAAAAACATCAGAAACCACAACCTCACTTTTAACAACATTAATGTCACCAAAATTATCACTAGCAACAGTAGTAGATTCACAATGTGAAAAATGACCGTGAAATATGTATGTGTTAGATGTATTTTCCAAATGAACTAGCTGTTGACACATAAAACATAATATCTGTCAAAATAATTTGAAGAAAAAAAACCGTTAACTAGATGAGACCATGAATCCTTGATCTAATACTTGCTCTGAGTAGAAGTTTGAGAAAAATCCAATAGCAAGTAATCAATCAATAACAAATAATCTAAGAACAAAGCGAGAGCAACTTCTACAATAGAGTGCAGGGTTTACCTGTACCAGGTATCGGGCTGAATCGCTGAATCGGCCAAACACTAAGTAGGAATAAATTTATGCTGGAATCGGGAAAACTGGAGGATTAAACCCAAAGCAGCGGCTCACTTTATAAAGAGCGCATGCGATTCATAAAAAAAGTAAAATCAATTAGAGACGCAAGTAACAGAGTTGCTGCCTGCTGGAGCTTGATGTTGCTGGAGAGAAGTAGTTGAAACTCGAAAGGAGTGCGATTAATATACCTGAAGTAGTGAAGTTGCTGGAGCTCGATGTAGTCTGAGTCGAAGGAGAGCTGAAGAGAAGAGGAAGTTAGGGCACGACCATGGCGGCACCCTAGACCTAACAGAAAGAGGACGGAGAAGAAGAGATCGAATGAAGGCAATGAGAAGGTAGTGAATCGAGTGAAGAAGTGGAGAAGGAAGAGGGATTTGACGTAGCATTTACCTGGGCGACTGGGCGCAGCACCACCGGGAGGGAGAAACGGCGAAATAGGGGCAGCGTCCAGAGGGAGAAATCGCGATCTAGGCGCAGCACCACCGGGAGGGAGAAATGGAGATCTTGGGGCAACACCACCGGGAGGGAGAAATGGCGATCTGAGCGCAGCACCGCCAGGAGGGAGAAATGGCGTTCTGGGGGCAGCACCACCGGTATAAATCGCGAAAAGGGGCAGGGATATTTTTAATCGGGAAATGGGGGCAGCGCCTGGAGTTTAGGTTTAGGTTATTCTTAAAATTAATGGCTTTTTACTGTTTTGCCCTCAAATACTTAACAGAAAAGTTATGTGGGACTGATATCAGCTATAAAGTAAAGAAAAAGGACTTATTTTAAACAAATAATAATTGTGGGACTGATTTTGTTGAAGCCGAGAAAATCCCGACCTCAGAATCGGACTAGGCGGCCTAAGGCTACCGGTCTCGCAGTGAAATCGGATGGCCCAGGACGAGTAAAGGGAACAAGACCCCAAGCGCTGCGGCAGGAAGGTCCCACCACGTACCCGGTTGCTTAGATGAAGCAACCCCTTCTCAACCAGAGTGGCCGAGCTAGATACGAAGGAGACGCGCGAGCTGGAATTCGCGGGTAACTATCCGAGTATTTTCCGTCCTCTACTTCGTACCCCTGGGGTCCTATTTATAGGGAAATCCAAAGAAGGGGGGGTCTTACTTATACCCCCATCCCGGCGATCGGGCGACTATCTGGGGAGCTCGCACGGGACGAGCGAGTATCTCACCTTAGTCGCCACGTAGCGAGTAGGCATGGGGAGCTCGCCATACTCGCCCATACCTTTTGCTGGCTCGCGGCTTGATCTTGACTTCACTCTTGGATTGTTGACTTTGACTTCTGGTGACCTGGCTGTGGTGGGGCCTCTCCTCGTCGAATACGGGTTGTACACAATCCCCGCTCTTTTTGGGAGACGAAGGAGCCCTGAAAGAAACATCCAACACTTATTCGGCGAGCTGTTACGCCGAGTATCTGTTTGGCCGCTTGGCCCATTGCTCGACGAAGTCTATAAATAGGGGGGCAGGTTGCTGGGGCGGATCCTCGAAACTCGCCCACCATGTCGGATGCCAATGCGAAGCTTCTCGAAGACAGCCTCGCCGCCCTGTCTGGCCTCCTTGGCATCGCCAGACCAAAGAGGCCGCGCGAGGAAGATGCCGCGGCCGATCTGTTGTCGCCAAAAAAGAAGAAGGCTAAATAGCTCAAGAAACCCGTCTCCACGCCGATCGACTCGCCTCCACCTTCTGAGCCAATTGTGGCGGCGGCGGCCAAACCCGCGCCTTCAACCAGTACCCGACAACTCCTCGACGACCTTGGCTTGGGCGACATTCTGGACTCGGCCTCCCTTGGCGCCGACGCGAACCCTGAAGTCGCCAAGGGATCGGCTACATCCCAAGTCGAAGTCGTCACCGTAATAGGTCGCCGCTTCGACCCCTTCTTTCGCTCATCGTTTTAATCGCCGCTTCTCGCTGATCAGGTTGTCTTATGCAGACTCCCCTTCGGACGATGCCGACGCGCCACTGGATATCGCTCCCCTGAGCTCCGCGCCGCTGCTCGCCCTTGCCGCTGGCAAACCTCCCCGGACCGCGCACACAGTTCGGATCAATGTCGCTGCAAAGAGGATGACGGGGACCTCCCTAGTGAAGGGAAACCCTCCGGCGAATAAGGGTCTCCCGGCGAGCAAGGATCTTCCGGCGAGCAGGGACCTCCCGGCGAACAAGGACCTCCCGGCGGGCAAGGACCTCCCGGCGGGCAAGGACCTCCCGGCGGGCAAGGACCTCCCGGCGAGCAAGGACCTCCCGGCGAGCAAGGACCTCCCGGCGAGCAAGGACCTTCCGGCCTCCGCGCCAGACTCGTCACGGCCGCCGGCGAGCACTTCTTTTCCGCCGCCGCCACCCCCGGATGTGGTTGAAAAGGCGAGGGGCACCGTCTTACCACCGCCGCCGCCCTTGTCCGCCCAGCAGAGGGCGGGCTTGCCGCGACATCCGCCGTCCCCGCCGAAAAGTTCACAACATCCGGCGAGTTCGTCTCAGGTTTCGTCTCTGCCGAAAAAATCAGATAAGCTGCGGCCGAGTTACTTTCCGCCGCGTGCTGCGGACCCCGAGCATGGAGGCCGCAGGCAGGGAGGTCGCGGTCAGGGCAGGCCTGCCGACCACCTTGGGGGTTCGTCTTCGGGTAGGCGAGATACCTCCGGTCGCGTTTCTCCACCGCGCCGGTCTCGATCTCCTCGCCGTGGTGAGCTCTTTTATCTCTAGCGACCCTTGATCTTGCTTGGTCGTTGATTTTTGATTGCGACCTGCCTTGATGATAGATCGCCCGGCGACTCCTGGGTCGGCCTTCATCAATGCCATCTGACTGTCGGGGAGCGAGTATCGTCATGCTGTCGCTCGCGCCTACATTGAGCTGGAGACTAAGTTCAACCAGCTCGTCATCTGTGAGCCTCACCGCCGAATCTCGGCTCTGGAGGTGCGCATGGTGAGGGTAGAGGAGCTCCAGACCACCTTGGAGAGTTACGAGGCTCGTTTTCACATGGTGAAGGAGAACGACCGCCAGCTGGCGCTTAACAATCACCGCCTCCAGCTAGTCTTGGACGAGTTGGCTGGTATTCGGGCGAGCATGGGCTCGGTGGGGCGGCTGACGAGGATGGAAGAGCAGCTGCGGCTTGGCGACGACGCGATGGCGCTGGCGACGAAGCACTTCTGGAGGGCGCGCGAGATGGGCTGGGCCGGGCGACATCCTCACCCTCCGGAGCGGCCGCCTAGGACGTAGTTTTGTTTTTTGTTCTAGATTCTCTCGTCATTTGGCGCTGTTGTAATGAACAGTATTATTTCAAATAAACCGGACGACTATTCCTCTTGCTGCCGATTATTTCAAGATTTTATCCATGGTATCCGAGTTTTATTCGTGCAGGTTTTGGCGGGCGCCGCAGCGTCCTTGCTTCGTTGCGCGAGATGGGCCTGATGTCGCTGGCGTGTAGCCCTTCCTTCGCGCGACGTCGATCGATGCTCGCGGAAACGAATACCCCCCCTTCTTGCCTTAGGCCTATAAATAGGAGGGGTAGGTAGAATCATAAGTACGATGCTGCGAACTTCTCAATCCACCTCGCGAGTATCCCTCCTGCTCGCTTCTTCCTCTTTTCTTCCTCTGCTCGCCCCCTCTCTTATTCGCGGCTCGCGAAGATGGTAGGTGATGACGCAAGTGCTCGCCGACAAGCTCATGCCATCAATTTCGCCGACGCGGCCTTCAAGAAATCGATAACTTCAGACAGAGATTTGGAGGGTTTCAAGGAGCGTCTACTGCCGGAAGGATACTCGGCGAGGCTCCCAACTCGCAGCGAGCGACTCAATACCCATATTGAGGGTGGGCTCGTATTGTCGTTGCGCCACTTCGACGCTGGCCTGCGACTTCCTTTTTGGCCCGAGTTCTGCGAGATCCTTCGATATTTCGGTATCATTCCCGCACAGATTAATCCCAACGGAATGACGATTATCATGGGGTTCCTCTGCTACCTTCGGGAGGAGAGGATCGCCTTTGACCTCTCCGTTTTTCGCCGAGTGTTCGCCTTCGCCGCGACATCGGAGGGGGTCGTCTTCTTCAGCAGCCACGTCTGCACCCTGGTGGGGACTGCGAACAAATTCCATCGCTGGAGCGAGCTTCTGGTGGTCGTGCACGGCGACTTCGGGGATCTCCTGGGAAGGCCGCACCAACCTGCCGACGTCGCCTTCATCCCGCCGATCTTGGAAGGCGCTCGCGAGCAACTGTTCGAATCCTTCCGAGGTCGCCGGTTCGACGTCGTCTACTGGTGGCTCAATGTCAACTCGCTGGAGGCGGTTCATCCGAACGAGGGTAAGGGTGGTCGAGATGTCGTATGCTCGCCGACTCGCTACCTTTTGTCGCAGCTCGTATTTAACCATATCATGTGCTTTTGTAGTAGCCAACGAGCTTCCGGAGAAACCGCTCCCTCCGGCGAAGGAAGTGGTCACCCCCCTTTCTGAAGCTCACCCTCCGCCCAATGTCGGGGAGAAAAGGAAAGTTGCCAAGGGAAAAGCGAGGGCGAGGTCGCCGGGGCCGGTGAATAAGAAGGCGAAGGTATCCTCGCCTCAATCCGACAATCACGTGTCGCCGCTGGAGGCTCGGGCACCTCGCTTCCACCCCAACTACAACCTCGGGCGAGGGGTGGTGGACGCTCATGGTCGCCCGCTGGTGACTTGGTCGGCGGAGGAGCCTGTGGTGTCGCTGAGCACTAACCTTCCGTCCTGGTCGACGGATTGGGAGGACAAGGGGGAGGCCTTCGCCGTCCTCCACGCCTTGTATGGTCGTGTCGACGCCGAGTCGATGCTGGAGCTCGCCCCGCCGGAACTTGCACATCAATCCGCTTGCTCGCTTGCGCGAGCTGCCGAGCTGGGGCATTTCACGTCGAGGAAATTGCTGGAGACAACGGAAGCTTTGAAAACCGTTTCCAAGAGAGCCATAGAGCTCGGCATGCAGTCGGTCCGCTGGAAGGACTTCGAGGTAAATGACCTTCGGGTGGTGATATGTGATTTATCTCGCCTGGATGTGTACTAACGTTCGATGCCTCACAGGCTGCTGAAATCGAGGCTGCGAAGAGGTTGTCTGAGTGCGAGGAGAAGCTCGCCGTATCGCAAGTCGAGCTGGAGGCTGCCCAGGTTCGTGTAGCCGAGATGGAGACTCGGCTAGTCGCCGCCGAAGGACGCGCGAGTTCCTCTGCCCCGTTGCCGGAGGCGCCGCGACCCGAGGACGATCCGCTGTGGGCCGTCAAACGGTCCCGGGTTCTGTGGGAGGAGAGGTCCTCTGTCCGCCATGAGATAGCGCGGACGGCTGGCAACATCATACTCGCACGCCTGAGAATCAACGGGCAGCTTGCCAAGGGGGATAAGCAGCTCACTGTTGACGAGCTTATCCCTGAGTTGCTCGTTGAGGGGACGATCTCTCCAGACCGCGCCCCTTCTTCGTCAGACTCCAGCGACTCCGACAGCAGTGGCAGCGACAGCAGCAGCGGCGAGAGCCATGGCGAAGATGGCGAGGAAGAGGGAGACGTGGACGTCGGAGATGAGGAATACCGGCCGGATACTGGCGACGACGAGTCGTAGTAGCTCGCCGATCTTCGTCATGCTCGGGGCAGGGGGACCTTTTGGAACTTTTGTAACTTATAAAGTTTACATTTATACAAGCTATTTATTATTTGCAATTCTCCGTCATACTCGCGTAATGGTTGATATCGTTCGCTAGGCTCATAGGCCCGGTGAGGAGTGTTCGCTAGATGGTGGCTTATCTCGCGTATATTCCGCTTTGAACATCGATCACCTGCTCGTCATGACGCACTCGCCCGTACGCCTAAGGGACGTTCGCCCGCCTGCCCGAGAGTAACTCCCCTACCCGCTCGGGATTTACTCGCCTACTTGTGCGAGACATACTCGCCCACTCGCGCGGGGCATACTCGCCTACTCGCGCGGGGCATACTCGCCTACTCGCGCGTGGCATGCTCGACGAGTCCGGGCTTATGCAGGCGTCGAGTGGAGGAGATCGGCTGATTCCCGAGGAGAGGAGCTCGTGGGGATACCGGTCTTACGACGCTGCTCAACTCGAAGTCTTGATTTCAATCGAGGAGATCGACCGATTCCCGAGGAGAGGAGCTCGTGGGGATACCGGTCTTACGACGCTGCTCAACTCGAAGTCTTGATTTCAATCAAGGAGATCGGCCGATTCCCGAGGAGAGGAGCTCGTGGGGATACCGGTCTTACGACGTTGGTCAACTCGAAGTCTTGATTTCAATCGAGGAGATCGACCGATTCCCGAGGAGAGGGGCTCATGGGGATACCGGTCTTACGACGCTGCTCCACTCGAAGTCTTGATTTCAATCGAGGAGATCGACCGATTCCCGAGGAGAGGAGCTCGTGGGGATACCGGTCTTACGACGCTGCTCCACTCGAAGTCTTGATTTCAATCGAGGAGATCGGCCGATTCCCGAGGAGAGGAGCTCGTGGGGATACCGGTCTTACGACGCTGCTCCACTCGAAGTCTTGATTTCAATCGAGGAGATCGGCCGATTCCCAAGGAGAGGAGCTCGTGGGGATACCGGTCTTATGACGCTGCTCCACTCGAAGTCTTGATTTCAATCGAGGAGATCGGCCGATTCCCGAGGAGAGAAGCTCGTGGGGATACCGGTCTTACGACGCTGCTCCACTCGAAGTCTTGATTTCAATCGAGGATATCGGCCGATTCCCGAGGAGAGGAGCTCGTGGGGATACCGGTCTTACGACGCTGCTCAACTCGAAGTCTTGATTTCAATCGAGGAGATCTGGTCACTTGGGAGACGTTTGAGAATTTATAGCATGAATATCTCGGTAGAAACGCAATCTTCTTCTCTCGGAGATGCTCTTGAACCTGCCAAATCAGGAAGTCGGCGTTCAGACCTGTTCCTAATAATTTCTCCAGTCGGAAGAGAGATGCACTCGGGGAGACATAGGCCGACATGCAAGGGGGGAGCTGATCTCGGCCGACAATGCAGAGGCTCGGTCTTACAAGAGCGCTTAAAGTCCCGAAGCATCGTCCTATCATCCGTACTGGGCTATTTAGAAGGAGCGGGTTGAAGGCACGTATCCCGATCTGATAGTGAAGATCGCTTCCAACTACGCTCGATGGTTGCGAGTGACAGCATCGGGACGGGGGGGGGGGGAGGGTGATATTCATCGAGGGTCCTTTTCGAACGCACTCGGAACCAACACACCGCCCCGGGCTTGTCCCTGCCCTTTCTTCGGCAGGCTATCCAGCCTTGCCGATCACTTGAGATTCTCTTCTGGAGGCTTGACGGAGTCGGTCTCCCCTCGAGTCCGGGTGATTTGGGGCGCACATTTGTCCCTCGTAGTTCCTCCAGTCGGAAGAGAGATGCACTCGAGGAGACATAGGCCGACATGCAAGGGGGGAGCTGATCTCGGCCGACAATGCAGAGGCTCGGTCTTACCAGAGCGCTTAAAATCCCAAAGCATCGTCCTATCCTCCATACTGGGTTACATACAAGGAACAAATCGACCACTGGTTCCCGGAGTCGATGGCGAGGCGGATCTTGGAAGCACTCAGGAGCCTCGAGGCCTTTTTAACACAAACACAAAAAAGGGGAACAATTCAGCCATCACTGTATATTAGAATCATCTCTTTACAGAAATAGGTACAAGCGTTACAACTAGGGGTAGAATCTTTTCAGATCATCCCCACTCCAGGTCCCGTTCAGCTGCTCCCTTGCTGGATCTTGCAGGTAATTGCCCCCCGCGGCTAGGGCTTCTTGGACGATGAAGGGGCCCTCCCAATTGGGATGCAGCTTGCCCACGGCGGCTCCCCGCCCAGCGGCGTCTACCTTTTTCATGACCAGATCTCCTGCGAGGAAGTTTTTTAGGCGGACATTTTTATCGAAGTGCCTCGCCATGCGCCTCTTGACTTCCTCTTGGCGTACGGAGGCCAGGTCTCGAAGCTCTTCTACGTAATCCAGGGAGAGCCTCTGGGCGCCCTCGTTCTCCAGTCGACATTCCTCGCTGCCGCCTTCGGCTGCAACCACTCTCGGACTTTGCACCTCGAACTCCACTGGGATAAGTGCCTCAGACCCGTGGGATAACTTGAAAGGTGTTTCCCCCGTGGCCGAGTTCGGGGTCGTCCTCAGAGCCCATAGGACCGAGGGGAGTTGTTCGGCCCAGTTTCCTTTTAAGTTGGTGACCTTCTTCTTCAGTAGGTTGACGATGAGCTTGTTGGCAGCTTCTACTTGTCCGTTGCTCCGAGGGTGGTGTACTGAGGTGAATCGAAGATCTGTGCCCAATTGCTTGCAGAAGTCCTCGAGCTCTAAGCTGGCGAACTGCGGCCCATTATCGGTGACGATGGCCAGCGGGATCCCAAACCTGCACGCGATTTCCCCCTAGATAAAATTCTTGACGATCTGGGAGGTGGTCTTGGCCAAGGCTTTGGCCTCGATCCACTTGGAGAAGTAATCGATCATCACCAGTATGAATTTCCTTTGTCCACTTGCTTGAGGGAACGGGCCGACTAGATCCATCCCCTAGATGGCAAAGGGCCACGGAGCGGTGATCGAGCGGAGGTGTTGAGCCGGTTGAAGCTGGAGGGGCGCGAAGAGCTGGCACTGGGAGCATTTCTTGGAGTAAGCCTCCGCGTCCTTTCGGATGGTAGGCCAGAAGTAGCCATGCCTCAGGATTCTCTGCTCCAGAGTGCGGGTCCCGGAATGGCTGACGCATTCCCCTGAGTGAATTTCCTCGAGAACTCGGGGGACCTCGATTTCCGACAGGCATCTGGCCAAAGGGCCCGAGATGGTCTTACGATAAAGCTCGGCGTTGAGGAGCAGGTAGTACGCGGCCTTGTATCGGAATTTCCTTTGATCCTGCCCGTCCGAGGGCAGCTGACCCGTCGTTAAGAACGCAACGAACGGATCCTTCCACGAGGACCGCTGCTCGATCTCCATCATCTCTCCTTCTTCGATGGATGGTTGAAATAGCTCGGTGACCGTCCTCCCGGCCCGGGGACCGTATTTGGCAAGGTAGTCAGCTTCGGCATTGTCTTCTCGGGGCACATGCTCGACGGAGAAGGACTGGAAACCCCCGATCAGACCCTTAACCTTGACCAAGTATTGCTGCAGGGTGGGGTCATACACCTCGAACTCTCCCCGAATCTGGGAAGCGACTACCATTGAATCGGTGAAAGCTCGGATGTCCTTAATTGACAGCTCCTTGGCGAGACGTAAGCCGGCCACCATGGCTTCGTACTCTGCCTGGTTATTCGTAACGGGGAAGAGGATCTCGACGGCTTGTTCGATCCTGGTTCCCTGGGGGCTAACCAACACGACTCCGGCCCCCATGGAAAACTTGTCGGATGCTCCGTCTACAAACATCTTCCAAGAGACTGGTCGGGAAGCGCCCACGTCTACCTCTACCTCGGCCGAGAAGTCGGCCAGGAAGTCCGCTACCGCCTGGGCCTTGATGGCTACTCTTGGGGAATACGAGATGTCGAACTCGCTGAGCTCCACCGCCCACTTGGCCAGCCTGCCAGAATGCTCTACCCCATCCAAGATACTCCTTAAGGGATGATCGGAGACCACCTTGATGGAATGAGCTTGAAACTATGGGCGGAGCCGCCGAGCCGAAACCACCAAAGCGAAAACCAGCTTCTCCAAGATAGGATACCTTATCTCTGCTTGCCGCAACACCCGGCTCACGTAGTAGATGGGGAGCTGCCTCCTTCCTTCTTCTCGAACCAACACCGAACTGACCGCCTCAGCTCCCACTCCCAGATAAAGTAGGAGGTCTTCGCCGCCCTGTGGACCTTAGAGGAGAGGAGCTCGGGTTAGTTGTTGCTTGAGCTTCTCGAAAGCCTCCTCGCACTCCGTGGTCCACTCGAATTTCTGGTTTCCCCGAAGGGCTTTAAAAAATGGAGAGCACTTTTCTCCGGCCTTGGAGAGGAAACGACTAAGGCCCGCCAGCCTTCCAGTCAGCCTTTGGACCTCCTTGGAGTCTCTTGGGGAGGTCATCTCCATGATGGCTTTCACCTTGTCGGGGTTAGGCTCCACCCCCCGAGGAGTAAGGAGGTGACCCAGGAACTTCCCCTTTCCCGTGTCGAAGACACATTTGGCCGGATTAAGCCGCATCTTGTACTTCCTTAGGGTGGCGAAGGTCTCCGTCAGATCCGCCATGTGCTCCGGGACGCTCTTGCTTTTAACGAGAAGGTCGTCCACATAGACCTCCAAATTCCGCCCCTTTTACTCTTTGAATACCTGGTCCATCATTCTTTGATACGTCGCGCCGGCATTTTTGAGCCCGAAGGGCATCATCTTGTAGCTATAACACTCGTCGTCGGTGATGAAGGAGACGTCACGACAATCGGGGGATGCATCCGGATCTGATGGTACCCTGAAAAAGCATCAAGGAAACTCATCACAGGAAATCCGACGGCGGAATCAACCAGCGCGTCGATCTGAGGCAAGGGATAACAATCCTTCGGGCAAGCTTTATTCAACATTGAAAAGTCGATACATAACCTTCAGCCCCCCCGGACTTCTTTACCATTACAACATTGGAGACCCAGCCTGGATACTGGATCTCCGAGACGAACCCCGCTTCTAGCAGCTTTCGCACCTCCTCCCTGATCGGCTCGGCCAGCGCGGTGGCGCTCTTCCTCTGTCTTTGACGAACTGGAGCTACCGCAGGATCCTGGTTGAGGCGATGACAGGCGACATCGGCATCTATCCCTGGCATCTCGGCGGCACTCCACGCGAAGATGTCGGCGTTCTTCTGTAGGCACGCAGCTATCTCCGCCTTCCCCTCCTGGGGCAAGGCTCCTCCGACCTTCAGCAGTTCAGGCTCCCCTTTCGGGGAGATCACCTCCACCTCCTCTAGCTCTTCGGTAGCTTGCAGGCCCTCCTCATGCTCCATCATCTTCTCCAGCCTCTCCGCGTCACCCATCCAGCTGATGTTGCTGACAGCGTTCAGGTAACACTCCCGAGAGGCCTTCGGGTCCCCTCTGATCCGGACTTGGACGTCATCCCGGCAGTACTTCAGGCATTGATGGTACGACGACGGGACGGCCTTGAAGTAATTGATGAGAGGCCGCCCGAAAATGACGTTGTAGCCGCTGGGCGCGTCGACGATGACAAACCGGCACCGGATTGAAGTACCCCCGAGGGTGACCAGCAGCTCCACTCCCCCTTCCACCTCTTTCTTCTCTCCCGAGAAGCCAAAGAGAGGCCCATCCGCGGCCTGGACCCTGGATGCTTCCACCTGCAGACCCACAAAGGTTCTTTTGAAGATGACATTCACCGAGCTCTCGTTGTCCGCGAGGATTCGGTCGACGGTGAAGTCTTCGATGGCCGCTTGAATCACCAACGCGTCATGGAAAGGGTTTTCGTTCCACAGTATGTCCTCCTCCGAGAAGGTGATCTCGTTCAGCAGCGGAGGTGTTTGCGACGTCAAGGTGACGCTCCTCTTGTAGATCTGGTGGAGGCTACCCTTGCGGGAAGTCCAAGCCCTGCGCCCCCATTGATCACCCCGACGTGTCCGCCTCCCGGACCGGGAATAACGTTTCCTCGGCCCTGGTCAACCATGTCCTCGTTCCTCCTCCTTTGCGGCATTTGGAAGGCTACCTGCCCGACTGAGGCCTCCCGCCTTGGCTGCTCTCTCTCTGCCTCCGTCGCCTCCAACCTCCTCCTTGCCTCCCAAAACTCGGGGCAGGCCAAGGTCCCGTGCCCCTCTACTCGATGGATATCGCAGTAGAGGGGAATTGCTGCTTCCTGCTGCCTTTCCTATCGCTTCTCCTTTCGCCGGCGCTTCACGGCCCGTTGTGTTACGGTCATCACCTCCCTTCCTCCTTGCTCCCTGAGGTTGTTTCTCCTCTCTTCCTGGCGGATCGGTCGCCTCCACTGGGGACGATCCCTCGGATACTGGAACCTTCTTTCCTCCCTCCTTTCTTCCGGGGTTTCGACGAGCCTCCTTTCTTCCCGCCTCTGAGGCCTCTCCTACCTCAGCTCTTCCGCCCTCCTGGGCTCCTCTCTTCTCTTCCCCTTCGGCTCTTCCTGCCTTCTGCCATCGTTTTTCTTCGGACGCCTCTCCCTCTCCAACAGCCTTCCTCTGTTCTCCCCTAGCGGCTTATCCCCATCCAGCCTTGCCAGGAACTCCTTATTCCTCTCCTCCCCCTGAATGAAGACATTGACCCTCTCCACCATCTATTCGAACGACCTCGGCGGCCTGTGCCCCAGCTCCATGTTGAAGAATCCCTGCTTCAGGCCAAACTTGAGGGCAACCATCAAGGTAAACCCATCCACCTCTTCCACTTCCAGAACCTCTTCCTGGAACCGGTCGATGTAACGACCCAAACTATCGTGCTGCCCTTGCACGATCTTAAAGAGGGCCATCGCCTCCTTCTTCCTTTTCTTGGATGTCGCAAATCTTGTTATGAGACCCCGACGGAGGTCGGAGAAGTAGTAGATGGAACCTGCCGGCAGTTGATGGAACCGGTCTCTTGCACTTCCCTTAAAGGTGATGGAGAAGAAATGACACTTGAAGGCGTCGGATATGTTGCGGATCGAGATCACGTCCTCAAACCACTGAAGATGCCTTACTGGGTCATCTCTGCCGGAGTAGTAGGTGAGGGCGGGCTCTCGGAAATTGTCGGGGACGGGGGCCGTGAGGATCTCAGCGCAGAAGGGGCTCCTCCCTTCCTGGCGACGGCGATTATCCTCCTCACTCGAATACTCATACTCGCTCCATCGGCGAGTATTCCCATACCTCGCCGAGAGTTCAGGATCCCGGAATCGGATGCCCTGGCTGCTCGCTGGATGATGACGCGGCGGCATCGGTTGCTCTTCTCTCGCCCAGGCGGGGTCCTTTCCTGCTCGTCGGGTTGGCTCCTCCTCGCCCGGTGGAGTCAGGCGATGGGGAGAGGTCGCCGTGACCTCCGGTGGGTTGGCGAATCCTATGAGTATCGCCTTCTCCATCCTCTTCGCGAACTCCTCAAAAGCCGTTACCGTCACAAACCCGCCACCTCTCTCCGAGGTGCCTGCTCCTGCCGAGTTGCCTGCCACCTCGCCTTGATCGCCACCATTGACCATCTTTCGCTACTACGAAACTTTCCTCCTTGGCTGCTATCCACGTTCACCGCACCAAGTGTTGAAGCCGAGAAAATCCCGACCTCAGAATCAGACTAGGCGGTCGAAGGCTACCGGTCTCGCAGTGAAATCGGATGGCCCAGGACGAGTAAAGGGAACAAGACCCCAGACGCTGCGGCAGGAAGGTCCCACCACGTACCCGGTTGCTTAGATGAAGCAACCCCTTCTCAACCATCCCGGCGGCCGAGCTAGATACGAAGGAGACGCGCGAGCTGGAATTCGCGGGTAACTATGCGAGTATTTTCCGTCCTCTACTTCGTACCCCTGGGGTCCTATTTATAGGGAAATCCAAAGAAGGGGGGGAGGTCTTACTTATACCCCCATCCCGACGATCAGGCGACTATCTGGGGAGCTCGCACGGGACGAGCGAGTATCTCACCTTAGTCGCCACCTGACGAGTAGGCATGGGGAGCTCGCCATACTCGCCCATACCTTTTGCTGGCTCGCGGCTTGATCTTGACTTCACTCTTGGATTGTTGACTTTGACTTCTGGTGACCTGACTGTGGTGGGGCCTCTCCTCATCGAATACGGGTTGTACAGATTTCATAAAGCGGCAAAAGTTGTGGGGCTGATTTGGTGATTTTGCCTAATATATAATAGCGTAACATCTGTTAATATATAATATTATTTTTACAAGTATTTTCACACGAGTAACGCCTGTGCTCGATGCTCTCAAACGGCCTTCGCCCGCATCTAAGCCGGAATTCCCCCTCCTCCGCACGGGCTTCGCCCGTGCTTGATGCTCCGCGTGGCCTTAGGCCGCATTGAAGCAGACTTCCACCACTTTAACACAATTCACCAACTCGGCACCGCACCCGCCACTAGCGGCCCCCCAGAACGCGTATACAAAATCAAACCACAGCCATAAGGCGAAGTGGTGGAAGCTCGCTTCTATGCGGCCGAAGACTGCGGGGAGCATCAAGGACGGACGAAGCCCGTGCGGAGGCGGGTAAAGCCCACCAGGATGCGACCGAAGACCACCCGAGAGCATCGAGCACAAGCGTAGCCCAAACAAAAATGCTCGTGTGTGTATATATAAATATATATAAATATATATATATATATATATATATATATATATATATATATATATATATATAAAACTCACAACAGGTTGTATCATTTAAGCAAGAGAGAGTTCTCTCTCTAAAAGATGCCATTAAAAGGCCTAGATTCATTTACTTTTTTTCATAAAATATTCTCTTTGGAGAAACTGACAATGGATGGACTTCACATTCAAATTGATGGGGATGAACCTTCATTTAAAGTTTTGGGGATACATTTTGTTGCGGACTAACTCGATGCTCCGGTCGGACCGGATATTCTTGGACCGCCTTAGCTCGCGGAGCGGTCGAGCGCGCACACAGTCAATTGAAATACGGGGGATGGACACAGGAAGTTTTAGCGTGGAAAACCCTTCAACCGGGTGAAAAACCACGTGACCGGGTCGGTGCCGATCAAAATCCACTAATTTGTCGGAGTTTTACAGTTTGATGGGGGAAATCGGGGCGACAGGCCGCTCCCGTTACAATCTTGAGGAGAGAGAGAGAGTGTATGCACCCGTTGGTGGGCAACAGACTGCCTCGCCAACGGGACTTGGACGGTGGAATGCACGAGATACTTCGGGCGCGTGCGCTCAGGGGCGACGCGGGTCCAAGGGTTGTCACTTCTTCCTTTGTGCGCCTTTCTCAGCTCTTGGAGCGCGCTCTTTGCCTTTGGGCTCTGATGGGGTGCCAATAGCCGGTGACAGGTTCTGGTAGCTGTTGACGGGTGCTGATATCCGTTAGCGGCCGCTGGAGGTCGCGGGCGGTTTCCGGTGGTTGGCGGCGAGAGGCGGCCACTGGTGGTCGGCGACGAGGGGTGGTCGCCGGCGGAGGAAACGGGAGGGCTCCCACCTGAGGAAGAAGAAGAAGGGGGAAGCTTTTGAGGAAAAGGTTGAGAAATGAAGAGCTCCTGGGGTCCTTTTATAGGCTCCAAGAGGAGATCATGGTGGGCCCCACCACTAACGTAGTGGGTTAGTGGGTGGTTGCCCCTTGATCGGACGGTCGTGGTAGCGCGCCGTGATCGGATGGTGGAGGTTCGGGCGGCGAGCCACTGACTGGCGGTGGAGGTGGCCGGTGATGGCCGGCGGAGGCGGCCGGGAGGCGGCGGCCGGGCGGCGGCGGCCGGGCGGCGGTGGCGGCCGGGCGGCGGCGGCCGGGCGGCGGCGGCCGGGCGGCCGGGCGGCGGCGGCCGGGCGGCCGGGCGGCGGCGGCCGGGCGACCGGGCGGCGGCGGCGGTGGCCGGGCGGCGGCGGTCGGCGGCGGTTGGTTACGACGGCGGTGTTCTCTCTCCCCTCTTTCCCCTTTTTGTGGATCTTATTTTTGGTGGGAGAGAAAGAGGGGGGAATTGGATGGAGGAGATGAAGATGAGAGAAAGTGGGCTCTCCACTTCTCCCATCATGAAGGGAATCATGAGGTTGACTAGTCAACCCCATGATTTCATTTTTGGGATTGTTATGTGCACCCCTAAAATGGATCCAATTCCTATCAAATGCCCCCCAAATCCTATGTTGTTGGTGAGCCGTGAGAGAGACAACCTAGGATTTTTAATTATCCTGTCCCTTGCTTCCATGTCTTCCTTCGGGGAGAAGGCCAAGAAGGCGAAGAATGGCGCCTCGAAGGTATGCTCGTACTTATACGATTGGCGACAGTGGTGCTACATCAAATTGAAGGAGCGGCGACGGGGGCTTTTGGCAAGGTGCCGGCGGATCCAATCGCGAAGGAGTCTGCGCACTTGATGGTGCGGAGGCGCGCCGGCGCAATGGCGGGCGAGTGCGAAGGTGCACCCGGAAGCACGCAAGCGCGCGCAGAGGCGCGCTTGCGTAGCCCTGCGTGCGGGGGCGCACGCCCGACCCAGCGTGCTTGCGCGAGAGCGCGCACGTCCCAGCGCGCGGGTGCGCGCGCGCGTCCCAGCGCGCGGGTGCGCGCGCGCGTCCCAGCGCGCGGGTGCGCGCGCGCATCCCAGCGCGCGGGTGCACGCGCGCAAGGATGTGCGCGCTCAACCTCGCGCGCGGGTGCGCTCGCGCAGGTGTGCGCGCGCACGACCTCGTGCGCCTTGCGCGCGCGTTCCCGTGCGCGGGTGCGCGCGCGGGGGTGCTCCCGCGCGGGTGCGCGCGCGGGGGTGCGCCCGCTCGGGCGCGCGCGGGCGGCCCCGCGCGTGGGTGCGCGGGCGCGCGCACGCGGGGAGCGTGCGTACAACTTGTGTGCGCGTGTTGTGCACGCGGGCTCGTGCTCGTCTTGCGCTCCTGGAATTGCTGTTATGGGCCTTTTCGTACCTGCTTGTTAATCATGATGGCCGCGTTAAGCGCCCAAGGGAAGAGATTTCTGAGATGTGGAATTTCTGCCCCCCGAGTATACGGCCGGAAGGAAAAACTCGTTGCGGCGATATATGGGGCCGCGTACACAACGCCTCCATTTTTATCGGGGTCAAATGATACCTCAGTTGGTGAGGTTCAAGTTATTTTACGTAAGTTTGACGTGCATCGTCGTTTTACGCGAGATTGACTCGCGACTCTTACCTGTACGAGATTTACTCATGACTTTGTTTGGCGCGGATTGTGACTGCGGCTCGGCTGTCGCAAGGGTTGCTCGCGGCTTAGATTGCGTGATGGGCGCTTGCGGCTTAGGTTGTGCGTTTGTACGGAGGTAGTTGCTGTGCGGAGCGCGCTGCACGGAGGCAGTTGTTGTATGGAGCGCGCTGCACGGAGGCAGTTGCTGTAAGGAGGCAGTTGCTGTAAGGAGCGCGCTGCACGGAGGCAGTTGCTGTATGGAGCGCGATGCACGGAGGCAGTTGCTGTATGGAGCGCGCTGCACGGAGGCGCTGCGCGGAGGCGCGCTGCACGGAGAAAGTTGATGTAAGGAGCGCGCTGCACGGAGGCAGTTGCTGTAAGGAGCGCGCTGCACGGAGGCAATTGCTGTATGGAGCGCGCTGCACGGAGGCAGTTGCTGTATGGAGCGCGCTGCACGGAGGCAGTTGCTGTATTGAGCGCGCTGCACGGAGGCAGTTGCTGTATTGAGCGTGCTGCACGGAGGCAGTTGCTGTATGGAGCGCGCTGCACGGAGGCAGTTGCTGTATTGAGCGCGCTGCACGGAGGTAGTTGTTGTATGGAGCGCGCTGCACGGAGGCAGTTGCTGTATTGAGCGCGCTGCACGGAGGCAGTTGCTGTAAGGAGCGCGCTGCACGGAGGCAGTTGCTGTATGGAGCGCGCTGCACGGAGGCAGTTGCTGTATGGAGCGCGCTGCACGGAGGCAGTTGCTGTATGGAGCGCACTGCACGGAGGCAGTTGTTGTATTGAGCGCACTACACGGAGGCAGTTGCTGTATTCAGCGCGCTGCACGGAGGCAGTTGCTGTATGGAGCGCGCTGCACGGAGGCAGTTGTTGTATGGAGCGCGCTGCACGGAGGCAGTTGCTGTAAGGAGGCAGTTGCTGTAAGGAGCGCGCTGCACGGAGGCAGTTGCTGTATGGAGCGCGATGCACGGAGGCAGTTGCTGTATGGAGCGCGCTGCACGGAGGCGCTGCGCGGAGGCGCGCTGCACGGAGAAAGTTGATGTAAGGAGCGCGCTGCACGGAGGCAGTTGCTGTAAGGAGCGCGCTGCACGGAGGCAATTGCTGTATGGAGCGCGCTGCACGGAGGCAGTTGCTGTATGGAGCGCGCTGCACGGAGGCAGTTGCTGTATTGAGCGCGCTGCACGGAGGCAGTTGCTGTATTGAGCGCGCTGCACGGAGGCAGTTGCTGTATGGAGCGCGCTGCACGGAGGCAGTTGCTGTATTGAGCGCGCTGCACGGAGGCAGTTGCTGTATGGAGCGCGCTGCACGGAGGCAGTTGCTGTATTGAGCGCGCTGCACGGAGGCAGTTGCTGTAAGGAGCGCGCTGCACGGAGGCAGTTGCTGTATGGAGCGCGCTGCACGGAGGCAGTTGCTGTATGGAGCGCGCTGCACGGAGGCAGTTGCTGTATGGAGCGCACTGCACGGATGCAGTTGTTGTATTGAGCGCACTACACGGAGGCAGTTGCTGTATTCAGCGCGCTGCACGGAGGCAGTTGCTGTATGGAGCGCGCTGCACGGAGGCAGTTGTTGTTTGGAGCGCGCTGCACGGAGGCAGTTGCTGTATGGAGCGCGCTGCACGGAGGCAGTTGCTGTATTGAGCGCGCTGCACGGAGGCAGTTGCTGTATGGAGCGCGCTGCACGGAGGCAGTTGCTGTATGGAGCGCGCTGCACGGAGGCAGTTGCTGTATTGAGCGCGCTGCACGGAGGCAGTTGCTGTAAGGAGCGCGCTGCACGGAGGCAGTTGCTGTATTGAGCGCGCTGCACGGAGGCAGTTGCTGTATGGAGCGCGCTGCACGGAGGCAGTTGCTGTATTGAGCGCGCTGCACGGAGGCAGTTGCTGTAAGGAGCGCGCTGCACGGAGGCAGTTGCTGTAAGGGTAAATGGATGTCTTCGCACTTTGGCGAAATGAGTATGCATTTCAAATTGCACGGATGACGCTCGCCACCAACATGCCTAAAATGAGAAAATGTTAACTTTTCTAGAGTTTCAGTCGTGAGACTGTTCTTGCGGGAATACATAATTCGTAGGAAAGTAAAATTAATAAACGCCATAATAGATAGAGCCCTTGCGAGGTGCAAAGCCCTCTCTTGGGTTGGTCGTCTAAGGGGTTGCCCCCCAGTCCGGTCTAGCAAATGGTTGGCCGATTTCCTTTCAGCGGACTTGTGTGCCTATCCTCGTAAGAATCTCCCCAGGAGGCCTTGTTTGACGAGATACTCAATCTCCTTCTTGAGCTTTGAGCAATCTTCTGTGTCGTGTCCTTGTCCACGGTGAAACTCGCAGTACTTTGTCTGGTCCCCAGTATTTTTAGCGAGAGGTCTGGGCCTGCGGAGCGCCTCGTTGCCTTGGATCGCATGAAACACATTTGTCATGGAGGTGTTTAAGGGTGTGTAATCCCGGGGCGGCTGATCTCTCTGATGGTCACGTCGGTGTTTTTCGTTCTGATGTTCTTGTCGGGATCTTCCTTCTTGGTGTTGAGGGGACGGTTCTTTTTCCCTTTTTCGCTTCTGGTTGTCGTCAAACTGTTGACGATGAGCTTCAATAGCCTCGTCGGCTGTGATCTGCGCCTCTACGCGGTACACGAGGTCGGGGTAGCTAGCGACGGTCTCCCTCATTAATGCTGAATAGAAGCCACCAGGACGGAGACCCCCAAGGAACACTCCTCTTAACAGTTCTTGGTCGACCCCTGGGATTTGGCGGGCTTCTGCGGAGAACCTGCGGAAGAAGTCCTTCAAAGACTCCCCTTCATTCTGGCGGATTCCTGATAAGTGGGAAGGGTCGCGGACGATCCTCCGATTTGCTATAAACTGATCGACAAACTGCCTTGCTAGCTCTGCAAAGCTAGCGATGGTACTAGCTCTTAGTGAATGGAACCATGTTCGAGCTTGTCCTTTAAGAGTAGCTGGGAACACCTGACAGAGGAGTTGGTCTGGAGCATTGTAAATTCTCATGATGGTAGTGAAATGGTTGACATGCTCCAGGGGATCATCAGTTCCATCAAATGTTTCGATGCTTGGGAGTTTAAATCCGTTTGGAATCGGGTGTTCCAGAATCTGCGGTATCAGAGGGGAACCTTGGCACAACGGTCGGAGGGCACGAACATCTCTTGCTCCAACCTTGCGATATTCTTCGGCGATAACTTCTCGAATTTCTTCTCGAGTAAACCTTTCTGGCGGGGGTAGGCGTGCTTCATTTGCGGGCTCATGCTGATGATCCGCTCTTGTCCTCCTTGGGATGGGATGAGCCGAGCTTGCAGTCTCAGAATATTCCTCGGACATTTCATGTCTTGGAGGAACCTCTTGGGCTCCGCCCTGATTTGGTTGTGGTAGTGGATCCACACGAGCTGGTTGCAGTGGGGGAGCTGGAGGCGCTCCAAGGTTCCGCAGCAGGGTGAGCATTTCAGTTTGATGTTCTTCCATTTGGCGAACGCGTTCCTCCATGGCGGTGACAGGAGCAAATGCGGCATCAGCGGTCAGTGGCACGTCCACCAGAGAGTGTGAACGTGCGGGCTCGGGGTGTCCGCCATGGGCGGAACTTTCAGCGGTACGAGTGCTCCTCTTTGTCATTAAGGCAGTACTTGGAGGGGCGATGCTGGTGATCTTATGCTTCAATGGATGTTGGGAAATCGTTTCCCACAGACGGCGCCAAACTGTTGCGGACTAACTCGATGCTCCGGTCGGACCGGATATTCTTGGACCGCCTTAGCTCGCGGAGCGGTCGAGCGCGCACACAGTCAATTGAAATACGGGGGATGGACACAGGAAGTTTTAGCGTGGAAAACCCTTCAACCGGGTGAAAAACCACGTGACCGGGTCGGTGCCGATCAAAATCCACTAATTTGTCGGAGTTTTACAGTTTGATGGGGGAAATCGGGGCGACAGGCCGCTCCCGTTACAATCTTGAGGAGAGAGAGAGAGTGTATGCACCCGTTGGTGGGCAACAGACTGCCTCGCCAACGGGACTTGGACGGTGGAATGCACGAGATACTTCGGGCGCGTGCGCTCAGGGGCGACGCGGGTCCAAGGGTTGTCACTTCTTCCTTTGTGCGCCTTTCTCAGCTCTTGGAGCGCGCTCTTTGCCTTTGGGCTCTGATGGGGTGCCAATAGCCGGTGACAGGTTCTGGTAGCTGTTGACGGGTGCTGATATCCGTTAGCGGCCGCTGGAGGTCGCGGGCGGTTTCCGGTGGTTGGCGGCGAGAGGCGGCCACTGGTGGTCGGCGACGAGGGGTGGTCGCCGGCGGAGGAAACGGGAGGGCTCCCACCTGAGGAAGAAGAAGAAGGGGGAAGCTTTTGAGGAAAAGGTTGAGAAATGAAGAGCTCCTGGGGTCCTTTTATAGGCTCCAAGAGGAGATCATGGTGGGCCCCACCACTAACGTAGTGGGTTAGTGGGTGGTTGCCCCTTGATCGGACGGTCGTGGTAGCGCGCCGTGATCGGATGGTGGAGGTTCGGGCGGCGAGCCACTGACTGGCGGTGGAGGTGGCCGGTGATGGCCGGCGGAGGCGGCCGGGAGGCGGCGGCCGGGCGGCGGCGGCCGGGCGGCGGTGGCGGCCGGGCGGCCGGGCGGCGGCGGCCGGGCGGCCGGGCGGCGGCGGCCGGGCGACCGGGCGGCGGCGGCGGTGGCCGGGCGGCGGCGGTCGGCGGCGGTTGGTTACGACAGCGGTGTTCTCTCTCCCCTCTTTCCCCTTTTTGTGGATCTTATTTTTGGTGGGAGAGAAAGAGGGGGGAATTGGATGGAGGAGATGAAGATGAGAGAAAGTGGGCTCTCCACTTCTCCCATCATGAAGGGAATCATGAGGTTGACTAGTCAACCCCATGATTTCATTTTTGGGATTGTTATGTGCACCCCTAAAATGGATCCAATTCCTATCACATTTAATCACTCTTCCTCATGATTCCACCTATCATGGAGATTATGAGTTTGACCACTCAACCCACTTCTCATGATCTCCTCCACAATAAGAGGATCATGGGGGCCTCCCTTCCAATAACTACCGCCACCGCCATCGGCCGCCTGCCGCCGTCGGCCGCCCGCCGCCGCCACTGGCCGCCCCCGACTGCAGCCGCCGACCGTCGCCGCCGTCGCCGACCGCCTACCGTCGTCGCCGTCGCCGACCGCCGCCGCCGCCGCGTGCAGGTTGGCCATCGTCCGATCACTACGGAGCGTCAATCGCCATCCGATTTAGGCTTCATTTGTTTGGGCGTTTCGTTGTTCCGTTTTGAGCAAACGCCGCCGGAAGGAGGAAAAACAAATGAACCTCCGGCGGCGTTTGCTCCGTTTCCACCCGCCCCCTTGAGAAACGCCCCCAAAAAGCTCCGTTTGGAGCAGCTACCTCCCCCCTCCGGTTCGAACACTCCATTTCCACCCGCCGGATCGACCCGCCACCGCCGAACCAAATGAAGCCTTATAGGTAACCACCCACTAACCACCAGGTTAGTGGAGGGCTCACCATAACCACCTCCTGAAGGCTATAAAAGGAGCCCCAGACCTCCTCATTTCTCACCTTTTTGCTCTCTCAGCCTCCTTCTTCTTCCTCAAGCCATAGCTCTGCCGAACTCCTCACTCGAGTCATCTTCAAGCCGCCAACGAGCCAGAGAAGCGCCCAAGTCCCCAAGTGCGCATAGAAAGGAAGAAGACTATCACCAGCACTCAAGCACGCCAGCTACCAAGCATCATCCAACACTCCCTCAGCGCAGCCTGTTGCCCGTTGCGAGTCAGGAATTCTCTCTCACCACCGAGTTGTAACGAGGAGCGGCCCGTCGCCCTCGATTCTCCAAGCATATTGTAACCACAAGCTGATAGTGGACTTTGACCGACACATATTCGGTCACGTGATTTTTTGCCCAGTTGATGAGTTCTTTCCACGTTAAAATCTCTTGTGTCAACTTTCTATTTTCAATGACTGTATGCGCACTCAATCATTCCGAGAGCTAAGACGGGATAGAAATTCCGGCCGGACGGAAACTTCGTGTTAAACAGCAACACAAACAAAAAAAATAACAGTTATAAAATGATTAAAATTTTGACACATACAATTGCTTCAAGCCGGACAAAACTGTATGGAATCCTTAATGTTGGGTTTGCTCGTTGAATTCAAACTGAAACTGTGGGGCCTTTCAAAAATTATGATCTGATCCAGAACGTTCGTCCCCGTCGGCGCCGTCGCCGTCGACTGTCAGCTTCTTCCTTTACTCCACTCTTCTCTCTCTGTTGGTCTGGCCCCAGAAATATTGCCGACTCTCGAAGATTCAGCCGAGAAGAGTACAAGACGAAGATCGCCTCTGAACCCATCCGCTCATCTATAATATATTTCTGTAGCGGCCACCGCGATGATTAGTTGAAGATCTCTGTGGACTTTCGTGCCCTAAATTTCCTTGAAGGTCAATTTATTTCCTCTCCCCCTCTCCCAGATAGAATTATTTCCTTGATTTAGGCATACCGGTCTCACCTGAAATCTCAGATGCTTCTTCGGCGGATAAAATTTTGTTGCTACTCTGATTTTTATTCGTTGGTGGTTGTGGTTGGGTTTGTTTTTTTACAGAAGTAAGACGCCTTCGCCATTTTTGAACCTGCATGGCTAATTGTTTAGTTGACTGACTGAGATATTGTCTATTTTGGGTTTCTGATTTCTTTACCGACGAGGTTACTGGTTATTGCCGACCGAGGTCCTATTTATTCTAATTCGATTGTTCCTGATGGAATTTTAGATTCTATGTAGAACTGATATAGGTCGTTTGAGAGTTATACTGTTTTTTTGCTTAGGGTTTCCTTCAGAGATGGAAACGTGCATGATCGCAGATCTAGAGGAGGCTAATTAGGGGCTTTAATTAGTAGACAAAAAAATATTAAATTTTGATTGTTGATGTGCTATGTTGATTAATTTTTGCTATAGCTGTTTCCGGAGAAGTATGGCTCCGTTTGGTACGGTGGTGGCGGTCATGAACATGAGGGTTAAATTGTCATTCGTTAATGCCCACCCAAGGAACTTCAACCACTTTTATGTTCAAACGAATGATGCTTGTTAGGCGATCCTTAACGAATGACGGTTTAACCCATGTATTTACGACCGCCAGCTGTACATGAGTAGCATGCGGTTGTACACCTAAGAGAACCGGACGAAGGTGAACCGTTATGCACTAGTCTATTTAACTTATAGCTCAACATATCTCCTCTCCCTAAATATATAGATGCACGTGAGAGAAAGTTGATGGGGCCCGGCCCGTGCGTCCGCGACAGTGCTCCGTGCCGAGACCGCGACAATGCCAGCGGGACGACACTCTCCTCGCTAGTAATCTTGAGCGCACAATTGCAGTCCCGTGACGTGACCGTGCTCCGCGGGCTTTGAGCGTCGAAAGTGTTATCGCGATTTGACATTGTCGCAGCCGCACGAGGGCCGATGCACTCTCTTGTATAGCCTAATGTTTTTTTATCTATATTTTTATACAATATATAAATATAATATAATAGTATAAGTAATATTCGTAATTCTAGACAATGGCGGACTCAAGATTTTCAACCGACTCGGACACCAAATTGGAGATTTAGATTTTTGATGATGTATTTAGTGTCCATTGTGAGAAAATGTCGTGGTTGCTTTTCAAGCACATAGAACCTGTGCACTAGTACTTTCTTCTTGCCAATCATGCTGATTTTTTTATTTCCAATATATTTTAACAATTTATTTCTATGCTTAATTTGTAGCCGAAAATGTATGGAAGAAAAATAGAAATCTATACATTTTAAGAAATGAGTTTTTTAATGCTCTCAGATTATGTAGGAGGCTCTTGAATTGCATTTTTATCCAATGGAGAGTTGAATTATCAAATCAGAAAGTGGAAGTTTTTTGTTTTGTAAATTTAGAGTTAGAAAGATTTCATTTTTATTTTATTCAATTTTGTTTACTACTCCGTACCCTTCATCTCAGTCTTTTCCACCTCGATTCATTAAAAAATTCGGGAACAATTGAGATGATTTCTGCAATCACTTAGTGTGGCGGAAATGAAAATGTTAATTTTCTTTTCACTCTATTAGAAATTGTATGGAGGGTGATGGAGTTTGATTTACATACAAAATAACATAATTAAAGTTCATAACAATTCGATTGTTAGTAAATTTCCTCTTAATAGATATAATTTAACACGCCCACAAACAGATGAGGTGGTCGGATGGTGATGGCATCAATTAAACTACTGTTGTTACAAGTTTAGAGTTATTAATTTGGGAAGATTCGTCTTTCATTTCCTTCTTGCTTATCATGCATTTATCTTTCTTGGTAGGGTTATTCACTTAGGATCTGCTAGATTGTTTGAGGATGATGTAAAATGCTGTCATGCTAAGCCACTGTGTGGTGCTTGATTTGAAGCAAAGTTGGCTTATTTTCTTGAGAAATCATAAATAAGGACAGTCAAATTGGTGACTTTGACTTTGCATTATGAATTCAAAATACACTAAATGACTGATAATCTCCCGTTTTGTTTTTTAAATGCGAAAATTGACACTATCAATTGTAATCATTGCTGTTTTATAATGTATCCCCTTTCTTTGACGTAAGCAAAGTAGATTTAAAATCCTAGTTTTGTTCACGGCGACTTCATTACTGTAATACTTGTTTATATTCCAATAGACTTCGGATCAAGATTCTTGCCCTTTCTTTAAAGCAAGCAGAGTAGATTCAAAACCCTAGTTTTGTTCATGATATCTTTAATATTTCATCAAATCAAGCTTTTTGATGGGTCCCTTTTTGCAGCCTTTATCATTGGATTTAAACTTGAAAGTTGTGTATTTATTTTTTACATCATATGTTTAAATAATCATATGCAATTACGATTTTACTGCTAACAAATGCTAAAGAAAAATATTGAGGATCTCAATCTTTTATTTGCTTGAAAGCACCTGGTTAAATCCCTAAAATATATTTTAAGTAATGCACCGAGAAAAATGATACGCCTGAGATTAATTTATAGGTGTATTATACTACTTCTAATGTGAATTATCTTCTTTGATTAAACAGCTCTTTAATATTGTTACAACATGATTTTGTTGCATGAAGTCTTACCTTGAGAGCTCCTGGTTTTCACAATATGGGGAAGAAGCAAGGAATTTTTGAATCTCGGAGGAGATTAGACAATACACTATCTTTGTCGGATCTTATGAATGAAGATTCTATTGCATCACTGATCAAAGAACAACTTATTCAGTCCTCTTTAAGGAGCGACACATGTAAGTTTTTTTTGACTAATAACATGTTTCCTTAATTCCATTGAAATTTTAGGATCTTAATGAGGTTGAGTTGACTTTCCATTTTTTCTGTTGATTTGTATTTCATTTTTTGAGGTCTAATTTGTTTACTTTCTTTCCTTCGCTGGTTAATCAGAACAAAAGCAGGTCCTTCTCTCCACTCATACTATAATTAATAAACCTTTTTGTCACAACCTTTATTTTATCAATACAAGTCCTTAAGCTTAGTTGTTACAAGATGTTTTTGTTTTGCATGTATAGTTTTATACATACTCTCAAGGAAACATTTTGTGCATTACATGCTTTCAGTTTGCATCAATTAATTTTAACTTGAAAAAAAATTAAGCCACAATAATTATTTAGCTGATATTCGTCAAATAGATATGATAAAATAATTTTACTTAAAGATAAATCTATGAATAATTACACGGAGATATGAATTTCCACCTACATGAAATATTTCATTAATGGCGTACAACCTGCAATCGTCAGGGGTGAGTCCATTCAGGCTACGTAAGAAGAACATGTCAAATCAAAGATCAGGGGGCAACCCTAGTCAAAATGTGAGTATCACTTGTTACTCGCCATATAGGCGGGCATCCTTTCTACCTTGCCTTCAGTAAGGCACATCGCCACTCACCATAGGCGTGTAACCTCCATAAGTCGCAGAGTGGGCGAGCATTTTACTAAAGTCGCAAATCATGTACTTTACAGGGGAGGCTATTCTCACACCAATACCCCCATCCTATGATTTGTATATAAATAAGATCCCAGGGGTATCAGGTGCAACACCCTAGTTTTCTAGAACTTGAGGCGCAGGGAGCTACCGCGCGGGGGTAGGCAGCTATCGCCCGATGGTAGCCTTCTTTCGTCGAGACCGGAGCGTTGAGATGAAAGCGTAGAGTGGTAGCGCACGACGTTAATTAGCTACCGCTCGGCGGTAGCCCCTTTTCGTCGAGACGAAGCGTTGAGACGAAAAACGTTGAGTCGAAGGTGTTGAGAGGTTACCGCGCGGCGGTATCGCTACCGCTGGCGGTATCGCTACCGCTGGCGGTATCGCTACCGCTGGCGGTATCGCTACCGCTGACGGTAGCGGGGCGTTCTGCAGAGGCATGCGGCTCTGTGAGCTACCACGACGCGGTAGGTAGCTACCGCCCGACGGTAGCAGGCGAAAGCAGTTTCGTTAATGGTGAGATTAGGCCGTCCGATCTTCTTAGAAATCGATCCTATGACCCAGAATCGTCCGTCCTTGACCCTTAAGTAGGGCTGAGGGGTTCATTTTCCTCATTTGATTCTCATCCTTTAGGGTTTTGAGGGAGAGTTTGGAGGAGAGAGAAGAAGAGCACCTTCCGCCATTGACGAAGCTTCAAAGCTTCGTTCGTCGATCCGACGCCAGATCTGTGGAGAGGACTTGAAGGCGCACACTTTCATCTGTGCAAACCAAGATCTCCATGGCTAGGAAGAGGAGTCGTAAAGTAACGACATTTCTCCTCTCGATTTTTAGGATGCGTGGATGACATCCGTTTTTTTTTTGCTTTCTTTCAAGCATTTAGACACCAGATTTCTCAAATGAGAGGGGTACTGGTTGCCATGGTTCAAGAGGAGCCACTAGGTCGATTGAGTCTGTCCTCGACATGTTGTTGCACTAGAAATCCGCTCCGTTAGTGGATTAGACATTGTGGGTAAAGTCGTAATCGCGACCGTTTGTACGGTGCAATGATGTTGCATGACGAGCACTAAGGATTTTGCTAGAAATCCGAATGCGGTGAAGACGCCGTTTGTGATGTTTGCCCTCTTTTCGTGTTAGAACGAATGGTGATTTAGGGCTGAATTGATAAGGCTGATTGTGAAGGCTGGACTTGGTCTCTGTGGTCGGCTGGCTAGCCCGTGACGTTGCAACTCATGTGTGAAGAGTGTCCCGGCGAGGCAAGTCTTTTTTTGTGAAACTGACGAGAACGCCAAGCTTTGGACAAGCCCGGACGATGAAGCCCACGAGCGGGCGGGGTCAAGCAAGGGTTCTTAGCATCAAGTTTGTTTGTGTGACGGAACTGACGTGCGAGTCAGAGCTTACAGGCAAACCCTCATTTGAGACTCATGAGCGGATGGGGCCTAGGCAAGAGTTCCGTGTTGCGGCTTGAATGCCGTTAGGGGAAATTGGAAGTACCAGTATGAATGATTGTGGTGTGCTATGCGTGATGATTTGTTAGATTCATTCGCGCTATAGAGTGCCTTGGGTGAAACCCAGGTTTGTATACATGTTGCATTATAAGCTCGTTTTATTAAATGCTCAACCTAGAAATGTGTTTGTTGTATGAAACATCCAAACCTGTTGCTTTACTCTCTATGTTTATGTGCATTTGCATACGAAGTGCTGACTTGCAGGGTGATGGAGTGCTCCGGGATCCGCTAGGGACGGTCGGGAGGAGATGTGTTGGTTACACAGTTGTGGTTAGCCTTTGCTGACCCACATTACAACAAAACTTTTACAGTGCAAGGATCACACGCTAGAGCAAGCTCGCTGGCCAAAAAGGCCTAAGCCTCATGAAGTGTTCTCTCACCTATTAATTTATGAAGCGAGGAATGCTTTGTTCCGTGAACTGTAATCCGCTTGCACGCCGAGGTAGTCTAGGAGTACTAAGACACGTTCCTCTGTTTGTTGTTGATACAGTTTTTGTCAATTGATTGTTGTAAGGCCTTAAGGCCATATTGGACTCCTATGGATGTGGATAACTTCTGTGCTGGTTGTGTATTTTCGCTTTTTTGTTATCTGTGTTTTGAGATGCATAGTTCTTTATATCACTTTTTAATGCTAAAGCTGTGACGTGTATATGTTGTGGGGCCTCGACCGGACCCATATTATATGGTCATTATAGTAGAGGTGTTACATCAGGAATGACACTTTTGAATAGGGGTGTGCGGTGCAGTTTGGTGCGGTTTTGTCCCAACCGCAACCGCACTGCAAGGGCGCGATTTTGGCCAGAGCAAAACCGCACCGCACCAAAATTACGCGGTGCGGTTTCGGTTTAGTATGGTTTTTTGCGGTGCGGTTGCGATTTCAGTGGGATTTTTAGCAAGTGATATATATAGAAAAAAATAATGTGAGATAATATAAGATGTACAATTTGGGTAAAAACACAATTACATGAGTTATATTGTCCTGAACTATAGCAAGAAAACAACTAAAGCAAGAAAAAAAACAAGAAAACATATATATGCATTAATATAGTTAGTTAATTACTAATATTAATTGATAATTTATAAGTTGTATTTTTATTTAGATGTATGTGATATGTCACATGCTTATGAAAAATAAAATATATAATTAGTCGGTGCGGTGCGGTTTTTGCGGTTTTCAAGATTCGAAAACCGCACCGCGCTCGGTTTGTAAAACTTGAAAACCGCGCCGCACCGAAACTATGCGGTGCAGTTTAAAATTCGGTGCGGTTTGTGTGGGCGGGCTGTTTTTGCGGTTTGCGGTTTTTTATGCTCACCCCTACTTTTGAAGCCCACTTTCATAAGCTCTCTATAGTTTGTGCCTTCTTTGTACCTAGCTCAACCCTTTGGTTTTGGAAGGGAAGCTCATTTCGACTTCCGGTTTTAGAGAGGAAGCTCATTTCCTCGTATCAGTTTGGCAATAACACACGAGGTGATCTCAGGCCCTGAGGGAGGCGGGCTTGGTCGCAGTCCAGGATGAGGGCTCACCCTCTCAATGCAGGAGTCGACGACGTTCCACCGGTTCCACCTTCTAGTGAGTGAAGTGATCTCTACCACGGTGTCATTTATGAGATCTGAGCCATCTCCATTGCAGGTGGGGAGTCGCTGAAGCGATCCGAGGCGTCGACACCTCGCGAGGATGACTTTGTCTAGGCGGCCTTGAAGAGGGCGAAGTTACTTAACCTCGATGGACCCCAGTGAGTCATTCTCCTGCTAGTTCCGGTGCGCCGCCCTATCCTACTATTCCCTCTACCCTTGTTGTGACGCATATTCTTGCCTCAACATCTATTTCTTTCGTGCCCCCCTACTCTTGCCGCAACACCTACTCTTACCTTGACGCCTACTCTTACGACGTTTTATTTAACGACTCTCGGAGGCTTGGGCTCTAGGACTTCATTCAAGGGGAAGGGCACCGCCGACGGGGCCTCCATCACTATGTTTAGGTTTACTTCTTTTATACGAGCAGGTTGAGCTCGTCGTGTGGTTGTTGTGTATATCATCTGTTTTTTTATTCCATGTTTTTCCAATTACATCATTTCTATTTTGCTTTTTTGTTCGTCTCTTTTTTCTACAGGATTGGCGGCCTGGATGGTGCCTTCGGGCGAGGCGGGAGCCTATTACGGGAGGTTGACGAGGTCAACCCGACGAGCTGCCTCGTCACCTCTCCCCTTTGGCTAGGTAGACACTGAGTTCGCCACACTTGGCGAGGTGGAACGTCCGTGCTTCCCTTTTCTCCTTATAAATAGTAGAGGGGTATCCGGCTAAACCAACACCCCCTCTGTCAACTAGATCGCTTACATGTACGATTCTCCCATTGTTAAGTCGAGTGTTGACGAGGCTCCCAAAGAGGACGAGGTCCCTCAAGGGGAGACTCGCCGTCAGCGTGCGACCCTCTTCCCTACCAGCGCAACTTTCCTACGGCCCTTGGTCGACACAAACGAGCTCACGTTGCTCTGCGGGAACTACCTCCCTCTGGGGTTCTCCACGATACGATTGGCGTCCAGTGAACGCCTTAAGAAGGTCAACGTTTAGGAGCTTGTGTTCTATTTAGAGCATTTCGCCAACTGGTTATGGCTTCCCCTTTGGCTTATAGTGGTGGAGATCCTTCCATACTTCGGGTTGGTGCCTGCCCAGATAAATCCGAATGAGATCGTTGTTGTGATCTCATTTGCGACCTTTTTGTGGGATTCATGAGACCCTAGAGACTTCGCGGTCTTTTGTAACCTCTTCATGGTGAAGGGAACCAAGAAGTGGACAGTCTATATTGTACAACCCCGTGTTTGGCGATTGGATCCAGATGGGCAAGCGAGCCAGCCCCGACCCGCGCCAGTATAAGCGGGCAGATGGTCTCAGAGGAGCGGTTCGCTCTCTTCAGGGCCTGAAAGGCCACCTGGGCCGGTCAGCCCGACCCGCGCCTCCTAGGCGGGTCAGCCCCGGCCCGCGCCTCCTAGGCGGGTCAGCCCCGGCCCGCGCCTCCTAGGCGGGTCAGCCCCGGCCCGCGCCTCCAGGCGGGTCAGCCCCGACCCGCGCCTCCTAAGCGAGTCTGCCCCAGCTCGCTCCCGCCCAGTGGGGCAGCGAGCTGATTCAGAGGCTAAGAAATCCTTCCCCGCGGGGCCCGGAGGCCAAATTACCAGGATGACCTTGCAGGGGGTGCCAATATCCATCTAGAACAGCGGAGTTACGCTGTTGGCAGACCCAGTTGGGCTGTACATAGCTGTTCAGAACAGCAGAGGCTGGCTATTTGCAGGCTGTTTTCAGAATCTTATAAATAGGACCCAAGAGGTACCTCAGAAGGCACACTTACTGGTCTCCTAGTCTTCTAGCGCTTTCTGAGGTACCTTAGCCCGACACTTGGCTAAGGAGGCGAAGCGCTCAGTGATCTTCCGGGTGTGTGGTGGGTCCTCCGCGCCGGGCCCTTGGTCCAGTCCCTTGTTCTTTTTCCTTGTTGTTTTTCTTGCAGGAGAGAAGTAGGTGCGCGATCACCCCTTCCCCAAGGGTGAACTCCATCGAAACGAATTTTCGGTTTCAACATTCTGGTGCGGTGAGCGTGGAGCGTGGTCAGCACAGAAAATCTTCAGCGAGCTCAATGACAGGAGAAAGGCAAGGATCAGACAGGTCCGACTCGCCACCCCCTACCCCTCTCGCCACAATGGGGATGTTCGAGGACTTCAGACAGGAAGTACTCGACTTGGTCAGATTCGCACTCAGCGCGCGTGCCGAGTGCTCGACTCCAGCGGTCCCTGTTCTCGTGGCTCCATCCCTTGGCGAGGACGCTCCCGGCAGGCGAGCCAGGAAGGAGGTCGCCGAGGAAGGGAGAGGCGGCGAGCTCCCCGGGCGGGTGCTCTTCCCCGTCTCGGCAAGCGGCGACAGGTTCGACGAGATGGGGGTGCGAGACCCCCCAACCCGCTCAGTAGGGGGAGGCAGCCCCTTCAGCGAGCTGGTTTCTTCTGCTCCGGTTCCAGAGGGGTTCAGGTAGCCCGAGATGTCCTATTACACCGGGAAGGGAGACCCGGTTCAGTACGTCCAGTGGTTTGAGGACGTGGTCTCGATCCGACAGATGTTGGATGGATTCAAGTGTAGGCTCTTCGCCATCACCCTCAAGGAGAAGGCGAGAGAGTGGTTCCACTAGTTGCCGACCAATTCCATCTACTGCTTCGAGGACCTACGCCGGGGGTTCATGCTGAGGTTCACCACCTCCAAGAGGAGGAAGGAGTCGGGGTCCCTGTTCCACATCAAGCAGGGGGTGAATGTGACCTTGGGGAGCTACGTCGATCACTTCCAGGAGGTCACCCAAGTCCAAGAGATGCCGGGGCATACCCTGATGATGGCCTTCACCCTGGGGCTGCAGTAGGGTTTATTCCGAATGGAGCGGAAGAGGGTGCCGCCCCTCTCCTACGAGGAGTTGATGGAGAGGGCGGCAAGAGAGGTCGACGGGGAGGCGTCGAACCCGTAGTTTTCCCGGATGTTAGCCAGGTGGGCTACGGAGGAGGAAAGGCCCAGAGGGGGCAGAGGTCAGGAGGAGAGGAGAGCTGAACCCCGGCAGAGGGAGTAGCAGCAGCAGCAGCCCAGGTGGGGGCGTCAGGAGCCGAATCATCGGCTAGGCTGGAGGCCGGAGTGGCAAGATCAAGGGCCGAGGAGAGGTCATCATGATGGGGATAACCGCCAGGGAGGCCAGAGCCAGTTCTATCCTCCAGGCGGGAGGCAAGGCCAGAGGCCACCTCTCCCCGACCAGGAGCATGCTATGACAATAGCCATGGGAGAGAGGAGTAGAGCAGCGCGGAGGAGAAGAAGGGAGGTTAAGGTAGAGCTGCCCTACTGTGAATTCCATCAGGAGGAAGGGCACGCCACGGCCACGTGCCCGGAGTTCCTCGAGATGAGAGGAAACAGGAAGCAGCAACAACAGCGAGACCGCCAGGGAGTGCGGATCGAGGAGGTCCTGCCTCGGGCGGAGGACAGGTGTGAAGACCGGGCAGATGTGGAGACCCGGGGAGGGATCGGAATGATCCACGGGGTGGGTGGGAGTCGAGGCTTCCCGAAAGACAAGTCTCCACACCATGTACCGCAGGAGCGTTGACCCACATCCCAGACCCCACCCCCGGAAGAGAGAATCACCTTCTCAATCAAAGATATGCCGGGTCATGAGGTTCCCTTTTGCGATGCGCTGGTCATCCAGACGGCCATCGAAAATTTCACTGTCTCCCGGATCCTCATCGACAACGGGAGCTCGGTCAACGTCGTCTTCAAGAAGGCGTTTGACGCGATGAAGGTGGATGCCAGGATGGTGCTGGCCTCGGACGGGCCTCTGTTTGGCTTCTCAGGGGAGAGGAAGGAAGTCGAAGGAGGAGTGAGACTTCATGTCTCTTTGGGGGGGCAGTCCCGCACCTGCAGGTTCGTCATCATGGACGCCCCCATTAGCTACAACGCCATCTTCGGGAGGCCTCTCATCAGCGCCTTCCGCTGTGTCCCCTCGTCCTTCCACCAGTGCCTGAAGTTCAACGCCGAGGGGGTCCAGATCCGGGTCCAGGGAGATCCCAAGGTAGCGAGGGAGTGCTACGTCACAACGATGAACTCCATCTCTTGGCAGGAGGGGGCTGAGGAGATGGGGCGGAGGATGGAGGAGGCAGAGCAGGAGACTGACAGAGAGGAGATGGAGGTAGAGGAGAGCCGCACCCAGGTGGAAGTGGCGGAAGAAGTTCAGGAGTCGGCCGAGGCAATGGCCGTGGAGGAGGCTGGAGAGGAAGTCCTTACCCCAGGAGGGGGGACGTTGAATAATGGGGGGAGCAGTCCCGCCTGGAGACAGCAGAGGAGGTGGTGGAGATGGAGGTTCTCACCCTGGGAGGCAGGGTGGAGAAGGTTCGCGTCAGCGAGGGGCTGACCCCGGAGGCCCAGGGCAGGATGCTGGAGTGCATCCAGAAGAACGTGGACATCTTCGCCTGGAGCGCCGCGGAGATGCCAGGGATCGACGCCGACGTGGCCTGCCATCGCCTCAACCTGGATCAGAAGCTCGCCCCGTCCAGCAAAAGAAGAGATCCACGGCGGACAGGTTGGCTGAGCCGATCAGGGAGGAGGTAGCCAAGCTTCTCAAGGCTGACTTTGTATCTGAGATCCAATACCCCGGCTGAGTCTCCAATGTAGTAATGGTTAAAAAAGGTGACGGTCGGTGACGTATGTGTGTTGACTTTTCTTTACTTAATAAATCATGTCCCAAGGATTGTTACCTCTTGCCTCGGATCGACGCGCTGGTTGATTCAGCCGTCGGTTTCCCTGTAATAAGTTTTCTAGATGCATTTTCAGGTTATCACCAGATCAGGATGCACCCCCCCGACGTCAAAGATGTCTCTTTCATCACGGGAGATGAGTGCTACTGCTACAAAATGATGCCTTTTGGGCTAAAGAACGCAGGTGCAACCTACCAGAAGATGATGGACAGGGTCTTCCGAGAGCAAAGGGGGAGGAACTTGGAAGTGTATGTGGATGACCTCATGATCAAGAGCAGGGATGTCGACTCTCACCTCCGGGACTTGGAGGAAACCTTCGCCACCCTGCGCGAGTATAAGATGAGGCTGAACCCCCTGAAGTGTGTCTTCGGGGCAAGCAGGGGCAAGTTCCTAGGCCATCTCCTCACCCCAGCAGGTGTATAACCTAATCCTGATAAGGTCTGAACAATCATAGAGTTGGGGTCGCCTCAGAACGCTAAAGAAGTGCAGCGGCTGACAGAGAAGCTGGCAGGGTTGAGCAGGTTTCTCTCCCGAGTTGGAGAGAAGTGCTCTCCCTTCTTCAAGATTTCGAGGGGAGGCCAGAAGTTCGAGTGGACCTCGGAGTGCGAGGAGACATTCCAGGCCCTGAAGAGGCAGTTGACTCAGGCTCCGCTGCTCCAAGGGCCGAAGGAGGGGGAAGATCTATACTTGTATCTCGGGGTCGGAGTGGAGGCCTTGAGCTCTGTACTGGTTCGGGAAGAGGGGAAAAATCAACTCCCCATATACTATATAAGCCGGGTATTGAGGAAGGCCGAGCTCCGTTATCCCATCTTGGAAAAGCTGGCATTCGCTCTGGTTATCTCGGCCCAGAGGCTCCGACCTTACTTCCAGGCACACTCGATCTGGGTGGTGACTGACCACCCCCTCCGCAACATCTTCGAGGGGGTGGAGCATTCAGGAAGATTGACTAAGTGGTCGGTGGAGCTGAGCGAGTTCGACATCACCTTCGTCCCCCGTTTCTCGATCAAGGCCCAAACAATGGCCGACTTCCTGGCTGACTATGTGGTCGAGGTGGCGAAGGAAGAGCTCACTCACCCGGTTCCTTTGAGGGTGATGGTAGATGGCGCTTCAGGAAATCATTCCCTGGGAGTAGGGGTGATCTTAGAAAGTCCCCAAGGAACGAGAATCGAGCAGACGGTGGTGATGCACTTTCCCATCACCAATAATCAGGCCGAGTACGAGGCGGTAATCGCAGGGCTCCGCCTAACCAGGGAGCTGAGGGTGCATGATGTGGAGGTCCTCACTGACTCCATGGTGGTGGCTTCCCAGATTAACGAGGAGTTTGAGGCAAGGGAGCCAACTCTACAGCTATACTTGGCAAAGGTGAAGGGGGTCATCAACACATTCCAGACTTTCTCCATCCGGCACGTGCTCAAGGAGGAGAACGAGCAGGTAGATCATCTGGCGAAGCATGGTCCCCGGGTAGGGGGCACCATCACCGACCTGTTCCGCCCTTCCATCGAGGAAGGAGAGCTGATGGAGGTAGACCAGCACCACTCGTGGATGGATCCGTTCACAACATTCTTCTCCACCGGGGAATATCCCGAAGGGATGGACAAGAAGAAATTCAAGTACAAGTCGGCATATTATCTCATGCGAGATGGACAGCTATACCGAAAGACCCTCTCAGGAATGTTGGCACGCTGCGTGGCTGAGAGAGGTCCCGAGGATCTTGGAGGAAATCCACTCCGGAGAGTGTGGGAGCCACTCTGGGAGTCGGCCCTGGAAGGAAGAATCATCAGACAGGGGTACTTCTGGCCAACCCTGAGCCATGACGCCGCAGAGTTCGCAAGGAAGTGTAGCAAGTGCCAGTTGTTTGCCCCCTCCAACTGCAGCTGGCTCAACGCCTCAGGAGCATCACAGTGCCCTGACCCTTTGCAATCTGGGGAATGGACCTGGTAGGTTCTTTCCCCTAGGCCAGTGGGCAGAGGAGATTCTTGTTGGTCATGATTGACTATTTCTCCAAGTGGTTGGAAGTGAAGGCGTTGACCAAGGTGACCTCCCAGGTCATCAGGAACTTCGTTTGGGGGGAAATCATCTGCCGGCATGGGTTGCCCCAGGCCATTGTCACGGACGACAGGCCTCAGTTCGCTAGCGCCGAATTCATCAGCTTTTGTGGGCAACTCGGAATAGATCTCAGGTTCGCTTCGGTTCATCACCCCAGGAGCAACGGACAGGTGGAGGCGGCAAACAAGATCATTGTCAACCTCCTCAAAAAGAAGGTGGAGAACTTGAGGGGCAGCTGGGTGGAGCAACTCCCTTCGGTCCTCTGGGCTCTTAGGACCACACCCAACACTGCCACAGGAGAGACTCCCTTCAAACTCTCTCATGGGTGCGAAGCGGTACTCCCAGTGGAGTTCGAAGTCCGGACGCCTCGGGTGGTCGAAGCAGGGGAAGATAGGGAGCAATGGAGAGCCGAGAATGAGGAGGAGCTGCGACTCTCCCTCGACATGGTGGAAGAACTGCGCGACCTCTCCGCCGTCCGACAGGAAGAGGTGAAGAGGAGGATGACCAAGTACTTCGACAAGCATGTCAGGATCAAACAGTTCGCGGAAGGGGACTTGGTTCTGAGAAAGGTGGATGTCGCAGGGAGGTCAGCCGCTGTGGGGAAGCTCAACCCCAACTGGGAAGACCCATACATAATACAAGAAGCGCTGAGATCAGGATGGTACCGCCTCCGGAATGTGGAGGGCGAGACCCTAAGTCTCACATGGAGCGATGACGACTTAAAACGTTTTTTCCCCTGAGTCATGTAAGTGGCGTTCCATTTTCTAATAAAGCTTCTTTTGATGAATTTGTGCCCCTGCGATGAATAATTCAAATGCTAGTTTACCCAGACCCCGAGCAGATCCCGCTGTCAGGCTCTCATCAAGCTGGCAGGGCTGGATTTCACTCGGAGGAGTCTACCCAGACCCCGAGCAGATCCCGCTGCCAGGCTCCCATCAAGCTGACAGGGCTAGATGTCACTCGGAGGAGTCTACCCAGACCCCGAGCAGATCCCGCTGCCATGCTCCCATCAAGATGACAGGGCTGGATGTCACTTGGAGGAGTCTACCCAGACCCCGAGCAGATCCTGCTGCCAGGCTCCCATCAAGCTGACAGGGCTGGATGCCATTCATAGGAGTCTACCCAGACCACAAGCAGATCCCGCCGCCAGGCTCCCATCAAGCTGGCAGGGCTGGATGTCACTTAGAGGAGTCTACGCAGACCCCGAGCAGATCCTGCTGCCAGGCTCCCATCAAGCTGGCAGGGCTGGATGTCACTCGGAGGAGTCTGCCCAGACCCCGAGCAGATCCCGCTGCCAGGCTACCATCAAGCTAGCAGGGATGGATATCACTCGGAGGAGTCTACCCAGACCCCGAGCAGATCCCGCTGTCAGGCTCCCATCAAGCTGGCAGGGCTGGATGTCACTCGGAGGAGTCTACTCAGACCCTGAGCAGATCCCGCTGTCAGGCTCTCATCAAGCTGGCAGGGCTGAATGTCACTCGGAGGAGTCTACCGAGACCCCGAGCAGATCCCGCTGCCAGGCTCCCATCAAGCTGGCAGGGCTGGATGTCACTCGGAGGAGTCTACTCAGACCCCGAGCAGATCCCGCTGCCAGGCTCCCATCAAGCTGACAGGGCTGGATGTCACTCGGAGGAGTCTACCCAGACCCCGAGCAGATCCCGCTGCCAGGCTCCCATCAAGCTGACAGGGCTGGATGTCACTCGGAGGAGTCTACCCAGACCCCGAGCAGATCCCGCTGTCAGGCTCCCATCAAGCTGGTAGGGTTGGATGTCACTCGGAGGAGTCTACTCAGACCCCGAGCAGATCCCGCTGTCAGGCTCCCATCAAGCTGGCAGGGTTGGATGTCACTCGGAGGAGTCTACTCAGACCCCGAGCAGATCCCGCTGCCAGGCTCCCATCAAGATGACATGGCTGGATGTCACTCGGAGGAGTCTACTTAGACCCCGAGCGGATTCAGCTGTCAGGCTCCCACCAAGCTGACAGGGCTGGATATCACTCGGAGGAGTCTACTCAGACCCCGAGCAGATCCGAAAGAGCGGGAAGTCTTGGCGAACGCAATGCCTAAGGTAAGGAATTAGACATCCTCATTACGAAGGCGAGAGTCGCAGGGTCGCAGAGATGACCTCAGCGGGCCAGCGGGCTGGAAACGCCGACTCCACGCGGCGAGAGCTCGGCCACGCCAAGCCCCCCCGGGGGGGAACCGGCTCGCGCGAAGTCAGGAGGTATGGGCCCTAGATAAGCCTTCTCGCCCGCCCTACGCCACGAATGGCGTGGCGAGCCCGGGCGGAGGACGTGAGTCGCCGACTCGCGGTGCGGCTAACTATCGTGCCTCTCGCTTATAAGCCTAATTCTGAATTTGGGACGAACAAACGACCTAACTCGCAAGTAACAACAGATCAGAAGAGGCCAAAGAAATCGCGAATGCAAGGAGAGAACATTTACATTATAAGAGCAAAATACAGAAACAGTTTTAAGTACATTGGATCGATCAAAAATTATGGTTATTACAAATCCCGAGCCTCGGCCCGCATCCCTGCTGCAGCAAAAATAATGATGGCCGACGCGCCGGCTTCCGACGAGGTGAGCCTCGAACGGCGAGCCCCACTATATGTGATGATAGGACCCGTCGCCCGGCCTCGGTACCGGAAGGAACAATTCCGGTACCACGTCGCTCGCCGAAAGCTTGTCGCCCACGCTTTTTATCAGGTCGGCCCGCCGCAGCGTCTGGAGGGTATACCTCGCCGCACCAACGACGTTATTCTGCATCATGACTTCAAGCTCGTACTCGCTGTAGTGCGCGAGCTGACAGTCGCTGCTAGACGGCGGCAGAGCGGCCGTTGCAGTCTCCAACTCGCCCACCTGCGCTTACAGTGCTTGCTTCTCCTGCTCAAGGGTGGCGATCTCGATGCCCATCCGGCTGGCCGTCGCCGCGTCCTGCGAAAAGGAGGGCCACTGGGATTAGCTTAAAGAAAAACAACTGAACACCAATGCGAGTCGAGAAACTTACCCCCCCCCCCCCCAGGTACTGAGCAAGGGCAGCCTCGGCTGGGTCCGCTCTCTTTCTCTGGTCATCCGCCTCCTCCTGGGCCAGCTTGCGGGCCGCTTCCTTCTCGTCAGCCAGCTTCTTTAGCGAGGGGGCATTCTTCTCCACCCGGAGGCACCGCCGGCTGACCATGTTGGACAGCTCAAGACTGCGAAACTGGGCCCGCGCGCTTTTGTGAATCAGCACCCGCGTGGCCTCCTCGTCATAGAGGGCGGCGTCCTCCCGTGCGTAGAGGGCGGCGTCCTCCCGTGCGTAGAGGGCGGCGTCCTCCCGTGCGTAGAGGCCAAACGAGAGGTTGCAAGCCTCTCCGCCAATGGTGTCCTGCTCCACCCAACTCGGCAGCAGCGAGGAGATGAAGACCTGGTTCGTCTCCTTATCCCATTGAAGGAGCGGGACGCCGAGCTCATCCGGAGGTCCCTCGCCGTAGCCAAAATTACGGTGCCCTCTTGGCACTGGCTTCGCAGCAGGCTGAACCCCTTCTTGTGGCCCCGAGGTGCCGACCTCCCCGGCGAGAGAGTTGTCGGCCGGAGGGGCCTCGGGGGCGAGATCCCCAGATGGTTGGCCCACTAGGGCCTTACCTTTCTCGCGAGTCGAGGGAGGCGCACCGCCCGCCTTCTTCGGTTTCTTGGGCGGTGGAGCCTGAGGTTGCTCGCGACTGGGTTTCTTTGGGGCTGTAGGGACCGTGACCTCGCGGTGAGCGGAGGTCGCCGCCTCGGCCCGGGCGAGCTCGCTGGAAGCGAGCCGCGGGCTCTCGTAAGGGGGGTGTAAGGGAATGCCGCGCTCGCCTGCGAGAAGAATATGGCTTAGAGCATGTAAAGGACAGATAGAAAGGCAGAAGCACGAACCACTTACCTTCCCCGGGCGGGACGGGGACGAGGTCGTCCAGATTCCTGCGGAGGAAAGCCACTTCAAAGTTCTTCCCGGCAAAGAACCCGAACAACTCCACTTCATGGCCCCCCAGGCTAGGGGGGCGGTAGCTTGCCTCGCTGAGTTGGATTGGCGAGAAGGGGACGTTGCCGAAGTCCCCCTCGACGAAGTTGAATTTCTTGAGCCAATTGTGGCTCTTGTTGACGGTCTCCCGCACCTTCACGTGGCTGCTGGCGAAGCAGGCGGTCCCGTCTTTGTTCGCCCGGAAGGAGAATAGCTTGCGGAAGACCGCGAGGCTGAACTCGATCCTCTCTTCCCGCAGGAAGCAGGCGAACCCGACCACTACCACAACTGAGTTGGGGGTCATCTGCTCGGGCCCGCCTCGAGGTGAGCCGTAGGGAACGCAAGTTCATCCGCGGAAAGGTCGTTTATCCGCTCGCCCGTCTCGGGTCGCCTCGCCACAAAACCCGGCGGAACGAAGTTGCCTACGGAGTCCATGAACTCGTGCTCGGTGATGACAGCAGTGGGAAAATCGTGCTCGAAAAAGGTCAAAGCGCACTTGCTCCTCCCATCCGCCTCGCCGCTGCCGCCACCCATCTCGCAGAAATTTCGCCGAGCGGGACAAGAAGGTTCTCGCAAGGGATGAAGAGGGAGAGGAAACCTTAAATGCGGTAGGTGAGAAGGTCGGCTGGACCTATTTATAGAATCGGAAAAGGCGGGAAAACGTTCCGCCGACGGGAAAAGTGCGGATAACAAAATTAGCCCCGACGTTTCGACTTCCAAACCCGACTCGAATTCATATCAGTTTGCCAACAGGCCGCGAGTCCGCGGCCGAGAGCTGTTCCCAACCGCGTCCGCATAAGAGGCGAGCGGCCGCGATGCGGACCCGCCAGGATCAGCTCACGAGTCGCCCAGATATGCGACCCGCGGGCGACCGGCTCGCTCCCGCCGGAGCCATGTATGCGGGCTAGGCAAGTCGGCTCGGCAATACCAAGCCTGCTTGAGGAAGAGCCGGGCGAAGCAGAGCGTCTCACCCGCACCCCTAAGAGAAAACAAAGCATCAGTGTAGTGAAAGAAAAAATGCAGCGAATATTCGCCCATTGGCGGGCGAGGGTGGTCCTGAATTATTACAGATTCAAATGTCCCGAATAAAAAGTTCACCCCACTACGCTTTTCGGTCCCTGCATGCGGAGACGATCCGGGCTCGGCAGCCAGCAGCGGGAAGGAGGCAGGAGGCTCAGTACTGAATCCACTTCCACCTGCCTTGCCTCCTCGTGCTAGATTGAGGCGGTACGCGAGGATAGTGATACTCGCGGACCGCCGTCAGCTCCCGTTGCGCCAGATCGACCTGCTCGGAAGCATGCCTGAGTCACTCCTCGACTCGCGTGATGTGTGCACCCGGAGAGGTCACTCCATCCCCATCAGTTGGGCACCTCGCCTCCTCCAAGGATGCGAGCCGCCCCGTCGTCTCGACTTTGTCCTTCTCCACTCTGCTGAAGACCTCGTGCACCAATAGCGTGTGCTTCTGGAATAGCCGCGTCACCTGCTTCTTCATCTTCTCGGCATCCAACGGGTCCCCCAGGTACTCTGAAATGTGATCCATATCAGGGGGAGACGAGTACCCCTCGCTCATCTCGACGTCGGAAGAAGAGATCGCATTATAACCTGCAGGAATAAGTCAGAGGGAGTAGGCAGTGGTAAGCGGGCAGAAGTGAAAAGCTCACCCGGAGTCGGCACCTTGCCCGCATCGGCAGCTAGTCGAGAGGTACCCGACCGCCCCTGGAAAGTTTCTCCTCCAAGATCAACAAAAGGCTTCCCCAGACCAGGGGGCATCTGCGGTGAAGGCGTCGTGGGAGGAACGTGCCTCTGGGCCGAGGGACTAGCGACCCGATCAACAATCAGCAGGGTGGAACGCCTCGTCTCTTCCCCATCCTCTCCATCATTACGAAGCGTCTCCTGCAGAAATCGGAATCAAAAAGCCGAGCGACGACTCAGATAGAAGAATCACATATCTCAGGGGCGACCTCGGTACCGCCGGCCGAACAGGATGCGGGGTCATCACGTGCAGGAGACCGCCTGATGATCTTTCCTTTTTTTGGCTTGAAGAGGGGGCCCGACGACCCGCGCGCCAACCATGGGGCAACACCGAGGGCTAGCTCCTGAGTACCCTCCCTCGCAGCCTCCAGGCGAGCCCGCATCTCCTCAGATATAGGCATCGTTCAACTGCAGATCGCGGAGAAGGATAGAGAAAGGAGGGATTTTCCCAAAGGACCGACGATATATTTATAGCATAAAGGTGGGCCCCCACCAAAAGATTCCCTCCAGCTCAGCAGGGCTTTCACCGAACACGTGGGGTTGGATATTTCTTTCCGAGCTTTTGCAAAAGCTCACAAAGAGCGTGGATTATGTACAACCCCGTGTTCGGCGATTGGATCCAGATGGGCAAGCGAGCCAGCCCCGACTCGCGCCAGTATAAGGGGGCGGATGGTCTTAGAGGAGCGGTTCGCTCTCTTCAGGGCCTGAGAGGCCACCTGGGCAGGTCATCCCCGGCCCATGCCTCATTGGCGGGTCAGCCCCGGCCTGCGCCTCCTAGGCGGGTCAGCCCCGGCCCGTGCCTCCTAGGCGGGTCAGCCCCGGTCCGCGCCTCCTAGGCAGGTCAGCCCCGGCCAGCGCCTCCTAGGCGGGTCAGCCCCGACCCGCGCCTCCTAAGCGAGTCCACCCCAGCTCGCTCCCGCCCAGTGGGGCAGCGAGCTGATTCAGAGGCTAAGAAATCCTTCCCCGCGGGGCCCGGAGGCCTAATTACCAGGATGACCCTGCAGGGGGTGTCAATATCCATCTAGAACAGCGGAGTTACGCTGTTGGCAGACCCAGTTGGGATGTACATAGCTGTTCAGAACAGCGGAGACTAACTATTTGCAGGCCGTTTTCAGAATCTTATAAATAGGACCCAAGGGGTACCTCAGAAGGCACGCTTACTGGTCTCCTAGTCTTCTAGCGCTTTCTGAGGTACCTTAGCCCGATACTTGGCTAAGGAGGGGAAACGCTCAGTGATCTTCCGGGTGTGTGGTGGGTCCTCCGCGCCGGGCCCTTGGTCCAGTCCCTTGTTCTTTTTCCTTGTTGTTTTTCTTGCAGGAGAGAAGTAGGTGCGCGATCACCCTTTCCCCAAGAGTGAACTCCATCGAAACCGAATTTTCGGTTTCAACATATATTAATGTGAGAAATATGAAGTTGAAGAATGTAACGAATAAGTCCATCAGTGAACTAAGAAGATCGTTGCCATCTGGGGAGACTTTGGCAAGATCCCTACAATTCCCATTCCCAGTGAGCCCTCAATATTCTCCCCCCTGAGTTGCGGGGGTAGTGGCGGATCCATGAAATTGATAATGAGGGTGCACAATTTTTTTTAAACGAAATAACAAGTCATTTTTAAATCATTAACATTATAGAGTCAAATAAAATTACATTCAATTGAAAAATAAAAAAATACAACAATGACAACAGTCAAGCTTTTATCCCACTATAATGGGGTCGACAATATGGATCCTTTGTCGCCATTGTGCCCTATTTTTTGTCATAATCTCACTAATGCCTAAGTATATCATGTTTTTCCTTATATTTTCATTACAATTCTTTATTGGTCTACTGCTTCCTCGTTTAACATGCCTACTGATTAGACTCTCACAACGCCTAATAGGTGCCTCTAATGGTCTCCTTTGTATATGTCCAAACCATCTAAGTCGAGCTTCTCGCATCTTCACTGCAATTGATGCCTACTCCTGTCTTATCCTTGATACATTCATTCCAAATTTTATCTAGTCTCGTGTGTCCACACATCCACCTAAGCATTCTCATCTCCGCACCCATTTTTTGCTCATGTACACAATTCACTGCCCAACACTTAGAACCATAGGGAATCGCCGGTCTAATTGCAGTACGGTAAAACTTGCCCTTAAGTTTTAATGGTACTTTTACGATCACATAAGATCCCTGACGTGCCTTTCCAATTCAACCAACCCGCTTGGATTCTGTGTCACATCTTTATCAATACCTTTGTCTTTTTGAACTATCGACCCAAGATATTTAAAACACTCACTAAGGGAAATATCTTGATCACTCAACTTAATAATGAAGGCTCTATTTGTTTGGGCATTTCGCTGCTCCGTTTTAGGCAAACGCCGTCGGAAGGAGGGCAAACAAATGAACCTCCGGCGGCGTTTGCTCCGTTTCCACCCACCCGCCTTGAGAAACGCCCCAAAAAGCTCCGTTTGGAGCAGCCACCTCCCCCCTCCGGTTCGAACACTCCGTTTCCATCCGCCGGATCCACCCGCCACTGCCAAACCAAATAGAGACGAAGTCATCTGTCCTTCTTGCACTGCTAAATTTTAGGCTCCATATACTCATTTGCCCTGCTCAACCTAAAACCCTTATTTTTTGATGTGTCTCGCTAAGATTTAAGTTTTGCGTTTACACCCACGCGCGTCTCACCCACCAAAACAATATCATCCGCAAACAATAAACACCAAGGTATTGCTTGTTTGATATGTCTGGTGAGCTCATCTAAGATAAAGGCTTAAAGCTAAACCTTGGTGTAAGGCAACAATGATAGAGAATTTCTATGTTAATCCTCCAGATATCCTCACCCTTGTCACGGAATTTGAATACATATCTTTGATTTTGTCAATGTATGATACATTTACACTTTTCTTTTCTAAGACACCCCATAAGATCTCTCTGGGAATTCTATCATAAGCCTTCTCAAGATCGATGAACATCATATGCAAATCTTGTTTTCTTTCTCAGTAGTTGCCAATGAGTCTCCTCAAGAGATGTATAACTTCCCTGGTCGACCATACTGGCATGAATCCAAATTGATTTTTCGAGATGTTAGTCTCCCGTCTTACTCTTCTTTATATTACTCATTTCCATAGTTTCATAGTATGACTCATCAATTTAATTCCTCTATAATTAACATAATTTTTTATATCCCATTTGTTCAAATACAAAGGTACCAAAATACTTTTTCTCCATTGGTCTGACATCCTCTTTAACTTTAGTATCATATTTACATCCTCTTTGACTTTAGCATCATATTGAAAAAACATGTAAGCCACAAAGTTGCTTCATTCCCCAGACATTTTCATATTTCGATAGGTATGTCGTCTAATCCTTCCATTTTTCATCTTTTTTAGAGCATCATTTACCTCTGATACTTGAATTTTACGATAAAACGTTATGTTTTTATACTCCTCCAATTTACTTAACTGTTTCAGGTTCAATTCATTGTCTTTTGTTTTATTATAGAGTTGATAAAAATATCTTTTTTATTACTCTTTAATATCCATGTCATCCGTCAAAACTGTATTGCTTCATCTTTTATGCATTTAACTTGACTTAAATCTCTTGTCTTTCTTTCTCTAGCTCGAGTAATTTTAAATATGTCACACTCTCCATTTTTGGTATATAATCGCTTAAATTTTTTTCATAAGTTTGGCTTCTTGCTTTACTTACTGCATGTTTAGCTTCTTTTTTGACGATTTTATACCTGACTAAGTTTTCATCATTGCTACAAACGTAAAGTGATTTATAACTAACACTCTTTGCCCTCACTTTGTCTTGCACTTTCTCTTTCCACCACCAAGATTCTTTATTTGGGGGCGCACGATCTTTTTATACTCCAAATACGTTCTTTTCACTTATTCTTAAATGTGAAGATATAACTTCTGTTGAAATGTGGGAATGAGAAAAAGATTACTTTCCATACATAAGATTCAGGTATATATAGCCAACCCGTACAACATAAACATCGCAATTCGTTACACAAAGATAATAAAAATATAACGCCAACTCAACACCCCCTCTCAAGTTGGGCGTGTGATATCAGCCATGCCGAACTTGCCGATTTGATTAGTGAACATGTTGAAGCTCAAACCCTTCGTAAGAACATCTGTCAACTGTTGATCCGATGGAACGAACGGGATGACCACTGTTCCCCTATCGATATTCTCCTTAATGAAATGTCTGTCAATCTCAATGTGCTTTGTGCGATCGTGTTGCACTGGATTGTGAGCGATAGAAATTGCCGCTTTATTATCACAGTACAACCTGATCGGCTCATTTTTCTTCAAACCGAGCTCCCCCAGGATGGTTGATATCCATAGTCCTTCACAGATGTCATGAGCCATTGCCCTAAACTCGGCCTCAGCACTCGACCTAGCAACTACATGTTGCTTTTTGCTTCTCCAGCTAACCAAATTGCCTCCAACCATAGAATAATATCCTGATGTAGATCGTCTATCAGATGGCGATCCGGCCCAGTCTGCATCAGTATAAACATCGATGTTCAACTCCTTATTTGGGGAAAAAAGGATGCCCTTCCCCGGTGAGGTCTTGAGGTACCGGAGGACACGATGCGCAGCGTCAACATGGCGGGCCTTTGGAGAGTGCATGAACTGACTGAGGACCCCCACTGCATAAGAAATGTCAGGCCGGGTGTGCGATAAGTAAATCAATTTTCCAACAAGCCTCTGGAAACCAGGTATATCCCCAATCATATCGTCATCATCCCTGCCCAACTTGTGGTTGGTCTCGATTGGAGTATCAGCAGGTCGGCAACCACTCATCCCGCATCAAGTAGGTCGAGCGTATATTTCCTTTGAGATAAGAAAATGTCATGCTTTGACCTTGCAACCTCAATTCCTAGAAAGTATTTTAGGTTCCCCAGATCTTTCACATCAAACTCCTTAGCTAATTTGTCCTTAAGGACTTGAATCTCTACATCGTCGTCCCCAGTTATGATAATATCGTCCACATAAACTATTAGGACTGCCAATTTCCCTTTGCTGAGTCTAACAAACATCGTATGATCTGCATTACTCTGGGTGTATCCAAAACTACGCATGGCTTTATGGAACCTTCTGAACCATGCTCTGGCTGACTGCTTTAGGCCATATAACGGTCTCCGTAGTTTGCACACTTTCCCTGTGGATCCACGTGGGGTGAGCCCCGGAGGAAGAGCCATGTACACCTCTTCTTCTAGATCGCCATGAAGGTAGGCGTTCTTCACATCTAATTGGCAGAGTTTCCATCCTTTGCATGCCGCGCAAGACATAAGGATCCTGATCGACTTCATCTTTGCTATCAGAGCAAATGTCTCTTGATAATCAATGCCCTCAGTCTGAGAGTAGCCCCGCGCCACTAATCTTGCCTTATATCGTTCCACAACCCCTGATGGGTTCTGTTTGACAGCAAACACCCATTTGCATCCAACTACTTTCTTTCCTGGAGGTAATTGAACCAGATCCCATGTGTTGTTCTTCTCCAGGGCATTCATTTCTTCAAACATGGCTAACTTCCACCTGTCGTCGGAGATAGCATCCTGCCACGAAGTTGGGATAGAAACAGAAGACAAGGAGGAAACAAAAACTCCATGGGAGGCTGTTAGAGAAGTGTAAGACACGAATTGGGAGAGAGGATGCTGAGTAGAAGTACCTTCCGACGGGTCAGGTGGGTGGTCAGATATCCAGATGAAGGGCCGCGTGTTCGATTCCTTTGGGCGACGAGAGTAAACCTGTAGTGGTATATGGACCGGGGTCTCTACAGGTGGGGTACATGAAGTAGTGGGAGTAGGCTGAGCAAGCGGAGTGGGATAGTATGCTGGAGGGATAGGTAGAGGGATGGTGTCCAGAGAAGATGCTAGGGGATTCACTTCCGATGGAGAAGGAGGCGCCCCCTGAAGTGAGGACCCATAATAGCTCTCAGATTCACGGAAAGTGACATCCATAGTGACGAAGATCTTCTTGCGGACAAGATCATAGCATTTATACCCTTTCTGAGTAGGAGAATATCCGATGAAGACACACTTGTGCGTACGGGCATCAAGTTTCGAGCGGTGGTAGATGTGGACAAAGCAAACACATCCAAACACACGAGACTGTAGAGTAGTAGGTGGTACACCAAGCGTGGTAAGAGGAGTTTTAAAACCGAGGACGCGGGAAGGCATACGATTGATGAGATACGCCGCGGTGAGCACAACATCACCCCAATAATACTGTGGGAGACGCATATGAAGGAGAAGACATCGGGCAACCTCCAGGAGGTGGCGATTTTTCCTTTCCGCCACTCCATTCTGAGCAGGGGAGTAGACACAAGATGTTTGATGGATAATCTCGTGATCAGCCAAGTATTGCTCGAAAGCAGAATCCACGAATTCTCGACCATTATCGGTGCGGAGGAGTTTGATAGGAGTCGCGAACTGGGTGGAGACCATATTGTGAAAACGGCGGAACAAGGAAAACACTTCATTCTTAGCTTTCATCAGGTAAACCCACGTAGCACGCGAAAAACAGTCGATAAACGTCACAAACCAACAACAACCAGAAATAGACGCAACTTTGCAAGGACCCCACACATCACTATGCACCAAATGAAAAGGAGCAAAACTGGGAGAAGAAACATGCTGAAAAGAAGTGCGATGATGTTTACCACTAGCACAAGCGTCACAATGAAAATTATCAAGTACAACAGATGAAAAATTAGGAAATAAACGTTTCATAGAAAAGATAGATGGATGGCCCAGCCGACAATGTCAGGACTCCAGAGTAGCAGCCTGATCAGCATGAAGAGCCCGGGGTGGAGGAATCGAACACATAAAGCCCATCCACCAGTTTACCAGTTTCAATCACCGTTCCCGTCTTCAGGTCCTGAAAAATGCAGGAAAAAGGAAAAAAAGTTACTGAACAGTTCATAGAATTAGTAATATGACTAATGGAAAGGAGATTTCGGGTGAAGGTTGGAACATGAAAAACCGAGGAGAGGGTTAGGGAGGAGCATGGTATGGAACCCTTCCCGGCAATCGGAGAGAGGGATCCATCCGCGATGCTCACCTTGTCCCGACCCGACAATGGAAGGTAGGACACAAAACCTGAGGAGGAGCCGGTCATATTATCCGTAGCTCCAGAGTCAATGATCCAATGAGTAGAGGGACGAGTCGAAGCAGCATGAGCACCTGGAGGCCCTTGATGGACATAGGAAGACGAGGGAGCAGGAGGCTCAGGTGACTGTCCTTGCATCAAGCGACGGAAGGCAAGAACCTCATCAGCAGACAAAGTCAGTGTAGGGCCAGGCAAGGCAGGTGGAAGCTGTGGCTCTTCGAAACCATCTGATAGATGAGCGGAGCGATTCTGAGGCGAACGACCGGAAGTACGTCCAGATCCGCGTCCTCCACGAGAGGGAGGTCCACCGCGGGGTGCAGGGAACCCATGAAGGCGAAAACAAGTCTCCCGTGTATGGAGGGTCTTCCCGCAATAGTCGCAGAGCAGGTGATCCTTGTCACTGGGCCTGGATCTAGAATCACGAGGCCCCCGAGGACCAACCTGGGCCGCTAAAGCAGAACCATCTGGAGGAGGATCAGGAGCCCAAGTTTGTCGGCGATCAAATTCCTGCTGAACCAAACTGAACACCTCGGGAAGAGAGGGCAAAGGGGAGTGGCCAAGAATCTGCACACTGATCTGGTCGAAATCCCGATGCAAGCCATGAAGAAACTCAAAAACTCTATTCCGATCTTCCCGCGCGCGAACCAGGAGTTCATCCTCAGGTGACACCAGAGTGAGCGAATCAAAATGGTCATACTCCTGATATAACTGAGTGAACTCGAGATAGTAGGCCGACGGAGGACGATCGCCTTGCCGGAGAAGGAAAATCTTTCGGCGCAACTGAAATATCTGGGCAGCATTGCCCCGACACGAATAAGTAGTCTCGGCTCTTCGCCAAATAGCAACAGCAGTGTCCAGGAACAAATAGTTGTGGGCGATGGAGTCAACCATGGAGTTCGTCAACCAAGACATGACGAGAGAATTCTCTGATTCCCATTGCACCCAATCGGGGGAATCCGAGGTAGGGGTAGGTGTGGTGCCCATGACATACCCAAACAATCGCCGGCTCTTCAAAGCAAGGGTAATAGCCCGAGCCCAGGGTAGATAATTAGTACCATCCAGACGGATTGTCGTAATCTGAGGAGTATTGTGATCATGCCCAGGGCGGGAGAAAGCACTGGATATCACGGAGGCCGGGGGGACACCGGTAGCGGAAGACACGGTAGGAGATCCATCAGGCCCGGCCATGGTAACCAGGAATACAAGTCGAGGTTACCGGAATCAAGAAAAGAAAGCCTAGATAGAAACTAGGGCTGCCTCATAGAAAGAGGAAGGAGAGGAAGAGAAAGAGAGACACCGGAAATGACCTTTTCATTGCATCGCCGGTGCCAAGGAATCGAGACCAAGAACGGAGGGGAAAAAGGAAAGAAACCGGAAGAGGTGGGAGAGCAGGCGGCCGAGCGGGTCGAGCGGGGGGGCTGCGGGGCGGAACGCGCGAGGCGGAGCGAGCGGAGCGAGCGGGGGGCTGCGGCCGATCCGGCGGAGGATTGAGCGGGGCGGATCGCGCGAGGCGAGGCAGAACGCGCGAGGCAGGCGGAACGCGCGAGGCAGGCGGAACGCGCGAGGCGGGCGGATCGAGCGGCGGCCGAACTCGGGAAGCCCTAAGGCTCTGATACCATGTTGAAATGTGGGAATGGGAGAAAAGATTACTTTCCATACATAAGATTCGGGTATATATAGCCAACCCGTACAACATAAAAATCGCAATTCGTTACACAAAGATAATAAAAATATAACGCCAACTCAACAACTTCTAATGAGACATTAAAGTCAACATAAGAATCATCAATTAGTTGTTCTATAACTGTTGTCTTGAAAACAACTTGCTTTTTCATTTTCAAGTTTCACCACCTAATTTTTGGTAACTTTTTTATTCTTGTCTTAAATTTATTATATTTAATTTGTACGTCTAACACCACTAACCTATGTTGTATTGCCAAACTTTCTCCTAATATGAATTTGCAATCCTTACAAATTATTTTATCTATTTTGCGTGTCATATAATAATCAATTTGTGACTTATTTAGTATGCTTTTAAACGTTATTAAAATGTTTTTCCCTCTTTATGAAAAATGTATTTGTCACAATTAGCTCATGTGCTACGACAAAGTCTAAAATGATTCTTTATTCTTCATTTCTTTCTCCATAACCAAATCTTCTATGAATAGTTGTATAATCTATATTTTCCTTCCTTATATGCACATTTAAGTCTCCTCCTATGAAAATCTTCTTTCTTTATGAGATTTTCTTTACTAAATCATCTAAGTATTCCCCAAATTACACTTTAATAGCTTCACTTAATCCTACTTGTGACGCGTAAGTTCTGATCACATTAATAGTTTCCTTTCCTATGACCAATTTAAGAGGTAAGATTGTATCACATTTTCTAAGATTGTATCACATTTTCTACTTATCCCAACAACTTCATCCCTCAAAGTAGTATCCATAATAATATCTACTCTACTGTTTGTTTTATTTTTTCCTGTGTATCATAATTTAAAACCAGAATTATCTAAAAATTTAGCTTTCTCACACACCTATCTAATCTCTTGCAGACATAGAATATTTATCCTTGTCCTAATCCCTAGGATGTCTAATATGTGAGAACTTTTACTTATTTAACACTACAACCAAGTTCTCTTGGAGGTAGTACGGTCTTTGCCAAGACGCCACATTCAGACAATACGACGAGTACTCTTGCATATTTAACACTACACTCAAGTTCTGGAGATGCATCGGTCATTGCCAAGACGCCGCATTCAGGCCATGCGACGCGTTTCTTAGGAGAAACAACTTAGCTTTTGCACAATTTCTCAAATGATTCATATTCCTAAGGGTGACTAAATTTTACGCTGGTCGTCTACCTAGCAAAACCCTCACCATTTTTTTAATTGAAAAATATAAAATATACAAAAAAAATTACCTAAACCCTAAATGTGCACAGAATGAGAAAGAACCATGTTTATTCACATAAATTGATAAAAAAACTAGGAATATTCAAAAAGTCTTGCTAATACTTTATTTGTACCTCCAAAAGAGCTCAAAATATTATCAGAAAGCAAAACCCCTTTTTAGAAATCTTTAAAGTACCACTATAGTGTGGATCGAACATCAAACAATGAACATGTACTCTTAGATGAACTCGTGAATCAGAAAAAATTGAAATAATCTTAAATTCATACAGAGGAAGAAAAGAAATTACATAAACCCTAGATCTAGACTTCCCACAACACTACAACAGTATACATGATTAAATAATATGAGAAAGGAGAACACTACCTATGCGAGGTAGGGCGTTGACGGTCGAGGTGAATGGAGCTAATTGGGAAGCCTTTGTTATGTTTTTCCTCCTAGATGAATTATGAACTCAGTGGGGGATCTATCGTAAGCGAATGAAGAGAAGAAATTGGGCAAGGTGAGTGGAGGGAAGATATCAAAGCGAAAGCCGGTAGGGGAGAGTCGGAAATCAGAAGAGAAGACCAGGGCACGCACGGTGCTGGGTGCCGGGGGTAGTGACAGATGGACGGGATCGGGAATTCAGGACTAATTTTTGTTTATTTTACAAGAGCTGCAAATATTTTGATTTAGTGTGCGATTAGCCGATCTTAGGTTCGCGAATATCCAATAGTTGGTGTGCTTATAACAAATCACAAAAAATAATGGGGGTGGGCCAATGTCCTTCGGGTCTTCTCTGGATCCGCCCATGGGGGGGAGGGCGAGCTCGACTTTGTTCCAATTTTTCTAGAACAGGATCCTCGACGCCCTTTATCACATGCAACGAGCTAACAAAGTCACCTTGGTGACTCCCGTCTCCCGATGCATAGGGTAAGTCTCGACAAGTGCCTTTTCTTTTTTTGCGAGGCGAGCCATTTATAGCACTTGTTTGTGCTGGGAATCGTGTTGTCCTTGAACGGCTTCTCGAAATTGGGTTGTCTGCAAATCGCGCGAACAAGGGGAAAGGAGCCCTCTGTAGTCATCAGCTTGGAGGTTCCGCCGAAGAAGCATAAACGCATGTTCATTGCGCACAAGTGGGAGTCCTCGCGCCCCGCCGAGCAGCAAGGCGCGTCCTCACATTCTGCTAGAGTTGTCATGGTTTCAGTTCGGTTTCGATTCTACTAAGATCGTGAACTGAACGGATAAGGTAACGATTCTTCAAATTAGAACCAAAAACTTATTTGTTTTTTCCGATTCTGGTTTCAGTTCCAGCATAATTTTTGGAACTGTCGTGTTAGTGGTTTCGGTTCAACATGAGCCAAAACAAACTGACCATTAACTGTTTGGGCCGGTTCTATGTGGTTCGGCCCAGTTCTAATCGGTTGTGTCATAATTTTAATCATTTTATAACTCTATAATTTGAGTCATTAAGCGCATTCACACATTATTATATCTTTAAAAAATATATTTGGAAAGAAAATTGAAATTCAGATGGTTGAAGCAATAATTTCATGATTTTTAAGTCTAAGTATATTAAAATTGAACTATTGTAGATATGCATGCAATAATATCTGATTTGACACACTGAATTAAAAAATGGTAATATTCTAAGTATATTAAAATTGAACTATTGTAGATATGCATGCAATAATATCTGATTTGACACACTGAATTAAAAAATGGTAATATTGTATGATTATAATAAACCTGATCAAAAATCATAATTAGCATAAACATAGTCATTAGGATGACGGACTACAACACTATAAAACCCGGTGCTCAACAAGAACAACCGTTTTATCGAAGTAGTTGAGGGATGACAAATATAGGCATCAACAAAATAAAGAATATAGTTATCAATACAATTAAATAACAACCACCAAATACCATCTCTGTATGTTGACAGAGTCTATCACTGAGTAATTTAAATAAATGTTAGTTATTCTATAATATAGTTATTTCTATAATAAAATAATCATCAAATCGAGGACGGAGGTTATGTGTTACCTTTGTGAATGAGCTTAATCGCGAGCATGAAATGCAAAACGAAATGGAATTAGAGGAAGAGAAAGAGATGGAGCAAAAAAGTTTAGAAGAAATAAGCTTACCAGGCCATCATCGAAGGCCCCTAAATTTGAAACCCTAACAACTAGGGAGAGAACGAACACTGTCGGAAGATTATTTGGAGAAGCCAGTCGAGGAAGTTGCTGATTCTGTACGTAGAACTGAAGCCCTAGCAGAAAGGTCAGAATGGACACTGCCGGAACGAACACTGTCAGAATGGGGAGAAGAAAGCCTTCAATGATTGAGCAAGCAAAACGAGAAGGAACTAGGAAGCCTTCGACACCGAGGAGTGGGGAAATAATCTAATGTCGTGCGGCCTGTATAAGTATTTGAATCTCGTTGCAATCGGACGACACTGCAATCAAACGAATAATATAGGTATAGTCTTGTAGATAATAAATATATATTATTGATATTAAATTTTTTTTATAATAATAAATACGTATTATAAAGAATAATAATAGTAGTAATATTGAATTGCGGTTCGGTTCTGCTTCAGTCCGGTCTAGATCAGGTCTAAAAATTCTGAATCCGCTCGAGGCATTTATGTTGCTGTTCCGGTTCCGGTTCCGGTTCCAATCCGGATAGTAAAATGAAGAAATCGTACATATACCATTGTTGTTTACTTGTTTACGGTTACAAAAGTCAAATCGGACCCGAATAATTCGCGATAGTTCGTTCTAGTTCTTTGTTGTTCTGGTTCGATTCCAGTTTGATTTACGGTTTTCGTTTTAAGTGACATTTGTACGTCTTGTTGATCAGCATGATGAGGAGACCACAGAGTCACATCCGCACTTCGACAGGGGTGACAAAGCGGAGGACGTCACCGGGGCACCCTTGGTGTTTTGGCCGAGTGGCAAGCACCTGGTCTCGCTGAGTTCACGTCTCCTGTTGTGGATAGAAAGTGAGTACCCGAACAATTATACCTTCGACGTATGCCACACATTTATGTCCGGGAGGACGCGGCGGTTATGAGCATCGAGAGTACTGACGACATCGTGTTTAGATCTTCTTGTCCCTTCTTTCGCACAACTGAGCTGAGGCGCACAACTTGTTGATCTCTCCTTTATTACAAAGGGAGAACAAGGAGCTCTGAATGGAAGGATGCCCTCGCGCGGGTCTAGATAATGCTGTCTTTTCAAGTTTAAAAGATTGTTTTCATGCCGGTGAGCTGAAATTCATGTGCTCGTAGGTGGCGGAGCATGCCGTGGCAGAGAAGGAGACAGAGCTCTTGGAGGAGGCTGACTTCAAGAAGCAGCGAAAGGCGCTCGATGAGAAGGTAGAGCTCGCAAGACTACGGAAGGAGCTCGTCAGGAATCAACCTGACAATGTTGAGCCGAATCGTTCCCTTGCCATCTGGGCAGGGGAGGCCGCGGTGTACCGCATGGCGATGCGAGGCTGGCTGGCGTCGCATGGGAAGGACCTTAACTTCCAAGACCTCTACCCAGAGCTCTTCATAGAGAGCCTTCGTCGTCGCCCTGTTTGTCGGCGACATCTTCAAGCCAAAGCTATTCACAGGGGAAATGAAAGGGACAAAGGCAATGCGGTCGAGGTGGGCGAGGTTGGTGAAGAGATTGTTGACGAGGGCGATGTTCATGTCATTTTACTGAGCTCACCTGGGTTGTATTTTGCTTTTTGCTTTTTAAGGTCGCTCGATATTGTTTTTTGGGTCGCCTGGCGACCTGTAGTTTTGTAGGCTTTGAAAATTTTGACTATAAATGAGAAAGATACTTTTCTTATTGTACTTTGTCGGGGTTAGTAGACTCTTAGGCACATTGAGAGATGAGCTCGTTGCGAGTTTGGTAGGCTCTTTAGGTGCGTTGAGAAATGAGCTCACTTTGAATTTGTCTCTTAGGATCGTTGAGAGGTGAGCTCGCTACGAGTTCACTTGGCTCTTATTTGCATTGAGAGGTGTGCTCGCTACGAGTTCAGTAGGCTCTTAGGCATGTTAAGAGGTGAGCTCGCTATGAGTTCGGTAGTCTCTTAGGCGCGTGAGAGGTGAGCTTGCAACGAGTTTGATAGGCTCTTAGGCGCGTTGAGAGGTGAGCTCGCTGCAAGTTTGGTTGGCTCTTAAGCACGCTGAGAGGTGAACTCGCTGCGACTTTGGTTGGCTTTTAGGCGCGTTGAGAGGTGAGCTCGCTACGAGTTTGGTAGGCTCTTAGGTGCATTGAGAAGTGAGCTCGCTGCGAGTTCGGTAGGCTCTTAAGCACGTTGAGAGGTGAGCTCGCATAATGATTACTGTATAGGAATTACGTTACTAATTTTCTTAGAGGGGTTTCGTTACTGGTGAAGTAAATGCAAGGTGGTTGGCAATAAGTCTTTTCCATGACGTCAGTCTTGGACCATATAAGGTCAACACACTCCCATGCCTTTCGCACAGAGGACGAGTTCAACTGGAGGAGGTGGACATTTGAGAGAGTTGTTTTTGTGCACCTCGCCTCAGCGAAGCTCTCTTAAAACGTTTTCCCTTTGTCTCCTATCAAGCAGTTGACCGTTGAGGGGATACAAACATCCGAGGGGTAGTCAACCAACGTGTAGGGGGGAGATGATCTTGGACGACAATGCAGAGGATTGGATTTAGATACATGCGCCCATAGGCGTCATCCGCTCGCTCGACGAACACTCTTCAGGAAGCAGGGGGATCACGTTCATCCAGGAGGAGCTTCAGAGGCATGTCCTCCCGATACGTGTGGAGACGCCTTACCAATCGGGGATAGTCAATTAACGTGTAGGGGGCTGATCTCGACTGTCATTGCAGAGGCTTGGATTTAGAGACATGTCGTCTAGCGGCCAGTGACCACCACCTCGCGCACGACCAGGATTCTCGTTGGCAAGACAATACCATGACAAGTGAAAACTATAATAAGCGGCTTTATTATCATCTAGTACATAAGAGATTCAATCGATGATTATCTTTGTACACGAGCCTTCCACCATGCTCATAGACACACTGTGGTCGCTTCGTCGTGGCGAGTTCACACGGGGAAAAAAATCCTCGCCAGCGAGGCATCTGATTTGAGGTCTCCGATCTGTTCGTTCATCAATGTCGCACCCTCCATGGTTCAGTGGAGGTGTCAGTGGTGTGTCTGAGGTTGCCTTTTTGATGGAAATCCTCTGAGCGCATTTTCTCGATTATCTTGAGTGTGTACGAGGTTAGCCCGAGAATTTGGTTCGTGTGAGTCCGCCTCTCCCTAGTGCGGCGACTAAGGTTCAACCCGCTTTGTTGCGTAATAGCGCGCGCAGAACTCTGCCCTTTTAGAGCGCACCCGATACACAAGCTTAATAACGTGCGCTGAGTGCCGATTTCTCGAGTATCTTTGTCGGTGTTCTTTACTTCGGAATGCGTGACTTGTGATTGCATCGAGCGATGGGGTCAATATGCTTCCACTAGGTGTTGAGACCTATCTCTGGTCCGATTCCAGATGCCCCGATATTCCCCTTCAGCGAGCTGTCCCGTGCCATGGATGTCTATTTCAAAATTCTTTCTTCCTCTCGCCAAGGTCCACGCTCACCTCACCAAGATGTTGAAGCCCATAATTCAACTTCAGAGTTCGGACTTGGGTATGGGCCGAGGTGACTGGCTAGCTAAAATAAAAATCACAGAGTGAAAATGGTGAATACGAAGAATAGTCACCACTCGGAAGTCCCGCCTCATGCCCAGAAGTGTATAGAAACTCCCCTCCCAAACCAAAAATTGTGCTAGGTTAGGGGGAGTGGCAGGCTTGCTGGACGCACCAAAGAGCTCACAAATTCTAGGCGAGGTCATCTGTAAGTTGATGACATTGCGTTTTCCCCTAGACAATGAGTCGTATTTATAGGCAATGATAGGGGGTATACCCCTGCACTCATAGATGGGGCCTGCCCTGTGCGAGGTCGATATGGTCACCAATGAGTTGGGGCGAGTTGATTTCACCGGAAAATTGGTGACGATTCCTTGCGAGGTGTTTGTGGTTTGAATGCAAGATCGCCCTTGTAGGGGTATCCTGGTAATTATCCTTTGTTGGGCTGTCTTCTATTGATCTCGTCCAATACATGTCAGATACATGTCGTACAATAGTCTTTTGTGTTCTTGAAGTCTTCTCCTTCCATAAGAGTTACTTTATTATGTGAGACACATTCTCACTCATATATGCTCTTTACCATGATGGGGAATAACACAACTGGAAGTAATTTCTCAAACGTGTAAACCAAATTTCATATTACCATAAGGATGTTAAAATACATGTAGAAATTCTTGGTTATAAGCTTTAGCTAGGTAGACAAACGGGTGAAGGAGAGGAATAGTCTATATGATTGGTTATTATGGCTTCATTTAGTAGACAGCGCAGGGAGGGAAGATGGGATGGTGGTTGTGAAATTTCCTTGTGGAGGAGGAGGTAGTGGTCAGTAGCTACATGATGGAGCCTTGAATGGCTGGTGATTGCAAAGGAGAGGGGCCACCTGAAGGTTGCCTGCAGGGAGCTTGGGAATGTGGCTTTTTATGAAGGTGGGGTTGTTATGAAGGTTACATTCAAGGAGAACCCCCCCCCCCCCCCCCCCCCCCCCCCCCCCCCCGAGCAAATAAGCAATAATGACATGAGATGAAGTTATAGTGTTGAAAATATTTTTAGAATATTATATTTTCATATCTCATAAGTACGTAAATATAAAAATGTTTCTGGTGAAACATTCAAAATTGCCAAATATAACCTTATTATTTTTATCTAATGAGTTATGATATATTATAATCTATTTTAAAAAATATAATACAATGCCCATTTAAGTAAGTACATTTTATTCTCAAATTAAAAGTAACGATGAAAATCCATATAATTGAAAAAGTTTTTTGTAGAGTTTCTTTATCTACTATGGTAGGATATTATTAGACATATCAACTTTATTAAAGTAGATTTGAAAAATAATGATGAGAATCAATTAATTTAATTTGAAACAGTAGGATGAAAATTAATAATCGAAAAATAAAGTATAACAAAAATTGAAAAATAATGCATTAATTAACTAATAAAATATTTATTTTAAACTACATTTATTAATTGATAGGGGGAAGCCCTGTGCCTGCCGCGGTTAGGGTTCTGTCATAGTCGGGGCACAACTATAGTCGGGGTACTGTCATAGTCGGGATACTATCACTGTCGGGGTACTGTCGCGGTTGGTCGTAGGGGCTGAGCCCCATGTCTGTTACTATTTATATTCATACTGTATTAAAAAGAAAAATGGATGACCTGCAAATAGCATGACCACAGAAATCCCCAAAATATTTTGATCGTCAGATATAGCTTCATAAAACAGGAACCGTCCATCTAAACCCAATAACCTAAAACAAAGAAAGAGAGAGGGGGAGAGAGAGGTGGGACCCGCTGCCATAAATCAGCCTAAATAAATAGAAAGGGAGAGTGAGGGGGGGGGGGCGGCAGAAGTTTTGCGGGAGAAAGATTAGAGAGAGAAAGTGAGAGGAGAGAGGGGGATTGATGAAAGAGAGGGGGCGATAGGGTGGCAAAATAATTGGGGGGAGAGAGTAGAGAGAGAGAGAGTAGAGGGGGAGGGAGGGGGTGGGACCCACTTCAAGTGAGAAAAAAATATAAATAGATAGGGCCAGAAGTCCGTGTCGTTGCACTCACGTTGGGCAGGAGGCCCGTGCCGTTGCACTCAAGTAGGGTCGGAGGCCCGCGCCGTTGCACTCGAATAGGGTCGGAGGCCCGCGCCGTTGCACTCGTGTGTGTGACTGTGTATATATATTAAGTATGCAAACAATGAGTACCACACTACACTATTACCGACAAGTATCCAAAACAATGTGAATAAGTAAATTGCGAATATATTTAAGATTATACAATAATTTTAGTTTGTTAACACTGAGTTTTATAGCAAGTAAAGAAGATTTAATTGTTAAATGTCTTCGATTGAAACCAAGTCTTCTTGTGTTAATAAAATTATTTTAAAATCATAAAAATCGTCAACTAATAATGTGTAAAATATTTTAATATTTTGTTTAATATAAACTAAAATGTATACTTTGAAATGATTGTAAGAATAACACATTGAATAAAAAGGGCAGCCCGGTGCAGAAAGTATTCCAGTGCAATGAGGGTCCGGTGAAGGATCCCACCACAAGGGTGAAATATAGGCAAACCTTATGTCCTTACCTTATATTTTACTGAACGCCATAACTTATTTTTTCAGAGAAAATGTCATTTTGACTTGAAAATCTACATGTCCAGCATGTTAGAGGATATGTAATAATGTAAAACATTGGACCTAATATAGCATATGTATTTGGCATGATGGGGAGGTTCGTAGAAAATCATGGAAATGAACGTTGTGTATTTGTGAAGTGGATTCTACCATGCCTTAAAGGCATATTGTTTGATTGTGTTTTGCAGCCGATGCTCGAGTGCTTCACAAATGAGGATATCACATGATACATGGATTTCAGAACATCAGTGAGCCACGAGTTGCAATTGAAGCAACCTCTTGCATCAGTGAGCCGCATGATGCCTTAGAGGATATCACATGATGTTAGAGGCATACTGTTTCATTGGCGAACCTAGATTCTGCCGGTTTCTTTTCTTTCGATCCCGAAACTCTATTTGTATTTTTCTCTCGTGTATAGGGCTCAAAAAGATAAATACAATCAATATCACAGTTTTTCTGGGGATGAGCATCTGTTGTGAAGGGCTCTCCGTTTTCTTGGAAGTGTGCAGACTAGGAGAAACTTTCAAGGTTTCTTGTGCATAGTGTCTTCAATTGATACACATACACCTCAGTGGAACTGATGCAGGACGAATCTATAGGCGGCGGGAAATCTGCGACCTAACCCTACATGCTATGCAAAGCCCGACGGATTAAATCACAATTGAATAATAAACTTTAACATCTCACGCAAATAATTTAAAAGCAAGCCAGAATAATTTATTTGGGCAAAAACAAGCTTAGGCTTTCCTCCGCGTGGAGGGCCAAAGCAAGAGCACGGGGCGAATAAACTCTTCCTGCAGATAGAAATTTTCAAGGAGCAAATAGCATAATAAACATTAATCTCAGGCAAACATCAAATGATCATACAATAACAATGTTTTACAACTGAATACCAACACAAAACACCACAAAAATATGAGGGTTGCTGCCAATAAAATAGATCTGAATATTTGAGGGCTCAAAGAGGGATCCCAGTGGTTGGTGGACCGAATCGGGTAAGGGGAGGGCTGGTCGGGGTTTAGGAGGGCTGGATCAGAGAGGGAAGGGGGTGGTTTTGGGCTGGAATGCCCAGATATGGACAGATTTGGAGATGACCAGCTGTTGGGAGTTGGAGCCACAGGTTGGAAATTGAAGGCAACAAATAAGAAAAGATTGAGCGGCTGGATCTGGCTGAAAAAACCAGTTATGGGCTGATTTTAGGGGTAACACAGTCTGGCTGGCTGTTTGGGTGGCTGGCGGCCTGAAGAAAGGGTGGAGCGGCTGTGGGAAGGGTGGAGGCAAGGTTGACCTGGTTGGAAGGGAGGCTGCCGGCGGGTTCTGGGGACCAAAATGAGCGACAACCTGATGTGGGAGGGGCGGCGACTTGTGGGTTGGAGACTGGGGAAAATCTGAAGGTTGGCGGCTGCTATAAGGGGGCTGGACAGTAGGTTGGTGGCTGTTTAGGGGGTGGCCGGCGGCTGAAAACAGGGGGCTGGACAGTCGGAATAATAGGAAAGAGGTGGAAAATAATAAGGGATACACACTTACCCAAGGAGTCGTCACCAAGGAGGCTCCACGGAGTCGGCACCGCGAAGGAGATCACCAGAATGAAGGAAGAAGCTCTCCACTCATTCAGCAGTGAGAAATGACGGCAGCCCTAAACCACCTATTTATAAGAAATAAAAATTAGGGCACCCAGAATCAATGGCTATGATTGGTCGTTGGTCTCGGGGTCAGAACTACATGAAATAAAATCCGTAAAGTACAAAGCTATATATGAAATGGATTTGTGTAGATAAGTGAAAAAGCAACCTTGTAAATATGTTCACTTGTATTGAATACAAAGAATGAGTACAAATATATAGATGAGAGAAAGAGAGAGCAAGGACCTATACATAATGTGAGACTAAAGAGGAGAGAGAAATAACAACAAAAGAAACTAAATAGGCCTAGTTAAGTGGGCTTCTCTAACACTCCCCCGCAAGCTGGAGCGTATAGATCATATGCACCAAGCTTGGACAAACACTGGTAGAACAAAGTGTTTGATAGGGCCTTCGTGAGAATATCAGCAACTTGATCAATGCCCGGAACATGCTTTAACTCAAGTTTCTTCATTTGAACTTTTTCTCGTATGAAGTGACAGTCGACCTCGATATGCTTCGTACGCTCGTGAAACACCAGATTCTTTGCTATTTGTATGGCCGCTTGACTATCACAAAAGAGAACAGCAGATGAAGGAAGTTTTACTCCCAAGTCAGCAAGGAATTTCAAGCCATGTGAGTTCAGAAACAACCGATGTCATAGATCGGTATTCAGCTTCCGCGGAGGATCGAGCGACCACGGCTTGTTTTTTACTTTTCCAAGTAATGAGATGACCTCCAAAGTAAGTACAGAATCCACTGGTCGACCGCCGATCGTCCAGGGAACCGGCATAATCGACATCAGAGTAAGCAACCAATGTTGGAGTCGAGGTGGAGGTTTTGTAAACAAGCCCTTGACCCGGAGCTGCCTTAAGGTACCGGAGAATCCGTTCAACGGCTTGGAGATGAGAAACCCTGGGAGCATGCATGAACCGACTGACAATCCCAACAACAAATGATATATCAGGCCTCGTGACTGTTTGGCAGATCAACTTTCCGACAAGGCGTCTATAGTACTCCGGGTTCTGGAGAAGCAGATCCTCATCAGAGGCATGCGCACAGAGCTTGTGATTTGCCTCCATCGGTGTATTAGCTGGCTTACAACCTGATTGACCAACATCTTTGAGGAGATCGAGACAGTACTTCTGTTGGGAGAGGACAAGCCCATCCGGTCGTCGTGCGACCTCAAGACCGAGGAAGTAGCGAAGATGCCCTAGGTCTTTGGTCTGAAAAACGGTGCTCAGATGTTGTTTGACCGCTTGGATCCCCTGTGAGTCCCCCTGTAAGTAGGATGTCGTCAACATAAACCAACAGAATGACGGTTCCCGTTGCCCTGTGTCGGGTGAAAAAGGAGAAGTCAGCAGAGCTCCGAGTGAAACCCATATCCTGAACCACCTTGCTGAATTTTTCAAACCACGCCCGGGGGGATTGTTTGAGACCATAGATGGACTTCTTTAGAAGACACACATGAGACTCCCCCGTGGTCTCAAACCCGGACGGTTGGCGCATGTAGACAGTTTCGTGACGATCACCATTCAGAAAGGCATTCTTGATATCGAGCTGATGAAGCGGCCAGTGGCGGTGTACAGCCACGGAGAGAAGCACACGAACCGTGTTGAGCTTGGCCACCGGAGAGAAAGTTTCCTCATAATCGAGGCCCTGCTGTTGAGTGAAACCACGGGCCACTAGTCTGGCCTTCAGTCGGGCAATAGTGCCATCCAGAGCATGTTTGATGACAAAAACCCATTTACACCCAACCGGGTGCTGACCGGGAGGCAGAGGGACCAGGGTCCAGGTCTGGTTGGCCCAAAGGGCCGTCATTTCTTCCTCCATGGCAGCCCGCCAGCTAGGATGTTGACGCGCCTCCTGTACAGAGTTAGTAATAGAAACCGAGGATAATGATATGGCAAAGTGGCGAAGTGGTGGTGAAAGACGATGGAGAGAGACGTAGTTTGCCATCGGATGAGCGATGGAGGCAGGAACCGGAGCAGCAGGTGGCGGAGCATCAGAGGGCGAGGCCGACTGCAGTGGGGCAACGGGAGGAGAAGAGCGACGAGAATAGACCCGAATAACAGGTGGAGTCGGACGGGTCGGAGCCAGGTCAGGAGGAGGAGAGGATGAGGAGCAGGGAACCGGGATGATAGGACGAACGACGGGCTCTGAAAAGGTAACGATATCCGGAGCAGAAAAGGAGGGAAGATCTTCCCGGAAAGTAACGTCCGCAGAGACAGTAATCTTGCGGGTAGTAGGCGAATAACACATATACCCCTTCTGAGTGCGCGAGTAACCGACAAAGATATGTTTGGCCGCACTGGGATCCAATTTATCGGTTGAAGGGCCGAGATGGTGAACATAGCAAGCACACCCAAAGATACGAGTAACAGGGAAAGGCGGAGTGGACGGAAAGAGGAGGCTGAACGGAGTAGCATTCTGAAGAACGGAGGATGGTAGACGATTGATAAGAAAGCAGGCGGTGGAGAGCGCAAAATTCCAGTATGGTTTGGGAATCCACATTTGAAGCATAAGGGATCGAACCACATCAAGAAGGTGTCGATTCTTGCGCTCGGCGACACCATTCTGTTGCGGAGTATACACACACGAGGTTTGGTGAATAATGCCGTTCTCAGAGCAGAGGGTCGCGAAGTCATGACCAGTGTATTCTCACGCATTGTCGGTACGAATAGTGCGAATGGGCGTAGAGAATTGAGTGCGAGTCTCAAGAATGAACGCCCGGAAGACGCAGGGAAGCTCAGAACGATCGCGAAGAAGATACAACCACGTCATGCGCGAATAATCATCAATTAAGGTAACGAAATACCGATAACAAGAAATACTAGTAAATTTGTACGGACCCCATATATCAGAGTGTACTAAGATAAAAGGAGCGGAGCTCCGAGTACAATGAGAATGAAAAGATGAACGTGGCTGCTTGCCAAAAATACTTGTTTCACATTGAAAAGCAGGAAGAGATACATCCGGGAGAGCCTTCTGGAGAACAGGTAGATGAGCATGACCAAGACGTCGATGCCAATCGGAAGAGGAGACAGATGCGAGGAGAGTAGGAGAGTCGTCAAGAAGGTAGAGCCCGTTCTGCAGTCGCCCCTTACCAATGATAGTCCGCGTCTGCTTATCCTGTATCAAAAAAGAAGAAGTAAAGGTCACTGAGCAATGTAAATCAGAAGTAAGACGACCGACAGAAAGTAAATTAAAAGGAGAGCCCGGAACATGAAGAGCCGAGCGCAAGTGAAGAGAAGAGGTGAGAGGAATATCAGCACATCCAAAAACAGGGACAGAGGCGCCATTGGCCACAGTAATGTACTTCGGGTGAGGGGAAGACAAGTACTGAGGCGACCGAACAGAGGTGATGTGGTGAGTGGCACCAGAGTCGAGGATCCATCGCGGGCCAGAGGAAAGGCACTTGATACCTTCATTGGAGATGGAGGCAGCGGAGGCAACAGAGGCGGGCGGGCAGCTGAGCAGGCCATGAAGATGCTGAAGCTGAAGGCGGACCTCGTCGAGGTCAGTACGAGTAGGAGAGGAGTCGGTAGCAGCAGCAGACGCCTGCGGACGAGGTGGGCGACCATGCTTACGATAGCACGTGGCTTCAAGATGCCCATCTTTGCCGCAGAATGAGCACTTAGGCCGAGACCGGCCACCCCGCCCACGTCCTCGCGAGTCAGAGCGGCCTCCACGGACAGAAGATGGTAAAGGCAGTAAAGGAGCAGGAACCTGCTGGACAAGAGCTGGAGAAGGAGGGCCCGACACATCGGGAGGCGGGGTAACTTTGAGAAGCATTGAGCACACATCTGAGAAGGACGGGGTAACAGTAGAAGAGAGGATGTGGGCCCGTACACTAAGAAGGTGATGGGGTAGCCGAGCCATCATCATGGATATACCCACAACCTCCTTTTGAGCACGTTGGGCAACAAGGTCCACAGTAGGAGACTGATGTTGGATTCATGTCTCGACCAAGGACCGAGCCTGAGCCACAAAAGAAGTCAGATCGGTCTCACCACTGCTATCAAGGGCCTGGAGAGCAGTGATTATGTCATACAAATGGTGGAGACTATCTTTTCCGGAGTAAAGGGTATGAAGCTCATCCCACATGCCTTTGGCCGTCTCGTGGTACATAGCTAGGCGATAGGATTCGCTATCAAGAGAATTAAGAATCCATGTTTGCACACGACCAACATTGCGTAACCATTCGTCAGTCGGAGTCCCGGTAACCACCTGGGTCAAGTGATGAAGAAACCCCTTAGATTGCAGGACCCGGCGAACAGAATGCGTCCATTCGACAAAATTCTTCTTGCCGACCAGAGAGATAGTAGTGATACGGAGTTCATCCCATATTTCTAGAATAGAGGCCGGGCGGTCTGCAGGAGGAACCGCTGTGCTAGTCGAATCAATAGAAGAACCCATGGAGGAGAGGCGGCTAGGAGAGCAGACCGGCAGCAGAGGAGTCCGCGCGACTAGAACATAGACTGCCCGGATAGGAGGAGAAGAGAAAGTCCGCGCGACTAGAACGGAGACCGCCCGGTCACGATGTAAAGACACCAGCGGCAGGAGGCCGCGACCAGAGGCGGATAGAGAGCCGGCGGACAGAGACCAATCCGCGCGGAGGGGAGGAGAAGACCGCGACCTAAATGCGGGAGAAAACAGTCCGCACGGTCAGGCTGAACCCAGCAGCGGTCAGAGACGGAGGCCACGAGCGGGCAGAGAGAAGAAACCGCGAGTAAGGAACACTCAAGCGGATAGAGAGAGGCCGCAGCGAGCAATAGGACGAGGCGAGCAAAGAAAGAACTCGGCGGAAAAGACGGATAGAGACCGCGCGAGAAGGCGCGAGAAGGGAGACCGGCGGAAAGAACAAGCCGCGCGAGAAGGGAGCCGCGACAAGGCGGAGAAATGCGATCAGGAACAGGCCGCAGGGGGTCGCGCCGGATAGCGGGAGAGAGCTGCGGATAGCGAGAAGCCGGGGAGTAGGAGACCGCGGCGGATAGCACAAGGGAGACCGCGGCGGATAGCACAAGTGAGACCGCGCGAGAGGAGAGAGGCGGGCCCCACAGGAATGCTATAAGAGGCGGGAGGGGAGGAGTGGAATCACGGAGGGGAGAGGGGAGAAGAGAGGCGAAGCGGACAGGAAGAAGCAGACCGCCAGAGACCGAGCTGGAAGAGCGGGAAGTGGACAGAGAGGGCAGTCCGCAGCTAGCCGCACGCACAGACGAGATCACAGGAATAGAGGCGGTTAAACAGAGGGTAGCCGCCCAAGGAGGACCGGTTCCTCTGATACCATGTAGATAAGTGGAAAAACAACCTTGTAAATATGTTCACTTGTATTGAATACAAAAAATGAGTACAAATATATAGATGAGAGAAAGAGAGAGCAAGGTCATGTACACAATGTGAGACTAAAGAGGAGAGAGAAATAACAACAAAAGAAACAAAATGTGCCTAGTTAAGTGGGCTTCTCTAACAATTCGCAATGCGAATCCGGACGCATCCACGGAGTCGGATCGTCGATCCGGGCACGCGATATATGGTATGGGCACATTCCCAAAGCTCGTCCTCGTCTCTGCTCCGCATCAGGAACTATCTCGATGGCAAGAGAAGGATCCGGATCCACCACCATGGACTATGAGGACCACTGTATTGATAAAGCATATGCTTTTATGGTTGAATTAGTGTAGTGTAGGAAAAAAAAACAATATAAGTGTCATTTTGGGGGAAAAAGATTAGTTAGTGCAATTTTGAATTAGTGTAGGAAATTAATGAGTACAATTAATGTATTTTTTAATTATTCTCTTTATATTAGAGGGCATGTTAGTCTATTTAAAAGATGGCCATGTAAGATTCAAGGAATTTACTATCTTGCATGTGATTTCAATCTTGAGCTGTGTGAGGGAACCAACCCTCAAGTTTATGCGGCAGAGGCTTGTTTCTCGAATGCTAATGTATCCATCCTCTTCACGTTCTTTTCTCCACCCTTCAATCCACAAGTACATGTCGCCGGCAAGATGTTGAAGTCAAATATCAAGCTCATCCCCAACACTTCAGTTGATTTGGGATTCCTTCGCGATTCTTTCTTATTGTCAGTACTGTGTTTCAAAGTAAATTCGCAGGACAATTTTTCTCCCCTGATTGTCTAGCTAGAACAAATTGCTCTATCAGCATCATTGTACTTTACCTGTATGATTTTGCATCTACAATGACAATTTAATCTCTCTATTGTTCTCCTACATATTTTAATCAATCATTATAGCTTTTTGGTTGGTTAGGTGATGTTGGGAAGATCGTGGAAAGTCGCACAAATGAGGTTGCCAATTTTCTTGAGATGCTGAGAAGTGCTTCAGGATCCGATAGCTCTGATTTAAAGTTTCGTAAGGATTGGAAGGTATTCTTTTTCTGATAAACATCATTTCCTTCTTCAAAAATTATTTCTACATTTGTTTACATTATCACTTAAGAGCAAGGGATGCGATCTTTATTTGAACAAGCTTTCTTTAGTATTTGGTTGCCCTTTATGATCTTGCAAAGATATCTTCAATGATTGTTTGCTTTGTCTTAGGTAAAACAAGACACTGATCAACTGCGTGTAATGTACTGTGAAGGACCTCACGGCTCTCCATTTCATACTTTACTTGCTGAAGGTTTTGCTGATGGACCCATGGATGTTTGTGAGTGAAATATTTTCTTTGAGTATCCTTGTACTTCGAGATCAAACTGTCATTCCTACAATGTCCATATCTGAACCAATCATTGTCTATGATCACAGGTTTATGTGTCTCATGGGAATTATCTTTGTATAAGAAATGGTGAGTGTTTTATCATAAGTAGTTTTTATTGGTATGACATTACGCTTCCTATAATGTGATTTTCAATTGAAGGTACCTGAGCATGTAAACTCACATGTATTAAAATTCTTTTCTTGAACAAATCCTTGTAATAGAATGTTGTGAAATATTGGCTTGACCCCAATTTCCCATCATCCCTCTTAGAAAGAGAAGGGCTGGGAGAAAACTTTTTTAGAGGTCATTACATATTAACTATCACATGGCCTTACACATGCAAATACTTAAGAAAAGTTAGAAAGCAATGATGTGATATATTTACCTCTTGAGCGAATATTCAGTAATGACAGACTGATTCTAATATATTTAGCACTCCTTCAAAATCAAGGGAATGAAGAGTATGCCAATTTTTAGAGGTGTGTGACTGATAGTGATGTCATGGCTGAAAACTAATTCATTACTGTTAGAATTAAGTAAATACCTTGTATTCTCCTCTTATATAAGAGGTTTTTTCACGTTATTGAAATTAATCTCATTCTACTGTTCCCATTAACATGGTATCAGAGCCCGCATGACTTAATCTTCCGTTCCCGTTCGTTCCTATCTCGCCGCCCATCGACCGGTCGCTACTGCTCCTCACCGGCCTCCTCCCTCCTGTCTTCATCCAACACAAAAACCCTACCTCTCGTTTCCTTCCTGCAACGCCACTCGTATCGTGCGTCTTTTCCCGTCGGCTGGTCGGCGCTGGCTGGCAGGATATGTTCTCTGCGAACTTCCAGCAGGCTGATTGACCACAAACTTTGGGAGAAGTTTCTCTTTGGCCTTCTTATTGTCATATTGATTTTTAACAAGATTTCAACAGTTGGATGTCTCCCAAAATCTAATCTCACGTTTTTCTGTTGAAGAGGAGGAAGACTTCTAAATCTACAATGAGGCCCTATCTCTCCTCCATTCTTTAAAGACGTGTTCTCCGTTCCTCTCCACTGTTGTCTTGGAGGAGTTCTGTTCATATTTTTTTTTATGTCAAGCGTGATTGATTCTGGTAGCTCCATGACCCCCGCTAGATCTACCTGGGCTAGTCATGATCACAACTTCTCTCATATCACCACGATCCGACTGGATGACACATTATTTATTATGGTCTCGCTCCATTACTCTAGCCTTAAAGAGTCGACGTCTCTTTGGCTATATTAGTGGAGCCACCAGCGTACCGACCAAGGACTCTGCAACTTGGCTTCAATGGGAGTTGGAAAACTCCCTTGTCATATCACTCACCAATTCCATGCAGGCATCCATTGCTTAGAATTACCTTTTCCTGGACACTTCTACTAGCACATGGAAACATGATGAGTCTACCTATTCCTGGAAGAGGAATGCGGCCCAGATTTACCAACTACGCCGCAAACTCTTTCTTCTCCGACAAGGTGTTCGACCTCCATTTGCTTGCTATCTTGAGTTTACTCAACTATATTAGAAGTACAACCACTTTAACTCTCTCGTCATGGTATGTAATGTAGATGAACTCTTGTTGGGGGCCCACGAGGATCGTAATCGGGTATTTGATTTTTTGCATTGGCTACACAGATTTTAATCAGATTACTGTCCAGATTTTGGGATGTGTCCCTATTCCTTCGCTTCTTGAAGCCTATAACATTGTACACCATGAGTTTGACCGTCGGTAGTCTTGGAGCACCATCATTATTACATAGGGATCAACATTAGTGGTGCATCAACCTAATTTTGGAGGTCGTGGTTTCCGTGATTTCAAGCCTAAACCTACAGATAAAGATCACCTTACTTGTGATTATTGTGACAAAACTTGTCATATTTGGGATATGTGCTTCAACCTACATGGCTTTCCTCTTCCCATGGGCGGATTGTCATCACGTGGTGGTCGTAGCTGTGGTAGAACTCAAGGGCGAACCTATCACTCTGCCCATCTGATCGAGATTCTCGAGAGCTGTTTAGGGTTTTTTCCCTACTACTCCTCAATCGTCCTCCTTCTCTGCTGAAGAGATGTCGGCCTTTCGTCGGATGATGCATGACCTTACTACAGAGATTGCTACTTCATCCTTTACTCTTGCTCACACAGGTAATCCAGATGCCCACTCTGTTACTACGTGTTCTTCTACTTAATGGATTATCGACTCTAGAGCCACTAATCACATGACTGGACCAGCTTCAAGTTTTGTGTCAGTATTTTCCTTTCTGAAAGAGTTAATGATGCAGGACGACGCGTAGGGTTTACGCGCCTGTCGGCTATTTCTAGGAAACCCTAAATGCATGCGATGATTAAATTAAATTTTCCAAATTTTAGAGCGGGCGCAACACTTTTAAAATTAAAAGCAACTAATTTTTTTATAAAGCACAAATTTCGCTATTTTGTTTTAAAATGATTTTCTTAAAAATTGATTCAGTTTAAATCCAGGAAGGAAGTTTGCAATTTCGTTCCGTTCCCCTTGTCGTAGCAAAACGGAAATCGTGAACTCCAAATACATTTCCGTTTGGAGTTTTCGACGTAGCGTTTGCTGACGAAATTCAGGCGAAAACCCAACAATGAGTCTAATTATCCTAATGAGAAAACTTAGACACACAAAGGAAGGAGAAAGAAACAATTACCCACGGAAGAGGCGTCTTCCGTATTCCGAAGTTGATGGCGATCACGCGAGGAACTCCTCGTCACCTTCGTTCTTCGCTCCGAGGTTGGCTGTTATCGCATACGGGCACCAAGGAGTAAAATCACTCTCTCACACAAGGTGGTTCCACGGAATCCCTCAATAATGTAAGAAAGCCACAAACCTAACACACCTAAAACTCAATCGCTCTTCACACTAGAGGAGGATCCACGAAATCTCAATCACGTAAGGTGGATCCACGAAATCTCACCAAGCACGCTCAAACTTTCGTTCAACTGAACTCTAGCAACTAACACCTAATTCTCATTCAACTGAACTAAGTATAGGCAAACCTAGCAGCAGTTCTCACCCTCCACTGTTCACGGGCAAGCAACAGGAAAACAAGAACAAGCACCAGTTAATTCCTAATTTAATCGGGAATTCACAGCATGAACAGTAACTTTAATGTTACTGTTCATCTCCTCTTTCACGGGGACAACAACAATGTTCTATTCATCACATAACCTAACACCTAAACAGAAAATAAGAAGCAGCAAACTTGAACTTTTACAACAATTGTTCATCATCCCTTTCCATCGGAAGGCAACAACAAGCAAACGCACCACAGCAAGCTTACATCAGCACCAATTTAATCACACGCCTAACACCTATAATGGCTCACACAGAGCTTAATCGCGCCTAATCTCTAACTGGAAGCACACAGCAACCTTAACGAAAACACAATCACAGTTTCATTTCATCATTCCATATCTCATCATCGCAAGAAAAGACAAACAACGCCCCTTTTATAGGGTTTACAACAGAGAGAAAAAAAAACACAGGTACCGGCCATGGCGGAACCTTTGGAGGTGCGGGATTGGCGCAGAATCGTGGCCGGCGGTTGCCGATGTCGTGGCCACCCGTTGGAGCTCCGGAGAAATTGGGCGAGAAACGTCGTGGGAGAGACGGCGGGCATCGATTCCGCCATTATCGCTACCTGCGAGGCTGCGACTCGAACGGAGGGGAAAAACATTGCCGGCTGGAGCGGGTAGATGAGTGACCCGGCTTTCTCTGACCTAACTTCTGTTATATATATATATATATACACGTTTTTATATATATATATATATATAATAGTATATATGTTAACAGAATATATATATTTACATATAATATATATATATATATATTCACATATACAAAATTACACCCACAAACAACTTACGACAAATTACAAAATAACACGATGCGACACGATATGCAGACTTAGGGCTGATAAAGGTCCGGTAGGGTGCGATGTCGGGCACTTCTGCGACGACCTGATCTGGGCTGGTCTCCACCAGTTAAAGTGAGCATTGTTGATGACTTATTTTCCTCCATTGCTGGAAAAGATTAATCTCTTATTCTACCCTCATTTTATCTAATGTGTTTCATGTTCAAATTTTACCTGTAGTTTATTTTTTGTTAGTCATTTGATTAATTCTCTTCAATGCTCAGTTTCCTTCTTTCCTTTTCATTGCGTTTTTTAGGATTTGAAGATGGGCAAAGTGATTGACTCTTGTAACATGTAGGATATGTAACACCCCCATCCGTCACATAGAACATAACAGAAAGTCCGACCGGAGCCCCACGTCATATTCTGCAGACAGATAACGGAGTTCGTATTGAAATCAAACCAAACACGCATCCTAATTCAAAGTGCATTCTAGCAGAAGTATTTAAATTGCTTGGAACCTAAAAACAAGAATGTCCACTACTAATAAAATAGGAATGATAACCCAAATGCACAAATCATTATGACATTAAGGCTTACAACTATTTTCTCAATTATGAGTGTTTTAAGACATCGACACGCAGACCGACCACACATGAAATAGTAGAAATATGCTTCGCTTGACCTTCGAAGGCCGACACAGCAAATAGGGCTTCAGCCCACTACTTCCCACTTGGCTCAGCTGCACCTGCACAAAAGCATTCCACCCCAACGGTGACAAGCAGAGCAACAGTCAGTATTAGCTGACTAAATTATAACGACTCCACCTCTCACCCGGGGCGACGGTGCTCCTTCACTGCAGACAAACATCATGTACATATAATGGAAATAGAACGTGCAATTTAAGAACTATTCACCACAGACGTTGGCACAGCCGGGCACACGTCTCGTGCACTCAGGGCACATTAACGGTGTGCTGAGATTCAAGCCCCACCACCGTTCTCAAGACGGTCCATTTGAGCATTGCTAGTCTTTCCGACCCGTTCCCCCCATGCTACGACAAAGTCAAAGGCGCTCTATTACCTTTAGATACACGCCAGTGACTCACTCCAAGTCGATCGCCATAGGGTAGCTACAAGTCAACCACAGCCTGTTGCTCAAATCGTCAGGCTCGCAAGCCACGACGCGGGTCAGCCTCCCCTTGCCCATCCACACAATACATAACTGCGTTATGGTCCAAGGTTGGCTTTCACGACCACCATAGCGGAGCAATCTAAGCTCACAACTCAACAAACAGGCCCCAAAGTCTCAACAAGACAGGCCTCACAGTCATTGCTCACTGGGAGCTACCGCCGCGCGGTAGGGGATAGACTATCGTTTCTTACACAAAACGGGTGTTTTCCTGGAGACCTACTCCAGTACTCTCACTGCAGCAACCTGCACACCCCGTAACTCCGTAACTTACACGTCAACCACAACCCGTTGCTCAAATCGTCAGACTCGCAATCCACGATGCGGGTCAGCCTCCCCTTGCCCATTCACACAATACATAACCGCGTTATGGTCCAAGGCTGGCTTTCACGATCACCATAGTGGAGCAATCTAAGCTCACAACTCAACAAACAGGCCCCAAAGTCTCAACAAGACATGCCTCACAGTCATTGCTCACTCGGAGCTACCGCCGCGCGGTAGGGGATAGACTATCGTTTCTTCCATAAAACGGGTGTTTTCCTGGAGACCTACTCCAGTACTCTCACTGCAGCAACCTGCACACCCTGTGACTCCGTAACTTACACGTTTACCACGAAGTCTTCTTCGACATACAAAACAATAATCACCAATCCAGACCAACCTGTCCAGATGAGCTTCACACAACATGCTTATTCCGTACTTTGATTCCGGATTCTATATGCAAAGATAACGGGGATACAACTGATCAACCCGTCGGGAGAATCGCTTCCACGTGCTCGCGGAGCGTCTACCCTCATATGCCAAAAAAAATGACTTCACATGCCTAAGGAGGAAGATCGTTACCCTCGACGTTTGTTTCAGCGCCATGGAAGAGAAACTAGTCGGATGAAAACGACCACAAAAGACTCGCCTCCGCGGATCTGGACTCGACTCGCGACTCGGAACAACGAAGCTCCAACAATGGCGGATCTCCTTCCTCTTCCTACCCTCTCTCTCTATCGCGTAGAAGAGAATGTCAAGCGAAAATGAAGTTGAGAACCTACTTTCCCGGCCTTAAACCGAGCTACCGCCGCGCGGTAACTAGCTACTGCCGCACGATATCTCAAACGTTGGCTTGTTTGGCAAGCCCACCGTCAAAACCCTCCAATCATAGGCCGACACGCGGCTGTGCCGTAACTGTCGTGCTATCGCCGCGCGGTACCACGCTATTACCGGGCAGTAGGGGAAACGCCGCATCAATTGAAATGCTATGACGAACAGACATTACTTCCACGCGGTATCGCTACCGCCGCGCTGTAGCTCACAGAAAGCCACACCAAATAAATCGGCCCTGCTACCGCCGACGCTAGTACTATCGCCAGACGGTAGCTCACCAAAAGCTTTGTCGATTAAATCGACTAAGCTAATGCGGCGCGGTAACACACTACCGCCGCGATAGTGTCCTGCGCTGAGAGTGTCGAGAGCGTTGAGTACTACCGCCGCGTAATATCAAGCTACTGCCGGGCGATAGCTCACAGTACCAGATTCTCAGCTACGGGGAACTTGAGGCGTTACAAATCTCCCTTATTTAAATAAATTTCGTCCCGAAATTACACTGTGCAAGAAAACATAGAAGTATCAATATTACAATGTATACCTCAAAGAAATAGCTCGGGAAACTCTGCTCTCATGGTTTGCTCGCGCTCCCATGACAGTTCGTCGCGATCACAGTTGTCCCAACAGACCTTGACCATTCTGATCGACTTATTCCGCAACTACTTGACTTCCATTTCTTTGATTCGAATGAGTTTGACCTTCATTGTCAACTCACTATCGATTGACACTTGATCTGTAGTAACCACTTGCGTAGGCTCTTGCACCGCCCTCCGCAGAACTTATATGTGGAATATATCGTGCAGATCACTTAGTTCAGCCGAAAGATTCAATCGATAGGCAGCTTCGCCAATGCGCTCCAATATCTCAAGCGGCACAAGATACCTCAGACTTAGCTTTTTCAAGTTTCGAATCCTTGATACGCCCTTGAACGGTTTGATCTTTAGATAGACTCAATCGCCCACGACGAACTCGACATTTCTGTGTTTGGCGTTATAGTACTTGACCTGACTATCCTGAGCGATCAACAATCGCTCCCAGATTGTACGTATAGACAAAGTAACATCTTCAACTTCTTTCGCTTAAACAACTTAGTTTCGTCCGTCTCCAGCCACGCCAAGGGAATACGACACTTTCTACCATAAAGGGTCTCAAAAGGCGTCATCTGAATGCTTGCTTGGTAACTATTGTTGTAGGCAAACTCGATCATATAAAGGTGGTCCTCCCACCTTTTTTCGAAATCTAGGGCGCACATGCGAAGCATATCTTCTATTGTCCGAGGATGAAAGACCGTGCTAAACTTCAGCTTGCTACCCAAAATTTGATGGACAAACCTCCAATCATTAGACGTGAACTGCTCATCTTGATCACTAACGACGCTACGGGGCACACCGTTCAATCATACGTTATTGTCAACGTAAAGCTTCGCCAGTTTTTCTACTGAATCGTCCTTCCTATTCGGGATGAAGTGTGTCACCTTCGTTATACGGTCAATGATCACCCAGATGACATCATTCTCTTTTTGCGATCTTGGCAAGCCGTGCACGAAATCCTTAAATATGTCGTCAAACTTCCACTCCAGTATAGGTAACGACTTCAGAAATCCACCGGGCTTCTGATATTCGGTTTTTACTAGGGCGCAAGTCTGGCACTATCATATAAAGGGCTATGTCCTTCAATCCTGACCACCAAAATATCTTTTTCATGTCTTTGAACATCTTTGTACTCCCCGAGTGGATTGAATACTTTGTGAAATGTGCCTCATACATTAATTCCTCCCGTAATTTGCCCACATTTGAGACGCACAATCGACTATCCTCTCACAAAAAAGCCATCATTAACAGAAAACTGGACATTCGACCCACCCAAAGACTCTGCCACGTAGTGTTTCATGCTGTCATCCAACTCCAACGCTTGCTGAATCCGGTCTGCGAGGTCATACTGCACCTCTGTCCAGTTTAAACACGCATTTGCACCAGATCTCCCATCAACACAAGAGATCTCTAAGGCCTCCAAATCTCGAATAAGACGCTCATCATGCATCTGTATCTAGTTGGCCTGTGCAGGAGCCCTACGACTCAACGTGTCCGCAACAACATTTCCCTTGCCGGGAATGTAATGTATCTTGAAGGTGTAGTTCCCGAGAAACTTTATCCACCTCCGTTGTCGCATATTCAAGTATTTCTGATCTATCAGATATTTTAGGCTCTTATGGCCTGTAAAGATATCGACTTTTACGTCATACAGGTAGTGCCTATAAAGCTTCAGAGCGAATATAACGACCGCCAACTCCAAATCGTGGCCGGATTCCTCTAGTGCACTTTCAATTGACGAGAGCCATACACTATCACCTTCCCATGCTGAAGTAGAACGTAGATTTCATAGCCCTCTGTACCACATGACGAGCACAAAATAGGCCCCTGTGGTCAGACGACCCTTTAATTCCTCAAAATCTTGTGCGCATGCCGACGACCAAATAAACTTCTGATCCTCCTCGTCAAGGCAATAAGGGGTAACGCTATCTGCGAGAAGTTATCTACGAAGCGCTTGTAATAGCCGGCAAGCCCCAAAAAACTCTAGACTTCCGCCACAGTAGACAATATAGGCCACTCTCGTATCGCAACTATCTTTGTTGGATCCACCGCAATTCCCTCTCCACTAACTACATGACCAAGAAACACTACTGAAGACAGTCAAAACTCACACTTAGAGAACTTGACGTACAATTGACTCTTCCCCAGGGTCTCCAAAACAGTGCGTAAATGATCTACACGTTCTTCCTCTGACTGAGAGTACATCAGGATATCGTCAATGAAGACTATAACAAACTGACCCAAATACTCTGAGCGTCTGATTCATCAAGTTCATGAACACGGATGACGCATTCGTCAACTCAAACGACATGACCGTGAACTCATAATGCCCATAACGTGTACTGAAAGCCGTCTTGGAAATGTCACTTTCCTTGATTCTCAACTGATAATACCCAGATTTCAGATCCAGCTTCGAGTACACAGTCGATCCAACTAGCTGATCGAACAGATCATCGATTCTCGAAATCAGATACCTATTCTTCTCTGTCAGCTTATTCAACTCCCGATAATCTATACACAGCCGCAAGCTTCCATCTTTTCCTTCACAAAAAGGACCGGTGCCTCCAAGATGACGGATTTGGACGCACATAACCATGATCTATCAGTTTTTGAAGCTGCACTTTCAGTTCCGCCAACTCCTTTGGTACTTAACGGTACAGAGACCGTGACACAGACTTGGCGCCTGACACTAGCTCAATGGTGAAATCGATCTCTCTCTGAGGTTGAGCTCCAGGGAGATTTTCAGGAAAAACGTCAGCAAACTCTTATACCATAAGAATACTAATCAAACCGGGTTTGAGCTTCGTAGCCTCTAATAGAGTGAAGAATAACTCTGCACCCTCACGAACTGCTTTGACTAATTGGAGAGCAGACATCAGCTTCTTGCTTGAACCCTTCATACCAGAGAAGGTAGTTTCACGACCCGTATTCAACCCCAGTTTGACCACCTTGAGACTGCAATCAATGCACGCTCTTTGCTCCGAGAGCAAGCCCCTGTCAAAGATCACATCAAACTCTACTATCGACAATAGTGATGCTTTCAAGTCAAACTCTTGACTCCCTATCCGCAGCTTTACGCAACAAACTTTATCTGCGCGCATCGAACACACGTTAGACAGCAACACATTTAATTTATCCTTCGCCACAGAAGAAGGTACTCCAACACGTGACATGAAGTCCTCGGACATAAAGGAGTGCGAAGCTCCAGTATCGAACAGTGCTCTCGCCGGACAGTTCAAGATTATGACAAAGCCTAATACAAGACAGTCATACAACCAATGCATAGGGCGTAAGGTATAGAAAGCAATAAGACTAAAATCTAACTCATACCTGTAATCACATCGCCTTGCTTGATGGCCTCATGCTGACCAATATTGTAAACTCTGGGTTGCGCTGGAGCATAACGGGGCGCAGTCGACTCCGTTGTCTTCCCTTTCTCCTCGTAAGACGCATCAGTCTTCTTCTCTGTCCTCGGAGGGTCGCTTCGACATTCTCGGGCTGTGTCCCGGCTTGCCGCATGTATAATAATGAATTGGGCCTCTCCCAGAAGTTGCTCCAGACACAACAGAAGGAGTCGGTACTTCAGTTTTGGACTTCTTGTTCCACCTTCGGTACCCAGTCTTTGAATAGTTTGGTACTTTGAATTCTGACTTCTTCACAGCCAAGTCCTTCTTACTTTGGATCCTCTTCAGATCCTGCTCCAGGGATCTAGCAGTATTGACCAGCGTCAGAAAACCCTGCGTCATGAGACCTGAGAGCAACAACCTCAGATCGTCCCGCAAACCTTCATAAAACCGGTTGGTCTTGCACTTCTCATCAGTAAAGGTGGAGTCCGCATATCACCCAAATCTAGTGAATTCATGCAAGTATTTGTCAACACTACTCTCGCCCTAAGTTACCTCTGGAATTGATTCTCCATAGTAATTTTTTGCGCTGAAGGGAGATATCGATCCAAAAACAATCTCGAGAACTCATCCATCGAGATATTCATTAGCTGTCTTCCAGCAAAGTGATGCAACTCCAATTCGTCCCAACCATAGCCTTGTCTCTCCGTCCAATAAGAAAGTGGCTATGGTGAATTTCTGTCACTTCTTCGTTTCTGTTGCCGTCATGATTCTCTTAATCCGAGAGAGCCAGTCTTCGACTTGCGTTGGGGTTCCAATCCCCATAAACACCGGAGGATTGAAGCTGATCACATGTTTGAGTTGCCTCTCCGCCGCTCTTCTTAGCACTAAGGGCTTTGCAACCACTTGATCCGCCACAAGAGGCTCAGTCACGCCAAGCGGCATCTGGCCCAGTTCAGGGGCAGGAGGCTGCACTTGCCTCCCTGGTTGGGCATTCATCAAGGAGAACACAACTCCCACTACTAGCCTTATAGTTTTAATAGAAGGAGGAGGTGTAGGCACATCACCCTGTGCACTACTCTCTGCTGAGCGCTGGGGCTGAGACTGCCCCGCCCACTTCTAGTCACATACAATGTGCGTTATCGTTATAACAGGAAAGAATCCCTGAATGTTCACTTAGGAATGAAAATACACATGTTTGTGGAACCTGCGTATTCCTGTGATTGCTATTTTGCAATTTGTTTAGTCGCTAAATTGTGCCTTTCATGATTATAGGTGACTAGAAGTGGTGCGGGTCTGTCCCAGCTCCAGCGCTTGGCGAAGAGTAGTGCACCGGGTGATGTGCCTACACCTCCTCTTTCTGCTGAAACTATAAGGCTAGTAGCGGAAGTTGTGTTTGCCTTGATGAATGCCCAACCAGGGAGGCAAGTGCAACCCCCTGCCCCTGAACTGGGCTAGATGCCGCTTGGCGTGACCGAGCCTCTAGTGGGTGATCAAGTGGTTGCAGAGATTTTAGTGCTAAAAAGAGCGATGGAGAAGCAGCTCAAGCATGTGATGAGCTTCAATCCTCCAGTGTTTATGGGGACTGGAACCCTAACGCAAGCCGAAGACTGACTCTCTCGGATTAAGAGAATCATGACAGCAACAGAAACGGAGGAGTGACAAAGTCACTGTAGCCACTTTTCTATTGGATAGAGAGACAAGATTATGGTGGGGCGAATTGGAGTTGCATCACTTTGTTGGAAGACAACTCACAAATATCTCGATGGATGAGTTCTCGAGATTATTTCTAGCTTGATATCTCCCTTCAACCTAGAAATTGCTATGGAGAATCAATTCCAGAGGTTAACTCAGGACAAGAGTAGTGTTGACGACTACTTGCATGAGTTCACTAGATTGGGGCGATATGCATGCTCCACTTTTACTTGCATGAGTTCACTAGATTGGGGCAATTCCAGAGGTTAACCGGTTTTATGAAGGTTTCCGGGATGATCTGAGGTTGCTGTTCTCAGGTCCCATGACGCAGGGTTTTCTGATGCTGGTCAATACTACTAGATCTCTGGAGTAGGATCTGAAGAGCGTTAAAAGTAAGGACTTGGTTGTGAAGAAGTCAAAATTCAAAGTATCAAACTATTCGAAGACTGTGTACCGGAAGGTGGAACAAGAAGTCCAAAACTGATGTACCGGCTCCTAATTCTATTGTGTCTAGAGCAACTTCTGGGTGAGACCCAATTCATTGCTATACTTGCGGCAAGCCGGGACACAACCCAAGAATGTCGAAACGGTCCTCCGAGGACAGAGAAGAAGACAAGTGCTCTTACGGGGAGAAAGGGAACACAGCGGAGCCGACTGCGTCCCGTTATGCTCCAGTGCAACCCAAAGTTTACAACCTTGGCCAGCAGGAGACCATTAAGCAAGACGATGTGGTTACATGTATGAGTTAAATTTTAGCCTTATTGCTTTTTATACCTTACGCCCAATGCATTAGTTTTATGACTGTCTTGTATTAGGCTTTCTTAATCTTGGAATGTCCGGCGAGAGCACTGTTCGATACTGGAGCTTCACACTCCTTTTTATCCGAGGACTTCATGTCGCGTGTCAGAGCACCTTCTTCTGCGGCGAAGGATAGATTGGATGTGTTGCTACAATGCTATCTATTAGGTGCTCGATGCGCGCGGATAGAGTTTGTTGCATAAAAGTGCGGATAGAGAGTCAAGAGTTTGACTTTGAAGCATCACTGCTGCCGATAGTAGAGTTTGATGTGATCTTTGACATGGACTGGCTCTCGGAGCAACGTGCGTACAGATTGCAGTCTTAAGGTGGTCAAACTGGGGCTGAATACGGGTCGTGAAACTACCTTCTCTGGTATGAAGGGTTCGAGCAAGACACTGATGTCTGTTCTCCAAGTAGTCAAAACAGTTCGTGAGGGTGCATTATTCTTTACTTTATTAGAGGCTACGAAGCCCAAACCCGGTTTGATTAGTATTCCCGTAGTATCAGAGTTTGCTGACGTTTTCCCTGAAGATCTCCCTAGAGCTCCACCTCAGAGAGAGATCGATTTCACCATTGAGCTAGTGCCAGACGCCAAACCTGTGTCACAATCTCTGTACCGTTTAACACTAAAGGAGTTGACAGAACTGAAAGTGCAGCTTCAAGAACTGCTAGATTAAGGTTTTGTGCGTCCAAGTTCGTCACCTTGGAGTGCACTGATCCTTTTCGTGAAGAAAAATGATGGAAGCTTGCGGCTGTGTATAGATTGTCGGGAATTGAATAAGCTGACAGAGAAGAATAGGTATCCGATTCCGAGAATCGATGATCTGTTCGATCAGCTAGTTGGATCGACTATGTACTTGAAGTTTGATCTAAAATCTGGGTTTTATCAGTTGAGAATCAGGGAAAGTGACATTCCCAAGACGACTTTCAATACACATCATGGGGATTATGAGTTCACGGTCTTGCCGTTTGGGCTGACGAATGTGCAATCTGTGTTCATGTACTTGATGAATCGGACGTTCAGAGAGTATTTGGACTAGTTTGTTAGTCTTCATTGACGATATCCTGGTGTACTCTCAGTCTGAGGAAGAACCTGCAAATCATTTACGCACTGTTTTGGAGACCCTGAGGAGGAGTCAGTTGTACGCTAAATTCTCTAAGTGTGAGTTTTGGCTGTTTTCAGTAGCGTTTCTTGGTCATGTAGTTAGTGAAGAGGGAATTGCGGTGGATCCAACAAAGATAGTTGCGATACATGAGTCACCCATGTTGTCTACTGTGGTGGAAGTCCAGATTTTTTTGGGGCTTGCCGGCCACTACAGACGTTTCGTAGAGAACTTCTCGCGAATAGCGTGACCCCTCACTACCTTAACGAGAAAGGATCATAAGTTTATTTGGTCATCGAAGTGCACACAAGATTTCGAGGAATTAAAGAGTCGTTTGACCACGACGCCTATTTTATGCTTGCCATGTGGTACTGAGGGCTATGAAATCTACAGTGACGTCACAGGGAGCGGCTTAGGCTGCATTCTAATTCAGCATGAGAAGGTGATAACGTATGACTCGCCAATTGAAAGTGCACGAGAGGAATTATCCGGTCCACGATTTGGAGTTAGCGACCGTTATTTTCGTTTTGAAGCTTTGGAGGCACTACCTATATGACGTAAAGATCGATATCTTTACAGACCACAATTGTCTAAATTATCTGATAGATCAAAAAGACTTAAACATGCGACAGCGGAGGTGGATGGAGTTCCTTGGTGACTACACCTTCAAGATACATTACATTGCCGACAAGGGAAATTTTGTTGCGGACGCGTTGAGTCGTAGGGCTCCTGCACATGCGAGATTTGGAGGGCTTAAAGATCTCTTGTGTTGATGCGAGATCTGGTGCAAATGCGTGTTTAAACTGCACAGAGGTGCAGTATGACCTCGCAGATCGGATTCGGCAAGCGTTGGAGCTGGATGACAGCATGAAACGCTACTTGACAGAGTCTTTGGGTTGGTTGAATTCCCAGTTTTCTGATAATGATGGCCTTTTGTGGATGGACAGTCGATTGTGCGTCCCAAATGTGGGCAAATTACGGGAGGAATTGATGTACGAGACACATTTCACAAAGTACTCAATTCACCCGGGGAGCACAAAGATGTTCAAGGACATGAAAAAATTGTTTTGGTGGTCAGGATTGAAGAAGGACATAACCCTTTATGTGGCGAAGTGTCATACCCGCGCCCTAGTAATAACCGAATGTCAGAAGTCCGGTGGATTTCTGAAGTCGTTACCTATACCAGAGTGGAAGTTTGACGACATATCTATGGATTTTTCGTGCACGGTTTGCCGAGATTACAGAAAGAGAACGATGCCATCTGGGTGATCATTGACCGTTTAAGTTCTAACGAAGGTGTCACAATTCATCCCAAATAGGAAGGACTATTCAGTAGAAAAGCTGGCGAAGCTTTACACTGACAATATCGTACGATTGCACGGTGTGCCCCGTAGCATCGTAGTGACCGAGATGGACGGTTCACGTCTAATGATTTGAGGCTTGTACATCAACTATTGGGTACCAAGCTGAAGTTTAGTACGGCCTTTCATCCTCAGATTAATGGTCAGATAGAGAGGGTAAACAGAACGATGGATCATAGAAGATATGCTTCGCATGTGCGCCCTAGATTTCGGAAAGAGATTGAAGGACCGCCTTTATATGATCAAGTTCTCCTACAACAATAGCTACCAAGCAAGCATTCAGATGACGCCCTTCGAGGTCTTTTATGGTAGAAAGTGTCGTACTCCCTTGGCGTGGCTGGAGATGGGCGAAACGAAGTTGTTTTAGCGAAAGGAAGTTGAAGATGCTACTTCGACTATACGTACAATCCGGGAGTGATTGTTGATCGCTCAGGATAAGCAGACCAAGTACTATAACACAAAACACAAAAATGTCGAATTCACCGTGGGCGACTGAGTCTATCTAAAGATCAAACCGTTTAAGGGCGTATTAAGGATTCGACGCTTGAAAAAGCTAAGTCCGAGGTACCTTGGGCTATTTGAGATATCTGAGCGCATTGGTGAAGCTGTTACGGCGCAGCCGCGTGTCTGCCTATGATTGGAGGGTTTTGACGGTGGGCTTGCCGAACAAGCCAACGTTTGAGATACCGCGTGGCGGTAGCTCGATTTAAGGCCGGGAAAGCAGGTTTTCAACTTCATTTTCTCTCGACATTCTCTTCTATGCGGTAGAGAGAGACAAGAAGGAAGAGGAAGGAGATCCACCATTGTTGGAGCTTCGGAGTTTCGAGTCACGAGCCGAGTCCAGATCCGCGGAGGCGAGTCCGTTGTGGTCGTTTTCATCCGGCTAGTTTCTCTTCCATGACGCTAAAACGAACGTCGATGGTAACGATCTTCCTCCTTGAACATGTGAAGTCCTTTGTTTTGGCATCTGGTGCAAATGCGTATATCGCCGACCCTTATCTGGTTTTATTTTTTATTTTATTATGCGCGTATTTTGATCCTCCGTGTCTAAGCCCAAGGAAGGGGCATTTGGGTTATGACTATTAATACCCGGGTGAGGTGAATCAAGGAACTAAGCAAGCAACAAGTTATTTTTATTTTCTCTTATTCCTCTCTCTATCCTAACTCACATTCTGCCCGTCCGGTGCCCTAGTCGGCTCCTTAATCGCGATCCTCGCGATTTCCGCAAGCCACCTCCGCCGGTTCGCGATCCGCAACCCCCGTAACCGCTGTTCGCACGCCGCAAGCCGCCACCGCCATAGCTCGTCGGATCTCCTCTTTCGCCTCCCTCGGGGACTTCCCTCCTCTTTCCTCGTGCATGCACTCTCGATATAGGGCACGTAACAACTTGGTATCAGAGGGAACTCTCCCCCGGGCCGCCTAAACTCCGGATCTACCGCCGTCTACAAACCCCGGCCACTTCGCAATGCTAGCTCCGCCTCGATCGGCTCCGGCCCGAACCGCACCGCTCCGCTCCGCTCGAGCTCCAACAATGACGGGGGCTCTACACCGGATTGCTCCGACCCGATTGGCTCTATCCCGGCCTGCTCCGCCCCGCCTCCGCTGCCCCGACCGGCTACACCCAGGCCCCTCGCCGCCGACCCTACTTCCTCGTGCATCCTTCTCGGCTCCTCCATCGACGGGGGCCCCTTGCTCACTGCCTCTATCGGGCTACTTCCGCCGCCGGACCCTCTTTCCTCCATTCCCTCAGGCGCCGACAACCCACAAATTTCGTCCCCCGGGATGGCCGACCAACCCTCTCTCTCACAAATTTTCGAGTCTCTCGTCAAACTCCTAGCTGATAACAACAACACTCTCATTGCCACTGTCACCACCCAACTAGCGGCTAAGAGACTGGCCTAACCGGCAACGAGCTCCTCCAGTGAGGCGTCGATTCCACCAACCCTGCCGAATTTTCCCCCGCGGCACGAGGGCAACAGGGTGCGACGATACTTGCGGCTAGACTTTCCACTATTCGACGGCCACGAAGTCCCTTTAGCCCGTCTCTTTCGTTGCGAGCAGTTCTTCGCCCACCAGCGCACCCCTTGGGAAGAGTGGCTCAATATTGCTGTCTTCCATCTGATGGGCCCCGCGCAACTTTGGTTTTCCCAACTGCAACGGGAGAAACCACTCCTATCTTTGGAAGATTTCAAGGTGAACTACACCCTCCGTTTCAGTCCACCCCTCCACAGCAATACCTTGGGCGATCTCATTTCCCTCCTACAGACCGGCCCGATCGATGAGTACCTCGAACTGTTTCAATTCCACCTGGCCGCACTACCTTCGTTCTTCCGACACAGCAGGTGTCCATCTTCACGGCAGGACTCCATGAGCGCCTCCGCATGGACGTGGAATTTCAGGCACCCACATATCTGACCACTGCAATGAGTTTGGCTCGCATCTGCGAGAAGCGTTTGCTTTTGGATCGCCCTCATCTACATCACCAAGACACTGAGGGATCCAGTCGTACTCCGCACCCTCTGCCATCGGCCACGGCTAGTCTCTCTCTCTCCCTCTAACTTTATCTTCTAACTCACGTTCTGCCCGCCTGGTGCCCTAGCCGGCTCCTTAATCGCGATCCTCGTGATTTACGCAAGCCGCCATCGCCACCGCCGTTCCACGATCCGCAAACCCTGCGACCTCCATTCGCACGCCGCAAGCCTCCGCCGCCATAGCTCGCCGGAGCTCCTCTTCCGCCTCCCTCGGGGACTTCCCTCCTCTTTCCCCGTCCACGCGCTCTCGATCTAGGGAACGTAATACACTAGTGTATGGTGCATAGTTTAACCTTGCGCAAAATGTAAGGAGTGACGAACATTTTGGTTTAACAGCCCGTGTTTCCTCCTATTCAGGATCGACATTAATTTTAAATAGGATTAATATAAATGTATCTTGAAGATAGGCTGTAATAAATGAAAATTTTCTACATACAATGTTACTCAGCATGCAAATATTTAAGCAGCTCTACATCAACAAATACTTTGTTTTCAGTAACTTAAGCTGGGGGAGAACTCCAATTATAAGAAAAGTAGCTGAACCAGTGCATTGGCGAGAACAGTTTTGTATAATATTGAAGATGAACCAAAATGCTTTCCCGAATCCAGCATGCATAATTCGCGAGAACAAACTTGATTGAATAAGTTTCTGTGGTGTGTTATAAATTGGTTCAGTTTTATTTCCTTAAGGGTTCAAAATAGATCCACAAAAAGCCTCTCATGTTGGTGATAAGTGAACCAATTTTATTGTATAAGCTGCCAAAATGTGACGGTCCATCAAATAAATCTGATGCTGAATGAAGCTGCTTCGTTTTGGGTAATTCCGTTGGCGTTTCCTCTCTTATCTATTAGGAAAGGTATTCTAGCCTCAGATGAGAACCCAAATAGTGATCTTCAGCTTTGAAGGCTCTAGGGTTTAGTGTAGTCTCAAACTCTCAGGCTCCTTTTGGACAATTGTGGTGTTTGAATGGTGGTGGTGTGAAACTATGGTAGTAAATGTTGTTGTGGTGGTATACCTGCATTTCGAGCTCGTGAAAGTTTGTCCTAAATTTCACTTTTGAAGTCTAAGGGTTCACGCCGTTAAAACTTGACCACACTTACCTGACAGCAGTAGCTTTTTGACCTAAAACCTCAACAACAACAACACTCAAGCCTTTATCCCATTTTAGTGGGGTCGGCTATATGTATCCTTTGTCTCCATTGTGCGCTATCTTTGTGTCATAATCTCACTAATGCCTAAGTATATCATATCTTTCCTTATAGTTTCATTCAAAGTCTTTATTGGTGACCACACCTACTCGAGCGCTACCTACATTTTTATAACTGCGTTCACAACCACTATGACTCTCCCACCGCTCTCCCAAGGTATAATCTCTCGAATCACTCTTAGGGACCACTATATTCCATTTTTGGATCCTCTTACCTATTGCTCCGACACCCGTGATCCAAGTCTTTCACCACCGGCACTCCACTTAGGCAGACATAAGTCACAATCATGGGAACTAGGACAACAGGTAGCCCAAACACCAAATTAATATCTTCGGCACTACCCAGACAACCACTTGAAAGCGGAAATAGGAAGCAACTTAGATAACCAAACACACAGACAGAAGCAAGCAGATAAAATTTTATTCAACTTCTTTACAAGGCGAGGCATACGTGCGAGACATGATTTCGCCAGTATGAAAAAGCAGAAAAAACAAGCCGGGCGGATAGAACACTGAGACCGCCGAAACCGCGAGACCGCCGAAACCGCCGAGCTCGCCAGTTCACAACCCCGCCAAACTGCTGAAGCCGAACAACAACAAAGAGTCCGCGAAGACCGCGAGGTCGCGCGGACAACCCGTTATTCGCCTAACTGCTGCTGAACAGAGGAACAAGCCGCCTATCCGCCGAGACCACCGCGAGGTCGCGCGGACAGAGAAGAAACTTGAGATAAAGCTGATGCTGGTAACCGCCAATGCAGCCCGCTAACTCCAGCGGTCAGAACCAAACTCCTGGTTTGACACTGCTAGCCGCGCCACCTGCACACAGAAACCGGTTAAGCAAACAGCCCGCGCGGATACAGAAAATCGAGTCCGCAGCCAACACTCAAGCCCACTTACTGTTCACTCTGCTACCAAATGAGGTGCCGGGGGGTCCTATTTATAGGCCGGTGAGGAGTGCGGTCCCACCCTATGAGATAGAGACCCGCCCCTTGGTCGCAACTAGCAATGTCATCTCGCCGAGTCGCTCGATAAAGGTCAACCAACCCCCAACCCGCAAGCACCAGACCGCATCCACAGGCAACCCGCCCGGTCACAGCGGATACTGCGGAAACCGAATTCATCTCGCGCAGTCCGCGACCACTGGCACAAGCCCAGTCACAGCGAAACTGCGGAAACCAACCCCACAAGCGCAAGACAAGAAGGCGCGAGCTCGGCGGATACAAAGTCCAGTCCGCCAGCTCCAAGCCCAGACGCGCAGCCCGCGCACACTTCCTTGCAGAGCTCTAACCCACTGCCGGACACGACCAGTCCGCGCAGTTCGCAAAGCCAGCCCGCAGCTTGCTACCCAGGTCGCCACCCAACTACCCGCCGGACAAGAGCCAGTCCGCGCGGTCAGTCCGCCCAGGTCGCCCACCAACTACCCGCCGGACAAGAGCCAGTCCGCCGCGGTCAGTCCGCCCAGGTTGCCCGCTGCCGATCACCCCCACTTTCACTTCACCAATTTCAACACTCCCCCTTGAAGTGAGAAGTGGTGATCATACCAAGCAGACCTCGAAGCGCGGAAAGGCCCCTTCGACAGCGACTTGGTGAAGATGTCAGCAAGGTTATCTTCACTTCGAACATGACCAACCACAAGAGATCCTTCCAACACCTTCTCCCTTATGAAATGGTGATCGATCTCAATATGCTTAGTCCTGGCATGACAAACTGGATTGTTCACCAGCTTGAGAGCACTCTCATTATCCCCTCGGAGCAAAGTAGGGCCTTGCACTTCCTCATGGACATCATCTACGAGCCGCCTTAGCCAAATGGCTTCCCGAGCTGCCAAGGCAGACGCCTTGTACTCAGCTTCCGTAGTAGAGACAGATACCGAGTCCTGCTTCTTGCTACACCACGAAATGTCCGCTGATCCACAAGTGAACACATAACCAGAAGTTGACCTTCGATCATCCGAATCACCACCATAGTCAGCATCTGTGTAACCTAGCAGAGAGAAACTCGCATCCCTTCTGTAAAGAAGTCCCATGTCAGAAGTTGCCTTGACATACTTCAGAATGTTCTTTGCCGCTACAAGATGAGACTTCCTTGGCTCTGCTATAAACCGACTTACTCGACCAACAACATAAGCTATATCTGGTCTAGTAATCGTCAGGTAGATCAAGCTCCCAATAAGGGCCCTGAACACCAAAGGATCAGGAAGAACCCTTCCTTCATCTCGTCGAAGCTTCAGCCCTTGATCCATAGGAGTAGAGCAAGTCTTTCCTTCAATCAAGCCAACCGGTTCACTATACGCTCAGCATATCCCTTCTGGCAGATAAGGATCCCGCTCTCCTTCCTCTCCACTTCGAGACCAAGAAAGTGATGAAGCTCTCCCAGGTCTTTCATCTCGAAGCGAATGGCTAGCTCAGCTCTGAGCCTAGCAACCTCCTCCTCAGAATTCCCTGTGATGATCATATCATCAACGTACAGCAGGACCAAGACAGAAAGCTCCCCTCTTCTTGATGAACAAGCTAGAGTCCGAATTTGAAGCAAGGTATCCACAGAATTGCAGATATTCTGCTATCTTCCCATACCAAGCTCTAGGAGCTTGCTTCAACCGTAGAGAGTCTTCCTGAGCTTGCAGACGTAATCAGGATGAACTTCAGAATGAAACCAAGTGGCTGATCCATAAAGATGTCTTTGTCAATCTCTCCGTAAAGAAAAACATTCTTTACATCAAGCTGCCACATCCTCCATCCTTGGCAAGCAGCCAATGCAATCACCATCCGAACTGAAGTCATCTTTGCAACAGGGCTGAACGTCTCCTCATAGTCTTCCCATACTGTTGAGAGAACCCCCGAGCCACCAGGCGAGCCTTGAATCTCTCAATACTCCCATCTGCCTTCTTCTTCAACTTAAACACCCACTTGCATGTCACCGGAGTAATGCCATCAACTTTGGGAACAAGATCCCAAGTTTCATTCTTCTTGAGAGCATCCATCTCCTCTCTTATGGCATCTTCCCACTCCTTGACACCAGTGGCCTCATTGAAGCTAGCAGGCTCTCGCTCATCCAGAGGACCTGCAAAGAAGCATGAGACATAGCTCACAGTGTTTCCTTCGCAGTAGCGAGCTGGAGGCTTGATAACCCTCTTTGACCTCCGAAGAGGCTGCTCCTTGCTAATCACCTCCGCTGCTTCTTCTGGTTCACCTCTGCTCTCTGGCAAGCTTGGAGCAATGCTCCCCCTGCTTCCTGACCCAGAAGCTTCTCCTCCAGAACTTGAAGCAACTGGAGCTGCTGGTGACACAGCCAGCTCCACTTGATCAGCTACCTCAGCCACCTCCTGACCTTCATCAACCTTGCTTTCTGGCAGCTCAACCGAGCTTCCTCCATATGACGTCAGTTCGTCAAAGACAACGTCTCTTGACACCACGAACTTCTTCGTCACCGGATCCATGCATCTCCATCCCTTCTTCCGCTCATCATAGCCAACAAAGACAAGCTTCCTTGCCTTTGCATCAAGCTTAGTTCTTAGCGCATCAGGGATATGCACATAGCAAGTTGATCCAAAAACCGAAGTGTGTCCACACTAGGCTTCTCCTTCAGCAACATCTCGAAGGGAGACTTCATGTTAATCGGACTCAGAGGCATCCGATTGATGACATAGGCAGCACAAGACATTCCCTCCGCCCAGAAAGACCTTGGGATACTCTTGGCATGAAGCCAACATTTGCAAGTCTCCGTCAGATGACGGATCTTCCGCTCCGTTACTCCGTTTTGTTGTGGAGTATGAGCACAAGTGAGCTCCCTCTGGATTCCATGCTTCCTGCAAAAGTTAGAAAACTCGGAGGAGACAAACTCTCCGCCGTTATCAGTTCTAAGCTTTTTGATCTTCAGGTTAAGCCTTCCCTCCACCAGCTCCTTGAACTCCACAAACAATCGGAAGGCTTCAGACTTCTCCTTCAAGAAATACACCCAAGTGTATCTTGAGTAGTCATCAATCAAGACTAGCATATACCTGCTTCCACCAAGGCTAGCAGTCGCGGTTGGTCCCATCAGATCACCATGGATAACCTCCAATGGTGCTTTGCTTCTTATTTGTGACTTATCAAATGGAAGACGATGAGACTTCCCATATTGACATCCAGCACAAACATGACCTCACCGAAAGATGATAGCTTAGGCAAGCCTCTCACCAGGCTCCTACTTGACATAGCCTTCAGCTTATCCATCCCGACATGCCCCAGCCTCTCATGCCACATAGCAGCGCTATCATTGGCCCTCATACGATCAACATAGGAGCTTGTTGATAAGACAAACAAGTCCTTTACTCTCCTTCCTACATGAGCAACATCAGCCTTAACCGTGATACGTTGCGAAGGAACTTCACTTCTGTTGGCCCAAACAGAACGGGATAACCAGCATCAACCGCATTGGTCACAGAGAAGAGGTTTTTCTTCATACCCGGTACGTGATAAACACTCCTTAACGTGAGTGGCCCCTTATCACTGCCCACCGTTACTATACCCTCCTTCTCTACTGCATGAATGGTATTATCAGCAGTTATGATAGCTTCATTACCTGAGTATGCCTGCAGCGAAGAGAACTTTGACAAATCTCCGGTGAGGTGATGACCACATCCGGAGTCAACGATCCAGTCGTCCTCCATGTCACTGGTGGACAAAGCACGGACACAAGTGCCCGTCATGAACGCTCCACCCCAGCCAGCTTCCTCCTTGCTTGAGGAGGCTTCCTCCTTGCCTGCAGCATGCCCAGGCTGCAGCTTGACCTTGCAGTCTCGCTTGAAGTGGCCTGGTTGATGACACCTGAAGCACTTCAGGTTCCTTCCAATCCTTCTTAGGAGCAAAGCTCCCCTCCTGCTGCTAGAAGATGAAGATTCATCTCCAGCCGAAGTCTGCTTCTTCTTCCCTTCCCATCTCTTCTTCTTCTTCTCAGTGAAGAGAGCATCACTAGCTCCTTCAGAGACCGTCACCCCGGTCATCTGCCTTGCCAAGCTCTCCTGCGAGGCAAGCAGATTCTCCAGCTCCAGAAGAGAGGGCTGAGTAGCCCAGCCTTGAACAGAAGTAACGAAGGCCACATACTCCTTCCGCAAACCGCGGATTATGTGCCTCTTCAGCTTAGCCTCGGAGATCGGCTCATCAGGATCAAGAGCAGAGAGCTCAGCACACAAGCTCTTTATCTTCAAGAAGAATTTGGAGATAGAAAGATCTCCCTGAGTTGCCTTAGCCAACTCATTCTCTAAGAACTGTAGCATTGCTACATTCTTCTTATTGAACAACCCATCAAGGGAAGTCCAAATCTCAGCAGCAGACTCACATCCTAAGATGTGATCAAAGAGTTCAGGTGACACCGCCCGCTTGAGAGAAAACTCAGCCTTGGCATTTGTCTTCCTCCACACTCTCACCTGCTCGGCTGTACCAAACTCAGCAGTTATTTCTACTTGATCATCTCCACCGACGACCTCCCATAACTCCTCACCCAGAAGATAGCTCTTCATGCACGACTTCCACTTCTTGAAGTTAGTCGGCGTCAGAAGCTCAATACCAAGACCTCTTGCAAAATCACCGTCCATGGCGCTAACTTGGTTATCCTTCAGAAGCACACAGAGCAACAACAAAGCCTGTTGATCACTGCTCAAACAACTGAACCTTCCTCTGATACCATGTTGAATTTTCTCAAGTTGATCAACAAGGTAGCCCAAACACCAAATTAATATCTTCGGCACTACCCAAATCACAACTTGAACCGCGGAAAGTAGGAAGCAACTTAGATAACCAAAACACAGACAGAAGCAAGCAGATCAAATTTTATTCAACTTCTTTACAAGGCGAGGCATACGTGGCGAGACATGATTTCGCCAGTATGAAAAAGCAGAAAAACAAGCCGGGCGGATAGAACACTGAGACCGCCGAAACCGCCGAGACCGCGAAACCGCCGAGCTCGCCCAGTTCACACCCCGCCAAAACTGCTGAAGCCGAACAACAACAAGGAGTCCGCGAAGACCGCGAGGTCGCGCGGACAACCCGTTATTCGCCTAACTGCTGCTGAACAGAGGAACAAGCCGCCTATCCGCCGAGACCGCGAGGTCGCGCGGAGAGAAGAAACTTGAGATAAAGCTGATGCTGGTAACCGCCAATGTAGCCCGCTAACTCCAGCGGTCAGAACCAAACTCCTGGTTTGACACTGCTAGCCGCGCCCCTGCACACAGAAACCGGTTAAGCAAACAGCCCGCGCGGATACAGAAAATCGAGTCCGCAGCCAACACTCAAGCCCAACTTACTGTTCACTCTGCTATCAAATGAGGTGTCCGGGGGGTCCTATTTATAGGCCGGGTGAGGAGTGCGGTCACCACCCTATGAGATAGAGACACCGCCCCTTGGTCGCAACTAGCAATGCCATCTCGCCGAGTCCGCTCGATAAAGGTCAACCAACCCCAACCCGCAAGCACCAGACCGCATCCACAGGCAACCGCCCGGTCACAGCGGATACTGCGGAAACCGAATTCATCTCGCGCAGTCCGCGACCACTGGCACAAGCCCAGTCACAGCGGAAACTGCGGAAACCAACCCCACAAGCGCAAGACAAGAAGGCGCGAGCTCGGCGGATACAAAGTCCAGTCCGCCAGCTCCAAGCCCAGACCGCGCAGCCCGCGCACACTTCCTTGCAGAGCTCTAACCCACTGCCGGACACGACCAGTCCGCGCAGTTCGCAAAGCCAGCCCGCAGCTTGCTACCCAGGTCGCCACCCAACTACCCGCCGGACAAGAGCCAGTCCGCGCGGTCAGTCCGCCCAGGTCGCCCCCCAAACTACCCGCCGGACAAGAGCCAGTCCGCGCGGTCAGTCCGCCCAGGTCGCCCGGACTGCCGACACCCGTGATCCAAGTCTTTCACCACCGGCACTCCACTTAGGCAGACATAAGTCACAATCATGGGAACTAGGACAACATGATGGCTTCTGTTCTAACCTGACATTCACTCTAACAAGTTTGAAGGACATCAAGAGTGCCCTAAATAAGCAGAGGAAAGCTGGGAGTAATTTTCAGTAACGGTGGTAATTGGATAAAGCGCAAAGAAACCTTTGCATAGTAAAATAATCACAGCTTTTTGAAATGCAGTTCCATTCCAGTCTATAACAATAAAGATGTGATGTTTATGCAAACATGTATCTTTTTCAAATGTAGTCAAACAAGAAACTATGACTCAATGCACAGTGTTTGCAAAATATTAAATGGTTTCTGTGCAATTTTGCATTCTGCGTCTCATAAAATCTCAGGTTTACGTTACAAAATATCACTAAGTTGTAAATGTATTGTCCGTGCTCGTCGAGATCAGAAATACACGTGGAGGACATGACAACATGTCTCCTTGGCAGGCTCAGCGGTCCACCTTGACGAGCTCAACAAGTCACCTCGGTGGGTTCAGTGGTTCACCTCAGCGGGCTTGGTATTTCACATTGTCAGCCTCAGAAGATCAACTCAGCGAGCTCATATTGACCTTGGGGGTACCCCCTCGCCACACACACACACACCGTCTTTGCCTATAAATATGACCTCATTGCGATGGGTGGGAGACAGTTCACACCCCGTGATGATCGCCAAATTGAATATTTAGCGACCTTGTTTCTCTTCCCCCGAACACGCACATTACTTGGTTCGGGAGGAGAAATTTCTATACACTCCTGGGTATGTTGCGGGACCTCCACAATTTAACACAACCACCTCGTTTGAGTAATAAAGTAGTTTTTGATCTCCTCTTCTCCTTTTGCTTTCATGGTCGCTCACAAACATGTAACTGCTGGCAAATTATAGTCCAATCTTTGTGAGGTGGGACCTTGCCCCTTGCGGGTCGAGATCTTGGCTCTTGCATGTGAGCCAAGTTCTTGGTTTCAACAGTAAATATATGGTAGTGTGATGGATAGCAATTGGTGATGCCACTCCGATGCTTATTATATGATGAGAAAATTGTTTTTTGATGCTGCATTCTAATTCCTTTTAACCTTCTTACTGAAAGAATCTAACATTTTTTGTTTGATAATGGTGCATGGGTATTTTTTTCCACCTATATATTGAATGGACCGCTTTTTGTAGGTGGCCACAATACAGCATTCCAACGTTCAAAATTATTGCATCCTCATGTTTACAGAAAGTTCGAATTGGTGAAGAAATTTCATTAATAAGGCATGCTTTCTCTTACTGATATGAAATCCTAGAGTTCATCTCTTGAATATATGTTTTTGCTAATGCTTTGGGGATCCTAACTTTCGCTTGTATCCATTTCCAAGAAAGGATGAAGGTTCCTTGGCCAGTCTCAGACAGAGAGGCTCTTCTGCACTACTTTGAAATCGAGTACTTGAAAGAAGACCTCATCCTTGTGCTTATCAAAACGGTAGATTTCATATTTTCTCTCCTGGAATTATGATCTATTTATTCATTGTTTCTCGACTTGCCTGAGAAAAGCTAAATGTGGTAGATTTTTTTTTAGCTTTCAGACATGGAGCATATAGATGCAGACACACATGGTTTCAGCAGCGAAAAAATCCCCCAAGCTAAAGACACGATACGGGTAGATTTGGTTGGCGGTTTCGTGTTACAAAAGGTTCAAACTGACAGATGCTATTTCCGGTAGGTCTTGGAAATGCCTAAGCTAAGTTCTACCTTTTTCTCAGACAATTCTAAAAAATAATGCATCCCGAAATGTGGGTATATGCAACACATCATTTAATTTGGAATTAGGTTAATCAGAAGAGCGCTATTATTGTTGTGATGAGAGAGCCTTCTAAATAGTGTTAAATATGTACAGCTGTGAATGAGTGAAGGCCAGAAAATTTACCTAGTAAATTTAAATTAAAGTATTGTAATAAAGTAAATTAATTTAAAAATTAAAAGAAACTAACATGACATAAATTAAAATATAAAAAATAGTAATGGGGAGAAAATTAAAATAAAATATTTAAAAATATAAATTTTCGCACCTCAAGAAATCACATTGCAGTTTTAGGTACTCTTCCCGTTGGACATTGGGCGTACTGAACAACTATGATAATTAAAGTATAGTTGTCATCATCTGAATAATATGCATGAGGGACCTCATACCCTTTCCACTCGTTTTATATGATAGAAGCGGCCATTTTGGTGTAATATTAGAACTTCCCTTTTCAGCCCTTCTTTTTTATTATTTTTACAACTTTATAGAGAAAAGGGGAGATGGGAAGAAGAAGAAAAAAAAGGTATCTCGAGACAACGTACATATACACTAATATATAGATAGATACATTTGTGTGCATGTGTGTACACATGCGTGCATGTGCATATATCTTAGTTTTATACTTTTATTATCCTTATAATCGTGAGAAGTTGCATGACAGCTGAATTACTATTTCAGGATTCACTTTGTGTTATAAAATATATAAGTTTCACACGTTTTGATTTTAATATTTTAGCTTTAAGAACTTCATAAAATTTTCAGGGCAATATTCAATTTTGATATGAAGCTGGATTTCGTACCTCCATCACTTATAAACTTTATATCAAGGCAGCTCATAGGCAACGGGCACAAGCTATATCAGAAGGTTATGTTTCTATGTTCATTTGGTTCTTGTTTTATGAAGTTTACCTTTGGCTATTTTCTTGCAGCAATTTTAAAATTAAGATTCAAGCAGCTAATAATCAAAATCATCTCCATTTGGTTGTTGAAAGAGGCTTCACTTATTTTTTTTGTGTATTAAGAGGAATGATACTCCTACAATATTTATTTTTGAAGGTGACACTACAATATTTTCATTCTTTAGCAACTAGAGGATCTGAGACTATAATTGTAACACTCTGGTCTACTGTGGGTGTGTGTTATGAGCTTGCTTTGCTGAGGATTGTTGGAGTCAGAGATACAAGGAGCAAACCTTAGAATGGTGGAGGAGATGAGAGAGGAAGAAACCCTGAGGGTGGAGGAAGGAGAGAAGAGCTTAGAGAGAGAGGGAGAGAAATTTTAGAGAGATAAAAAGAACTTAATTTCTTCATTGCTTAAGAACCAAATACATGAGAAATGTCTATTTATAGGACCCCGAGTGGCATACCCGTAATTACATAAGATGTATAAAATATTAAAACACTAAATCATTACGACGAGTCTAATAACTATGACTCAATACACACGACGAGATAATAAGATACTGACGGTGGACCATAACACATAACACTCCACCCGTCCTTCAATTTGAGCTTGTCCTCAAGCTCAAACTCCAGTAGGATGTGCGGCTTCTCTGGCTCCTTGATCTCGCTTCAAAATAGGGCCTTGTAGCGTGTCGCGGTGGAATGGGCAGTAAGGTGTAGCGGTGGCGCCGTTGAAAAGAAAATCGGCAGAAGCAATGGGTTTGGTTGGTCTGGTGGAGTGGTGGTGAGTAGCAATAGCAGGGATGGCGGAGGAGCGATGACCAGCAACAGGAAGGGATCTGACGGTGTCACCGGGGCCCGGGCCAGCGGAAAAGGCAGCGCAACGGCCGATGGTGGCGACAAGGCAGGGGCCAGCGGAGTAAGAGCAGACCGAGGCGGCGACGACGGCGATGGCGGAGGCTGTGGCGGCGACGATGGCGATGGCGGCGGCGGAACAGCCGATGGCGTAACGTCAAAGTAGCCCGACCTCTCCAATTGGTCAAGCTTGGAGTCGAGGCGAGACATGGTATCATGAAATGACGACCATTTCAACAACATCGAGTGGAGGATGGCCGCATCCGCGGCACTAATAGTAATGTTCATCAAACTAATTGATGGAGGATGATGGGGGGGGGGATTAGACAAGTGATGTGGTTGGAAGGGAAGAAAGTAAACAAAAAAAACAAATAAAGTTGCTGGCAGAAAGAGAAAAAAAGAGTGTTGTGTGGACTATGGACAGGAAAAAAAAGTAAAAATTAATAAGAAGAAACAGGGAGAGATGGACTTGGCGACGTTGGCGTGCAAAAGGAAGATTAAATAAAACAAGGGGAGGCGTGCGGTTATGGGATTGGCGGGAGTGGGGAAGATGTGATGTGGGAGAGGGAGTGTTCAGAGAAAGGAAAAATATAATAATAATAAAAATGAGAGTTAGAGGTGGGGGTGGGGGTAACTTGCGGCTGAAAAAAGAAAAAGAAAAAGAAAAGGGTTGGAGGTCGCTGGGCCCGAGCGGAGAAGATGAGAAAGCTGCGCAGGCGGGCTTGGGACCTGAGGAGGGGGTCGACGACGTCGTCGGCTTCGGAGGAAGAAGGTCCGATGCAGGAAGCGCGGGCGGAAGCCAAACAGGGAGGGGGCGGAAAAGCAGATCCCGTTGTGGCTGTTGAAGCATATCCGGAGGAGAAGAAGGGCGCGCTGAATCTTGGTTAAGGAAGAAAAGGCCGAGAGGTGCTCGTGCGGTCTGGACTGAAAGGACGAGCGGCGGTTGGGCTCCGTTACTGGAAGTCGACGGTTGTCGGGTTGCGGGTTTGAAGGAAAACCTTGCTTTGTGATATCGAGAGGGCAGCGAAAGTGTGGAGTTGAGGAAGGATGGCTCTGATACCAAGTTGTTATGAGCTTGCTTCGCTGAGGATTGTTGGAGTCGGAGATACAAGGGGTAAGCCCTTGAATGGTGGAGGAGATGAGAGAGGAAGAAACCCTAGAGGGTGGAGGAAGGAGAGAAGAGCTTAAGGAGAGAGGGAGAGGAATTTTAGAGAGATAAAGAGAACTTCATTTCTTCATTGCTTAAGAACCAAATACATGAGAAAGGTCTATTTATAGGACCCCGGGTGGCATACCCGTAATTACATAAGATGTATAAAATATTAAAACACTAAATCATTACGACAAGTCTAATAACTATGACTCAATACATACGACGAGATAATAAGATACTGACGGTGGACCATAACACATAGCAGTGTGTTGCAAGTCTGCAGACCAATGACCCTAACCCATCTCCACTGATTTGATTAGCCGCAATCGCTAATTCCAACGGCGGGTTGTTGAGCCTGGGGCTTGAACCCCAAACCTCCTAGATAAGGTTGCTCCAACTCAATTGGTGATGAGGGCTAGTTTAGAGCAACCTTATCTAGGAGGTCTGGGGTTCAAGCCTCAACCTCAACAACCCGTCATTGGAATTAGCGGTTGTGGCCAATCAGATTCATGGAGATGGGTTGGGGTCACTGGTCTGCAAACCTGTAGCGCACCCACGATAGAACGGAGCGTTACACTAATTTCAACAAATTTGAATCATTTCAGATTTATAACTTTGTAAAGAGAGAGGTAGAAAGAGATGGGGAGAGAGAGGGTGAAGTGGGGGGGATCAAATATTTTATGTTCCTAGCTTTTGCATGTAATCTCAGGAAATTTTGCTTGGTCATGATGTCAGCAAGATAATCTTAGGCTTCACTTTTTTGGACGTAATTAGAATTGGAGGTTCATTGGAATTGGATTCCCACTTCCAATTCTGAGACCTCAATTATGTCCAACCGAATGGGTCCCTTGGGAATTTAAGTGGTCAAGCTAATGAAACTTGTAGAGATATTGGATTTCATAAACTTGATACAAGACTTATAAATACGTTCTCAAATTGATTCTATGTATGGATTTTGACTCATTATACTAACCTTGTGGGAAATATAGAGCATTGTGTGGGATAATTAAATCAATATTCAACCTATCGTTGATATGTTTCTCTTTCTATTATATCATCACACTTTTTTGTTACGTCATCACACTTTTCTATTACGTCATCACACTTTTCTATTACGCCATCACTCTTTTGCAAGGCTCTTCTTGCACCCTTGTATATGCGCGCTTTCGGATGATCCTCCTCATGAGTAAAGAGTCACTGTTGCTCCCTCCAAGTTTATCTTTTAATTGTATAGTTTTATTGTATTTTGAATTAGTATGTTGGTTTCATGTAGTTCTCCTTCTCAGTAGTTTTTTAGTAATTTTTGGGGGTGAGATTCTTTCTTTACTATATAGGGAGTGTAGTAGAAAGTATTGGGTTATCTTGGAGTCTTTTCTAACTCTCTTAGAGTTGATCTTTTGAAGAGAACCCACCCTCAAAAGCGTGGCATGAGAATGTCCTATGAGTTTGTATCTTTTTTTCATTTATAATGCAATCTTTTGTTTGAGTCCGTATTACGGGTTCCATGAACATCTCTAAGTCTCTATGCAGGATGAAATTTTTCAACAATACAGCAACACTCAAGCCTTTATCCCACTATAGTGGGGTCGGCTATATGAATCATTTATCGCCAATTCACCATTGTGCCCAATAAAAATCATAATCTCACTAATGCATAAGTATATCATGTATTTCCTTATAGTTTCATTCCAAGTCTTTATTGGTCTACCCCTCCCCCATTTAACATGCCTAGTGACTAAACTCTCACAACGGATAACAGGTTTCTCTAATGGTCTCCTTTGTATGTGTCCAAACCATCTTAGCCGAGCTTCCCACATCTTCTCTGCAATTAGTGCCACTCCTGTCTTATCCCTGATACACTCATTCGTAATTTTATCCAGTCTCGTGTGTCCACACATCCACCTAAGCATTCTCATCTTCCCAACTCCCATTTTTTGCTCATGTACACAATTCACTGCCCAATACTCAGAGCCATAGAGCATCACTGGTCTAATTGCAGTATGGTAAAACTTGTCTTTAAGTTTTAATTGTACTTTACGATCACGTAAGATCCCTGATGTGTCTCTTCACTTCAACCAACCTGTTTGGATTCTATGTATCACATCTTTATCAACGCCTCCATCTTTTTGAACTATCAAACCAAGAGCAAAGAGCACTCACTACAGGAAATATCTTGATCACCCAACTTAATAACAAAATCATTTGTCCTTCTTGAACTGCCAAATTTAAGCGCTATATACTCCGTCTTTGTCCTGCTCAATCTAAAACCCTTCTTTTCTAAAATGTCTCGTCAAGAATGAAGTTTCGAGTTTACACCCTCGTGTGTCTCATCGACTAAGACGATATTATCCGCAAACAATAAACACCAAAGTATTGTTTGTTGGATTGCAAAATTTTCAACAATAATGGTAAAAAATAAGCTAAAAACATAGTAATGCTACATCAATTGTAGCAGATTAACTTTGAACATACGTATTTTAGGTATCTTTGTTATATAAATACGTATTTTATTTGTTTCCGTTTCTTAGTCCACGCATTTTCTCACGCGGTGTTTGTCCTATAAATATGGATTCTCTGTCTGGTTTAGGGCATCACAATAATATTTCTTCCTCTTCTCTACTTGGTCGACACTCCGCCCTACCCGTTCTTCTTCCGCACCGCATCCCGTGGGGTTCTCCAACGTGCGACTCCGCACCGCATCCCGCGTGGTTCTCCAACGCTCGACTCCGCCTCCTCCAGCGCCGCCCTAGTCGCCCCCTTCGAGCGCCTCCCTAGTCGCCCCTTCGAACGCCGCCCCTTCTAACGCCCCCCTCTTCCAGCGCCGCTTCCGCCGCCCTCTTCCAGCGCCCGCCGCCCTCTTCCAGCAAGCCACCGTAGGCTAGGGACTTCGTCGCCCCTCGTCTTTTTTTTCGTCGGAGTCCCTCGTCAACGGTTCTTCTCTGCCCGGTTCTTCTGGGCACCTCTTTATCTCCGACCATTTCGTCCTCCATGGGGGCTGCTGGAGACATCGTGGTCACATCCTCCGGTGCCCTTTCCGACAACACAATCTAAAAGACAATCGTAGGATGTGCTTTCTTTCGCTTTGAGATTGTTGTTATTTTTTTCCCTTTAGACAGTCATCGATGGGAGATTCCTCCGAAATTTCATCGACTCCTATCAGCGGAGACACTCCAACTGGATCCCTCCATGTTCCCTCCGTTGATCCTCTTCGGAGCCACGACCAATCTGGCTCTTTGAAGATCACTACTGTTGCCTTGGATGACACAAATTATCTGGAATTGTCCAGAGTAGCACAACATGCTATTCGAAATCACCAGCTATACAGACATATTGATGGTACCACAGTTGAGCCACCGTGTACCGATCCCTCATGGAGAAAACGGGATGCGGACAATTCCTTGGTTGTCTCGTGGTTACTTCACTTTATGCCCCCTCAGGTGTACCGCGGCTACATGCTTCTGGATTCGACTTATGAAATTTGGAAAAGGGCTCGTGACACCTACTCTCAGGCAGGCAGTTCGACGCAGATTTATGAGCTCACTCGTCGTGTTTTGGGGCTAAAGCAGGGCACCATGACCGTCTCTGCCTACTACTCTAAGTTCGAACACTTGTATCAGGAACTGGATTATTTCAACACCTTTACCCTGCTTGCACTGCCGATACGCAGGCTCTTCAGAAGGATAAAGATCGTTTTTGAGTTCATGTCTTTCTTATGGGTCTCAATATGGAATTTGATGTCGTTCGCCTACACGCCCTCCACAGTGAGCCTCTTCCCTCTCTTCGGAAAGCCTTCAGTATGCTCCTCAGTGATGAGAATCGTTGCCGCTCTCTTGGTTCCTCTACTGACCATTCTGCTCTTGCTGGGATTTCTGGAGGCTCTCCTCCTGTTTGCAGCCACTGTGGGAAGAAAGGTCATACTAAGGACGTCTGCTTTAGCCTACACCCTCATCTTGCTCCCTGTGGCCGGGGTTCTGGTGCTCGTGGGAGAGGTGGTCATCTTGGTAATGGTCGTCTGGCCGGTGCCCGTACACAGTTTTCTGCTCATTCGACTGAGGTTTATGAGGACAGCTCTGGGGGCCTTTCTGCTATGGAGTTGGAGGCCTTTCGCCGTATGTTGCGCTCCCAGCCTGACCCTACATCGATTGATCCCACTGCTGCGTTTGTTACTTCAAGTATCTCCAGTGCTCATGTTGTGTCTTCATCCCCTTCCGAGTGGATTATCGACTCGGGTGCGACGGATCACATGACTGGCTCTGCCTTAGGTTTTACCTTCTATACTCCCCTCTCTGGTCGTAGTAAGGTTATTGCAGCTAATGGTTCCCTGTCTTCTATTGCTGGCATAGGAACCGTTGCATGTTCCCCCGACCTCTCACTCTCTTCGGTTTTGCAAGTAACTTCGTTTTCTCGTAATCTTCTCTCCATAAGACACAACTACTTTTTAAAATTGCTCCATAACCTTTTACCCTGATGTTTGTGTGTTTCAGGATCTGGATACAAAGCAGACGTTTGGCAGTGGTAGGAACGTTGGCGGGTTGTACTTGCTGAATCAGTCGTTATCTTCCAGTGCTCTTTCCACCACCAGAGCTCCTAGGGGTGCAACTCGGATCGGTTCGATTCGGTTCTACTCAGAACCAATAACCGACCCGTATAGGTTCGGTTCCAAAATTTTGGAACCGGAACCGACCCACGGTTCTAAAGTGTAGAACCGGAACCGAACCGTAAATATCAGTTCGGTTCCGGTTCGGTTCTCGGTCAATGGACAACCACATAAAGTCTCAACATCAACATCTCGGGCAAACACGTTTAATGAAACTGCATAATGTTTACTCTCTAATAAAGAAACATCAGCTAAACCAACCAACCGTTCAAAAGATATGAGACTGAGAGAATCAGAATATGAGATTATGAGAAATTGAGATTTATTAAAATGTTAATATATTAAGTTATTAACATTATTATGTTAACTATTAATAACGTAATATTGCTTATTAGCCTTATTTGATCATATTACATGACTGAAGCAGCGAAGTCTAATGCGGGTCTAATAAAAAAAATTAAGTTTATTAAAATATACGGTTCGGGTCGGTTCTCGGGTACCCGACCACGGGACCCAAGAACCGAACCGAACCATCGGTTCTTGTTTTTACAAGAACCGTACCCGAACCGACCAATGTGGGAACCGCCCCGAACCGTCTGGTTCGGGTCAGTTTTGGTCCGGTTCTCAGTTCTTCGATTACTTTTGCACAGGCCTAAGGGCCCCTACCTCGCATGACATCTGACGCTGGCATCTGCGCCTTGGCCACCCTTCTCCTTTATATCTCACCAAACTTTTCCTGCTTCCAGCTGTTTAATTAAATCATTTAAGTGTGACACATGTGATCGTTCAAAACATGTTCGGTATCAATCATGTTTCTTTTTCTATTTTCACTCTGTTTGATGTTATTCATTCTGATGTTTGGGGTCCCTCCCCGGTCTTATCTTTATCTGACTATAAATGGTTTGTTATCTTTATTGATTGTCATTCTCGTACTACTTGGTTGTATTTATTAAAAAAAAGTGTGATGTTCTTCCTTGCTTTCGGTACTTTCATAAGATGGTTGTGAACCAGTTCAACGACACGATTCGTGTGCTTCGTAGTGATAATGGTGGGAAGTATGATGATCAAAGAGCGTATGGTACCTATCTGTCCGACCATGACATTATTCACCAAACCATATGTGTCCACACCTCTACTCAAAATGGTGTTGTCGAACAAAAAAATAGGCACTTACTTGAGGTTGCTCGGTGTTTGTTAATTGCAATGCACCTTCCCAAGTCCTATTGGGGTGATGCAGTTATGACTGCTGCTCATCTCATTAATCGTCTTCCGTCTTGCTCCATTTCCTATGATACGCCTCTTTGTTGTTTAGCCAAGAACCACATTGTTCACACCTCTCACATCGCCCCTCGTATCTTTGGCTCGGTCTGCTTTGTTAATGTTCATACCCCGCATCGCGATAAGCTGGATGCTCACTCCCTTCGATGTGTCTTCGTTGTCTACTCTCCTACAATCAAAGGGTATAGGTGCTACTGCACTGTTGATGTTACTTTTCGTGAGGGGGATTCCTACTTCGATCCTCGTCAGCGGGAGACGAATGGTAACAGTGATGGGACCATTGGCTCTCCTCTCCCGACTGTGGCTTCTCCTCATATTCCAATCTTCTGACTCCTAGCTCACCGACTGTTGCTACTCCTCATATTCCCTCTCCTCCGACTCCTAGCTCATCGACTTCTGCTTCTGTTCCTACCACTTCTATTCCTCCGATTCTATATACCTACTCTCGCAGACCTCGAACGGCTGAGCAAGTACAGACCGTGGTTGTTCCACCGATGTCGGTGTCTGTCTCCGCTCCAGATTCAGACGATGACCTTCATGTCCCCCTTGCTCGTTTTAAAGGTAAAACAGGTGCCACCAGACACCCCATTGCCAATTACATTTCTTACTCTCACCTATCTTAGGCTCACAAAGCTTTTATCTCATCTTTTTCCTCTATTGTGATTCCTAAGACCTGGCATGAGGTTGTTCAGATACCTGAGTGGAAACAGGCTATGGAAGAATAGATGCGTGCCTTGGAAAAAAATGGACATGGCGGCTTGCTCCTCTTCCCCCAGGAATGCGAACTGTTGGATCACGCTGGATCTTTTCTGTTAAGCAGAATCAGGATGGGGTGGTGGAGCGGTATAAAGCACGCTTGGTTGCTCAAGGGTATATTCAGACCCAAGGAGTTGACTATCAAGAAACTTTTGCTCTGGTTGCAAAGATGAATTCTATTCGAGTGATTCTCTCTTGTGATGCGTGTTGTGAATGAGAATTACAATAGTTTTATGTTAAAAATGCATTCTTGCATTGTGCTCTGGAAGAAGAACTCTACATGACAGTCCCTCCTGACTTTACTAAAGAAGGATCCAGTGGAAAGGTCCGTCGTCTGCAAAAATCCCTATATAGCCTGAAGCAATCCCCTAGAGCTTGGTTTGAACGGTTTAACAAGACCATGCTCCAACTGGGATATACTCAAGGACAGGTTTATCACACTCTTTTTATCAAAAGGTGAGGAGCTCAAGTTTCTATTCTTATTATATACGTGGATGACATCATCATTACAACAAATGATTTAGAGGAGATAGATCACTTAAAAAAATAATTGAGCAAAGAATTTGAAGTCAATCTGATTGCTAGATCTTATGCAATCTTTGTTGGACCACCGGCGATGGAAAAAATGGAAGTTGTGGAATTTTCTTCAAAATTTCAAGAATTCCCATTCTCATCATCCCGAGATTTCTCATGGCAACAGTTCGTCTATCTGATTATCAAATCTCTAGTAATTAACTTCAAAATAGTAGAATTAACCACATCCATTTTTGCATGCTCAATTCCATTGTCTAGCCGAACAACATGATTGGAGTTCAAACAAATTTCATATCTCACAGGAATTGAAATTGATCTCAATTTTTAAAATTGAAATCATTTATAATTCCATCCAAACAATGGGGGCCATTAGAGTTAATCTTTGTAGTCTTCTAGTTGACGAATCCTCCAAAGTAGACTATTAATGTTTCGAAAAGGATTGTTTAGATGTTTCTGGCTTCATAGTAAATAATAAGGGATAAAGGGAAGACATAAAATCAGCAAACCAGTGCTTATATTGCCTAATAATCTCTGGGAGTTCTCCAAGGAATGGAAGCAAGAATGTAGAGGGGAACAGGAAAAAAATCCATTAATAAGGTTTCCTCCTATTTTCTTTATTTTGATAGATGGGAAAAATAAGGGTGGGGGAGAGCTAGCTAGCGGCCTAGCACTGATTTTGTTTGTCTTAGAACATTGAAAAAAGATGCAATTTTACTGGTGCATGAAATGATTGCTATATGCAGGCAGTTGGAACTGTAGCTGCCGCTGATGCCGACTATCGCGAGGCATTGCAAGGACCATTATACATTCGGGTCCGTCGTCTATTGCATTCACACGGCGAATTTGCGGCTTCTCTAGATGATTTAAACAAAGAAAAGCTCGAAGAACATAAAACCGGTGCAGCTGCGAAGGATCACATCGTGGGAACTCAGACTTCTCTCCCCGAGATCACAGAAGAAGACACCAGGCAGAATCGCCCTGATGCTGAGGCGAAGAACATCATCACAAGCGGCTCCTCGGAAAATCTCGTCCTCGGTGATAAATACGCTTCATCCAAAGCAAACACCGCCATTAGCCCGGAAGTTGAGCATGCTCTCGGCATATTAGAACATGCTATCACCATTGTCCGAGGTAAAAACTTCGGAAAATCTTCCAATGGAGTTGACTTTCCTACTCCCAAACTACTGGGCGATGCTGGCCATTTCAAAAATATACCAGAAAGCAGCAGCAAGTTTAAGTCAACAGGCAAATCTGAAGGAAGTCCACGTACAGCAGATCACAGGTTAGTCAACCATACCAATGATGCCAATATAAGAAGACTACTATGACCATCATTCCCACTTCTATTCTATATCCACAGTGAGAGCAATATGGGTTCCTCGGTCGTAGAAGCTGCTCGCAATGAAGCACCGACACCTTACTCGCAGAAAGAAATATTTTTGGATATAAAAAACTCGCATTCGGCGGATTCCAAAGTTGATTTCCCCTCAAAATCGTATGTTCAAGTGATTCAACCTGCTATGTTGGATGGCGGTAATTCCAAAGTGTGTGATGAAGAAAGCTTGAAGGCTAATGGATTTCACCGCGAAGGACGTTCCTCCGGTGGCACTTCGACAACGACGAAGATGGCGGCAAAGACGTCAAAGAAGAAGAAGAAGAGGGGGAATCTCTGTTGCTTGTTCCCGGGTTTCTTCCCGTGTCTTGCAAATGGTATTAGAAAGGACCTCATAAAATGATTTATACCCTAAGTTTATAGCACAACAGCCACAAGTCTATTCTGCATGACTTCAGATTCTTATGGGAAAGAGAATTATGAAATCCCTAGGATGAGAAGAAGTATATAGACAAAAGGAGAAGAGATTTGCTTGTCAGAATTTATAGACATTTTTCACTAGAAAAACAAACACCTTCATCTTGCAATTTGATGAATATTTTCATCCTGCATTAATGTTCATGGAAGGTGCTAAATATGGTTTGAATTCATTATCCCGCTCATCTGGGCAACCCAATCTGTCACCCTGCTATGCTATGTTCGAACCATGCAAACTTCTCGGTTCTTTTCTACACGTGATTTTTCGTCTTTTGTTTTATTCTCTCCGAGTATTAGGCGTGAAGCACATGTTGGTCCCCATCATGCGTGCACGAATGGAGATTTAGACTCCGGTGAGTTTGGACAAAAATGCGACCGTCATAGGATGTATGTTTGGCATGAAAACGGTTATGATCGCCGTCACGAAAAAAAATCTAGCTTTAAACATAAAAGATGAAGTTATTCATGTGAGAGGTCATTCACGAACGACGGTTCATAACCATAGTCTCCACTGAAGCTCCTAATGAAGTCTTACGCTCTATTTGAAATGGTGGTGGCGGTAGAAAGAGTTCTGATAGGGTCTTCATGAAATTTTCGAGCCGATCCAGCCGAAGTACAAAAGAGCCCAACCAAACCAGCGGCACGCTGAGAACTGCAAGCATCCGGGAATATCGGGAGGGCATGTCGGGCCCGAGCCTAAGCGCTCATGACCGCGCCCCTCCCATGTCGCGCGCGCGGCCTGCAAGCGCGCGACGTGCGACAAGTAGCGCACAGGGCCGCGCGCGACCGTCACTCGTGCGGTCGCGCGCAGCCAGCCTGCGTGGTCGCCAGGTAGCCCGCACGGTCGCCAGGTTTTTTGGCGAGATCGTGGACTTAGGCTGATCCTTCGCTCAGGAATTCTCTCTGATCTTCTCCTTGCACTACGGATTCCTCGTGCCTCAAGTGACGTAACTGCCTCCGCGAAAGCGATCCCATCTAGGCTCCGCATCAACGAGTGTGCAACCTGTTGAAGCCCCGTGGACTTAGAAGATTTTCTAGTCGGAACGCTCCCACCAAGGTTCTGTGAGCTCAATGTCATATCAAAGCTAGAGCGCTTCCATCGGAGCTCTGAGGACTTAAACCATTTTTCCTCTTTTTATGTACTTGTAACGAAGTAGCGGTTTGTCGCTCTCCGAGATCAAATCAATTTTTGTAACACTCCAAAAAGCTAGTGGATTTTGGTTCGGCACAGTTTCAATCACGTGGTTTTTCACCCTTTCCGGGTTTTCTACGTCAAAAACATCTATTGTTCATTGTTGCAGTTTTCTTTAACTGATTGCGCGCCCGGCTAACTCCGAGCTAAGGCGGTCTGATTCTCCGGATCGGGGAAAAGGCTCGGTGACCCGCAACAATTTGACGCTGTCTGTGGGAATGTGTTCCCAGAAGCTCTGACAAATCACAGTATTGCTCCAGCTCGCAACAATGATAAAGGGAAGCACGCATGCTACTAGCCAGTTGGTTCCTAAGGACTCTAGCGATCAATCGTCTAACGACTTGCCTGCCGACTCAGCGCCACACCTCGAGAGGGTAATTGCCGCACTAGCGTCATCAATGTAAGAGCGCATGCGCTAGATGGAGAAGCGCCAAGCGCAAGCACTCACTTTACTGAAAGTGATGGGAGCATCCCACACCCCGAGGGCACACCCTGGTAGGGCGTGGCTAGACATCGTTTCCCTCGGGATACCGATCGCTCAGTGGGGTGGACCGTGCCGCGCGCCGCACAAAAATTCGGGAAGCACCACCCGCCAGAAGCCCGACCCTCGGGAAGCACGTGGAGCTCCCCGGCGAAACCTCGCAAGCCAGGGGCAACAATCCTCCATTGAGCTGAACACTTCTCCTATGGAGGTCCTATATGGTTTCAGGAACCATCCTCAGCTCCAGAGGCCTAAGGCGCTCCCTCGGGGGAGGGGCGGTCAGTCCAAGTACTAAGACTTCCACAAAGGAAACGGACACGACACCGAGAAGTGCATACGCCTAAAGGACGAAGTCGAACGGTTCGCACAACATGGACTACTCAAGTAATTTCACGGGAAGGCTCGGGTCGTGGCACCAATCCCAAGAGAGCCCGCAAGGGGAAACACCACGAAGGGACACCGCGCAGGAAGCAGCTAGAGCCGGTTCAACTCTCCGCCCCTAGCCCCCCGGGACCTGCTCTTCAGCACATCCAGACAACTCTCGGAAGCTCGCCGGTTGAAGTATCCAGGATAATGATCGACGATGACGCATCCGCCAACGTGTTGTTTTTATCGACTCTTCTCCAGCTCGGGATCTCCGGGAGGGACGTCCACCTCGGTTCAGGAGGAGCATACGTCACAGGGCACCGACGATCCCGAATGTTGGAAACGTTATCCTTCCAGTAACTCTGGCAGTCCCTCCAGTACTGCCCACTTATGATGTCCAATTCATCATCATCCATGCCGTCTCAACATGCGATGCCATCCTTAGGGGATCAATGCTAAGAGCACTTCGCATCGATGCACTAGCCCAAGGCATCGCGCTAGACCTCAGCTCACAAGATGCCTCACCAAAGGAACTTAAGTCGTGAAGATCTGAACAAGAATTCAGCCTGACATCCTTCGCTGTTCTTTTATTTCAATAAGTCACCGGAATAAACTCGCCAACACCTGTATTTTCTTTTTAGCAATGCAACGTTTATTTTTTCCTTTCTACTGTGGACGAGTCATCACAAGACGAGACTGGCGAAAGCCTTTCTGCACCTCCCAGGCGAGACTGACGCAAGACATTCTGCATCTCAAGCGAGATTGACGAAAGCCTTTCTGCACCTCCCGGACGGACTCCGGTCCTCCCAGGCGAGACGGACAAAGGTCTGTCTGTACCTCCCAGGCGAGATGGACAAATGTTCATCTACATCTTCACTTGTACGAACCCCAGTTCTATTGAGGCGCGAATGAACAAAGGTTCTTCATCACCTCCATTCGGACGGACCTCGGTCCTCCCAAGCGAGATGAACAAAGGTTCATCTGCACCTTCACTTGAACGAACACTGGTTCTCCTGAGACGCAAACGAACAAAGGTTCTTCTCCACCTCTACTCGAACGAACCTCGATTCTCTTAAAATGCGAACGGATAAAGGCCTCCGCCACCTTCACCTGGATGAACTCTGGTTCTCCTAAGACCAAACGAGCAAGAGCTTTTGCCACTTCCGCTCGGACGAATCATAGTTCTCCCAACAATCACAGACAAAGGTCCTCCGTCATCCCTGCTCAAAATGCAAGCAAACGAGCAACACTCAAGCAAAACGCAACTCTTCAAAAAGAAAAAATACATGCGCCAAAAAACACAATCAAGACGAGCATATCCAAAAAAAGGGTCTCTAATCAAAAAATAAGTTTCATAGGGGCTACATCATCATCAAAAGAAAACACATGCAACGATGCGAGAGCGCGTCTACAACGCAAAAACGGACAAATGAAAACTAACTCGGGAAGAAGAAGTCCCGAGGATCATCCCTCCATAGCAGCGTCAACGTCGTCGTCCGAGGTATCCTCCACGCCCAAGGTATCACGCTCTGAAGCCTCCAAAGCGCTCGAAACCCCTTCCCAAAGCCCAAGGAATACGCAACTTCGCGCTCGTGCTCTACCAGTGGATCAACCTCCGTCGCCATCATCTCAGAGCGCGCTTCCTCCGCAATGCGAGACCGCTCCACCTCGAAGTCATGAGAAGACCTGTACTCGGCTATCGCAGCCGCGCGGACGGCCTCGACCTCCTCTCACTCAGAAATCAGCTGAGCGTTCTCTCCTTTCAGCTGTTGGATCTCCGCCTCCTGCTGGCATATCGTAGCATGGACCGCGTCAGCACAACGGATCGCGTCGGCACAATGGGCCGCCTCCTCAAGTGTCACCTCAGCAGAGGCCAACCTTCTGCAAAGAGACCCGATCTCAGAGTCGGCGACGCTCAATTTGGCCCGAAAAAACTCCACCTCAAACTGGGAAGAGGACAACTGGGACTCGACACTGACCAGCCAAGAAGTAACCTTTTTCTTCCTCCGGGCCTCCGCCAGCGACTCCTCGGGCGCGGCCAGCTTCACTCGTGGAGAAAGAAAATTGTCCTTCATGGACACGTAGTTGCCGTTCCACGAGAGCGCAATGTCACGAGCTTCATCAAGCTGCAAACGCAGAACTCAAATTATTCTCTTGCACAACTCAAAGCCAAAGAGAAAAATACTGGGGGCAACCGACATACCTTTCGAAGGAGCGCTTGGTAAGCAGAATACTCCAGGCTCTTCCCCCTTCCCGTCTCGAACAGCGGCTCCGGGACTGCGCGAGAAGCCGACGCGATCGTAGGAACCTCTGGTGCATCCTCAGTCTCTATGGGCGGCAAATCAGCAACCTGGTCGTCTGGACAATCATCGGCGACATCAATGATGACCTCAAGGGCAGCTGAGGGCGATCCACATTCTCATGGCTGCTGCCAAAAGTCCAGCTTCCTCTTCTTGCTCCGCCCTAGGGGCGCGTCACAGATCCGCTCTATATCCGTCGAAAGGCTAGCTAGAACTAGTCGTTTCTCAACAACGAACGTTCTGATCTTGAAAAGAACTGCACCAAGCTCACGCGGATCCTTGAAGCCCAGTAGCGGTGTAAAGTCATGCTCTTTCCCCTTCAAGCGACGACAACGATCTAGTGGATCATTCTAGGTCTCGGGCAGCTCCCATTAGTTCTTGACGAACCCATATAACATCCCACCATGATGATGGTCGGTTCTGTTCTCGAACGACAATGACCTCTTGTTGATCTGTACATCGACTCAGTCGCTCGGGTCAAGGCAGACCTCACACCACTCACGAAAGAGGTGGACCGACATTCGAGAGATGTGCTCCCGAAAAAAGCAGAGTAGCCCCATGATTCTCGCCAGTCCCGCAAAAGAGAATTGTGTCACATGCACGTCGCAGAACTGAAGAACAGCAATTGCCTGGTCAGCAGGAGGGATCCATAAGTGCGCCTTCAAACATCCCTTCGTAACCACGAAGTAGCCCACAGGAGGGCGCTAAACGCGCTCCAACGGGGACGTGATTACGATCTCCACGTCCTCCAAAAAACCAAAACGTTTCCTCCAACTGCGCACGCGGGCAAGGTTCAAAGTTGACGGGAGGCGCATCGACTGTCGCGGAACACCACCCTTCGGCACCTGCGAAGAAGAATGGGCGTCGACGCCAGCGCAAGCAAAAGAAAAGAAAAACCAGCGTGCCGGGAGATCGGCGCAGAAGCAGCCCCGGAGCGAACGGCTCCACGCAAGCCCGCACAATGGCAAACGAGCACGTGCAAGCCCGCATGCGCAAGCAACCTCGCGGCGTGTCGCGCGCGCTTGCGCACGGGTGACCACCGCGCGAGCCCGCACAGGGGCTGCCTGGGCCGCGCGCGCAGCCGTCCTCGGCCGGGAGTGCGGGGCTGGCCCTAGCCGCATGCGTGCGCGCTCGTGCGCGGATGTCCGCGCGCGTGCTCGCGCATAGCCGGCCTCGCGTCCAGACGGCCTCCCCGCGCCCGTCGCCCTCCGCGCTCGCCACCGCTTTTGTCGTCTCCATGACAGCGCCCCTCCAGGAGGCGTTACCATTAACAATTTCTTCCGCTCGCCTCGCCCCTCATTCCCCAGCAACAAAAAGAGAGAAAATGGTGTTGACCTTCTACCTTCTTCGAGGGAGACATGGTGGCCGCAGAAATCCGCTAACTCTAGACCAATCTCCGTAGGCCCGGAAATCTCTACGACGACATAGGAGAAGAACAAAATGACCCGCTCTATTTTATAGGCCTCAAGAGAGGAACCGAAATGGAAGACGTATAAATAGGCGAAAATATTTGCCAAATTTTTCTATCTTAGAACAAGCAGCGAATAAACTTCAATCTTTGACCAGAATCCCGCAAAGTATGGCAGGAGATCTTCTGACGGCTAAAACATTATAGGAGACGCTAGAAATTTTCGCACTCTTCGTTTCGCAGATCATGACTCACGAAAATTTGGGGGCATTTGATAGGGTCCCTATGAAATTTTCGAGCCGATCCAGCCCAAGTACAAAAGTGCCCAACCAGACCAGCGGTACGCCGAGAACCACTAACACCCGAGAAGATCGTGAGGGGGCCTAGGGCCCGCGCCTAAGCGCGCATGACCGCGCCCAGCTCAGGCAGCACGCGCGCGGCTTGCACGCGCAGGGCCACGCAGGACCGCCACTCGTGCGGCCACGCGCAGCCAACCGGCGGCAAGCCCCGGTTGCCGCCGTCACCTCCGCGCACCCTGCACGGGCCGCCCGAACTGCCCGGGGGGAAGGGGCACTTCTGTCATTTGGTTAATTTTGGTGATTCGCGTGATGAAAACGAAGCGACGTCATTCGTCAACACAAATCACTCCCCGGTGCAATTACCGATGCGCGCCTCCAGAAAATTATAAATAGGCCTTCATGCCTTCATTTCAAGTCAAGCAACTCCAGAGGCAAGATAGAGCACTGAGGTTTTCCAGCGAGATCGTGAACTTAGGTCGATCCTTTGCTCAGGAATTCACTCCGCTCTTCTCTTTGTGCTACGGATTCCTCACGCCTCAAGCGACGTCAACCACCTCCGCGAGAGCGCTCCCATATAGGCTTCGCATCAACGAGACCCCAACCTCCTGAAGCCCCTGGACTTAAAAGATTTTTCAGTCGAAACGCTCCCACCAAGATTCCGTGAGTTCAACGTCATCTCAAGGATGAAGCGCTTCCATCGAGGATCCAAGTATTTAACCACTTTTCCTCTTTTTTGTACTTGTAATGGAGTAACGGTCTGTCGCCCTACGAGATCAAATCAATTTCTTCAACTCTCCAAGAAGCTAGTGGATTTTGGCTCGGCATAGTTCCAGCCACGTGATTTTTCACCATTTTCGGGTTTTCCACGTCAAAAACGTCTCTTGCACATTGCTGGGGTTTTTCTTTAACTGATTTCGCGCCCGTCTCAAACTCCAAGCTAAGGCGGTCCAATTCTCCGGACCGAAAAAAAGAATGGGTGACTCGCAACAAGTTCTATTCACATCATCACCATTGTCTTGGAGGTATTTACTTTTGCAATGGTAGGAAAAAGTGATTGCTCCGAAAAAAGATGTTCGTTACTTTTTGAAAAGCAGTGAAAGGAGCTTTCCAGATTTTTGGTGCTAATGTTCCTGTAGGAGTTTTCCACACTTTTCGGCGTTAGTGAGATTATGACAAAAGATGGGTACTGTTGCGGACTAACTCGACGCCCCGGTCGGACCGGATAATCCTGGACCGCCTTAGCTCGCGGAGCGGTCGAGCGCGCACACAGTCAGTTGGAAAAGGGGGAATGAACACAGGGAGTTTTAGCGTGGAAAACCCTTCAACCGGGTAAAAAACCACGTGACCGGGTCTCTGCCGGTCAAAATCCACTATATTGCTGGAGGTTACAATTTGATGGGGGAATCGGGTGGCCGCGGCCGGCCATGGCCGCGGCCGGCCATGGCCGCGGCCGGCCATGGCCGCGGCCGGCCATGACCGCGGGTCATGACCGTGGCCTGCTGGAGGGGAACCGCCGGCGGCGGTTCCCTCCGCGGAAGGTGGGAAAATGGGGGCCCACCCCCATGATCTCCATGAGAGATCATGGGGGTTAGGGGGGCCCACCCATGATCTCCATTGGTGGGGATCATGGGAGTCTTCATATCCTTATAAATTAAGGTGGAACCCATCAGGTACAGTAGCGACAAAGGATTCATATAACCGACCTCACTATAGTGAGATAAAGGCCCCGTTTGGGTGGATTTATTTTCAGCGGTCAAGCGGTTACGACCGCATGTACCAGGCCTTAATTAAGGCCCGGTACATGCGGTCGTAACCGCTTGACCGCTAAAAATAAGTCCCCCCAAACGGGGCCAAAGGCTTGAGTGTTGTTGTATGTTCTCCTTTGCATTGGTAATGTTTTCTTACCACTGCTTTTCTCATAGCTCTAATCTCATCATGTATTTTTCATAATCGTTTTTCCTATTGTCGTAGTTGTCTCAAACAGAGTCTTAAGTTTGGCACGGTGGTGGCGGTCGTGAACATTTGGGTTAAATCGTAATTCGTTCCAACGAACATCATCAGTTTGAACATGAAAATGAATGAAATTTCTTATGTGGGCGTTAACGAATGACAATTTAATCCCATATTTATGGCCGCAATCACCACGCCAAACTGAGCTATAAATGTTTGACTCCCAAATGTTCATCATGACCAAACAAGAAAATGAGGGTTCAAATAAATGCAATAAAATTATATGACATTTCATAATTATCTCCTTGGATTATTCTTTGCATTTCGAATCTCTCTCTTTCAAATGTGTTGCAATTTTATTTATTTATTTTAGAATCTTATTTCTTTTGAGCTTAGTAGCCTTAGTTTAGATATTTATTTGGACTACAATACACATTTTATCATTATAATTTTCAACAAATTATGCACATTGTTTGACCGCGTCAATACCTTTTACTGTTGAGCAATTTTCTGTTCATTTTTTCTAGTTTTTATTTTATTTTATTACGATATTATCTAATTTTCTCTCTCATGTAATATTCTTTTATTTTATTTTATTTTATTTCGATTTGCATATTAGTTGTATAATTGTTTTTGGTGAGTGTTATCCGCACTACAGTTTTGGTTATCCGCACTTTTTTTCCCTAATTTTTCGCGCCTTTTAGAAATACGTCTTGTATATGCATTTTTACGAAAAGTGTTCAACACCAAAGTTGTAGATCTCATCGAGATCTACAACTTTCGTGTTAAACACTTTTCCTGAAAATGCATGTACAAGACGTATTTCTAAAAGACGCGAAATCTGGGTGTATTTCCAAAGTACGTCTTGTACATGCATTTTCAGGAAAAGTGTTCAACACGAAAGTTGTAGATCTCGATGAGATCTACAACTTTGATGTTGAACACTTTTCCTGAAAATGCATGTACAAGACGTATTTCCAAAAGACGTGAAAAATTAGGAAAAAATATTTGCGAATAACCAAAACTGCAGTGCGGATAACAATCACCTTGTTTTTATGTAATAAAAATATAAATTTATTAGATGATAACAATTAATTTGGCATAGCAAGAATATCATTTATTAACCAAGGTTTTCAGAACTTGATTGGTGGAAAATCTTATATATATGCAAGGTTTTCAGAATCTGATTGAACTTTTTTTTTTATTCAAAATTATAGATCTAAATTACAATTCAAAATTACAGTTTAAATTTGGGAATTGTTAAAAGCACCGCACTTTTGACTAATCGCACCGCTTTTATAAAAGCACCGCAGTTTTTCACATATTGTTAAAAGCACCGCACATTGTTATCCGCACCGCAATTGAGATAAACACAACGCACTTAATTTATGAATTAAAATAGGTTCTCATTGAATTACAATATTAATATATACTCAATAGAAAAAATATTTGATACAAAAAAATCATCAAATGTGTTGTTCAAATTGTTATGCTCTTTTCTTCAAATATTTGTGATCTTCATCAACGACATCTATAATATGGACCAATAATACTTGTGACACAATTCACGATGAGGACCAATAATATTGCAACAATTTACTTCTAAACATAGAAACAGTAATGAACTCTCAAAGAAATTTCAGAAGTCCTTTAACATATGTGATTGTTAACCGCAACTCTTTATTGGCTAGTCGCACCCAAAAATCTCCTAACTTTTCACGTCTTTTCGAAATACGCCTTGTACACGCAATTTCAGGAAAAGTGTTCAACACGAAAGTTGTAGATCTCGTCGAGATCTACAACTTTCGTGTTGAACACTTTTCCTGAAATTGCATGTACAAGACGTATTTCTGAAAGGCGTAAAATCTGAGCGTGACGAGAGGCGGCGTTGGCGCTGATATCTGCCGGTGTCGGCGACGGAAAGGGCTGGAGGAGGCGGGAGGAGCCAGCGACGCGTCAGGAGGCGTGAGGAGAAGATCGGAATTTTAGGACTGCGGTGCGAGGAAGCAGCAGTGCGGTGCGGATATATTTTTAGAGTGACAAATTTTAAGTGTTAAAAGACCCAAATGCGATGCGATTAGCCAAAAATACGATGCTTTTAACAATTCCCTTAAATTTTTTAACTAATTTGTATCAGAAAATTATATTTCAAAATTATACTTGTAAATACAGTTATATTTTTATGGAATGCTTTATATTTCAAAATATATTGATATGAATATTTAAAATAGTTGTAAAAATATCATAATTTATATTCTATAATTTATTTTGAAAAAATTATCATTGTACAATTTATTTTTGTTGAGGGTGGGCTCACTAAAAGTCATCTCAGCAAAGGGTCAAAGTCAACGGGTCAAGTCAGAAGTCAGAGTTAGTATCCGAGGCAGTAGAAGGCTCGAGCGAGTATGACAAGCCCCTTGCATACTCGCCGAGTAGACGACTAGGGCCGTTAGTCGCCCAAGCCAGGCGAATTCTCCTGGAAGTCGCCTAGTCGCCAGGTGGGGGGTTGGGCTATAGGTAAGCCCCCCCTAATTTTTCTATAAATAGGATCTCGGGGGTACAAGGATATGTATCTCGAAATCTCTCAAAGGATCTCGACTGGTCTTTTTTTTTGGATTTTTGGCCGAGCTTTAGGATCCTGCTATCTAGTATTTAAGTCGTGAGACAGTGATCATCCTCTTTGTCGTCATCTTGTGATAGTCGTCAGTTAGTGTCTACCTTGTACCCTTTTCGACCATCTTTGGTTGTGGAGGGGAAGCTTCTTCTAAACATCTGGGTACGTGGTGGAACCTCCCTGCCGCAACAAATATGGTCCTTTTAGTTTCCTTTCTATTTCTGTGTTCTAGCCTGTCAAGCCGGACTGCTGAACCGATAACCTTAGACTGCATTGATCCTAATTTTAAAATAGAGAATTTTCTCAGCTTCAACAATCACTTTAACTAAATAATGTAATTTTGAGCTAAAAACACCCTTCCAACGCACCAGGCTGCGAGCCTGGTTGTTTGCATAGAAAATTCTCCCCCGGATTGAACATTAAACTGGAAGTAGGAGCGCTCAGATCGATTCAACTGTTGTTAAACCCAACGTTTTGAAAATCGTACCGGTCATCGAACCGGTGAAGCGAAAGGTTCAACCGGTTGAACCGATTCAACCGGGGTCGAACCGTTATATATAAAAATATATATTATTACATACTTAAACCTAAAAAAAAATTCAATTATATCATAGTTATGATTATATTGATAAAATTGACATATCAAAACTTATTTAAATCCTAATGATACTAGTTTGACTAAACAAGATAAATATTTCAAAATTTAATAATATTTTGAGTCAAATTAAACTCTATATAAATAATAATACTTTTTTGTAGAGAATAATGTTTATAATTTATTTGTTATTTCGTCTAGCAAATGTATAGATTATAGAACATAAATTTAATTTTTTTTTAAAAAAATTTATTTATGACCTAAATTTTGAGAACCACCTAGTTTAGCAAAACCGGAAAGGGTTCGCTTAGCGGTTCGGCCAAAGGTGCTCCAATTCTTGAGCAGTTCTCAGTTGGAATGGTTTCTTAAGCAAGATCAGACTGATTTATAGGCCAGTTTATGATTCAACTGGTCTAACCGCCCGATTCGGCCTGGTTCCTAAAACATAGTTATTAATAGTGTTGCGGTCTAACTCGACGTCCCGATCGGACAAGAATATTTGGACCGCCTTAGCTCTCAGAACGGTCGAGCGCGCACACAGTCAATGAAATAGATCGATCATACACACGAAGTTTTAACGTGGAAAAACCCCTCAACCGGGTAAAAAACCACGTGACCGGATGTGTGTTGGTCAAAGTCCGTTACTTTCTTGTTGTTACAGCTTGTTAGTTGAATAGAGGGTGACATGCCGCTCCTTGTTACAATTCAGGGGGTGAGAGAGAGAACACTTTTGCACTCGGCAGACGACAGACCGTTGCGCCCGACTATTGTTACAGATTTCACATTACGGCAACGGGCTTCACTGAGCGTCCTGCTGACTCCGAACGTGGGAACAGAGCACTTGGATGTGCGGTTGCGAAGGTTTCTTGGAACTTGAGAGATTGAGCTTCGTCAGGTGGCTCGTATTTGGCTCGTACGTAGCTCGGGTGTGGCTCGGGTGCTGCTCGTAGGAGGAATTCGACAGAGCTTTGACTTGAGGAAGAAGAAGGCTCGGAGGAAGAGTTCAGAAATGAGAAGGCATAGAGCTTCTTTTATAGGCTCCAGAGGGTGGTTACGGAGGTTATGCAGCTATCCGCACACCTTAACCACCCAAAATTAATATTTCTCATAGTTTAGGGGTGCATATTTATGATAATTAATACCTGCTGTTTGCACCCCTAAATTAGTAATTAAATTACTAATTAAATCTCTCCACTAACCAGGTAGTTAGTGAGTGGTTACATGCGAATTGGACGGTCGGGAACATCCCCAACCGATCGGATGACGGGAGCAAAACTCCACGGGCGGTTGGCGAACTCGCCACCGAGGGGAGGACAGCCGACGGCGGCCGGCGCGGCCGCCCCCTTTGGTCGTGCGCCTGCGGCCGAGGGAGGGGGCGGCCGCTCCCTTGGACGCGCCGGCGGACGAGGGAGGGGGCGGCCCGGGCGGTCGCTCCCTTGGCCGCGGGCGGCAGCCGAAGGAAGGTGGTTGCCCGGGCGGCGGCCGCCCCCTCGACCGCGGGTGGCGGCCGCCCCCTCGGCCGTGGGCCTTGAAGTGAGGATACCGCGTGTTCACCAGGGGGTCCAAAATTCCCCTCGTGGTTGGTTGACGATTTGCGAGATCACTTTGAGATCGGGTTTCTGATTCCCTCCATGCGAGGAAGTGATCGAGATTCTAAAATTTTGCGGCGTGCGGATTTCCCAGTTTACTCCCTTGGGGGTAGTACGCCTTGTGGGGTTGGTTGTCTTCTTTCGCGAACATGACGGGAAATTCTCTTTGGACTACTTCCGAGATTGGTGTCATGTTCGCTCTGATGGTGGTGAGTGTGTGGAAATTCATAGTAACAAGAGCTGACTTAATTTTGAGACTCGGACGGACCACCGCCATGGAAATACTTTATTTGATTATGTCAGGAACTCTTGGGGCTTGCCGGAGCTATGTAATGCTTTGTCTGGTCGTTGCCGACGTCAAAAAGGGGAGAGAGCGGAGTTTTCTCCAGTGCTTGGATTTTCAGAGCCTCGCAAGTTGGTGAACCGGTTGTTCATTATTTCTTCATTTGTGGAAGAGAAGTGTTTGTTGCGGTGTGACATTTCTTCAAACACTGAGCGGATTACTGAGACATCTTTGGATTGTGGTTGGAAACGGAAGGCCACTGAAGTTTCTTGGGGTATCGATAGTGTGGCGCCTTGTTCGGCTTCTCTGGGTGGCGACTCTCCTTCTGGTGGTCGTGGCGGTTCACCTCCCGAGGTTCAGGTGCTTGGATCATCTGCCCCCCGGGCTTCCCCTATGGAGGCGGCAACTCCGAGGTTATCTTCTTCTTTCAAGACAATGAATGAAGTGGTAAGCAAGCTTGATTATTCTTGATTCTTCTTTGTTGTCGTGTTGTACTGACTTTCCTCAATCTTTTATCTTGTAGATTGGGGCTCAGGTTCAGATTTCTGTTAACTGGAATGATCATTACATGAGCTTGAAAGACGGTATTTGGCCCTTCAGGAGAAGTTTCGGGCGGCGACAGACTCGCTTGTCACTCTGAGGAATGATCATGACCGAGACATTTCTCGATTTTGTCGAATTGGATCGGAGTTGAAGGCGGAATTGGAAGAGACTCGAACGTCTTTGGAGGTGGAGAAATCTCTGGTGGAAAGAACTACACCAATGCTGAAGCGTGCTCAAGAGGAGACTTCTCATTTAGACACAGTGCTTTGTGCGGCGATAGCCTAAGTGGAGGCGTTGTCTTCTGATAGCCGCGTGTCAGAGTTGAAGGCCGCCGGACTTGCGGAGTACATGGAGTCTTTGGATTATATGCGGGATCGTTGTTTGATTAGCGAGGAGGTTCGCGATGAGATCTGGAGCAAGGAGGTGGATCCTCAGATGGAGGATGTTCGTGGACTGGTACTTAAGCGTGGAGTTTCGAAGACTTTTTGTCTTGTTGGCAGGAGCTTGGGATGCGAATTATCTGACTTTAATTTTGATGATATCTCTGGCAACGAGAGTTCTGATGTTGACGCGGCTGATATGTAGCGGCGCTATCTCCTTGTATTAGTGTGTTTGTATTTTTTGCTTTTCTAGTCTGGTATCGTGTATGTCGTCTTTATTGTTTGACGGTTCAAATTGGTGCGTTTGCGCATGTACTTGCACGTTGCTGTGACGATTGCGTTCTTTTTCTTCTTTTTACCCGAGTGATGTTTGACTCGTGGTGTTGCTTTGTGCGGACTGTGATTGCGGCTTGGTTGGTCTGCGACTGGCTTGTGGCTTGGCTTGCGCGACCTAGCCGGGCTATGAGCTGAAGAGGCCAAAATCTTTTTTGCGGCGATCTGAACACTCTATAAAGGGAAAGGTCGGAGTCCCTTATTAGGAGCACCGAATACTCTGTAAGGGGAAAGGTCGGAGTCCCTTATTCGGAGCACCAAACACTCTGTAAGGGGAGAGGCCAGAGTCCCTTATTGGGAGCACCGAACACTCTGTAAGGGGAGAGACCGGAGTCCCTTGTTGGGAGCACTGAACACTCTGTAAGGGGAGAGGCTATAGTCCCTTGTTGGGAGCACTGAACACTATGTAAGGTGAGAGGTCGGAGTCCCTTGTTTGGAGCACTAAACACTCTGTAAGGGGAGAGGTCGGAGTCCCTTATTGGGAGCACCGAACACTCTATAAGAGGAGAGGCCGGAGTCCCTTATTAGGAGCACCGAACACTCTGTAAGGTGAGAGGTCGAAGTCTGTTGTTGGGAACACCGATCACTCTATAATGGGGAAAGGCTGGAGTCTCTTATTGGGAGCACCAAACACTCTGTAAGGGGATAGGTCAGAGTCCCTTGTTAGGAACATCGAACACTCTGTAATGGGGAAAGGCTGGAGTCCCTTATTGGAAGCACCAAACACTCTGTAAGGGGAGAGACCGGAGTCCCTTGTTGGGAACACCGAACACTCTGTAATGGGGAAAGGCCAGAGTCCCTTATTGGGAGCACCGAACAATCTGTAAGGGGATAGACCGGAGCCCCTTGTTGGGAACACCAAACACTATGTAATGAAGTCATCAGTAAGATTGAAGATAACACGTGTTGTTTGTTCTACGGATGTTGAAAAATAAAAATACAATCAGTGGCGGAGCTCTGGATGCTTTTTTAGCAAAAAGAAAACTCTTCTTTGGGATGTTCATCCTAGTGATCAGCCCTGCGCTGGATCATTCTTAACATGTTGATTCAGAGCCTTTGCTTTGGAGAGAACTCTCGAGGTACCCAAGGCGAATGGATCGTTCGATTTCTGTCTTCAATCTTGAACAATATTTTGTCTTATGCCCATGACCTTGGTGGAATTCACAATATTTAGATTGGTCATCTGAGTTTGGAGTAAGATTCATTGACCTTTGAAAAGAAGGATGGTTGTGTATGGCGAGCAACACTTCCGCTCGTGAAGCGTTAAGGGGAGTGAAAGGTTGATGTTGGTGATGCCCCCAGCCCGTTGAGAGTTGACGCATCGTGAGTTGCTCTTTTTGGGAATCAACGGTGGTATCAACCCCCTCTCTCGCTATCTCTTCGAGTTGTTTTGAATTGTTGGCGGTGTGCTTCAACTACATCATCAGCAACAATCTGGGCATCGATCCGTCGAACAAGATCGGGATAGTTGGGTATAGTCTCTCGTACTAGTGCGGAGTGGAAGCCACCAAGGCTGAGCCCTCCAAGAAGAGATCCGTGTAGGAGCTCTGATTTTATCCCAGGGATTCGTCGTGTCTCATTGGTAAAACGACAGAAGAAATCTTTAAGGGTTTTCCCTTCGCTTTGACGGATACCGGACAGGTGAGAAGGATCGTTGAATATCCAACGGCTGGCGATGAACTGATTCGTGAATTGTTGTGTTAGTTTTGCGAAATCCTTGATTTATCTTTCCTTAAGGGACATGAACCATGTGCGAGCTTGCCCTTTCAAAGTTGTCGGGAAAGCTTGACACAATAGTTGATCTAGGGCATTGCAAAGTTGCATCATGATTACGAAGTGTCTGACATGCTCTTACGGGTCACTTGTACCATCGTATGTCTTGATCTTTGGGTGCTTGAAACCATAGGAGATTAGATGTGTCAGGACCTCAGGTGTAAATGGCGAGTAATGATGGAGAGGGCGGCTGGTTGAAGCAGCACTTTGCTTGGCTCGCTCGCGCTCTTCTGTGATTAAGTTGAGAACTTCGCGTGTGAGCCTTTCATCGAGGTCCGCTACTTCAGGGCAGTTGCAGTGATTTTGAGCTTCAGGTTCTCTGGCAGGACAGGCTTTGTGACCTTGAATATCCACGCATGGGGGTTCTGCTTCAAGTATGTTGATAGATAAGTGAGGGGGAACTGGACCGACGTGCCCCCCAAGGGTCATCCCTTCTGTAGTGCGGGTAACTTCTCCCGCCATAGTCTCTAGTCACGAGTACTGCTATGTTGATGGTAATGTCTTCTGAGGATGTTGGGAACTCGTTTCCCACAGACGACATCAAACTGTTGCGGTCTAAATCGACGTCCCGATCGGACCGGAATACTTGGACTGCCTTAACTCTCGGAACGGTCGAGCATGCACATAGTCAATGAAATAGATTGATCGTACACACAAAGTTTTAACGTGGAAAAACCCTTCAACCGGGTAAAAAACCACGTGACCGGATCTGTGCCGATCAAAGTCCACTACTTCCTTGTTGTTACAGCTTGCTAGTTGAATTGAGAGCGACATGCCGCTCCTCGTTACAATTTTGGGGTGCGAGAGAGAACACTTCTGCACTCGATAGACGACAGATCGTCGCGCCCGACTATTATTATAGATTTCACTTTGCGGCGACGAGCTTCATTGTGTAACACCTCCCCTAATGACCGTATAATATGGGTCCGGCCGGGGCCCCACAACATACAAACGCCACAGCTTTGGCTTTAAAAGATGATATTAACTACTCAATCTCAAAACTCAGAACAAAACACAGCGGAAATAAACCAAATAACTCGAAGTTATCCACTACTAAAACAGGAGTATCACCACAGCCTTATGGCCTTACAACAAAAGAGTCAAAAACAGAAAGATCACAAAGTCTAATATCAACGTGCAACAACACTCCTATGCTACATCGGCATGCAAGTCGAAAAATACCAAAACATGAAACATACAATCAAAAGGAAACAAGCTAGAATGCACGACAAACACTTCATGAGGCTTAGGGCTTTTGGTATGTGCACTTGTTCCTGCTTGTGATCCTTGCCCTGTAAAAATTTATAGTAATGTGGGTCAACAAAGACTGACCTCTACTGTATAACCAATACATCTCCTCTCGGCTGCCCCTAACGGACCCTGGGGTACCCCTCCAACCTGCAAGTCAGCACTTCGTATACCATATACATAAACATGTAAAGCTTTAAAACAGGTTTGAATGTCTCATACAACAATCACGTTTTCTATGTTGAGCACATAACAAAACGGGGCTTACTATGCAGCATGTATGCAGACCCGGGCTCCGCTCAAGGCACCATATAGCGTATGCAACTAGCACATCATCATATCAACTTGGTACTTCTATTTCCCCATTGGCGTAATGACGCAAAACAAAAGAGGACTACAATACCCCTAACGGCCCAAAAGCCGCTACACGGAAAATCTTGCCAAGGCCCCACCCACACATGGGTCTTAAATCCGGGCTTGCCTGCAAATTCTGACTTCTCGCGTCAGGATTCCGTCTCACACACAAACTGATTCTAAGAACCCTTGCTGGAACCCACCCGCTCATGGCTTCATTGCCCGAGCTTGCCCTACGCTTGGCGTTCTCATCAGTCTCACAGAAGGGGACTAGTCTCGTCGGGACACTCTCCCCATATGACTTGTACGTCATGGGATAGCCAGCCGACCACGGAGACATAGCCACGCCTTAGCAAAGCACAACCATAAACTTTCTCACCCTATTCCATCATTTGTACTGCAACGTTCCCGCGCACCAAGGAAACCATCTACCGCCAATGCGGAGCTAATCTTGTCCGGTTCCGGCTACAAGTACTCACTCAAGAAAAGGGGGAAAACGCATACATCACAACAGCATCTTGCCGCAACGGATTTCTACTGAATCCTTAGGGCTCGCTATGCAACATCACTGAGTCGGACTAACGGTCGCGACTACGGCTTCACCCGCAATGCCTAATCCACTAACGAAGCGGATCTCTAATGCAAAATCATGCCGGGGACGGACACAATCGACCCGGAGGTTCCTCTTGAACTAAGGCAACTTAGACCCCTCTCATTTGAGAGATCTGGAGCCCAAAAACTGAAAAGAAGAGATGCTAAGCGTGCATCCTAAAAACCAAGAGGAGAAGTGTCGTTACCTTACGACCTCTCTTTCTAGCCATGGAGGAACTTGGCCGGATAAACACCACTGCCACGATCTTGCCTTCGCGGATCTGGACTATGCTCGAGAAACGGGGCTCTGAAGCTTCTCCGGCGGCCGGAACTCTCCTCCACCTTCTTCCTTGCTCTCCCCTCTCTCTAGCCCTTAGAAAGAGAAAGATCTAAATGGAATGAGGGTTTGAAACCCTATTCCCGGCCTAATACTTGTAGGGGAAAGCCTGAGCCGTCAGATCTTAATTGAAGAAAACGAAAGGCCACGATTTGCCCTGAAAAAGAACTTCCTGGGCCGAACACGGCTTGCGACACGCCCGTGTCCAAGACCGTGTTCCCTCACTCGCCGTCAAACCAGAAATTACAGAACAGGACACGGCCTATGACACGGCTTGGGACACGTCCGTGTCTCAAGTGACACGCCCGTGTCATGGGCTGTGTGCCTCAATCGACACAAGACCGAAACGTCCAGCACAAGACACGGGCTTAGACACGCCCTGTCAAACTTGACACGCTCGTGTCGACCAGTACACGTCCGTGGTCCGGGCCGTGTTACTCAACTCAGCACAACTCTCCAAACTGCCCGAGCAGGACACGCCCTGTGACACGCCCATTTCACAGGCCATGTGCCCAGTCTCGACGCTCGTCGACTGGAAATCGTCGACCTCTCGGAAAAATGTCGACCTCAAGCACGACACGCCCGTGTTCCCAGTGTCGACGCTCGTTGACTGAAAATCGTCGACCTCTCAGCAAAACGTCGACCTCCAGCATGACACGCTCTGTGACACGCCTGTGTCACAGGCCGTGTCAGCTTACTCAGAACCCAACCTGGCCTGAAAACGTTATCCGTTCCTCATTTGAGTTTCGGGGCGTTACGCACTGGGCGTCTTGTTGACTCCGAACGTGGGAACAGAACACTTGGATATGCGGTTGCGAAGGTCTCTTAGAACTTGAGAGATTGGGCTTCGTCATGTGGCTCGTATTTGGCTCGTACGTAGCTCAGGTGAGGCTCGGGTGCGGCTCGGGTGTGGCTCAGGTGCGGCTCGTGTGCGGCTCGGGTGCTGCTCGTAGGTTGAATTCGACAGAGCTTCGACTTGAGAAAGAAGAAGACTCGGAGGAAAAAAATCAGAAATGAGAAAGTCTATGGCTCCTTTTATAGGCTCCAGGGGGTGGTTACGGTAGTTATGTGGCTATCCGCACACCGTAACCACCCAAAATTAATATTTTCTCATAGTTTAAGGGTGCACATTTATGATAATTAATACATGTTGTTTGCACCCCTAAATTACTTATTAAATCCCGCACTAACCCAGTGGTTAGTGGGTTGTTACATGTGAATCGGATGGCCGGGAATGTCCCCAACCGATCGGACGATGGGAGCGAAACTGCACGGGCGATCGGCGAACTCGCTGGCGAGGGGAGTACGCCGACGGCGGCCGGTGCGGCCGCCCCCTTCGGTCGCGCCCCGGCGGCCGAGGTAGGGGTCGGCCCGGGCAGCCGCCCCCTCGGCCGCGACCGTCGACCGAGGGCGGGTGCGGCCCGGGCGGCCGCCCCCTCGGCCGCGGCCGGCGTCCGAGAGAGGGAGCGGCCCGGGCGGCCGCTTCCTCGGCCGCAGCCGGGCCGACGCGGCAAGAGAGGGCGGGCTGCCGCCGTACGGGGAGGAGGCCGCCCGCCCGCCGTCGGCAAGGTGGGGCTCGCGGCGGTTTGCCCACTACGCGTGATGGGATCAGCGCGCAGGAGATCGGGCGCAGTGATCGTCCGTGCGATCAACCCCATCATCCCACTTTTTTTGAGATAGAGATCATGAATGTATGATTATGTGCACACATAATCTTATAAAATGGGTATCATCTCCAACAAATAGTAATAAATTATACATATCTCATTAAAAGTATAAAAAACTATTTAATCAAGTGAATTGTTATTGACAGAGTTAATTTACCTATTTGCAGATTTTTACTATCTATAGCTCTAAATTGAGCCACTTTTGTTATCCACAAATATTTTTTTATTCTTAAACCAATGTAGAAAAAACAAAGTAATCATTCTTGCAACCATACATTTTATGTTGATAGCAAAAAATAAAGTGGAGCCTTAATTAAAATTATAGCAACCCCTTAATTAATTAAAGGGACTGACTTGAGACTTGACTTCCCACTTGAATTCATTCACTCATTTTTTGAAAATAAAATTTAATTGCTTCCATAAAATAAAAGTGTAATAAAATGGAATGAAAGATGATGCCTTGCAAATCCAATTGCAAATTAAATGATTTATTTCCTTTAAATAAAATTTGTCATTATTTTCACATAATTCATTTTTAATTAAGCTGTTGGCCCGTCCTTGCAACACACTCAACTTTAGGGTTGACCCGTCATTAGCGAACTAATTGTCATTAAGCGTTTATCCCATTTCCTTAATTACTTATTAATACCCACAACAAAACAAATGATGAATGAGCAGTTGCAAGATCAAATCACTGCCTTTCTTTGTAGCCTTAAAACAAGTTTAATGTTTACCAAATATATGTTATAATTTAATATTTTTACATAAATTTAAATCATATTTTATTACTAATTAATAATGTATATTATTGCTATATATATATAGACTTACACCGCCCTCAGCCCCGCGTGCATTAGAAAATCGAGCGACATACGAAGTATCATGCTTGGGAGGCTGTGAGCGACGAGACTACTATCAAGCCAGTGTACCAACATCGTGTAACATCTCATTTCCAACTAGACCCCTAAGAGTGGTTTTGTCATGACAAAACCCTAGAAAGCCCAAGAAAGAGTCAAGTGGACCTGGTGGTGTGGATAGAGGCACTATGGTCTGCAAATAGTAAACTCCAAAACCTTGGTTTAAGGTGATCATGAAGCTTCACCAAGACTCCAAGACCCCACCCATACCTTTATAACCCTAGTAAGGGGTCAGTGGGTCACTAAGGACCCATGGAAGGCAGTCAAAGGGGCTAAGGTGACCAAAGTCAACTATAACCCTAATTGGGTCAAACTGACCTGCACAAAGGTCAATTTCAGTCCCTTAGCCAAGTAGACCCTACCCATACCTTCATAACCCTAGTGAGGGGTCAATGGGTCACTAAGGACCCATGGAAGGCAGTCAAAGGGGCTAAGTTGACCAAAGTCAACTATAACCCTAATTGGGTCAAATTGACCTACACAAGGGCCAATTGCAGTCCCTTAGCCAAGTGGACCCCACACATACCCTCATAGCCCTAGTTAGATGCCAAGGGTCACCAAGGACCCATTGGGACCAATCATAAAGGCTAGGTTGACCAAAGTCAACTCTTGACCCAAAATGGTCAAAGTGCCCTAGTTAAGGGTCAAGTGACCTCCAAGGGCCAATCCAACCCCACCTTGACCCTAGGGGAGGCTAATGGGTCACCAAGGACCCATTAAAGAAACCTCAAGGACCAAATTGACCAAGGTGGGGCCTAGTCCAACTTTGGGTCAAGTTAGCCCAAATGGGTTAACTCAAGCTCAAGCCCATTGCAATTGGGCTAACCTTGACTTAAGTGACCAAATGGACTTGTGGGCTGCCATGGGATATGTAGGAGCAAAATTTCAGGGTTGGTGACTAGGAGAGAGAAAGTCACCCATGGAGGAGAGAGAAAGAGAAGGAAGAAGAAGGAAGGAGGACTTTGTGCTCCTCCTCCCCCTTCCCCAACCTCCCCATTCAATTCAGCAAGACAAGGGGAGTGTAGCAGCCATCCTTGACTGGTTAGAGCAAGCTCCACCCCCCTACCTACCAAGCCTCCAAGCTTGACTTTGGCCAAAAATGGCCAAAGTGTTTTCAGCCACCTAACACCTCCCCTCACCCTCTTAAAAGCTTCCCTAGACTCCAAGGAGAATTCCCCACCACTTTCCTGAAGAAGCCAGGCTGTTTCATGCGTTTTTAAAGAAACCCGACCACCACCACCACCACCATGGCATTCCGGCGATCCTCCCGACTTCAGGCCGCCAAAAAGGTCCTCCTCCACTCCTTAACCCATGGGCAGATCTTAGAAATCATTAGGTCCAAGGTTCGGGCTCAATTGAGCCTGATCCAAATCAAAAAAATCACGATTTTTCCATGGTTTTGAGATTGTCGGGTTCGCTGGAATAGTGCTCCCCGGCGGCCGTGCCGCCGCCTGGAGATAGCCCCGACCACCACGAAGGTGTTGGCAGCGGTGGCTGGCCGGGGAGGTGGCCGGAGCGCCGGCGGCAGCAGCTGGAAGATGGCCCAGGCGGGATGAATCCTGGCCGTCGGCTGGAGGAAGGAGACAACCAGATCCCGTCGGTTTTGCGCCAAGATTCGTGCGGAAATTGATATTAAACTATGGAATTATATATTTCATTTCATAATTCTGTCACACTTTTCTTATTTAATGGTTTTAATTATTAAAAATACTTAGAGACATTTTCAGGAAAAGTGGTCAACACATGAATTGTAGCTCTATGAGTCTACTTTCATACAAAATTGGTTTGAACCAATTTGGGTGCCTGGTTTGACCAGGGCACATGTTTTGATGGGGTCTATACATATGTCTAGGCAGACATTAAACAGAGTGCCCACACTTCATCCTTAGACCAAATGAGTTGAAATTTTGGCAGGGAGTCACACTAACTAATATCTAGACTCTGCCCAAAAATGGGAATTTTTGGAGATAATTTTTCTATAGTTTTGTAAATAATTTAATTTATCTAGGGTAAATTAATTTATAGGTCAAATGAAGTCCAAATTCATCCAAATTTTGGTGGGAGGTATATGAGGTCAATATAGACCTCTGGTTAAAATTTCATTAAGTTTGGAGGTGATTTGAATGGAAATCATGCAAACCCTAGCCTTGCCCTAAGAAGGGCATTTTGGTCCAAAATGTAATTTTTGCTTAGAGTGTCTAATTAACCTCAACAGAGGTTCCAATTTGGAACACTGACTTGTCATGAACTTGTGCACCTTCCAATGAAATATGAGGAGGTTTGGAATTGATTTGTCCCAATATCCTTGGTCAAACCCTAAGGAAGGGCTTTTGTACCTTGTGAAGGGCATGTGGCCAAAACACCTTGTATGACTATGAAATTTTGTAGGGATGGTATTATGGTAACTATAACCCTTTGGTTAAAATCTTAGGGTGTTTTGGAAAGTTTGGGACCCACAAAACCCTAACCCTAGTTTAGGGCACAAATATTGTAGGGTTGGAATGGGCTAGCTAAACTCCTCAAACTAAGATGAAATTTTGGTAGATTGGTCATAAGGATATTATGAGTCTCTGGTAATTTAATTGGGAATTTTGGGACAATAGTTATAGTACTTCATTTGTAACACAAGAGATGCCTCAATTTAATAAATTGAACATTATGGTCCCTCTGACCCTTGGGAGGTCATGAAAGTTTGGCAGAAGAAGTTTTGAATCATTATATGCATATATAAATTTTATGAAGATTTTTGGATACATATTTGAGGTACTTACTTCACAAGCTTGTTAAATGAGGAAATTATTAAATAATTTAATTAAGACTATTTACTGATAAATAAATTATGAAATTTGACCCAAAACATTTATATGCCATTAGAATACTGGAATTTTCTCTGAATTTTTGAAAGCAATATAGTCTTTTATATTTCTTTAAATGAATTTTCAAGGGTTAAAATGAAATAAGAATTTTGGGATAAAACCTTACTGAAAATTTTAGATATTTTGGAAGATGAGTTAAATCCTTATTTTGGTTGAGAAGGGGTTGCTTATCACGGCGAGGAGATCGGGATCGGCGCGGCGAGGGAGGTCGTCCGGAGGTATCTCGCCTCCCCGAAGAGCTGCTCGGAAGATCGGCAGGCCTGCCCTGCCCGCGCTCTCCCGACCCTCGGCCGACGTAGTCGGGGTCTCCAACCCGCGGAGGGAAGTAGGCCGGCCGCTGCCTCTCCGGCTTCTTCAACGACGGCGGAGCTTGAGATGAGCTCGCCGGGTGGTGTGGAGCCCTCAGCGCAGGAGGTGGAGGAGGTCGCGGAAGATCCGACCTCTGCGAAGCAGACAAAGGCGGCGGCGGGGGCAGGACGATGCCCGACATCTGGCCAGGAGTGGCGACCAAGGGTGGCGGCGGCGGCAATGAGGCGCTCGCCGAGACTACTTTCCCGCCACTCGCAACGGCGGAGGCCGCCCTGCTCGCCGGAGGATCCTCGCGCGCCGACCCGGACAACCCAGCGGGAGTTTCTTTCACCGGCAGCTCCTTGCTCGCCGGGGGGGGGGGGGGTGCCCTTCACCAACGTCGCCCCCGACGCCTTCCCCGAGCTAAGGCCCATCCGGACCGTGTAGGCTGTCTTGGATGGCCTATCGGCCGCCAAGGCGAGTAGGGGGGCCGAGCTCAGCGGGACGACGTCAAGAGTCGCGCCCGCGGCAGTCGGAGAGTCTGCATAGAAAAGTAGTCAGTAAAGAAGAAGCGGCGACAACCTAGCAGGAAAGATTTCCAGATGGCGACCTGTCACGGTGACGACCCCAACCTGAGCCGCCGCGGATTCCTTAGCGGTCGCAAGCTCCTCGGCCACTCCCGGGTCCTCCGGCGGGTTGTCCCGAACAGATCCGGGGAGGTCGTCAAGCCCGAGATCGCTCAACAGCTTCTGGGTGCTGGAAGAAGCTGCGGGATTTCCAGTCGCCGTGGCGACTTGGTTTAGCGGTGGAGGCGAGCCGACCGCCGCAGTGGCGGACTGCTTGACCTTCTTCGCCTTTTTCTTCTTCGGCTCGAGGCGGTGGCGTCTTCCTCGCGCGGCCTTTTCTGTCTGGCTATGCCGAGGAGGCCAGACAGGGCGGCGAGATTGTCCATCAGCAACTTCTCAGCATCCGACATTTTCGGCGAGCTTCAGGGTCCGTCTCGAAAATCAAGCCCCCCTATTTATAGACTACTCTCCCGCAGACGACGATGCGAGCTGTCCAGATACTCGGCAGAGGTACTCGCCGAATAAGCGTTGGATGATTCTTTCCGGGCTCCTACGTCGCCCAAAAAGAGCGGGGATTGTGTACAACCCATATTCGACGAGGGTGGGTCCTACCACCGCCAGGTCATCAGAAGTCAAAGTCAACAAGGCAAGATGGGGATCCAGATCAGCACCCCAGGCCGCAGGAGGTTCGGGTGAGTATGGCGAGCCCCCCAGGCCAACTCGCCAGGTGGCGACTATGGCCAGATGCTCGCCTCTTCTAGGCGAGCTCCCCAGGGAAGTCGCCAACTCGCCAGGGTGGGGGTATAAGTAAGACCCCCCCCTCCTTGGATTTCCCTATAAATAGGACCCCAGGGGTACGAGGGAAGGGGAGAAGCGAATCTCGGCCTGAGCCCTCGCGAGTTCCAACAATTGCCCTCGACTCGCTATTGCTCGAGCTCGTCTCCTTCGTACCTAGCTCGGCCAATTTGGTTGAGAAGGGGTTGCTTCTAAGCAACTGGGTATGTGGTGGGACCTTCCTGCCGCAGTAACCTGCGGTCTTGTCGCACAGTTTGCTTCTGTTTCCTGACCAGAGACCGTCTTTTTGACCGCTCGACCAGTAACTTCAGGTGGCCTAGTCCGATTTCTGAGGTTGAGATATTTCTCGGCTTCAACAAGTGGAATGATATCTTGCCTGAAAATGGAACTTCATGTTCATTATTGGAAATTTTAGTCACTAGAATAATTAAATAAATTATTAAATAATAAGGAAAATTTTGGGTCTCTGGATTTAGGACTTAAAGGTCATAATGGAACTCCATTAATTATTATAGGAGTATTGGATGATTATTTGATGTACTCCTCATTTTACATGACATTTAACCTTGTGGTCTGCATTTAGTAAATTGTTGAAAGGAAATGATTTGGCATAGTTGGAGTTAGCCATCTTGCTGGATTTTGTAGATGTGGATGAGTCATCCTAGAAGTTTAGGTTAAGTAGTGATATATGAGTCGGTAGTGTTGAGTAGTGCTTGGGGTCGACGAAAGATCGTCTTCCCCCGTAGAGTGAAAGGTCAAAATCACCTTAGGTTTAGTCTACCGTAATATGAAAAAGATATGGGTAATGGATATGAGATTAGTTACCAACCAACAAGAATAAGTGTCTTGCGAAAGGGAGCTTTGAGATTCAGCTCATCATAGCTCTTAGTGCCCTCGAGAGCCCTTCACAGGGAATACCTTGGGCAGTTCTGGGTAAAACCTAAGTCGTAGGTATAAAATCGCCACAAGAGTAAATAGTAAACTTAGGATTTCACACTCTCACACCCCAATGTCCCGGGAGATAGTTTGGGTTACTCGGGCAATAAGCCCAGTAGTTATGGTGATGGGCATGGTGGCCCGGCGAGCTTCGGCTCGGTTGTAGAATATGACGGACGGGATAGTCCGGGGAGTTTCAGCTCGGTTGTAGAATATGACGGACGGGATAGTCCGGGGAGCTTCAGCTCGGTTGTTGATTATGACGGACGTGATAGTCCGGGGAGATTTGGCTCGGTTGTTGGGACTCATAACTATTGCATGTGCATAAAAGGTATAAGGTGGTGGGTCTTCGGTATTGGAGGGTCGATGCACCGACGCCAATACGCTGACTCGGCAAGTGTGGTTAGCACTTCGCCAACAGAAGTCCGGTGCGCCAGCCGGCAAGAGTACGCAGGAGTTTGTTTTGTGCACCAAGCATTGAGGCGTACGATAGGTCTGACCGGTAGTGCTTTACTGGTTTAGAGGTGGGCGAGGACCAACCCACCGCTTCCGTCTGCCACTACGGAGGTATCCTGGGAGGTAACAGCTCCGAAAGGGGGAACTAAAGGTCTGTGTACACAGAGTCGAGTGGGTGAGTTGCACTTGCATGTTCACATCATAGCATAATTGTATTTCATAGCATAACTATTGCATATAACCTGACACCTAATGTATAAGCGGTATGGGACGCTATATACATTAGGCCTTGCAAAACGACCCCTTGGCCTATAAGTTCGTGCGAGCGTGCTTATAAGTCAAGGTTCTCTTTCAGTATTATTTATTTAAGCCTGCTAGTAAAACCGACACCCTATCGTATAAATCGGTATGAGACTTTTTATACGATAGGAGTCCTGCAAGAGATCTCTTAGCTTATGTGTATTCACATAAGTTAAGGTTACTTATTCTAATTTTGTATCATTATTACCATACTTTGAACTGCTAGTCTAGTTCCGCTGCCATCTGCTATTTGACATTCTCCACCTTCATGTCCTTTCCTTTCCTTCTCCCCGCTCGGTGCTTAGGAGCCATGAGGGAAGGGGCGGAGGACGATAGGACTTAGTCTTTTAGACTAACGGTTTTCGAACCACATCATTTAGGGGACCACGGAGCCCAGCATGGAGGAGCAGCCCCGGAGGTCGGCACGCTTGGAGATCGGACAGTCTAGTACTGGAGTTCAGACAGCAGGGACTGTGAGTCCCGAACACTAGTAGTTGTATTAGTTTGCTTCCGCGATTAGTGATTTGTAGTGAGGACTTGATGTACCGGGCATAAGCCCGAGATTTTTATTATATGTACTATCTGTGGACACTCCCTTCGTGGAGCTTATTTTCTATACATGTGATTTTCTGTGGACTTGCTTTTGTTCTATTGCTACAGTTGTGATCGATTTTGGCCGGCAGAATCGGCATCTTGTAGTGACGACCTTCCCGGGTGCGAAAGTATCACCGTAAGATGGCGCTTCTGGGCCTAAGACCCCGGTGTCAAAAAACAAAAAAAAATGGGGGTCTTACAACATCGCTCTGTTGTAGACGCTCGGGCTAGGTGCCCGTACATTTTCTTAGTTTCTTGTGTGTAGAATTTATGTTGATGATATATATCATTAAATACCTCAAAAATAATCATCTAATTAAATGAATAAATAAAAGCTATATTGCTTATAAGTATTTATTTAATTACAATCTTTATTATTATATAAAAAGTCACCATTCAACATTAATTTTTTGGTGTGATTATATTTTCCCTCATTTTTTTCAAGATCACTAGTTGAAGGGGAGCTTTGGCGCACCGATTAAGGCGTCGTCGTGTGACATTGAGGTTATGGGTTTGAGTCCTGGAAACAACCTCTTGTAAAAAATGCAGGGTAAAGCTTGCCTATATTTCATCCTTATGATAGGACCCTTCCCAAGACCCTTGCTATGCGGGAATGCTTGGTGCACCTGGCTGCCCTTTTCTTTTCAAGACGACAAGTTACATTAAAAACTATGATAAAAAAAAACAAATAAAACTAGCCACAATGCATTTGGTATCTTACATAAAATGCATGACACCAATAGTACTCCCTATAATCTTCTATTGTAAATTAATTTTTTGTCTTAAGAAAATTGTTGGCATCCAATGGACGTGAGAATCAGTGGTGAATGTAAAATTATTTTACTAATTTATTTGAAAAAATTTAGGCAACATATATAAAAATATATCTATAGTATATTAAGCCAAAAACCATCCAATAAGTCCCTTAATTAATGTCATTTTTTTGAAATCAGTCACTCAAGTATTATTTGCTTGAAATTAATTCCTCATCGAAATTTTTTACATGATTTTAGTCTCAATTAACTTTGTTGTTAAATATTTGAGGGTAAAATAGTAAAATATAATTTATTTTAATAATAACTTAAATCCTAAATTTTTCTTCTCCCTCCCGTTGGCACTGCCCGCCCCCTCATTTCGCGAGCTGCTATTCCTCCCGAGCGAGTAAGCATTCGCATTCTCCCTCGTTTTAACATTATCAAAATGGGCGATCATCCTATCTTCCATTTTTGTGCATAGATTGCTTATTTTCCTCCACAAATGTTTTTTAAAAAATGTGTTTGTGATTATTGTCTCCACTTATTCTTGTTAGTAAAGTGCTAATATTGTCTTCTCATTACATATCATTCTGCTATTTTGCTTAATGTTTTATTGGACAGAATCACTTGGTTATCTGTATATATAACCTTTCTTCTTAATGTTTTGCTGAATAATCAGATAGATGTCATTTATACAAATTAAATTCAAACTATGCTATTTTGTTAAATTTTAGATATATAAAGCACCAGATAATTTAATTTCCGTTAATCAGGACTGATTTCAGCATTTTGTTAAAAATAGGGATTAATTTCTTAGTTTCATAATTTGAGGAATTGATTTCATAAAAGGATGAGAATTGATGGACTAATTTGGTGGTTTTACCTTATATTAATGTCACATATTCTTATTTTATGTTAACATTTTAATAATTTTTTTGTACAATGAATAAATACATATTTTTAATAAAAGTTTTTTTGTGCAATATATTTATGTACAAAAAATATAAAAGAAATTTAAAAATATTTAACAAAAAATCAACAAAACTAGATCTCTTGAAAAATAAAAAAGTGCAAAATCAAAAAATATAAGATCATCATCACTACTGTTGCGCCCAAACTCGGCGCTCCGGTCGATCCGGACTAACTTGGACCGCCTTAGCTCACGGAGCGGTCGAGCGCGCACACAGTCAGTTGAAGAGGGGAAATGTACACAAGGAGTTTTAACGTGGAAAACCCTTCAACCGGGTGAAAAACCACGTGACCGGTTCGCTGCCAGTCAAAATCCACTAGATCAGGCTGATTACAGTATGTTGAGTGAATCGGGGCGACATGCCGCTCCCGTTACAGCTTGTGGGGAGGGAGGATGGCTATAACTGCAGGCGGGCAACAGACTGCCCCGCCAAAGTGACTTAAATGGTGGAACGCGCGGGATGCTTCTGACGCGTGCGCCTGGAGGCGGCGCGCTTGCGGGCTTCGACTGTCTCCTTTGCTCGGCTTCCTCTCACTTTGGGTGCCTCCTTCCTAACTGTGCGTTGGTGGGGTGCCAATAACCGATGGCAGGTGTTGATGGCCGATGGTGGCCGCTGGAGGTTGTTGGTGGCCGCCGGTGGCAGTTGATGGCCGCTGGTGGTTGGTGGCGAGCTGCGGCCGACTCGGTGGAGGAGGCGGGAGTTCTCTCACCTGAGGAAGAAGAAGGAGAAGAATAGGAGGAGAGAATTAGCTTCCAAATAAGAGACCCCTGGGGGTCCTTTTATAGCCTCCAGGGGTTGGTTATGGCGGGCCCCACCACTAAAGTGGTGGGGAAATGGGTGGTTATCCCCTCGATCGGACAGCAGGGAGGGTGCCCCCCTTGATCGGATGGCCGGGGGCTTTCCAAGATGGCGGGCCGACGTGACGGCGGCGGTGACCGGGCGGCCGGCGAGGGAAGCCCCTACCCGTTGCCCCTAGGTGGGTATAAATAGGCAAACCCTTAGGAGTTACTACGGGTATGGGTTAACCGTCTATCCGACACGACCCGTTAAGCCTCCGAACCCGTTAATTGTCCAAATATACACTAACAAACCAGACCTTAATTAATCTCCCGCTCATGCAGTGGTAACCGCTTAACCGGTGAAAATAAATCCCCTCAAACGGAGCCTAATTGAAGAGAATCCTAATCCTAGACAATAGGGGTGTCCATGTCCTTTTCATCAATAGGAATGGCTAACCTTTTGGTGTTATTTCTCTCCACATTTTTTGATATATAAATGCCACTGCCTTTGTAGATAATAACATTAATGTCATTGCAGACTTGCCTGTCTTTATATGTGTTTTTCAATATTTGTATCATGCCCTGAGTCATTTGGAATAATGTGTATTTAAGTTTTTTTTGTGGTGCCACATTTGAGCGAAATTCCTGCTTTGGGATTCCGAATTTTTTCTTCCAAAAAAGTTGAACGGGTTCACTTTTTCTTTTCATTTTTTTTTATTTTTGATGTCCCTCTTTTGATATTCCACGTGGCAGAACAAATTGCATCCCGAACGGCCATATTTGAGCAGGCATTGGTACGAAAAATTTCTAGACATTTGGGGGATCCTGATATTTCTTATGCTATCTTTATTTATTTTTAAATATTCAAATTGATTTTATATGATACTTTGGGGGCTCATCAATGATTTTAATTTGTTTTTTTTCTAGTAACTTATTTTTTAATCTTATTAGTTTATTTAATACAACAAAAATAGACCTAGTCATAAGTATTTTATTAAGGCTATAATATTCTTATTTTTCCTAACGGTAACGGAATCAAATCCAAATTGCAATATTGCATTGCCTGTGGATGGAGTCAACCGCTATTACACTGAATATTAAAATAATAGTTTGTGTTGGAATTGTTGCAGTGAAAATGGGCGGACTGATTGGGCAGACCGCACAGACCGCACAGTCCGCCGATGGTTAGGCGGCCTGGTGTTGGCAGATAGCCGGGTTCTAGCTTTTGCTCTCTTTTTTTGCGGTCTGGTTCGTCAAATACCCAGGGAGGTAACCGGGCGGTTAGCGTTGACTAATTGCGGCTGTCGCGATCTGGGTAGTGAGATTGCGGAGTCCGCTTGAAGCTGACAGGTTCTCTGGCTTGCGTAGAGGCAGGTGGTTAGCGCAGATAGCGGAGGCTAACCGCACAGTTCGACGTGTTCTGCTCACGCGATTTGGAGCCAGAGTTCGTTGGTGTGTGTGGACTTGGTCACAGTGATGCCAAGTCCATGGTGTTGCCTAGTTCGCGGAGACCGCTTATGTTGCGCGGTCTAGGTGTGGAGATAGACAAACCGTCTGACGCGGATATGGCTCAGGTCGCGTGGTTGTCAGGTTGTTCAAGTTCACGTGGACTGAGAATGCTATCTGCATGTCTTTGCGGTCCGACTCTGGTATCCGCACTCTTGTGCACATTGGTGGTGCTAGTTGCAGGATGATGGACGGTTATCCTATCACTATGGAAGGTGATTATTCCCCTTGTCGCTTATAAATAGGGGTCTCCGACTTGTCATATAAAACGGGAACAGTGAGAACTCAGCTTGCGCTTTGAACGTGAGGTTAGACTTTCTTAGCTGCACGACTAAGTGAAGTTGACTTGTACTGTGCAGGCTGTGCGGTTAGCACCAGGTGACTAGGTTGTTCGCGGATAGCAGTCTGTGGTATACATTAAGTTGCGGTCTAGGCGACTTGAAGTCACTTCCTCGGGGTTGTAGATAGTTCAAGCAGTTCGCCCGGTTCATCAGCAGGTAGACTGTTTTCTCGTTCATCAACATTTCAATAACAAGCAGTCCGCGCGGCTTATTTTGCGGGTTGCGACTTAGCGGTTTCGGCGGACTGTCCAGGCGGTTTGCGGTTTGGGCGGTTTCTGTCATCAGACCGCCGATTTCACTCTTGCCTGTAGTTTTTTTTTTTCCATCGGGTACATTGCAAAATTATGTCTCGCAATGTATATTTCGTCATATAAAAAAGTTGATGTACTTAACTCTATTTTTAATTGAATGTTTCTGCGGCCTTACTCAGCATCCGGGAGAAATTTTCACAGTTTCTTACATTCTTTAGTGCTTTTCTTTATGATGCAAGATTATAATATAAGTTTTTTATACGTAAAAACTACATTGCTGTTTAAAATACTAAAATGTCCTCAAAATTTGAGTTGCGGGCTCCTAACACCCAGGGCTATTGGTAAAAATCATAATTTGTGAAAAAAATATAGGAATGATTTGATAAATCATAATTGATCACGTGTCAAAGTTTTTTAAAATTTGGCGAAGTATTTTATTGCCTGAGTTTAAAATAAATTAGTGAACTTTATTTTTGTCACATCGGTCTCAAAGTTTTAGACTCCGTTTGGCGGGACTATACATGCGATCGTGATCGTTTGATTGATAAAAATAAGTCCTCTCAAACAGAATGTTAGACTAAATTTTTTTTTAGATTTTTTTATCGGGAGAAGGCTTATGATAGAGTTTTAAGAGAGATCTTACGAGGAGTCTTGAAAAATAAATGGTACAAATGTATCATACATTGACATGATCAAAGAAAAGAAGGGTTTTAGCTTGAGGAGGACAAAGATGGAATACATAGAGCTTAAAGTTAGCAGTGCATAAGGGCGGATGACTTGGTCATTAAGTTAGGTGATCAAGATATTTCCCGTAATAAGTGTTTTAAATCTCTTGGATCGATAGTTCAAAAAGACGGAGGTATTGATAAAAGTATGACACATTGTAAAGCATTGTGACGTCACTCCCCAAAACCATGTGGTTAGGGGAGGAGTGACCCCCCCCCCCCCCCCGAGTCACAACACACGCTCGGACACCATCGTCCATTCCACGTGGCGCGCTCAACACACATAAATCCAAGTGGGTTGGTTGAAGTGGAGAGGCGCAGCATGGATCTTATGTGATCGTAAAGTACCATTAAAACTTAAGGGCATGTTTAACTGTATTGCAGTTAGACTAGCGATGCTCTATGATTCTGAGTGTTGGGCAGTGAATTGTGTACATGATCAAAAAAATGGGAGTTGCCGAGATAAAAATGTTTAGGTGGATGTGTGGACACACGAGACTGGATAAAATTCGAAATGAATGTATTAGAGATAAGACAGAAGTAACACAATTGCAAAAAAGATGCGAGAAGCTCGACTAATGGTTTGGACACGTACAAAGGAAATTATTAAAAGCACCTACAAGACGCTGTGAGAATCTAGTCACTAGACATGTTAAATGAGAGATGGGTAGATCAATAAAGATTTGAAATGAATGAGAATTAGTGATATTAGGACAAAACAAATGATCCAAATAGCCAACCCCACTAATGGGATAAGGGCTCAAGTGTAGTTGTTTTAAAGATTTTAGATGACGCCGCGCTGCTAAGTTTGGGATGCGGTGCTGAGGTGAATATTTGTTATTATTATGCTATCAGAAATAATAAAATAGTATTATTAGTATTATATATTTAATTATGATCGAATGACTATTCGCCACACATGCAATAAAACAAATTAAATTATTTTAATCACTTTTTAAAAATATAATAATATTAAATATCCATGTGCACTTCACATAGTGGTAGCATCACTGCGTCATCAAAAATAGGGTCGATATCGAGTCGAGTTTGAGTGATTTAGGCTTGACTCAAAATTGAAATTTTAGACCCGAAGTCGACTCGAAATCAATTTAGAGTTCAGTTGGCACGACTCGAAATAGATCGATTTCGAATCGGCTCGAAATCGAATTGTGCCGGCTCAAAATTGAGCAATTTTTCTCTTTATTCCTATTTGACTCAAACTTAAATTTGGCAATTTCTAAATTTAGCAAATGAAGCACTTAAAACATTTATCCTTTTAATTTATGTTAAATTCTAATTGTTTTAAATCGATTTCGAGTGATTCATGGCTGACCCGAAATCAGATTCGAAATAAATTGAATCGACTCAAATTGAGTCGAATTGATTTTAACTGATTCCGATTTGGCTCAATATTTCAGAGATTTTCGAGTTTTAAATAATATGCTCAACCACAATAAAAAATCATTAAAACTTACATAAGTTAATTTAACGACTTATTTCAAATTAAGCTTAAATATTTTGACCAACATTAAAAATAAAGGTTCACACATAGTCAAACTTAAGCTACTATTGAGAGACTAATTAAGGAAAAAATTTTAGGTATGGGTAACGTTCCCAGCTCTAGGAACATTTATAAATACCCATTTTAAAATCGCGGGCCCCACCTTCCCCTTCTGCATTTTCCTTCCAGCCATTCTCCCGATTCGAGCTTCTCTAACCTAGGCGGCCGCTTTCTCCCCATCTCCGGCACGGGCGCACTCCGGTGATTTCCGGTACCATTTCTTGTGAGGCCTCACTTCCCCTTGCAGCATTTGCCTTCCTACCATTATCCCGATCCCATCTTCTCTAACCTAGGCGGCCGCATTTTCCTGATTTCAGGCAAATATTTGGGTACATGCAGACGTAGGCATCGCCGACGGCTTGAGAAGAACCACTAAATGCAAATACACTTCTTCTCTTCACGATCTCCGGGAAGACTTTCCGGCACATTTTAAAGGGGCGGCTTTAGAAGAACCAGGTACGACTGTATTTGCATAGATTGTCCTTTAGAACTGTCTTGCCAGTTGTATTAGAACTGTAGTTGCTTTAATATAGGACTGTGTTTGCATAGATTGTTCTATACAACTGTATTCTAGGGTTAATAGGACTGTATTTATTCCAGATTGTTATATACCACTGTATTCTAGGGTTAATAGGACTGTATTTGCATTTATTGTTATATAGGACTGTATTCCAGTATAATATAGGACTGTATTTCATCTTCATATAGCACTGTATTCCAGCTTTATATACAACTGTTAGCTACAACTGTAATTTTCTTTTGTATTTCAGGTAATAGACAAGTGAAGACAACTGTAAGCTTGCCTTCTTCTATTTTCCATGGAGAAAGGGAGTAATAGTGGTCAAATGCAGGATGAAATTGATGTAAGCTTGCCTTCTTCTATTTCATGTTGTTGAAGCCGAGAAATTTCTCAACCTCAGAAATCGGACTAGGCAACCTGAAGTTACTGGTCGGCCAGTCGGGAAGATGATCTCTGGTCAGGAAACATGAACGAATTGCGCAAACAAGACCCCAGGTTGCTACGGCAGGAAGGTCCCACCACGTACTCAGTTGCTTAGGAGAAGCAACCCCTTCTCTACCAGATTGGCCGAGCTAGGTACGAAGGAGGCGAGCTTGAGCAATAACGAGTCAAGGGCAGTTGCTGGAACTCGCGAGGGCTCAGGCCGAGAATTGCTTGTCCCTCCTTCGTACCCCTGAGGTCCTATTTATAGGGTAAACCAAAGAGAGGGGGGGGGGGTCTTACTTATACCCCCACCCTGGCGAGTTGGCGACTTCCTTGGGGGGCTCGCCTGGAAGAGGCGAGTATCTGGTCATAGTCGCCACCTGGCGAGTTGGCCTGGGGAGCTCGCCATACTCGCCCGAACATTCCGCGGCCCAGGGTGCTGGTCTGGATCCCCACCTTGTCTTGTTGACTTTGACTTTTGATGACCTGGCGGTGGTAGGGCCCTCCCTCGTCGAATATGGGTTGTACACAATCCCCGCTCTTTTTGAGCGACGTAGGAGCCCGGAAAGATTCATCCAACACCTATTCGGCGAGCATCCCTGCCGGGTATATGGTCAGCTCGCCTCGTCGCCTGCTGGTAGAGTAGTCTATAAATAGGGGGGCTTCGTTTTTGAGACGGTCTCTGGAGCTCGCCGAAGATGTCGGACGCTGAACAGCTGTTGAAGGACAATCTCTCCGCCCTGTCGGGCCTCCTCGGCATAGCCAGGCCGAAAAGACCGCGCGAGGATGATCCTACTGCCTTGCCCCCGCCGAAGAAGAAGAAGAAGACGAAAAAGGTCAAGCAGCCCGCCACTACGGTGGTCGGCTCGCCTTCACTGGCGCACCAGGTCGCCGCGGCGACTGAAAATCCCGTAGTGTCGTCCAGTACCCAGAGGGTGTTGAACGACCTAGGGCTCGACGACCTCCCTGGGTCGACCCGGGGCAGCCCGCTGGAGAACCCGGGAGTGACCGAGGAGCTCGCGGCCGTGAAGGAGTCCGCGGCGTCTCAGGCCAAGGTCGTCACCTTGACAGGTCGCTACCTCGAACTCTTCCCTGCTGGGTTGTCGCTGCCACTTTACTGACTTCTTTCTTTATGCAGATTCTCCGATTGCCGCGGACGCGACACTTGATGTCGTCCCCCTCAGCTCGGCGCCCTTACTCGCCCTGGTGGCCGACAGGCCGTTCAAGATCGCCCGCACGATCAGGATAGGCCTCAGCTCGGGGAAGGCGTCTGGGGCGGTGTTGGTGAAGGACCCCCCCGCCTGTGAGTAAGGAGCTGCCGGCGAAAGCCACTCCCGCCGAGTCATCTGGGCCGATGCGCGAGGTTCCTCCGGCGAGTACGGCGGCCTCTGCTGCTACGAGCGGCGAGAAGATACCCCCGGTGAGCGTTCCATTGTCGCCGCCGCCGCCCGCGGTCGCCACTCCTTGCCAGACGCCGAGCACCGGCTTGCCCCCTCCGCCGCCTCTGTCTGCTCTGCCGAAGTCGGACCACCCGCGACCTCCTCCGGCTCCTGCGCCGAGGGCTCCGCACCACTCTGCGAGCTCGTCTACAGCTCCACCGCTGGTGAAGAAGCCGGAGAGGCCGCAGCCACCCTACTTTCCTCCGCGGGTTGGAGACCCCGACTACGTCGGCCGAGGGTCTGGAGAGCGCGGGCAGGGTAGGCCTGCCGATCTTCCGAGTAGCTCTTCGGGGAGGCGAGATACCTCCGGGCGACCTCCTTCGCCGCGCCGATCCCGATCTCCTCGCCGTGGTGAGCCTCCTACCACTGAATACCGCTCTGCTTTTTGCTTTTTCTGACCTGACGATCCATCTTCCTGCCTTGTCAGATCGCTCGACGACCTCTGGGGCGACTTTCCTCGACGCTATCGGGCTGTCCGGGAGCGAGTATCGCCAGGCCGCCATTCGCGCCCACATGGAGCTGGAGAGCAAGTCGACCAGCTCGCTATCTGCGATCCTCACCGACGCATCTCGGCTCTGGAGGCGAGGATGGCCAAGGTCGAAGGGCTCCAGGCGACCTTGGAGAACTATGAAGCTCGCTTCCACGTGGTTAAAGAGAATGACCGCCAGCTGCAGTTGAACAACCACCGCCTGCAGCTGGTGCTTGACGAGCTGGCCGGCATTCGGGCGAGCATGGGGTCTGCTGGACGTCTGGCGAGGATGGAGGAGCAGCTCAGGCTTGGCGACGACGCGACAGCGCTGGCGACGGAGCATTACCGGCGTGCACGCGAGATTGGCTGGGCTGGGCGACATCCGCACCCTCCTGAGCGGCCGAGGGCGCCATAGTTTTTCTTTGTTTTTCGAATGTAACTCGCCTCGCGCGACTTGTACTTCCGGACATCTATTTCTAATTTGATTAATTCGTGTGCGCGAATATTCTCGCCTCTGTGTACGCGCTTTATTTCTTGATGTGCCGAGCTTTAGTTCACCTGATAATGTCGCAGGTTTATCTTCATCGCGCGAGCTCGTTAGATACTCGCTGGGACGGCTGACCCCCCCCTTGGGTTTGTCATATCTATAAATAGGAGGGGTAGGTGGGTCAAAGCGTATTGTTGTAGCGACCTTCTTTCCTCCTAACGAGTATTTGAACAATCAACTCGCCGCTCTTATTGCTTTCGGATCTCGCCAACATGGTCGGTGACGACGCCAGCGCTCGCCGACAGGCCCACGCAATTAACTTCGCAGACGCGGCTTTTAAGAAGTCCATAACCACCGAGAAGGAACTGGCGACCTTCAAGGAACGCTCCCTGCCTGACGAATACTCGGCCAGACTCCCCACTCGCAGCGAGCGCCTCAATACCCATATTGAGGGCTCGCTTGTAATGTCGCTGCGTCACTTCGACGCAGGCCTCCGGCTGCCCTTCTGGCCGGAGTTCTGCGAGATCCTGCGCTACTTCGGGATTTTCCCCGCGCAGATCAATCCCAACGGCGTGGCGATCATCATGGGATTCCTATGCTTTCTTCGGGAAGAGAGGATCGCTTTCGACCTCTCCGTCTTCCGCCGCATCTTCGCCTTTGCGGCGACCTCGGAGGGGGTCATCTTTTTTAGCAGTCATGTCTGCACCTTGGTTGGGACCGCGAATAAGGTCCATCGCTGGAGCGAGCAGCTGATTGTCGTTCATGGCGACTTCGGCGGTATTCTCGGCAGGCCGCACCAACCAGCCGATGTCGCCTTTCTTCCTCCCATCCTCGAAGGAGCTCGCGAGCAGCTCTTCGAATACTTTCGCGGTCGGCGCTTTGACGTCATTTTCTGGCGACTAAACGTCAATGTGCTCGAGCCAGTCCACCCTAACGAAAGTAAGCCGAACTCGAAATGCGCCCTGGTTACTCGCTCGCCCTTTTGCCGGTGAAGCTAACTTTGTCGCGCATTTTGCAGTTTCCAACGAGCTTCCGGAGAAGCCGCTTCCTTTGGCGATGGAAGTCGCCGCCACGCAGTCGGATGCTCGCCCTCCTGCCGACGTTGGGGAGAAGAAGGCGGTTAAGGGAAAGTCGCGGGCCAGCTCGCAGGGTCCCGCGAGGAAGAGGGCGAAGACCTCGTCGCCACGATCCGTCGATTGCCGGTCGCCGACGGGCGCCCAGTCGCCCCATTTCCACCCCAACTACGGCCTCGGGCAGGGGGTGGTGGACGCCTTCGGTCGCCCGCTCGTGACCTGGTCGGCGGGGGAAAACTCGGTGTCGCTGAGCACCAACCTCCCGTCCTGGTCGACTGACTGGGAGGACAATGGGGAGGCGTTCGCCGTCCTCCACGCCATCTACGGTCGGGCCGACGCGGAGTCCGTCATGGAGCTGACCTCGACGGAGCTCGCCCATCAGTCGGCCTGCGCGCTCGCGCGGTCTGCCGAACTGGGGCATTACTCGGCGAGGAAGCTGTTGGAGATGACCGACGCCCTCAAGGTCGTCTCCAAGAAGGCCATCGACCTCGGCATGCAGTCAGCCCGCTGGAAGGACTTCGAGGTGAGCTGTCCTGGGGTGGGTTGCTCGATTTGTGTCGTTGACAGGTCCTGACGTCGATCATCTCGCAGGCTGCCGAGATAGAAGCGGCGAAGAAGCTCTCCGAGTGCGAGGAGAAGCTCGCCGCCTCCCAGGCCGAGCTGGAGGCGGCCCAAACTCGCGCAGCGGTGATGGAGACGAGGCTGGTCGCTGCTGAAGGACGGCCGAGCTCCTCAACCCCGCTACCCGAGGACCCGGCGCGAGTGGTGAAGCAATCACGCGTCCTCTGGGAGGAGAGATCCTCCGTTCGCCGCGAGATTGCGCGGGCGGCGGGGAACGTCATACTCGCGCGCCTTAGGCTCGGGGGTCAGCTCGTCGAGGGGGAGAAGCCGCTCACTGTCGACGAACTCATTCCCGAGCTGCTCGCCGAGGGGACTGTCCCGCCGTATAGCGCGTCGTCGCCGACCAGCTCCGGTGATTCTGACAGCAGCGGTAGCGGAAGCAGCAGCGGCAGCGGAAGCGGCGAGAGCGCAGAGAGCGACGACTTTGCAGATATCGGCGATATCGGGGATGATGAATATCGGCCTGATACTGGCGACGACGAGTCCTAGTTGCTCGCCGATATTCTTTTTGTAAACCAAATTTTTGACTTAATGATTTATACAAAGTTTTGGTTTTTCTTTCTGACTGGATGTTACTCGCTTAGGCTCATAGGCTCGGAGAGGAACGCTCGCTAAGTCGCAGGGGGATGGTCCCGACATCGACCATCCGCTCGCCGGGACCTACTCGCCCCTGCACCCGGATACTCGTGAACCTGCTGAGATAACCGCGCGGGTGGCGTGTGGGACATACTTGCATGCCCCCCGGGGCTCGCTTACTCACGCGGTTCCAGCTCGCTTCCCCGCATGAGATCTGCTCGCCTACTCGCACGAGATCAGCTCGCCTGCTCGCGCCAGGTCTGCTCGCCTGCTCGCGTATGACGAAAATTGAATCGGGCTTAGTCGTCGAACATAGCCCGCGGGCACCTCATTCTCGTCATCGAGGAGATCGGCCGATTCCCGAGGAGAGGAGCTCGTGGGGATACCGGTCTTACGACGCTGCTCAACTCGAAGTCTTGAATTACAATCGAGGAGATCGGCCGATTCCCGAGGAGAGGAGCTCGTGGGGATACCGGTCTTACGATGCTGCTCAACTCGAAGTCTTGAATTACAATCGAGGAGATCGGCCGATTCCCGAGGAGAGGAGCTCGTGGGGTTACCGGGCTTACGACGCTGCTCAACTCGAAGTCTTGAATTACAATCGAGGAGATCGGCCGATTCCCGAGGAGAGGAGCTCGTGGGGATACCGGTCTTACGACGCTGCTCAACTCGAAGTCTTGAATTACAATCGAGGAGATCGGCCGATTCCCGAGGAGAGGAGCTCCTGGGGATACCGGTCTTACGACGCTGCTCAACTCGAAGTCTTGAATTACAATCGAGGAGATCGGCCGATTCCCGAGGAGAGGAGCTCGTGGGGATACCGGTCTTACGACGCTGCTCAACTCGAAATCTTGAATTACAATCGAGGAGATCGGCCGATTCCCGAGGAGAGGAGCTCGTGGGGATACCGGTCTTACGACGCTGCTCAACTCGAAGTCTTGAATTACAATCGAGGAGATCGGCCGATTCCCGAGGAGAGGAGCTCGTGGGGATACCGGTCTTACGACGCTGCTCAACTCGAAGTCTTGAATTACAATCGAGGAGATCGGCCGATTCCCGAGGAGAGGAGCTCGTGGGGATACCGGTCTTACGACGCTGCTCAACTCGAAGTCTTGAATTACAAGCGAGGAGATCGGCCGATTCCCGAGGAGAGGAGCTCGTGGGGATACCGGTCTTACGACGCTGCTCAACTCGAAGTCTTGAATTACGAGGAGATCGGCCGATCCCGAGGAGAGGAGCTCGTGGGGATCGTCTTACGCCGATCGAAGTCTTGAATTACCGAGGAGATCGGCCGATTCCCGAGAGAGGAGCTCGTGGGGATACCGGTCTTACGACGCTGCTCAACTCGAAGTCTTGAATTACAACGAGGAGATCGGCCGATCGAGGAGAGGAGCTCGTGGGGATCGTCTTACGCCGCTCAATCGAAGTCTTGAATTACAATCGAGGAGATCGGCCGATTCCCGAGAGGAGCTCGTGGGGATACCGGTCTTACGACGCTGCTCAACTCGAAGTCTTGAATTACAATCGAGGAGATCGGCCGATTCCCGAGGAGAGGAGCTCGTGGGGATACCGGTCTTACGACGCTGCTCAACTCGAAGAATTACAATCGAGGAGATCGGCCGATTCCCGAGAAGAGGAGCTCGTGGGGATACCGGTCTTACGACGCTGCTCAACTCGAAGTCTTGAATTACAATCGAGGAGATCAGCCGATTCCCGAGGAGAGGAGCTCGTGGGGATACCGGTCTTACGACGCTGCTCAACTCGAAGTCTTGAATTACAATCGAGGAGATCGGCCGATTCCCGAGGAGAGGAGCTCGTGGGGATACCGGTCTTACGACGCTGCTCAACTCGAAGTCTTGAATTACAATCGAGGAGATCAGCCGATTCCCGAGGAGAGGAGCTCGTGGGGATACCGGTCTTACGACGCTGCTCAACTCGAAGTCTTGAATTACAATCGAGGAGATCGGCCGATTCCCGAGGAGAGGAGCTCGTGGGGTTACCGGGCTTACGACGCTGCTCAACTCGAAGCCTTGAATTACAATCGAGGAGATCGGCCGATTCCCGAGGAGAGGAGCTCGTGGGGATACCGGTCTTACGACGCTGCTCAACTCGAAGTTTTGAATTACAATCGAGGAGATCGGCCGATTCCCGAGGAGAGGAGCTCGTGGGGATACCGGTCTTACGACGCTGCTCAACTCGAAGTCTTGAATTACAATCGAGGAGATCAGCCGATTCCCGAGGAGAGGAGCTCGTGGGGTTACCGGGCTTACGACGCTGCTCAACTCGAAGTCTTGAATAAAATCCTGCGTCCTTACACATTTTGGAGATTAATCCCAGAGATATCTTGGCAATAAAGAAACTCCCCCCGGAGGGACGCTCTTGATCCTGCTGAATCGGGGGATTGGTGTCCAGACCCGTCCCTCAGAATTCCTCTAGTTGGAAAAGAGATGCATTCGGGGAGACCTAGGCCGACATGCAAGGGGGGAGCTGATCTCGGCCGACAATGCTGAGGCTCGGTCTTACAAGAGCGCTTAAAGTCCCGAAACCTCGTCCCATCATCCGAACTAGGCTATTCAGTGAGAACGAGTTGGAGTCCCGCATCCCGATTTGATAGTGAAGGTCGCTTTCGGGTACGATTAGGATGGGGGTGGTGTTCATCGAGGGTCCTTTTTCGAACGCGCTCGGAATTCACACACCTCCCTCCGGGCTCGTCCATACCCTTTCTTTGGCAGGTTATCCTGTCTTGCTGCTCGCTTGAGATCTTCCCCTTCTGGGTGTTTTACGAGGCCGGCCTCTACTCAAGTCCGGGAGATCAGGGTGCAGATCTGTTCCTCACAGGTCCTCCAGACGGAAGAGAGATGCACTCGGGGAGACATAGGCCGACATGCAAGGGGGGAGCTGATCTCGGCCGACAATGCAGAGGTTCGGTCTTACAAAAGCGCTTAAAATCCCGAAGCATCGTCCCATCATTCGTACTGGGCTATGTATGAGGAACAAACCGACCGCTGCCTCCCGAGGTCGACTACGAGGCGGACCATGGAAACACTCAGAAGCCTCGAGACACATTTAACACAAAAAAGATGAAATCCCGCATCCTTTGTTCATTAAGAATGTTTACAGAAATAGATACATGAGTTACCGCTACGGGTAAAATCTTTTCAAATCATCCCCGCTCCAGGTTCCAGGCAGCTGCTCTCCCGCTTGGTCTTGTAGGTAATAGCCTCCTGTGGTCAAGGCTTCTTGGACGATGAAAGGTCCTTCCCAGTTGGGATGGAGCTTGCCTACGGCGGCTCCCCGCCCAGCGGCGTCCACCTTCTTCATGACCAAGTCCCCCGCGAGGAAGTTCCTCAAGCGGACGTTTTTGTCGAAGTGCCTCGCCATGCGCCTCTTGGTTTCTTCCTGGCGCATGGAGGCTAAGTCCCGAAGCTCTTCCACATAATTTAGGGAGAGCCTCTGAGCCTCTTCATTCTCTAGCCGCCATTCTTCGCTTCCGTCTTCGGCTGCGATGACCCTTGGACTGTGCACCTCAAATTCGACCGGGATAAGCGCCTCGGACCCGTGTGATAGTTTGAAGGGTGTTTCCCCTGTGGCCGAGTTCGGGGTGGTCCTGAGGGCCCAGAGGACGGAAGGGAGCTGTTCGGCCCAATTCCCTTTGAGATTGGTGATCTTCTTCTTTAGCAAGTTGATGATAAGCTTGTTCGCGGCTTCTACTTGCCCATTGCTCCGAGGGTGATGTACCGAGGCGAACCGAAGGTCGGTTCCCAACTGTTTACAAAAGTCTCCCAGTTCCAGGCTAGCGAACTGCGGCCCATTGTCGGTGATGATGGCCAGAGGGATCCCGAACCTGCATGCAATTTCCCCCCAGATGAAGTTCTTGACGATTTGAGACGTGGTCCTGGCCAGAGCCTTAGCCTCGATCCATTTCGTGAAGTAGTCAACCATTACCAGAGCAAACTTCCTTTGCCCGCTAGCTTGAGGGAACGGGCCGATCAAATCCATTCCCCAAATTGCGAAGGGCCACGGAGCGGTAATCGAGCGAAGCTGCTGAGCCGGCTGGAGCGCGAGGGGCGCGAAGAGTTGACATTGGGAGCACTTTCTGGAATGGGCCTCTGCGTCCTTTCGGATGGTCGGCCAGAAGTAACCGTGCCTCAGAATCCTTTGCTCCAGGGTGCGGGTCCCGGAGTGACTGCCGCACTCTCCTGAGTGAATCTCCTCGAGGACCCGGGGAATCTCGAGTTCTGACAAGCATCGGGCCAGAGGGCCTGAAATGGTCTTGCGATAGAGTTCGGCGTCCTGCAGCAAGTAGTACGCGGCCTTATACCGAAACTTTCTTTGATCTTGCCCGTCAGATGGTAGTCGGCCTGTCGCCAGGAACGCGATGAACGGATCTCTCCACGAGGCCCGCTGATCGATCTCCATCAACTCGCCTTCTTCGATGGATGGTCGAAACAACTCGATGGCGGTTCCCCCAGCCCGAGGGCCGTATTTCGCAAGATTGTCTGCCTCGGAGTTGCGTTCTCGGGGCACGTGCTCAACGTGAAAGGATCGGAACCCCCCGATCAGGCCTTTGACCTTAACCAGATATTGCTGCAAGATGGGATCTCGGACTTCGAACTCTCCCCGAATCTGAGATGCCGCCACCATGGAATCGGTAAAAGCCCTGATATCTCTGATTGCCAGTTCCTTGGCGAGTCGCAAACCAGCCACCATGGCTTCGTACTCCGCCTGATTGTTAGTGACCGAAAAATGGATCTTGACGGCTTGCTCAATCCTGGTCCCCTGAGGACTAACCAGCACCACCCCGGCTCCCACGGAGTGTATCCCTGACGCGCCATCTACGAACATCTTCCAGGGGACCGGCCGAGAGACATCCGTGTCTGCCTCGACCTCGGCCGAGAAGTCGGCCAGGAAATCCGCCACGGCTTGTGCTTTGATCGCGACCCTCGGGGGGTAGGAGATGTCGAACTCGCTCAGCTCCACAGCCCACTTGGCGAGCCTGCCGGAGTGCTCCACTCCGTCCAAGATACTCCTCAAGGGGTGGTCGGAGACTACCTTGATAGAGTGGGCTTGGAAATATGGACGGAGTCGCCTGGCCGAAACTACCAGGGCAAAGACTAACTTCTCCAGGATGGGGTACCGCGTTTCGGCTTGCCTTAGCACCCGGCCCACGTAGTAGATTGGAAGCTGCTTCTTTCCCTCCTCTCGGACCAACACCGAGCTGACTGCTTCAGCCCCTACCCCTAGGTAGAGCAAGAGGTCCTCGCCGCCCTGCGGACCCTGAAGGAGAGGAGCTCGAGTCAGCTGTTGTTTGAGCTTCATGAAGGCCTCCTCGCACTCCGGGGTCCACTCGAATTTCTGGTTCCCCCGAAGGGCTTTGAAGAATGGGGAGCACTTCTCTCCGGCCCTGGAGAGAAATCGACTAAGTCCTGCCAGCCTTCCGGTCAACCTTTGAACTTCCTTGGAATCCCTCGGGGACGCCATCTCCACGATGGCCTTTACCTTGTCGGGGTTAGGCTCCACCCCTAGGGGAGTAAGGAGGTGCCCTAGAAACTCCCCCCTTCCCGCGCCGAAAACACACTTGGCCGGGTTGAGCCGCATCTTGTACCTCCTCAGGGTGGCGAAGGTCTCTGTCAGATCCGCCACGTGCTCTGAGGCGCTCTTACTCTTAACGAGCAGGTCATCCACGTAGACTTCCAGATTCCGCCCCTTTTGCTCTCTAAAGATGTGATCCATCATTCTTTGATATGTTGCGCCGGCGTTCTTGAGCCCGAAGGGCATCATCTTGTAGCTATAGCATCCGTCGCTTGTGATGAAGGAAACGTCGCGACAATCGGGGGGATGCATCCGGATCTGATGGTATCCTGAAAAAGCATCAAGGAAACTCATCACAGGAAACCCGACGGCGGAATCAACCAGCGCGTCGATCTGAGGCAGGGGATAACAATCCTTCGGGCAAGCTTTATTCAACATTGAAAAGTCGATACATAACCTCCAGCCCCCTCCGGACTTCTTTACCATTACAACATTGGAGACCCAGCCTGGATATTGGATCTCCGAAACAAAACCTGCTTCCAGCAGCTTCCCTACTTCCTCCCGGATGGGTCTCGCTAGAGTGGTGGCGCTCTTCCTTTGCTTCTGACGGACTGGGCCGTCGCTGTATCCAGGTTGAGGCGATGACAGACAACATCAGCATCAATCCCTGACATCTCGGCGGCGCTCCATGCGAAGACGTCCGCGTTTTCCTGTAGGCAGGCAGCTATCTCCACCTTCCCTTCCGGGGGTAAGGCTCCTCCAATCTTCAGCAGCTCCGGCTCTCCTCTCAGGGAGATCACCTCTACTTCTTCCAGCTCCTCAGCAGCTTGCAGGCCCTCTTCCTGCTCCATCATCCTTTCCAACCTTTCTGCGTCGCCCATCCAGCTGATTGTGCTGACCGCGTTCAGGTAGCATTCCCTGGAGGCCCTGGGATCTCCCCTGATCCTGACTTGGACGTCGTCCCTGCAATACTTCAGGCATTGATGATATGACGAGGGGACGGCCTTGAAGTAGTTGATGAGGGGCCGTCCGAAGATGGCGTTGTAGCCGCTGGGTGCGTCGACGATGACGAAGCGGCATCGGATCGAAGTTCCCCCGAGGGTGACCAGCAACTCAACTCCTCCTTCCACCTCTTTCTTCTCCCCGGAGAAGCCGAAGAGAGGCCCATCCGCTGCCTGAACCCGGGACGCTTCCACCTGAAGGCCGACGAAGGTTCTCTTGAAGATGACATTCACCGAGCTCCCGTTATCCGCGAGGATTCGGTCGACGATGAAGTCCTCGATTGCTGCTTGAATCACCAGGGCGTCATGAAAGGGGTTCTCGTTCCAGAGCATGTCTTCCTCCGAGAAGGTGATCTCGTTCAAGGGAGGGGGGGTCTGAGACGTCGAGGCGACGCTCCTTTTGTAGATTTGGTGGAGACTTCCCTTGCGGGAAGCTCCTAGCCCAGCCCCTCCGTTGATTACTCCGACATGCCCGCCTCCCGGACCGGGAATGACATTCCCCCTTCCTCCTTGGTCGATCCTGTCTTCGTTTCTCCTCCTCTGCGGTGCCTGGTAAGCCACCTGCTCAACCTGGGCCTCCTGCTGCGGTTGCTCCCTCTCGGCCGCCGTTGCTTCCATCCTCCTCCTTGTTTCCCAGAACTCAGGGCAAGCTAAGGTTCCGTGCCCCTCCACTCGATGGATATCGCAGTAGAGGGGAATCGCCGCTTCCTACTGCCGTTCCTGCCTCCTCTCCTGCTGCCTCTCCTTCCGCCGGCGGTTAGCGGCTCGCTGCGTGATGGCCATGGTTTCCCTTCTTCCTCCTCCCTGCTCCCGAGGGTTGTAAGCCCTCCTTTCCTCCTGACGGATGGGACGCCTCCACTGGGGGCGATCCCTCGGGTACTGGAATCTTCTCTCCTCGCTCCTCGCCTCTCGACCTCCGACGGGCCTCCTATCCTCCTGCCTTCGAGGCCTCTCCCGCCTCTCCTGCCTCTCCGCCTTTCTGATCTCCCTTCCCCTTTCTCCCTTCTCCTCTTTACCCTGCGGCCTCTCCTGCTTCCTGTCGTTGCCCCCCTCCGGCGCCCTCTCCCTCTCCAGCAGTCTTCCCTTGTCTTGCCCAAGCGGTCGGTCTCCATCGAGCCGTGCTAGGAACTCCTTATTCCTCTCCTCTCCCTGGATGAACACATTGGCTCTCTCCACCATCTCCTCGAACGATTTGGGCGGCCTGTGCCCCAACTCCATGTTGAACAGGCCCTGCTTCAGCCCAAACTTGAGGGCCACCATCAGGGTGAACCCATCTACCTCTTCCACCTCCAGCACCTCCTCCTGGAATCGATCGATGTACCGGCCCAAACTCTCGTGCTGCCCCTGCACGATCTTGAAGAGGGCGGTTGCCTCCTTCTTCCTCCGCTTGGACGTCGCAAACCTTGCTAATAGGCCCCTTCGAAGATCTGAGAAGCAGTAAACTGACCCGGCTGGCAGCTGGTGGAACCAATCTCTCTTCTACCCTTGAAGGTAATGGAGAAGAGCCGGCACTTGAGAGCATCGGACATGTTGCGAATGGAGACCACATCCTCAAACCACTGAAGATGTCCCACCGGGTCGTCCTTGCCGGAGTAGTACGAGAGGACTGGCTCTCTGAAGTTGTCGGGGATGAGGGCTGCGAGGATCTCGTCGCAAAAGGGGCTCCTCCCTTCCTGGCGGCGGCGAGTATCCTCCCCGCTCGAGCAGTCATACTCGCTCCATCGGCGAGTATCTCCATACCTCGCCGAGAGTTCTGGATCTCGAAACCGGATTCCCTGACTACTCGCCGGGTGATGTCGCGGCGGGATCACCTGCTCTCCACTCGCCCAAGCGGGCTCCTTCCCTGCTCTCCGAGTTGGTATCTCCTCGCCCGGGGGTGTCCGGCGGTGGGGGGAAGTCGCCGTCACCTCAGGCGGATTGGATAACCCGTCGAGTATCGTCTTCTCCACTCTCCTCGCGAACTCTGCAAAAGCCGCCACTGTCACATACTCGCTACCTTGCCCCGGGATTCCAGCTCCCCCCGAGTTACCTCCCAACTCGCTCCGGTCTCCACCATCGGCCATCTTCCAACCACGACTTTCTTCTTCGGTCGCTATCCACGCTCACCGCACCAAGTGTTGAAGCCAAGAAATTTCTCAACCTCAGAAATCGGACTAGGCAACCTGAAGTTACTGGTCGGCCAGTCGGGAAGATGATCTCTGGTCAGGAAACAGGAACGAATTGCGCAAACAAGACCCCAGGTTGCTACGGCGGGAAGGTCCCACCACGTACCCAGTTGCTTAGGAGAAGCAACCCCTTCTCTACCAGATTGGCCGAGCTAGGTACGAAGGAGGCGAGCTTGAGCAATAACGAGTCAAGGGCAGTTGCTGGAACTCGCGAGGGCTCAGGCCGAGAATTGCTTGTCCCTCCTTCGTACCCCTGGGGTCCTATTTATAGGGTAAACCAAAGAGAGAGGGGGGGTCTTACTTATACCCCTACCCTGGCGAGTTGACGACTTCCTTGGGGGGCTCGCCTGGAAGAGGCGAGTATCTGGTCATAGTCGCCACCTGGCGAGTTGGCCTGGGGAGCTCGCCATACTCGCCCGAACATTCCGCGGCCCAGGGTGCTGGTCTGGATCCCCACCTTGTCTTGTTGACTTTGACTTTTGATGACCTGGCGGTGGTAGGGCCCTCCCTCGTCGAATATGGGTTGTACACATGTATCACACCACGGTGATTAACGTGTTTTTTTAACATGCAGATCAAAAAGGAACATCCCTCTTTCCCTGTTGTCCATTTTGAGGAAGATGCATATGCATTGTATTGTCAGTACGCTCACAATATCGGTTTCAGTGTGCGTAGGCAGCATATTTTTTATTACACACACACTAAAATTATCAAAGTACGTGAATACAGTTGCGCAAAGGCGGGAAAGAAACATACAAAACCGTCACCGATTAAATATCGCAAATTAGATACTCGGACTGGGTGTCTTGCATATTGTCATTTCAAAACAGATAAAGATGGTAAGAACTGGACAGTTGCAAAGTTTGTGGAGGAGCACAATCATCCCCTAGCATCTGAGAAAGAACAACATTTGTTGAGGTCGCATCGAAAGGTTTCAGATATGCAAGGCAATCTATTAAAAAATATGTCAGAGGCTGGAATAAAAACTGTGCATGCATACAATTTTCTCTCCGAAGAGGTTGGAGGTGTTCAAAATGTCGGTTTCACCAAGACTGATGCCTATAATTATGTGCAGCGTGGTAAAAAAGCGTTGATTGAAAGCGGTGATTCGATTAGTTTATTGAAGATGTTACAGACAAGACAACTTGAGGATAATATGTTCTCATATGAAGTCCAGACAGATGATCAAAATAGGTTGACTGGGTTCTTTTGGATTGATGGGCGTGGAAAAATTGATTATGATTGTTTCGGAGATGTTATTATTTTTGATACCACTTACAGATTAAATAAATATAATTTGGCGTGCGCTGCATTTATTGGTGTGAACAATCATTGGCAGAGTGTATGTGTTGGTTGTACTTTTATTGCAGAAGAAACCATTGATTCCTTTTGCTGGGTTTTTGAAACATTTCTTAAGTTTGTTGGTGGCAAACAACCTATAACAATTTTTACTGACCAAGATCAAGCTATGGCGGTTGTAATTGAGCGTGTTCTTACCACCAGCCGACATCGATTATGCCAATGGCACATTTCAAAGAAAGCTCCTTCGAAAGTCTATTGCTTCAACCATGACAAAGGTGTTCGTGGTTTATTCCACCAATGCATGAGCAAGTGTGACTGTGAGTACGAGTTTGATCATTATTGGAATGAGATGATGCTGAAAGGAAGCTTACATGATAATAGATGGTTGCAAGACCTATATGTAATAAGGAAGAAGTGGTCAACTGCGTACAATAAGGATGTGTTAGATCTCGGCATTCTGTCGACGCAACGGAGCGAATCAGCAAATCATGGATTGCATGGTTGTTTCAAGGCAACCAGCTCTATTGTAGAGTGTTTCATTGGGTTGGAGAAATTAATTTCAACATGGAGGAGAGCTGAGTTTGATGAAGACTTTAAGTGCACGCAAGGTTCTGTCGATCTAAAGTATAAAGGTTCCATTCTACTGAAGCAGGCTTCGAAGATTTTCAGCAGGAAAATGTTTTCTATCTTTGAGAAATCTTTCATGGAGGGGGCAGTAGGGGTTAGCATAGTGGATGAGTTGAGATCCGAGGATAATAGTATTTCTCAAATTGCTTGTTGATTTATTGCTCATTTTGTAGTATATTCATTCGTAGTATTTGGATGTTGGTTGTACTTGTTTTATATGAATGTGCTTCCTGGATGCACTGTATTCCTGCTTTAATGCAGTGGGCTGTTAGGACTGGTAGAGTGGTACATATATTTGTTTTTCGTTAACTTGGTAATGAAAACATTATTTCAAAGCATGTTAAATTGTATTTTATTCAAAACAGAGTATTTCAATACATATTATACATTCTGCTTATGGGGCAAGAAGCCATAATTATGAAAGAAGATACACTAATAGGAACAAGTCGGGCTATCACTTGCCAAAGATGCAAAGATGCCTGGACCATATATAAAAGGTAGATGAAAAATGGATACCTACATATCAAAGGTAGATGAAAAATTGTAGATGAAAAATTATAAACCTGTGCAATAAAAATGAGTATAAAACCATTCTATGTTTTCTTTTCATATTAAAGGTAGATGCAAAGATGCCTGGACCATAACAATGAGTAATGTTACCTGGACCATTCTATGTTATCTTTTCATTAATATATATAAAACCATTTTTTTGCACTCAACTTTAATCTGAGTGATAGTCCACAAAATGTAAAGCATAATATGATCCAGGCATAATATGGTCCTGTGCACTCAACAAGATGCCTGGAACATATTAATACTAGTTATTACTGTCAAAACACCATGCAAAGATATATTACACCAAAATATAGTAAACCAGTAATCACTATTTGATTTTAATTATGTTCGAAAATGCCCGCAAAATATTCGCTGCAATCTCAGCCCGAAATTGTGGCATCTCTTTACACCAATTCTTTTTCTCGGGCCACGAACTAATGTCGGACGACAAAGCCTCCTCCATGAATTTCATTACAAACACGCCGCAATCGTCCCCGTTATCTTGTTGCGGCAAGTTAGGCACCTCAATAATAGGCCAGTGGATAATATCAGCTGGCAAGGCTTCACTAACTTCCTCGTACAAAATCTTAACCTGCATGACCATTAATTGTTTAGTTTTTTATAATTCAACTTTCATATGAGTGTGGAACAGCGTTGAGTGTGTACCAACTGAGAAAGGTTGGAACGATGACGGCCACTTTTAGAGGAGTCGTAGAAATCCCTACAATGATCCTTCTGTCGACAAACAAGCAGTGTCCAATGGCTTGACAATTGGCAGGGCATAAGCATGATCTCAGATGACGTGACACTTGCCAATGTAATATGGCTCAAAAGGATCTTGCTATTTGACACCTTACTACTCTTGTAGTACTGCACAAAGAGGTGACAAACATTAAAAAAATCAGAAAATCAGAAAATAACCAGCTGGTCGAAAGAAGCATGTACTGCATGATTTGGCGAAATATATAAAAAGGACTTCATTCCATCAGATGATCTACTCTGCTTTGAACCAAGGAAAGCTGCATATGCATCAATATGAGCGTCTGTTATCCACGCCTTCCCCAGTAGATCTTCTAAATCCCCCCGTGTCATCACAATGTTGCCACTCGAGAAAATAACATCGGACCTGCAGTAATAGTTAGAATATGTGTGAAACTAATAAGCAATTATAAGTTTGAAAATAACATTATATAAAGCAATTTTTACCTCTCCTTGAACTCACTAAGAACGAGGTCAACGCTATCTCGAATATGGGGCTTTATATGTGCTTTGCCGGGGTAGATAGGAACCAATTGAAGATCCTTCTTTGCAATCTTTTTTACTTTAACAGATGATGGTTTTTTGGCGGGGCTATGAAGGGGGATGATCTGTGGTGTGGATGAAGAAGGCGATGTGTGTGAGGGTGCACGGCAAAACGTCCCATCTTGCAACTTTTTAAATAAAGTGTCACAGTAATTTTTCATGGAGATTTCAACTTTCTCAACTTCTTCCCGCACATAACCACGGAGCCGAGATTTCATTTTCTCCCAATCTTCCCCTCTATTTTCGCTCTTCACTTTATTCTTCTCCTTCTCCATCTTCCTTAGCATTCTAGCTTCGCTCTTCGCAGCAATCTTTTTCATTTTCTCCTTCGCACATTCGACATCCTCGAAATCGGAGTCCAACTCAAAATTCACCTTCTTTACCCCCCTTCCCTTTCTCTTGCTTTGCTTCGTATCTTCAAAATCAGAGTCCGGCTCCTCCGGTCCTAGCAACCTTTTCTCAGCCTCCTCCACACTACTAAACTTGAATCTAAGCTATAAGATATTAACAAAAAGTATTAGATTAACATAGACACGAAACTAAGATTGAATTATTAGAATTAACATATACACAAAACTAAGATATTAAATAAAGTATTAGCTTAATAATACCTGGTTGGGTTTCTTGAGCTCACTCGGCAGATCGAAACAAAACTTTGCATTATAACTCATTTTGTCCGACCATCTACAAATTCGAGGCCGAGCCAGGAAATGTACTACCCTTTGAACACTGGTGTGCTCAAAGAACCACACCTACAAATACAATGGTTAGTTTGAATAACTATTAATAATTTAGAAAGGCTATTTATAAACACAATTCTTACCAACACAACTATGGAGCAGCCTTCAAAGTAACCTAAGCATGTGTCAACATCTCGTACTTCACTGGCCCGACTCAGACGATTTAGCTGTGAATGCAAGAATGCATGAATGTCCTTAGGCCAATTATACTCTGTCAAGGCACCTATGTCATCCTCCAACAATCCCAGACACGTCGGAATCTTTAAAGTCTTCATGGGGAAGAAAAACACTATCAACAAATACTTAACGAGTGTGTTTACTCGTCTTTTCTCAACCTCGAGGGACCATTCTTCACTCACAAGATGGTGCATTTCCGTTATTAGGTCCTTATGAGATAACTCCAAAAAGGGGAGTCTAGAAAAGGGGAAATCTCGACCACTGTTTGGTAGCCCCAGAATCATAGCAACTTCGTTAACTGTTATTTTGAGGTAGTGCTTTCCTAAAAGGAAACACCCCGTGTCCCTTTTGTATAGCGTCACAAGTATATACAAGAGTGGGATGTTTTGCGGCAATGCCGGCATGGAAAACAAAGGTAATACATGTGTTTCCCGTAGAGCATCCTTCGATTCCTCAGAAAGAACCTCGAGGAGAGGACAAGCATTCGCCACGAATGTTGACACCGCACAACGACAGCTCAAATATTTGCTGCCAGGCATCTGAGTAAGCAAATACAATCGTACATTTAAGTTGAACTATATAAGCTAGAATACATTCAAGCTGGAATACAGTCTATTAAATGCTGGAATACAGTCTATTAAATGCTGGAATACAGTCTATGTAATGCTGGAATATAGTCTATGTAATGCTGGAATACAGTCTATGGAATACAGTGTATGTAATGCTAGAATACAGTCTATGTAATGCTGGAATACAGTCTATGTAATGCTGGAATACAGTCACATATCAAGCTGGAATACAGTCTATATAAACCTGAAATATAGTCCTATTAAACCTAGAATACAGTCCTATATTAAACTGAAATACAATTCTATATAACATAAAATGGAAATACAGTCATATTAAACCTAGAATACAGTCCTATAAAACACTAAATGGAAATACAGTCCTATTAAACCTAGAATACAGTTGTATATAAATTTTTATGTAAATACAGTTGTCTATAACTTTTTATGCAAATACAGTCCTAATACAACTGGCAATACAGTGCTATAGGATAATCTATGCAAATACAGTCGTACTGGGTTCTTCTCAAGCCGTCGACAATAAAATGTGCCGGAAAGTCTTCCCGGTTCCCGGAGATCGTGAAGGGAAGAAGTTTGGCCGTCGGCGACGCCTCTATTGCATGTACGACTCGCCGGAGTGAGGCCTCACAAGAAATGGTGCCGGAAATCACCGGAGTGCGCCCGTGCCGGAGATGGGGAGAAAGCGGCCGCCTAGGTTAGAGAAGCTCGAATCGGGAGAATGGCTGGAAGGAAAATGCAGAAGGGGAAGGTGGGGCCCGTGATTTTAAAATGGGTATTTATAAACGTTCCTAGAGCTGTGAACGTTACCCATACCTAAAATTTTTTCCTAATTAAGGCTCTATTTGTTTGGGCGTTTTGATACTCTGTTTTGTTAGATTGTGACACCTCTTTTCGTCTGGGCCGTTAGGATTGCGCCATGTCAGCGATCCGTGTGCCATCTGGATTCCTAATCCGGACAAAGCTTTATTAGGAATGCTATTTTAGGAGATCTCTGATGGCCGGTTATTGTTATTCCAAATCTGGGATTATCTCCTAATTAAGAGGTGCTTAATTGCTATATTTTTCTGGGAGATTCTTTCTTGACCGATCCCTTCCTTTTATGCCATCCCAAATTTGTGCTTATCTCCTTATTTGGGGATGATCCATGAAGCTATTTAAAGGGGGGGCTGTCTTGGCCGATTGTTGCATCCAGAGGAGTGGAAATTGTGAGATCCAAAATTGTGAAATCGGTGAGAGAGTAATAAAAGAGAGAGAGCATCGCAGCGGAGACTCCAGACGGAGTATACGGAGGCGGCATCCGGTCGGATCCAGTCGGATCGACATCTGGCCGGCCTCCTGCAGTGTTCCAAGCGACGTGGCGGTGGCGATTCCAAGCGACGCGGCGGTGGCGATTCCAAGCAGCGGCTCTCATTTTCAGTTTGTCAATTCTCTATTTATTGCTCGACCTTTGCGGTCTCAGTTGTAACCTGTAACTTTCTGACTTATAGTGGATCTTTCCGGCGCTCTCTCCCCGTGGATGTAGGAGCTTCTCTCCGAACCACGTAATCTTTTGTGTCGTCTGTGTATGCTAGAATCTCGTTCCGTATTTTATTTTGCGCGATATTGGTTCTTGCTCATTCGTGAAATTCTGTTGCGCTACCGCGGCTTAACTCGATCCGATTTCACAACACTGTTTTGGGCAAACGCCGCCGGATGGAGGGTAAACAAATGAACCTCCGGCGGCGTTTGTTCCGTTTCCACCCGCCCGTCTTGAGAAACAGCCCAAAAAGCTCCGTTTGGATCAGCCACCTCCCCCCTCCGATTCGAACACTTCGTTTCCACCTGCCGGATCGATCCGCCACCGCCGAACCAAATGAAGCCTAAGGTTCCGTTTGGGGGGACTTATTTTCACCGGTTAAGCGGTTATGACCGTATGTACTAGGCCCGGTACACGCGGTTACGTAAGGCCCGGTACATGCGGTCGTAACCGCTTGACCGGTGAAAATAAGTCCCCCCACATGGGGCCTAAGCTCTGTTTGGACGGAGCCTAAATTCTATTTGACACGGTGATGGCGATCGTATACACATTAGTTAAACAATCATTCGTAACCTAACAAACATCATCTGTTTGAACACAAATGAATGAAGCTACTTAGGTGGACATTAAGGAAGAGTCAAAGTTAGACTGCATTTTGCCTAAAAATTTAGAGCAATGTTATAAGCACACCCATTACCGCTATTGACACACCAAAATAAACCCTAAAAACCACAAAAAATCCTAACTATCCTCTAATAACCGCACACCGGATTGGTCCTGTTCATCTTTTCCGCGGAAACGAGAAGCTTTCGGCGATTTCGCCGATCCGCCATTTTTGACGATCGTCCCCGAGCTCGCCGGTGCGGAAGAAGGCTTCCCGGTAACACCTCCCCTGCCCTTTTCCTTGCTCCGGCGGCCCGAGCCTGTTCTCCATCCACCGAGCAGTGGATGTGCGCATCTTCTCCATCCGCCGATCGATTCCTCCGCAGCACTTCGCCGCCCGTGTAGCAGGCCGCCGGAGGGCGGTTTTTCGCAGGCAACACCGGGTTCCTTCCCTTCCTCTCATGTAAGTCCTGGATCCCCCATTTTTTGTGGCCTCCTTCCTCACTAGGGCAAACCTTAACCCTCCATTTATTTTTTTCTCTCATTTTTGCAGCGAACTCAGCGGTGTATTGAGGATTTTAGACATCTAAAGCTGTTATTGTGAGGAGTTGAAAGTTATTTTGGGATTATTTGGCTCTACCCCCAAACCCTAAGGTATAATTTTTCATCCCTCTCCTCCAAATCTTAAATTCCCATGCATATACCTTGAAAAACTTAGTTAATGATGTTGAATATATGTAGATCTTGAATGTTTGTAGGTGTTGTTTTTGAAAAATCGATATAGGGATCTTGTGATCGTGTAGGAATTTTTTTTATTTTCATAGTTATGGTTTCCTTTTGAATGATAATGGATGCATGAGATTTTGAGTGTTTTTTTTGTGAACTTGTGATTTTTGTTGGATGGAAATTGTTCCCCATGTAGCTGAAGAGCCATCGATTTCCATAGAAATCGATGTAGGAATGAATTTTGTAACTGATACGGTTTTTCCTACGAAAGAGAGCCTACTTGAGTGGGTTCGTGATGTTGCCAAAGGCTTGGGTTTCGTTGTCACCATCCAAAGAGCAGACAAAATAGATGGGAGACCTAAGCCTAGGGTTTTTATGGGTTGTGATAGATCCGGATTTGCTCGTGATAATCAACAAAGGAAGGGGTATATTAAGAAAAACCTAAGAAAGACTAGTTCGAAGAGATGTGGGTGTCAATTTTTGTTACTTGGTCAAAGAAATGCATGTGGTGATAAGTGGAAAATTGATGTTAAAAATGGAAAACATAATCATCAATTTGTTCATTTAGAGGCACATAGCTATGCAGCTAGATTAACTGAAGAAGAAGAACGGATAGTGGAAGAGATGTACGGCTCCGGTGTGAAGCCTAGGAAAATACTCACATCGTTGAAAAATAGAAGTAGCAACAATGCTTCAATTATGAGAACTATTTACAATCAAAAGGTTAAGTTGCAAAAGAGAGAACTAGATGGTGGAACCCCCATCCAATTTCTTTACAAATGTATTAGAGATGCAGAATACGGTAGCTACAATCATGTGAATCCTTCTACTTGCAGTTTGGAAAGTTTATATTTTGCTCACCCTACATCTATCAGATTGTGTAATATGTTTCCGGATGTTTTTGTAATGGATTGCACGTATAAGACTAATCGCTACAGGCTACCGTTGCTTTCCATTGTTGGACAAACTTCTACCAACTTATCATTTTTTGTCGCTTTTGCCTTCATATCTAATGAAACAGAAAATAGTTATAAGTGGGCGTTGGAGTGTTTTAAAAGTATGTTGGATGCAACCACCTTGCCAAATGTTTTGATAGTGGATAGAGAGATAGCTTTAATGAACGCAATAAAGGTGGTATTTCCTCAGGCAAAATGTATTAGGAGATGGGAATTGCGGTTACCGAGTGGTAAGCCAAGCCTTGGATATGGGTGATAATTGGATTAAAGTGCGGCAAGATCTAGCCGAAGAAATAAATAATAATCAGTCCTTGTACAACGACATATATGGGAATGTGAGGTTGACCGAATTGTTGGCATCTTTGGATTGCACGTCTACTCCCGCACCACTCGACAAATGGATGACGATGCCGGACATGGGACTAGTCATTTCATCATGTTACAATGTGGCAGTTGTACATTTTTCAAAGTTTCAATCATTCACATTTTTGCCACTATATTCGGCCCCTCCAATAACTAGGAAGACTATTTACATTGGTTTTGTCAACAACAACCACTTCATTCAGTTATTAGTGCAAAATGATTGTCCAATGCCGCCTGTGATCAGCATGTGGACGAGATATCACACTACAGTTGCAAACCAATGAGATTCTAGTTATAAAGGTGAAGATGATGAAATAGTTAATTTGGCTGATCCTTAAGGTACGCAAGATTATACATTTTAATTCATAACAAATAAACTAGTTTTATTTGCATTTAATTTTCATAAAATTGTCTTTTGTAGGTACGTAAGTCTTGGATCTACGTCGTTAAGCATTTATCGCTAAAACTGATTTTAAATCAAAGGTATATAGTGTTACTAATAATCTTAGTTAAGTTCTATTTTATATCTCGCTAACTTGGAATGGTTTAATATGTATGCAGGTCTAGAACATTTTGGTGGAGATTTGCCAACCGGACATGTTAGCTCGATTTTTTGGGATCTCAATTTTTTTAATGTTGGATGTATTTTTGAACTATTAGATGTATTTTTGGACTATTAGATGTATTTTTGGACTGTCAAAAATCTAATAGAAAAGAAAAAAGTTTGGCTTTTTGGTGTGTCATTAACAATTATAACAATCGGTGTGACAATAAAGAATTGGTGTGAAAATAAAAAAATTTGGTGTGCCAATATAAATGGGCTGTCAATAGCGATAATTGGTGTGCTTATAACATTGCTCAAAATTTATAGCTTAAAATTGAGAAGAAATATAATTTTGGATGTTTTTCATAATGTTTAGAGTTGGTAAAATTAATATAAAATATGTTTTTTTATGTTTATAAAGTTAGTAACGTAGGGTCTTGTTTAAAAATAATAACTTGAAAATATTATTAGTGGTTAAAATTTAAAATATCATGATTACTGATTAGGCCACTAATTTTATAAAAATATTATTTAGGAATTGACATGGCACGACATAGAATCTCAGATGTTGCGTCTCCATTACTGTGAAAGCCTGGCGCCCTCCTCAAAAAAAAAACATTCCTCGTTTTAATTAATTTATTATATATAAATTAATTAAAGATCTACTCATTTCTTTTTTTGAATTTTAATTGCAGGATTGTGTTGCAATTATAATTTATTAAGGCTTGAGTTGTTAGGAGGATGCCTATTTTGAATATTAGCATATCATTCATATTGACATATCATAAAATTTTATTTGCAGCTTAATTTTTTATGTGCATGTGGTCTTGATTTTTTTTTTTTAAAAAAAATCTTTTTATGAACATAAAACATACCTTAACATCCAAATTATGATCGTATTGATGCCCAAAATAAAAATAGAACACAACAGCATCATACGACTAAAACATAAACAATAAAAAATGCAAAGCATAAACCAATGACGCCCGATACATTGTAGATTTTTTTTTACATGAACAAATGTTTCCCCAATTTGATATCGTAGTCGACCTGTAATCTAAGTTGTATTAAATAAGCAAGCAGAGTACAAGTTAAGTAATTTTTAACAATAATATTTGCATTGAAGCAAAATAATTATTACACACTGTTTTAATTATAACATTTTTTCTTGACAAATCCTTCGTCGCATTGATTTGCACAAGCAAACCCGTCTCTATCACAGCTAAGCAATACCCTAGGTTTCGCACGTGCATTGATCCTATGAGCTCTTAGAATTGTAACCACAAACCCTATTCTTCTTAGAACATTTTGGGCTCAATCAATTAAATTTTTTTTCCTTGGAAACACGGTGTTATGTCTGTGATGAATTTGTGTTCAAGCACAAACACAAAAATCCCTAAAATTTAAATTTGCGCATATCTCATAAACACACTACTATCTTTTGAAAAATTCAACAACCAACAAAGAATAAATTTAGCCAATATAAACTGGCCTTGTTCTGCTTTGTCCCCCAAAAAAATCAGACAAAAAATTCTGCTTGACTTGAACAAATCAGAACAAAGCAGCCCAGTGCGGGCTAAATTTAAATTCTGCTTTATACTAACTATTCTGTTTCTGCTTTACCCCAAAAATTTCATCAAAAATATACACAAAATTTTGAACAATTCAACAAAGATCCAAATGAAGTTCAACGAGGAAGAAATATACCTCAAAGTTCCAAACGAAGTTCAAACGAAACCAGTGGCGTCGGAACAGGAGGAAGGAACACCGTGATCTGAAAACACACCGGATGGGAGGAATGCTTTACAGGCGGGCGAGCTCCAGCGGCGTCGGGAAACTACCTGTCGGGAGCGCAGCAGCAGCGTCGAAAAAGTACCAGGCGGGTGAGAAGCAGGGGCGTCAAAAAATTGAACTCCAGGCGAGCAATCGGCGGCCGACGGCGTCAAGAACAGGAGGAAGGAAGTCGCCGATTTAGGTTATCCGGAAGTCGGCATGAAGTTAACGGGAGTACGCACAATAGGGGCCGAGTGCGCACATAAGGAGCTTTACTAAACCTAAAAAATGGGTATTATTTTGATTTTTGGTGTGCTAATATCCAAAATAATTGTGTTCTTAACAATACTCTATATTATTAACAAGTAGTATTTTTAATTTAGTAACAAATGTGAAAAGTGTTATTTGAAAATTATTTTGTTATTAGCAAATCATCACAATTTTTTTAAAAAAATTATGAGCTACATTCATTCATCCATAATAAGCATTTGTATTAGATTTTGTTTGGCGCTTTGGTAGCGGTCATGAATCATCGTTTGTGAATGTCCAACCTCACCAAACAATATTCATGTATTTTATGCACAAAACAAGTTTATGTTTTTGGTAGCGGTTATAACCTGTCTTGTCAAACATATATTCTATGATAATAACATCTTTTTTTACCAAACTTATATGAGCAAATAAGTCGCGTCAAACGAAGCCTCAAACTGTAGTGTTAGCATCACAAAATTGTTCTAGCAGTCATCGGTCTAGAAGGAAGAGGACTCGTGCGACGAAATGGGAAGCCCTAGCCGTCGTCGGAGGAGTCGTCTGAGAGGGGCACAAGTAAGTAGGAAGTTCTTTAGTGAGATCACATGCTCTTTCAACTATTTCAACTCTAAAATTCAATAGCATCCATTGTCGAGCATTCTCTTGATAATGAGGGCGGTATAAATTTGGAGAGAATATAATGTGGGCAAGTCCACAAGTTAGGGGGGGTGATTTGTTAATATAAATTATAGTAATTTGAAAATAGCACAGAATAATGTTTTCTGAATAGTTTTTATGGTGATTGTTATGAGCAAATTAAAATTGGATACGTGCAAATCAATTTTACGTGCAAACTAAAATATTATAAGTGCAGATCAAATTGTTACGTGCAAACAAAAATTAAAATTTAAAAATAATCATGTTAATTGATCAGAACTTGAAATAAAGTTTCAAAAAAATATCTATCAAAATTTTTTTTGTAGTTTAACGATGAAAGTACTAAAAAATATAACATTAAACTTTGAATTACAAATTGATGGATTCCACCATTATTTATAGGGAAAATTTCCCCCATGATCTCGCCCCAAAAATGAGATCATGGGGTTGACTAGTCAACTCCACCTCCCATGAACTCCCCATTATGAGGGAAACATGGCGGGTGGGGCCCACTCCTTCTCCCCATGAAGGAAAACCGCCGCCCGCCAGGCAGGCCGCCGCCGTCGGCCTTGCCACCGGCCCTACCGCGGCAGGCCGCTGTCGGCCTAACCGCCAGCATGGTCGTGCCGCGGCCGGCCTAACCGCCAGCCTGGCAGTGTCGCGGCTAGGCCACGAAAGGTCGCCGTCGACCTGGCCTTGCCACAGCAAGCCACGGCCAGGCCACGGCAGGCCGCCAGCCCGGCCTTGCCGCGGCCGGCCTGGCCGGTAGCCCGACCGCAGCAGGTCGCGGACAGGCTGCTGCCGACCTGGCCGCCAACCCGGCCTTGCCGCGGCCGGCCTGGTCGGTAGCCCGGCCGCCGGCCTTGCCACAGCAGGTCGCGGCCAAGCAGCAGCCGGCCTGGCCGCAGCCGGCCAGGCGGCCGCCTCCGCCGCCGACCGCCCGTCCGGCCACCGCCTTGGCGCCCCATCACTGTGGACGTCCTGCCCGCCGTCCGATCGTGGGGAGGCTCTCCCCGCCGTCGGATCAGGTGGGTAACCACCCACTAACCTACTACGTTAGTGGTGGGGCCCGTCATGAACCTCCCCCGGAGGCTATAAAAGGAGCCCCAGGGCCTCCTCATTCTGAAATTTTTCTGCTCCTAGTTATCTTCTTCCTCAGGTGATAGCTCTGTCGGTCTCCTACCTCAAGTCATCTTCCAGCCACCACGAGCCACCAGCGCGCCACCAGCAGGAAAACGCCTAAGTCCCGGAGCAAGCCGAAGGAGGAAGACGACCCCTGCAAGCAAGCAAGCGCCGCCCCCAGCATCAAAGCACCAGGGCCATCCCTCGCACTTCAGCATCCGAGTCACTCCCGCGGCGCAGCCAGTTGCACGCAGGAGGTCGCAGTCTATCTCTCTCTCCCCAAGCTGTAACGGGAGCGGTCTGTCGCCCCGATTCTCCAAACACGTTGTAATCTCCAGGAGCTAGTGTACTTTGACTGGCACAGACCCGGTCACGTGGTTTTTTACCCGATTAAGGGGTTTTTCCACGTCATCACATCTTGTGTCAACCTCTCATTCTCATTGACTGTGTGCGCGCTCGACCGCTCCGAGAGTTAAGGCGGTCCAAGTAAATCCGGTCCGACCGGGGCATCGAGTTAGTCCGTAACAGTTTGGTGCCGTCTGTGGGAACGCGATTCTCATCATGCTTCGAAGAACAAAATCACCAGCTCCGCTGTTTCCCAGCTCTGCTTCAATGGAAAAGAGAAGCGCCCGCACCACTGAAGGATCCCTTGGCGGACACGCACGCTCCCACTCCTTGGAGGACGCGCCACTGATAGCTGAAGTCGCTTTCGCCCCCGTCACCACCATGGAGGAGCGTGTTCGCTAGATGGAAAAGCTACAAACCGAAATGGTCACCCTGCTTCGAAGCCTGGGAGCACCTCCTGCTCCCTCGCTGCCACCAGCACCATCCATTCCCCTCCCTCTACCAAATCATGACCCGACGCAAGAATTTTCGCAAAGAAAAGGATAAACTTTCACTGGACAGGAAGAATGGCGTCAGGCTGTGCCCCCTCGGCGTAACCCTCAAGGGACTGGGGGGCAACATCCACCTCAGGAATACTCCCCTCTGAATATCACCCGCACTAACGCGATACAAGCAATGCGGAATAATCCGACATTCCACCGGCCAAGAAGTCCTCAGCCATTCGAGCAAGCTGATTTGCTGTCATCAGAAGAACTCTCTGCCTCAACTAGGCATTGCCTGCATAGGGAGTACGACATAGAGAAGGAATTCTCAAGCACAAGCAGCTCCCCCGCACCCGCTGCATCACTCCAAGAGATGTACGATCACCACCTCGCCTGTCCGCATTATGAAGAGAGCGCTGGAAACATGATGGGTCCCGATGCCTCGGCCACGAAGCAAAGACTAAATGAATATCTACCCAACAATAACTCACCTAACTCATGGGCAACCCTGGCTTCAGAAGATGTCTTGAAATCCATAATTTCAGCGCAACAGGCAACCCACTGGCACACGTGGAGTATTTCAAAGCTATCATGCATGCTCGCAACGCTTCAGATCAACTCATGGTCCAAGCATTTTCGACAACACTAAAAGGGAAAGCTCAAGCTCGGTTTCATTCTCTACAAGAAGAAAAATAGACAGCTACATCGAACTCGCAGCTCTCTTTATCAAAAGCTTCATGATGGACAGAAAGCCCTCACCGGAAATTCCAAGTCCAAGTAGATTCCAGAAAAGGAAACTAAAGAACGGTGTATACCCCGAGCATAAGAGAAACTGCGATCAGCGCGCAAATACCTACAAATGGCAAAAGTTGCGTCTATTTGCGACACTAAACGCCCCCCAAGGCAGGTTCTTTGAAGCAATTCAGGACAATCCAGCCTTGAGCAGGCCCAGGCCGCTCGCCCCCGGTCGAGGAGATTTATCAAAATACTGCGAGTATCACTAGGGTCGTGGCCACAACACCAACGAATGCAATCAGCTAAAAGAAGAAATCCAGCGACTGACCAGTCTTGGGGCGGTTGATCAATTCCTATCAAGAAAGAAACCGCCTCCGAGTCAGAGCATGAGGTCTACAACCGTCAGAATTGGCGAGCCATCTACCGAGTTGAACCAAGTTCTAGTGGACGGAGATATTACTGTTAATGTGTTGTTTTTTCAATACTACTTCAACTCAAACTAACCACTGGCAAACTCGAGCTAACGTCTACCAGCGCGCATGTTTCGGGGAACGCCCCAGTACCAGTCATTGGCACCATCACTCTCCCAGTCACTCTTTTAGAAGCACCTCAGCAAGCATCCTATGACGTATAGTTCGTCGTCATCCAAGCTGATTTTGATTACACTGCAATACTCCAACAATCACTCCTAGATGTCTTCCAATCCCTCTCTCGTCAACTAAGCAAGCATCCTATGACCGTAGTCTGATTACAGCGAAACCGCCTCCGTAGTCCTCCAAGCCGCGAGCAGCCCTCGCGCAAACTATGCCGCGAGCAGCCCTCGCGCAAACTATGCCGCGAGCAGCCCTCGCGCAAACTATGCCGCGAGCAGCCCTCGCGCAAACTATGCCGCGAGCAGCCCTCGCGCAAACTATGCCGCGAGCAGCCCTCGCGCAAACTATGCCGCGAGCAGCCCTCGCGCAAACTATGCCGCGAGCAGCCCTCGCGCAAACTATGCCGCGAGCAGCCCTCGCGCAAACTATGCCGCGAGCAGCCCTCGCGCAAACTATGCCGCGAGCAGCCCTCGCGCAAACTATGCCGCGAGCAGCCCTCGCGCAAACTATGCCGCGAGCAGCCCTCGCGCAAACTATGCCGCGAGCAGCCCTCGCGCAAACTATGCCGCGAGCAGCCCTCGCGCAAACTATGCCGCGAGCAGCCCTCGCGCAAACTATGCCGCGAGCAGCCCTCGCGCAAACTATGCCGCGAGCAGCCCTCGCGCAAACTATGCCGCGAGCAGCCCTCGCGCAAACTATGCCGCGAGCAGCCCTCGCGCAAACTAAGCCGCGAGCAGCCCTCGCGCAAACTAAGCCGCGAGCAGCCCTCGCGCAAACTAAGCCGCGAGCAGCCCTCGCGCAAACTAAGCCGCGAGCAGCCCTCGCGCAAACTAAGCCGCGAGCAGCCCTCGCGCAAACTAAGCCGCGAGCAGCCCTCGCGCAAACTAAGCCGCGAGCAGCCCTCGCGCAAACTATGCCGCGAGCAGCCCTCGCGCAAACTATGCCGCGAGCAGCCCTCGCGCAAACTATGCCGCGAGCAGCCCTCGCGCAAACTATGCCGCGAGCAGCCCTCGCGCAAACTATGCCGCGAGCAGCCCTCGCGCAAACTATGCCGCGAGCAGCCCTCGCGCAAACTATGCCGCGAGCAGCCCTCGCGCAAACTATGCCGCGAGCAGCCCTCGCGCAAACTATGCCGCGAGCAGCCCTCGCGCAAACTATGCCGCGAGCAGCCCTCGCGCAAACTATGCCGCGAGCAGCCCTCGCGCAAACTAAGCCGCGAGCAGCCCTCGCGCAAACTAAGCCGCGAGCAGCCCTCGCGCAAACTAAGCCGCGAGCAGTCCTCATGCAAATAAGCCACGGACCTGCATCGTGCAAACAAAACAACCAAGATGACATAAAAAATAATAATGTCATAACAAAACGGAGCTGGAATGATACAAGAAGGACAATCAGTGCCTAGAGGCAATAACAACCAATGCTAAACAAGGGGCAAAATACAATACACGCAACTAAAAATAATAAAATGTAAATACACAACAACAAAGATATGAGAATCACTACTCGTCCTCGACATCCGAGTCAGAGTGCTCATCCTCCGAAACATCCGCAAAACTTAAACAGGATGTGTTACATCTTAGGCTCTTGCCAACAAAGCGAAAGGCCTTCGAAACACCGCGTCGGAGTGCTAGCTCACGAATATCATCCATCTGGGGTTCCACCTCCTAGGACCAAATCTCGTCACGAACCTCCTCTGCAATCAGACTACGGTCTCGCTGTAATCCAATGACTCAAGGTACTCTGCGAGTCCCGCAGCCTTCAACTCTAACGCATGGCCATCAGAGGACAAATCTCCACTTGCGCCTTCACCGCCCGAAGCTGAGTCTCAAGACCGGTGGCTTCTTCCCGCGCCGCCTACAACTGGGTCTCCAAGCCCGAAGTCTCCTCCTTCGAATGCTTCAACATCTGGGTGGTCCTCTCCACCAGGGTCTTCTCCACTTCCAAGGCTGCGCGTGCATCCTCTAACTCGGATTTCATCCCCGATCCGATCCGGCGAAACCGCGCAATATCCCGATCATGCTCCTCCTTTAGAGAGGCAAGCGAGCTCGACGACAACCAGAGCTTCTCCTGAAGAGCAAGGTACACATCCTTCACACTCACGTAATGATCATTCCAGGTTACCGCAATCAGCACCTGAGTCTCTATCTGCACAAAGAAAAGGCCATAATTAGAATCAAATAGCAAGAAAAAGATAAGGAAAGGAACCTTGGGAACAAATCAAGTCCTTACCGCATCGCTCATCGCCCTCAAGGAAGAGGACATCCGTGGAGCCATTGTATCCGACGAAACCTGAGGAACTGGGGACGCAAGTATCTGCACCTCGAAAGCCGATTCATGACAAGCATCAGAAGAAACCACCGCCACCACTGCATCAAGGTCACCAGGAGGGGCCGCCACCGCTTTCCTTTTCTGTCCTCCTCCTTGAAAAGTCCCGACAGTCTGAACTGTGTCCAAAGAGATACCACACCGCAACAAGCGCTTCTCCTCCACATAGATGTAAATATTAAAAAGGCGGTTGGCTAGCAACTGATGGATTCCACAATTATTTATAGGGAAAACTCCCCCCATGATCTCCCCCAAAAATGGGATCATGGGGTTGACTAGTCAATCCCACCTCCCATAAACTCCCTATTATGAGGGAAACATGGGGGGTGGGGCCCACTCCTCCCCATGAAGGAAAACTGCCGCCCGTCAGGCAGGTCGTCGTCGCCTGCCTAACCGCCGCCGGCCCTGCCGCGGCAGGCTGTCGGCCTTATAGCGGCAGGCCGCGGCCAGGCCACGGCAGGCCGCGACCGACCTAACCTCCAGCCTTGCAGTGCCGCAGCCAGGCCACGACAGGCCGCCGCCGGCCTCGCCGCCAGCCCGACCTCGCCGCGGCCGGCCTGGCCCATAGCCAGGCCGCCGGCCTTGCCGCGGCAGGCCACAGCAGGCCGCTGCCGGCCTTGCCGCTAGCCCGGCCTTGCCGCGGCCAGCCGCCAGTCTTGCCGCGGCCACGCCACGGCAGGCCGTTGTCGGCCTGGCCGCAGCCGGCCTAAGCCGCCGGCCAGGCCGCCAGGAGGTCGCTTCCGCCGGCCGCCAGACGGCCGCCTCCACCTGCCACCGCCTTGGCGCCCCATCACCGTGGACGGCCTGCCCGCCGTTCGATCGTGGGGGGGGGGGGGGGGCTCTCCCCGCCGTCCGATCAGGTGGGTAACCACCCACTAACCCACTAAGTTAGTGGTGGGGCCCGCCATGAACCTCCCCCAGAGGCTATAAAGGAGCCTCAGGGCCTCCTCATTCTGAAACTTTTCTGCTCCTGGTCATCTTCTTCCTCAGGTGATAGCTCCGTCGGTCTCCTCCCTCAAGTCATCTTCCAGCCACTAGGAGCCACCAGCGCTCCACCAGCAGGAAAACGCCTAAGTCCCGGAGCGAGCCGAAGGAGGAAGACGACCCCTGCAAACAAGCGCGCGCCGCCCCCAGCATCAGAGCACCAGGGCCATCCCTCACACTTCAGCATCCAAGTCACTCCCGCGGCGCAACCTGTTGCCCGCAGGAGGTCGCAGTCGATCTCTCTCTCCCCCAAGCTGTAACGAGAGCGGCCTGTCGCCATGATTCTCCAAACACGTTGTAATCTCCAGGAGCTAGTGGACTTTGACCAACACAGACCCGGTCACGTGGTTTTTTACCCGATTAAGGGATTTTTCCACGTCATCACACCTTGTGTCAACCTCTCATTCTCATTGACTGTGTGTGCGCTCGACCGCTTCGAGAGCTAAGGCGGTCCAAGTAAATCCGGTCCGACCGGGGCATCGATTTAGTCCGCAACACAAATTATAACAAAATTGAATTTTTTTTAAATCATCATATAAGTCTTCTTCTTGTTCCAACTTTAGCTTGAATTCTATTTTCTTGCATCTGTCAAAAAAAATGTATCAAACTTTTAAGATTCATCATACAATGTATGTTAATTAAATATGTGGCTACTTTATAGTACCTGTAGTCCCAAATTAGCGAAGGAAAACACATTTTACTTCAATTTTAATGAAATGTATTAGTAAACTCATTTTGACACATGATAAAATGTATATTTGTTAGTGAATAATATCAAAAGAAATGAAGTCATAAACCTTTACATTTTTGAATTTAATGGTTACCATTACTCAACAATCTCTTCATGATATCTCCTCCAAATCGAGATCGTTGGAGGAAGTGGACAATCATCCCTCATCTTTATTGTACGAAATGATTTCCATGAATGAATCTCATGAATAGTGTTCTTCGAACAACCAGAGGCGGTGAATGCAATAGCAAGAAAATGAAAGACTGAAACATGCTGAAGTGGACTACTGCAATATTATAGCAAGAAGCAATAATCAATCCCATATCAGTCATGATCATCCACGTATCCAAAGGAGCGGGAGCAACTGTACAGTCCAAGGAATTTTACAATTCAATTCTTCTCGTCGTTCTAAAAAGAGCATCATATAAGATATCTTTTTGTTGTAGTTCCCTTGATAGATCATTACGCACATGTAACCAATCATCCCACATTTCCATTCCGTTGCTGATTACCCGATAGCCATAATGTTCATCTCCTAAAACATCCACGACATCAGAAATATAGTCCCTTATGTATGCTGACATTTCTTTCCGGACTACTTTTAAGAACTTTTTTTTCCGAAATTGCTTCCTTTTTGGTGGGACGCATTGATCTCATTTTCAATGATAACTGCTCACTCATCAAAACATGTTCAAATAGCGATGGATCACGTTTTGTCGATTTAAAATCACTTGTAAACTTTTTGTAACTTCCTTTAGGTCGACCCTTCGTTCTGGTTGGTAAAGAAGGCTCTAATGTTTGAGTAGAACTGAGATCCATAAGTTCGCGAAGTTTTCTTTTTTATCTCTTGTTTTTGAAGATCAGAGTGTTATTATATCTCCTTAGTATACCTTCAATTTCCACATCGATTTTACTGTCTGCTTCATTTTCTTCCTTAATATCTTGTTATTCTTTAATTTCATGCAAAATAAGTTGCTTTCAGTGATCATGTACCATCCATAATGAGAAAAAATTATTATGTCTTATGTACGACAACAAATCGTGTACACAAGGAAGTCCCAAAGTATATTTTATTTTATGTGTGCACTCCTCAAATGAATCATGACCGGTCCTTGCCCTGAATCCTTCTTTTTTGATGTACTCCAAAGATGTGATAGAAATATACCCAACTAGATCAGAATACAAAGATGAACTAAACTCTCTGTTCATCTGAATAGTGCTTTGTCCAAAATACCGCCTATTTTTTGTGTTTTGTAAGTTAATCATCTGATCAAAAGTTTACCAAATAGTAGCAAGGTTTCCAATTGACACCTCCAAAAATTTCTTAAGCTGGCTATGACTCCTCCTTTGATTCAAAACACAGTTTTGTGACAAAGTGTACTTCAACATCAACTTGTGTTGTTTGCGACGATTCAATACATGTTAACAATTTAATATTTTTCAAACTTATTTCAACAAACTATAATAGATTGACCAAACTCAAATTTTTTGCACCTAATATAACAACACAACCAAAAATAGCATGAAGCAAACTAACTTCAATTCTAACACATTTACACATTCACAAATTCACAGTGCGACTGAATACCTCAAACAAATGTAGGAATCAATCCAATTTGAAAGTTGATCAAGAATGTTCTGTAGAAAAAAAAAGATAAATCAAATGTATGTAACTAACACAGCTTACAAATATCAAATGTATGCAACTAGATAAAAAAACTTGCATAAAAATGTACACAATGCACTGCCCAACACTAAAGAGAAAAAGCTAAAAGCAGTAAAAAAGGTTTTTGGAAATCACAATCTAAAAGAGACCCTTTTGTATTTTCAGAATTTAAAAAATGCTCGATAAAGTGTTTTCACTTTATTTCCACGAGAACTATTCAATTCCCTGAAGGTATGCCCAATTCTCACTCCTTTCTAGCAGCCTAACATTGCTAAACAAGAAACTACAGGTGATAGGTTAAAGCAAAACTGACTTAATTTTCTTCTGCCTGCCAAGGTTTATAACTTCCCTTTTGATTATCAAGAAACTACAAGTGATAAGTTAAATGATCATGTTTTGTGTTACTGCATAAGAGATAGTCAGACTTGATTACGGTGAGTGAGAAGTAGGGCAACAAAGAAGGGAGGTGTGCCCAATTACCTTGAATCCAACTGGACGACACCTCGACGACGAAGAATAATGCCCTAGGCTCGCCGATGGACGCTGGAGAGGACCAATTTTACTTTTCTGGAGGAGTCGTTCCAGGCGGCCCTAAGACCTAAGGCGGAAACGGGAGAGATGCGGTGTGGGGAGTGACGAAAACGTTAGAGCGGCGGTGCGGGGAGCGGTGGTGCGGGGAGCAGCGGGATCGGGCTCCAGGCGATGTGGGAAGCGGCGAGATCGGGCTCCACGGGATGAGGGAGTGGTTTGCCCTGAGCCACTATATTATAAATTATATAATATTTATTTAATATTCTTTAAATTTATTTTTTGATTTGCACCTATCCAAGTTCGGTTTGCCCATATCAATCGCCTTTTTTATTTGCTAAAGAGTGAAATATCATTTGCAAATAACAACATCCTTAATTAACTATAAAAAAGAACTCACTTATAATGTATTAATCAAATTAGCCTAACAAAGGTCTAAATAAGTTCACTTTGACTTAAATAATTTTTTTGTTGAATAATAGAATATATTATAATTTTCTTCTTCTTGCAGTGATTTATGACTTGTCGTTCATGAACGTCGGATCTCATCTGAGAAACTTCCTTCATTTTTATATTCAAATTTTTTTTTCCTTGGAGATGGTCAAATATAACAATTGTCATGCCAAACATACATTTTATGACAGTGACATTTTTGCCTAAACTCACCGGAGCAGAAACATAATTTTTGCAACAAAACCTCTGTGTAAAAGTCAAAACAATTAACAACGAGATCTCTGCAAGAAGAAGAAAAAACCAACATAAAGCTAGACGATTTGGTGTAGCTTTTTAATTCATGTATATAATAGTTTCATTGGGGCGCTCCATTATTTAAAAAAGTAGTTCAACATAGAAATAATGCATATATCTCTCTTCTAATTTCTAAACTTTAAGACTACCTATACTTGGGAAAGATAGTCCTAATTAATCTAATTTGAGAATGATGTATGACCCAAAGTTGAGAGCTTTGAACTCATAAAGGCGGAATTGGTCGAAATTCGACGTTAAGACGATCAACGTTCTTATCAACGCTCTATGCTTCACCATCCACCTTCGGTTTATTTATGGACTTCCAGAGCCATTTAGGGCATGTTTGATTTGGTGATGGTTGTTGTGATGGAGAAAGATCAGTGTTCTTGAATGAAGTTCTCTCCTTTAGATTATAATTAGAGATAAAACAATGCAACTTTTTGAGGGAGATGGGCGATTTCAAATGGAGACTATCCAAGTAGGCAAAAATGCCTAATCAAACGAAGCCTTAGACCTTGTTTGACGGAGCATTTTTTCTCCGGTGCGGTGGGGGCAAAAACATCACACTTGTTTTTTTGTGAGTTCGTCACGACGGTTAATGCAAGCGGCAATAAACGGATTCCATGTTTTTTTGGAGAAAATTCGAACATGATCAGCTGGGCAAGTTTGCGGGGTTAAACGCACGTCCCGAGCTTAATTAGGAATTCGTTCTCTCCAAAGCCGAACTCTCCTCCCCCGAGCTCCCGAGCTCAAGCCTTTATAACAAGCTTCCTTTGCGCGCGCACAAACCTCCGGATCGAGCATCCCCTAAACGCAAGTCTTTAGATCGAGCTTCCCCCGATTGCAAGCCTTAAGATATATCTTCCCCATCACAGATCACCACCTCTAGCTCAGTTTTCATGTGGTGTAGGGCGGGCGACCTCTAGCCTTTCCCTTGCCTCCTTCCAGTCTTGAATGCGTGCAAGATGAAGAGTTGTCGAGAGGCAGTGTAATAGGTATTTCTACACCTACATCTTCATATTGTGAGTGAAGCACATTTGTCTTACTGTATTTCTTTTCATGGTTTGGCACGGAAGTAACGGTCGTGAATGCGGTGGTTATGAACGTACAATTGTTTCTCAACCGCACGGACGATCTCACTTAAAGCATCTCATCCACTTTTACGTTCGAAACTAGTTTTATATTATTGTTGTGGGTCATAACTGTTGTCATTAAAAACATACATTCTATAACTGCAGCGTTTTTGTCCAAACTCTTCCGATCAAAAACACCAACTCAAACAGAGCATAATAATTAAGGCTCCATTTGGTTCGGCGGTGGCGGGTCGATCCGGCGGCTGAAAACGGAGTGTTCGAACCGGAGGGGAGAGGTGGCTGCTCCAAACAGAGTTTTTTGGGGCGTTTCTCAAGGCGGGCGGGTGGAAACTGAGGAAACGCAGCCGGAGGTTCATTTATTTACCCTCCTTCCGGCGGCATTTGCCCAAAACAGAGCAGCGAAACGCCCAAACAAATAGAGCCTAAGCCGATCATTAGCGGCAAGAGGCGGGTGCATGCACCCGACAGGACAAACAGAAGGTGGGAGACAGAGCCGTTCGCTATTTTGGACTCCACAGCGGATTCGCAGAGCTTCTCCAAATCTTGTAATAATTTTGACGCTGCTGGGCGCCGGCTACTGGCTACAGCATTTGGATGACACCCTCCGTTCCTTTGCTCCTGTTTCATTTATTCACCTGGACCCTATCTTTATTATATAATAATAATAATATTATTATTATAGTTTCTCTTGTAATTATTAATAATTACTTTAGAAAAATATTTATCTTCCATTATCTATACTATACACACAAAAAAAATCTGCGCCAATTCGCCAAACCATATAACGTTGCGTCCCCTCCAACGTATTCCAGCCGTCCGCTCTTCTGCGAATCGCGCCGCTAGCAGTGCACCGGTAAAGAAAACATAACTCAAGCCGGGGGTGGTCCTGCCCGTGAGTCCCAGTTTAGGGGGGCGGGCAGGCCGCCGAAGGCTTCGCCGGCGGTGGAGAAACCTTCACAATCTCAGCCTTTCGCCCTACTTTTTGATTCGCCGGCGGCGAAGAACCCTTCCCGATTGAGGCCTCCGCCGTGGCGGGTTTGCCGGGGCTCGCCCGGCGAACCCGCCGCGGGGGCAGTTCGCTATACTCAGGACATTGTAATGATGCTTGTATATAGCGAACCCTCATATAATTATTAAAAGATTATATTAAATGATGCCGTTCCTTCACGATCTCAGCCTTTGCCGTTCACAATACTCGGGACATTGTAATGAAGCTTGTATATAGCGAACCTGCCGGTGGGGGCCGTTCACCATACTCATTTAATTATATTAAATTTTACAATGTCCTGAATATAGCGAACCCTTATATTCATTATCGCCACCATCATGCTTAATATTTATAATGATGCTTGTATATTTATTACTAAAAAAAACTATACGTTATACACAAATTCCATCTTAATTGGATGACATTTAAAAAAAGTCAAAACAAATGAATTCAAATGGTCAAATCTGGTGAGAAACAAAATGTAGCTGGCTTTTTGAAACAAGTCAACTCAGGACAAACTTAAGAAACAAGTGAATAATTGTTATTGAAGAAAATGTATTTCTTTCAAATCTCAATTGCATTTTATTTTGCACTTCGATTTTGTAAGTTTGACAAATTCAATCACATTATGTTGTCATATTGTCTAAGTAACCTTTTGTGAATAATATTTGGCATCTCAGGGGTAACAATGTAATTTATTACAATCTCTCAAATAATTGTTTATTATAGAAGCTTAAGGTGACTTATTTTCACCGATGAAACGGTTATGACCACATGAAAATACGTTCTCCTAAACGGAATCTATAAGAGACATGTGTGCTCGTTCACGATATCTCAAAAGTTTCTCTCTCTATATAATGGTTATTTTAATAAATATGTTTAATTATATTTATATTTGTATAATTTATTATATTATATTTTATGCTTAAATTTATTATTTGTTATATTACCTCATATTATTTTATAATGATTATTTTAATATGTTTTAGCGTTAAGCTCTCTTATTTTATCATATATGCGGTTATGTATAAGATCGCGGTGTACAAGTACAATGATAGAGACAAGGGTATATTAGTCATTACAGATGATGGTAGTTTCTTGAACTGGACACCCCTTATTACTTACTTCCTGACCCTCTGCTCTTCGTTTAAAGGAAATGGCCTCGCAGCACTTTGTATTATAGTGATTGCTTTGTAGGGCCGAAAGTCACGGAGAGCATTGCTGAGGTACCCCGTCGACGGGAATCTAGGGTTCCGGCGAAGTAAGTCCTTGTCGAGGCTCGATTCCAGGGTCTTAGAATCTTGATCATGCTCAATGGAGTTCGATTTCTGAGGCAAGGGCTTTGATCATGGTGGCTTGCTCTCAGCCATCGGATCCACAAGGTGTTGTCGCGAAGTCATAGCCGGCGTCTTTGAAGTTATAGTGGTATGCCGGCATCGATTCTTCTCTGCTCTTCTCCTCTGTCCGTCTCCTCGTTTTGTCGATCTCCTGCGAAGTTTTGGTGTTATTATTATTTTTTTGTGGTTGAGGGTTTTCCTTTATTTTTGGGTACCGGTCACCATCTTAAATGATAATCTATTTGGAATTTGTCATTAGTGCGGTTGTTCCTGTTCTTCAGCGCTTTTGATTAGATCTAATTTGTAACTTGAATGATCTGTTGACTGTGTGGTACTCCCAATTTGCTCGCGGTTGCCGGATTCTGGAGGAGTTAGTCGCTCGATTTCTGCTAGATTTATCTCCGACTTGTGCATTTCATGGGGGTTTTTATGAAGATCTATAATGATTGAATTTTTTTTTTTGCAGAATTTAATTCACGATCGGTACTAGTTTTCATTATATGATGGAAACTACTGAAGGAATTAAAATGGGGTCTTCTAACGATGACTTTGAAAAAAGTCCGACCGCTAATGGCCCTGATGTTTCCGAAGAGAATGGGAACGACGCCTCACAAGAAAATGGCTCCCTGGAAGGTCAAAGACAATCTCAAGATGACAAAGCTATTTCTGTAAACAAAACTTCTGGTTTATTCAAGGTTTACTATCTGAACTGTGTTTCTGCGTATGATATGTGTGTTTATCGTGATTCTAAGTTGAACTCTTTGATATGAAGAAATCTGGAGCTGTTCAGGGAAATAATTTCAAGAACTCCAAAGCACAGAAGGATGGATCTGGTCGGAATGGGTCGGCCATCCTGTCCAAGAATCCAAAGACCAAACTTACTCAGAGCCTTACTTTTCCTGCCAAAAGTTTTCCTCCAAGTGGACTGAGAAAGAGCACAGCAGATTTAAAGCAGACAAACAACAGCAGCAAAGCAAATGGTTCAGAGATTATAACTACTGGTTTGAAGATTGCTATTGAATGCTGTAATTTAGCTTCTTCGCCCTCGTGCGAACTTAAATCTGCGGATATTTTGCAGCCCGTCCAACTGCGAGGAAAGTTAGTACTGTGGCCGCCAGAAGCACGGGGCGGCTGTTGGTAAGTCTCTTAAATGTATGAGAAGATGAATTCTTTCACACAAGTATTTTCTAGGGTACTGATGCTACTCAAATTATACCTCTGGTAGCCTGTGAACCCTGGTTTAGTTGATGATGGCACTTCCTCTGAAGGCACACAGTAAGTTCTTATTTCTGTATTTGATTTACAGTGTTCCTTAGTGTTTCCTTAATCTCCCTGAGTATTGGCTAGATATCCTGCACCTTTAATCCCTTTATTATGAAAAATAGACACACACACACACACACTTGCAGTTGGCACGGGTTACGCACGTGCCATACTGCTCTTGGTTGCGATCGGGCTTTGCCCGTTTCTGGGTTGTTTTTTGTGTGCATGAAGTCATGAACTACGCCATTAATTATGATTAACAAATTGTTATAATACGCCTCTCTGAAGTAGATCTCTACCCCACTTTCTCTCATTCTCCTTCTGTCATTTTTTCTCTAAATAATGAACGACTGAATGTTTTTATTTTTAATAATGAATTGTGTACTTGATTTTGATGGTGCAACACATTACAAGCGAAGCATTTCCTTAGAAGTAGTGTAGATATATACACATTGCATGGTTTTGATCTTTTTATGACAAATGGAATAGTTTCAACTTCTGCCATTTCGTTTGAGCTTGATTAACCACGTATGAGGTCTTGCAGATAATTTGAATAAAGGAAGTCTGATGGCTCCATCCATTTGGCCAAGTCATTGACAGGGAAGTTTTACTGTGATAAAACTAAGATTTTATGAGGGATGTGTTGTGGAAGTAGGAGAGAGATTGTGAGATATGGGGTTAATTTAAAAGGTTGAAATTTCAAACTCCTCAAAACTCACTTGAAATCCCTAACAACATTTTTTGGGTATCACTTTAATTTTGAGTTAACTTGGAATCAATTTTGAGAGAGCTCAAAGTCAGTTGAAATCAAGTCTAATCCCAGTTAACTCTACATTAATTCAATTTTGGCTGAAGTTGAATTTGATATTATTAAGTTAAAGTTGCGACTTTTACCTCGCGTCGCTCTTGGTAGAAAATATTATATTATAAATGTAGTGAGAGTATCAACCATCGAAAACATGCTAGTGGAAACCAAACTTATGATTTGGCATGTACAATAGATGAAAGGTTACAATGTGGCAATATTATTCAAGTCTTAAAATTTTTAAATCAATTAATAATCTTCCGTGAACTCATTGCTTGAAAAAATGTGAGCTATTTTTGAGCCTAATCGGTTTGCTTGAAATTTAAGTGGAATTAGTTTGAATTCTATACATATATCTAACTATTATGGATACACATATAACTAATATACATTCATATCTATAACCAGTATTCATACATATACATGAGGTTTTACACACCGTATCAAGAATTGAAGCTATGGAAGGAGTAGTTCATGGCTTAAAGGTTCAATTCTAGCCGTGATACTATGTTATTAAAGGCACAAAGGGGTCCTGGAGCCTATGCGCAAGGCGCATGTGCGTGCCTGATGATTGTGAGGCGCTAAAAAGGAAATGCAAAAAACACAACAACACACTAAAATGCAAAAAAAAAAAACATAAAATGAAACTGTCACCATAACAACACAATGAAATTAACGGCAACCATGAATAATGAGATACAAAATAAAAATAAAAAGAACTAATAAAAAAATATAAAAAGTACAAATATTTGTTACTTACCAATTCTATATCAACTAATCATCCTCAAAAAAGACTATGTCTTAGTCATCATCTCTGCTGTCATTATAAACTGGATGCGCGAGGGACATGGTTGCCCGTGAAGCCTGCAAGGCGCCGGCACCTGTGCTATCTCGCCCCCTCTGCCTAGCAGAGGTGTGTCCCCATGCGCCTGATATGCCTGGTGCCTGAGGCACACCTTTAATAACGTAGTCGTGATCGCATAGCAAGTATTAGAATTATTTAAATGATGTAATTTTCGAAGTGTCATTGATATAACAGAAATCAAGTGTGCTTATAAATATTTTCATTATAATGTTATGTACAACACTATTTTTGATTCTTCATATGAATTGGTTTCTCACCAAACAAATAAGCTGAAAGTATGTTCATAAAAAGTTAATACCTTAAATGTATTCGTGTTCTATTATTTTCAATCCCTTCAAAACCTTTTTCCATTAAAATATATATGCGATAAGAATCAAATAGAAAATATGAAATAGTCTATCAATTAAAAGATATCATAAGAATGCAGTGTTATTTTTTTGAAACTTGGTAACTTCAAATTGATCTAAAAAATGATCATCAATCATCAAATTTCATATTACCGCCAAAATATTCATCTGCAGAACATCCAACTAGGCAACTTCCAAGTAATCACAATTTATATAGAAAAATTGAAAGGCACCAATATGGCAATGTCACAAAAAAAGTGAGAAATGAAAAACCTTTCACATGAACAAGGCATGTGACAAGCAAGCTATAAAAATGGTACAATTGAAATTTGAATCAAATTTTTTTTTGGATTTTGTTAAAGCTTCTTTTTATTCGCAAAGAAATAATATCAATAACTCCAAAATTTTGGTTGCAGTACATTTCACTATTTCTCTTTCTTAACCACTTGAAATTATTCTTAAGCTTTTCAAAATATTAACTTTATTATAAAATTAATGGTTGACGAATGGAGGCTGAAGTTTGAGGGAAAATAGTTGTGGACATTAGTGCCTGCATTGGGGAGGACATCAGTAATGGCCATTGTAGTTTGTGCTGTGAGCGAGTGTGAGAGAGACAACGGGATGTCGTTTAAATTTCGAATGTGAATAATTGCAGATATACAACCGTCTTCGATGGTTGTTGGCTGTGAAGTGCTAAATGTTAAACTTGAGTGCTCATCAAAGGTTGAAGTGACAAAGATACTAAAAGAGCAACTCCTTGTGATTTTGAGAACAAATGTTGGTGTGAAATTTTGAATGCACAGGAGTAGTGAACTACAAGTTCTACCATGGCCCTCGGAAGAAAAATTGAAGTTATCAACACCATTGATGTGCTCAAGTCTCTGTCTACCTTTGTTATATTTTGTGTTATGTTTGATTTTATGCACTTGTTTCTTCTTCTATGCCATTAAGTCATGAGTCAATCATGTGTTTCATGAAACTATCTATTTTAAGTTTGAGTTAACCTAAATCACTTTCCGTTGATTCAACTTTACCAAAACCCCACACAACTAACAATTTTACTTCCATGTCACTTTATTTGACATGCCACATCACATATGGTCCACCATCCACCCCACTTGCACTAAATCGACCAACTCACAATTGGACAAGATCATCACCTTCACCTCATTTGGACTCAGTCAAGCCTACTTCCCCTTAACAAAGGCCACTCGCCCACTCATTCCTCCATGCCAACTAATGACCTCCTCCCCTTACTGTGCCAACCTACAACTCCTCTTGCCTTCTCTCTTCAGTTTCCAAGTTATTAATTTGTGATTAAAGAACCTTGCCTTCTGGCGGAGTTACTTTGTGATCAAAGAAATTGGCCTATGCTATTTGAGTGAAATTTTTAATCTGGATGCTCTTTCCCTTTTGGTAAAATACTTTCATGAGCGTGAGCGTGCAACCCCTTAGTTTGACCACTAAGGAGGAAGAGTGTGTCAAGCCAGGCAAGGTTTGTGTTGCTTCCACTAAGGAGGAAGAGCGTGCACCCCAAAATTCTTATAAAAGGAGTCCTGCTCCTATCAACTGTCATATTTATAATCATGTTTTTAAATTTTCTTGGACTCCATCTATTTTGAGCCATGTTAAAACTGAGTGGGGCCACCTATGATAATAACCTCTTTAATTGTATTGACATAAATGCTATAAGAGTTACCTGACAAACTATAAAAATTTCAGGCATCTATTCAAGCCTATGAAACAACTATTTGAACCTCATTATTAATCTAAGGACTCTAAAGTCTAGCGTCAGGCAAACTCCCGCTCGTGTGCTCAACAAGCCGGCTAAGAAAACTCAATTTAACTCGACGAGATCGAGCTAAACTGCCTTTTTCATTAACTCACAAGTTTTGTAAGTGTTTTTAATTGAATAAATGTTTAAGATTAAAAGGCTCGTAAGCAGTCCAGGTGACGACGCGCCATGACCGACACGTGCGTATTCCCGCAGGAGGCGGTGATCCGCTGCCCGGACGGACGATCAGAGGTCGTGGTTGCGTCCGGGTGGTTGTTCAGAGTCGATTTCATATATGGGTTTTGTTGTTCTGAGTTTTATTTTGCCCCCGATCGATCTAGATACATGTGAGCCATCTGATTGTGACGGTTATTTGATTTCTTTTGTTACATAAGTTATTTTTAGGTTCTAAATAGTGCAACGACGGTTCATGGAGGTATCGTGGGTTTTTGGAAAATCAGAAACCGCCGGTCTTCAACTGACGCGACTCCTGTTCATCATCTTCCCGCTGGTGCGACGCCGGCGCCCGCTTCTATCTCCCCGCCTCCCCTCCCGGTAAGCCCCGTGCTTCCCCTGTTCCCCTCCCTACACCCGTTGGCTTCCTCATTGTCCAATTCTGCAGACGCTCTACCCCGTCAGCCTCCGTCCGGCCCAACCTTGCAGCCCGCACAACCCATCCACTGCCGGAAATACTCCCCTCCACCCCTTCTTTCCACCGCCGGACCTCCTGTAGATTATTTCTTCCCCCCCACTGGTTCGATCTCCCTTCTCCCTGATCCTTCCCCTCTTCTAAATTTCTTTCTAGCAGTCCAACTGTCACGACCCGTCTCGACAAAAGTTAGAGTGCGCTTTGGACGGCCCGTGATGCCACAAGCATGGGCGGAAAGGAAACCATGTCTGCTAAGACGGATGCAAAGAATGCTGAAAATAGTTTTAAAATAATTACTTTTAAGTAAAAACGGTTTGATTTTATGTTATGCGGAAGCTTTTAGAGTTTTAAAACAGTGAGGAGTTTAAATGCATATGTATTTTGTAAAAATTATGTTTTCCAGGCCACTATTATAGTTTTCATGCAATTATGATTCAACAGAGGGTGCACATGCATTAATTTCAAATTCTAGTACATAAATATTTAAATACCCTAGCAGTTGTCCATAATACAAGAGAAAATGTCTGATTGCAATTATTACATAAAAGAAATATTTGACAGTAAAAGAAATGTAAACATAGAACATGAAACTTAATGCTGATCGGGCTCGAGGACCTGACGGCGCTACACGAACGCTAAGACAATTCCAAAACAAGAAGGAAAAGTCTCAGAACATTGAAATAAACAGGGTGGACAGAGTAAAGTATAGAACTGTAACAGAAGCAGAAAAGTATGAGTGTACCAGTTTCTCATGAAGCAAAACTATTTGAGACAAACAAATAAAATAGCTGATTTTACCGGAAACTCTTTGATAAAGTGTCGATCCACCTCGATGTGTTTAGTCTGGTCATGTTGTACAGGGTTGTGCGCAATACTGATGGCTGACTTATTATCACAATATAGCCGGATGGGTCCTGCTTCAATAAGACCAAGGTCACTCAACACAGAGCGAAGCCATAACCCTTCACAGACCCTGTGAGCCATAGCTCTAAACTCTGCCTCAGCACTAGATCTTGCCACAACTTGTTGCTTCTTACTCCTCTAAGTAACAAGATTACCCCCAACTAGGGTACAATATCCTGAGGTTGATCGTCTATCATCAACAGATCCGACCCAATCAGCGTCAGTATAGACTTCAATATTTAGACCGGTATTGAGAGCAAACAGGATACCCCTTCCTGGTGTAGACTTGAGGTACCAGAGGATTCTGTGAGCAGCATCCACTTGACGAGTTTTAGGAGCATGCATGAACTGGCTAACTATGATGCACGGATACTTAAAAATGGGCAACGTATCAACTCGAACGCGTACCAGATACGGGAAATGCCCGGAAACTCGCGGAAACGCGTTTCCGAAACTGCAGGAAACACACTTAAAAATAAAAAATATTTAGGATTCGCGTATCCCGCTGGGGGGATACGCGAATCCCGCTATTTCAATCCCGCTAATCTACCCGAATCCCGCTAGGTTTTCAATCCTGCGCTGCTCCCCTCTCCCGATCCCTCTCCCGATCCCGACGCTGCTTCTCCCTCTCCCGATCCCGATCCCGGCGCTGCTCCCCTCTCACTCTCCCGATCCCGGCGCTGCTCCCCTCTCTCGATCCTGACGCTGCTCCCCTCTCCCTCTCCCGATCCCGATCCCGATCCCGGCGCTGCTCCCCTCTCCCGATCCCGACGTTGCTGATCGACGCTGCTCCCCTCTCCCGATCGACGCTGCTTCCCTCTCCCGATCTCGACGCTGCTGATCGACGCTGCTCCCCTCTCCCGATCCCGACGCTGCTGATCGACGCTGCTCCCCTCTCCCGATCTCTGCTCCCCTCTCCCGATCCCGACGCTGCTGATCGACGCTGCTCCCCTCTCCCGATCGACGTTGCTCCACTCTCCCGATCTCACGGTAATCTTCTTCTTCTTCTTCAACATCCTCTTTTTCTTCTTCTTCTTCTTCAACACCCTCTTCTTCTTCTTCTTCTTCTTCCTCAGCACCCTCTTCTTCTTCATCACCCTCTTCTTCTTCTTCTTCTTCAGCACCCTCTTCTTCTTCTTCATCACCCTCTTCATCTTCAGCACCCTCTTCTTCTTCACCACCCTCTTCTTCTTCAGCACCCTCTTCTTCTTCTTCAGCACCCTCTTCTTCTTCTTCAGCACCCTCTTCTTCTTCTTCTTCAACACCCTCTTCTTCTTCAGCACCCTCTTCTTCTTCAGCACCCTCTTCGAAGATGTAGGTACACTGGAGATAGCTAATTTATCGCTTGATGAATCAAGGTTGGAGCTCTCGATTATTGAAGAAGATGATGAAGTTGATACTTGATACTATTGGAGAGAATGTTTAATTTTTAAACTTGATATTTTGCATGTGAATGTAACAAAACAATGATCAATTGATGTAATGATATATTGATGTGGACATGTGATAGAATGTTTAATTTATCGCTTATATGTACAAATAATTTATTAGTTGTCTTATTCTTATATTAATTAGTACTTATATTAAAATAATTAAAAATAATTAAAAACGTTTCCCGTATCCTTATTTTTTTTAAAATCACGTTTCCCGTATCCGTTTCGTATCGTATCCCGTATCCCGTTTCCGTCCCCGTGCATCATAGCTGGCTAACGACGCTCACAACATAGGAAATATCTGGACGATCATGAGACAGGTATATCAATCTCCCCACTAATCTTTGGTACTCAGAGATATCAACAATTTTCTCTCCATCATCGCCCCCCAATTGGTGGTTTGCTTTAATCGGGGTGTCAGCTGGTCTATATCCATTCATCCCCACCTTCTCAAGGAGATCTAAAGTGTACTTACACTGGGAGATGAAAATCCTCTGCTTGGATTGAGCAACTTCAATACCCAAGAAATACCTGAGTTTACCCAGATCTTTGACCTCAAATTCTCTAGCCAATTTCTGTTTCAACCTCTGGATTTCTTCGATATCATCCCTTGTTATGACTATATCATCAACATACACAATAAGTGCAGAGAGCTTTCCAATCCTTTGTTTAATAAATAGAGTAGGATCAGTATTGCTTTGATGGAAACCAAAAGATAGCATGGCCTTGAGAAACCGCCCAAACCATGCTCTTGGAGACTGCTTCAGCCCATATAAAGCCTTTCTCAATCTGCAGACTTTCCATGCAGCACTTGTAAGAATGAGTCCCGGAGGAATAGACATGTAAACCTCCTCATCTAGATCACCGTGGAGGAAGACATTTTTCACTTCAAGTTGCAAGAGCTCCCAGCCTTTGCAAGCAGCACATGATAACAAGACCCTGATAGTATTCATTTTTGCCACCGGGGCAAACGTCTCCAGATAGTCAATACCAAGGGTTTGCGTATAACCCATTGCCACTAACCTAGCCTTGCATCTTTCAACAATCCCTTGTGAGTTCTGTTTCACAGTGAACACCCATTTACAACCAACCGTCTTCTTTCCATAGGGAAGGGAAACCAAATCCCATGTATGGTTTTTCTTAAGAGCATTCATTTCCTCAGGCATCGCCTCACGCCACATAGGGACCTCCAGAGCCTGCTGCCAAGATTCAGGTATGGAAGAAACAACAAGGGAAGAAACAAGGCCTTGTAGGTAGTAGAAAGAGAATCATACGATACATAATGTGATAAAGGATGGCGAGTGCAAGACCGGATAGCTTTCCTGAGGGAGATCGGTTGATCGGAAGGCCCTGAGTCAAGTTCCACTGACTGTCCTGGTAGCATAGTCGGATCTTGCGTGCTCGTCCGCTTTGTCCGCCGAGTATAAACCTGCAAGCTCGGAGGAGGAGGCCCAGGAGGAGGACGTATGTCCACTGGTAGAGGAGGCACGGGAGGAGAGATCACTTTCACTGGTAGAGGAGGCACGGGAGGAGGACTCACTTCCACTAGTAGAGATAGAGGCTCCCCCTGAAGTGAGGAATACATTGGTGGTATGGGCAGAGGAACCGAGGGAAGAGAAATAGGAGTATGCGAGGGAGAGGCATCCAGGACAGGATAATAGGCATCAGATTCACAGAATGTAACGTCCATAGTGACAAATACTTTCTTGGTAAGAGGGTGAAAACATTTATACCCCTTTTGCGTTGGAGAGTAGCCAATGAAGACACATTTTAGTTCCTGAGGATCGAGTTTGGAAGGGCGGGGGTGGTGGATATGAACGAAGCAAACACATCCAGACACCCTAATGGGAAGCCGAGAAGGGGGCACCTCAAGAGTGTCAAGGGGTGTAGCATTCCCAAGAACACGAGTGAGCATACGATTGATGAGGTATGGCGCAGTAAGAACGACATCACCCCAGTAGAATTTTGGAAGATGCATAATGGACAAAAGACAACGAGCGACTTCCAGGAGATGACGATTCTTCCGCTCAGCCACACCATTTTGTGCGGGAGAATACGCGCAGGTAGTCTGGTGGAGGATACCACGATCAACAAGATACTGCTCAAACTGCGAATCAATGTATTCACGACCATTATCACTACGAAGAACTTTAATTTCGGAGTGAAATTGAGTGGAGATCATGCTATGAAACCGTCGGAAAATCAAGAAAACATCGTTTTTGTTACGCATCAAATACAACCATGTAGTATGAAAGAAACAATCAATAAAAGTAACAAATCACACACATCCAGAAATAAAAGATGTCGGGTGAGGACCCCAGATATCAGTATGAATAATAACAAAAGGAATAGTACTTGGCAATGAAACATGCGTAAACGTGGTACGATGATGTTTGTTTAAGTTACATACATCACAGACAAAAGAGTCAAAGACAATAGTAGACATAGCGGAAAATAACAATTTCATAACACAAACAGAAGAGTGTCCCAGACAACAGTGCCAGAAGTACAAAGGATGGGCGGTGCTGGAATGAAGAGCCAGAGGAGGCATAGCCTGGCCGGAGTTGAGCGCATAGAGTCCATTTACCATGCTACCATAGCCAATCACCTTCCCCGTCGTTAGGTCCTGAAAAACACAAGAAGACGGAAGAAAAGTCGCAGAACAGTGCATGGAGTTAGTTAGATGACTAATGAAACGAAGGTTGCGAGTAAAATTAGGAACATGGAGGATGGCCTTGGGAGAAGGCTTCTTAACAATATGAGCAGCATTGTCGCGACGAGAGTAGGTAGACTCTGCGCGGCGCCAAATGTCAGCAGCGTTGTCGAGGAATAGGTAGTTCCGGGCAATGGACTCTTGCATCGAGTTAGTAATCCAGGACCTGACCAAGGAGTTCTCCGACTCCCACTGCGGCCATTCAGACGAATTCATGTCGGGCTCCTTCATTTTGCCAGTGACATAGCCAAAGAGAGGCCGACTTTTGAGCGCCAGAGTGATAGTGCGAGACCACGATAGATAATTGGAGTCGTCAAGACGTATGGTAGTGATTTGGGGTGTATTATGATCATTGATGCCATGGAAGACAACCGTCGGGGTGGAGGCACCAGAAGAGGGAGCACCCCAGAAGAGGGAGCAGAAGATTCAGCATCTCCAGACATGATGGCTCAGGAATAGAAATCCAGAGACAACACAGGATAGAGGAAGAAGAAGAAGAAGAAACAGGAGACGGGCTGGGCGAGGCGACGAGAGGTGAGCGGGATCGAGCACACGACAGCGAGAGGGGAGCGGGATCGAGCGCACAACAGCAAGAGGTGAGCGGGATCGAGCGAGATCGAGCGCACGGCGGAATGCCAGCGGGATCAGGCAAACGCACGGCAAACGAAGGCTAGGGCACGCGGAACACCGCTCCCTCTGATGCCATGTTGAACCGGGAGAAAATATTGGTATAATTTTATTACAAGAAGCCCACCTCTATATATAGAGGTGAATACAATCATAACAAAAATAAAGACAAAGGATAATCTAACAGAGTTGCTCATCGGAACCGTGGTGGGCCCATAACCCACAGGTCGGAGGATCGGAATCTCCCTCTGATACCATGTTGAACCGGCAGAAAATATTGGGATAATTCTATTACAAGAAGCCCACCTCTATATATAGAGGTGAATACAATCTTAACCAAAATAAAGACAAAAAGGATAATCTAACAAAGTTGATAAACATCTTATGAATCAACTATGAGAAGAATTATATGTACGTAATTTTGTTATTAGTTATCACATAACTGTATTTTTTAGTTAGTTATTAATTAATACTGTCTAATATTTTCAGCTTTATTTTGATAGTATTGATGATCTTTACAATGCATTACTTAAAAATATTGGTGAAAGTTGGAGGACTTGAAAATCAAATTTTTTTGTCATTTATGTAAAGAATGTTGATTTGGAGCATCAATACATTGTACCTCTCAAGTATAACTTTATTACTCCTGAAAATTTGTGAGTTTTTGTCGATCATCGCACCACTCCAGAATATATGGTATGTTTTTATTAAATTTAATGTTTTGTATCATTTCTAACTATGTAAGCAATCTAAGCATTAACAAAATTTATTCGTGCAGGACAAAAGTCGGGTTAATACAGAGAGCAAAAACACAAAAGATGAAAAATAAAAACAATAACAGTCTTGCTCCATCCGTTGATAGCAATGATCTTGATTCAAAAACATATCCTAAAAAAAACAAAGTCAAAGGATCCTGGATGGAAGTATGAACATTGGCCCTACCTGAAAGATAAAAATACTATTAAATGTAATTTATGTGATAGATTGATCAAAGGTGAAATCAAAAGGTTGAAACAACACCTATGTGATGAGTATGAAGATGTATCGAATTGTTTTAAGACAATTTCTGAAATAATAGCTGAGATGTATTCAACTTTAAATGATAAAAAAGGAAAATGTAGATTTGACTGTTGATGATGATAATGAGAGTGAATAAGAAATAGAGCGAATAAATTCAGACTGTATCCCCGACATTATCTAAAGTTAAATCTTCATTTATCCCAAGTTCTGGGACAAGTGCCAAAAGGAAAAAAGTATCACTTACTAGAAAAGGGGCCCTATGGATGCTCATGTGAGACGTGCTCCTGAAGATGTAGTTGATGATAGGCGTACTAAAGGTGCTGCACAAAATTCTATTGAAAGATGTTTTAGATCTCCTGAAAAGAAAAAAAAGAGTTGATAGTTATATTGTTGATTGATTCTATGAATGCCGAATTCCATTCAATGCACCAAAGAAACTAATTTTGAAGTAATGTTTGAAGCAGTTGGACAGTATGAGCTCGATTATAGAGGCCCTAGTTGTCATGATTTACGAATCCCTTTGTTATTGAATACAAAGGATAAAGTTAAGAAAATGAAGACAAAACATCAAGCGTATTGGAAGAGATATGATTGCACTCTTATGTTATATGGTTGTACAGACAGAAGAGGGAGATATTTGATCAATTTCCTAGTTAACTGTCCAGAAGAAACTTATTTTATGGGTTCTGTAGATGCATCCGGTCATATTCAAGATGCTACAATGTTATCAAAGTTGCTTGATAGTAAGATAAGAGCAGAGTGTGTTGTTTATGTAATTTTTTTAGTTATATTAATTTTCATATTTCATATTTAATATAGTATACAACTATAAATATATAAAAAGTTATATTTTATGCAGGTGGTGACTGACGATGCTTCCAATTATAAGGCAGCTGGTAAAATTTTAATGGAGAAAAAACGCGCATTATTCTGGACTACTTGCGCAGTTCATTGCATTAATCTCACGTTAGAAGATATATGCAAGCTACAACAAAACAAAATGGTGATAAGAAAAACAAAAATGATTACAAATTTCATCTACAAACACACTCGTTTACTTAATGCAGTAAGAACTACTATAAGTAGTGATCTAGTTAGACATTCAGTGATTAAATTTGTCACATCATTCCTTACTCTACAAAGTATGCTTAAACATGAGAAGAAGCTGAAATTATTCTTTGTATCCTCTTCGTGAAATGCTTGCTAATTTGCCAAAAACTGAAGTCGGGAAACAAGTTGTTGAAAAAAATACTTTTAACTGTTTTTTGGAATAAAATAAGTGATTGCCTAAAAGGAGGAAAGTTACTAATTATCATTTTGCGATTATCGTTTGCGCTAAATAAAAGATCAAAATCATTTTAATAATAAAAAAAAGATTGTTTAAAATTTTTATTGAGATTGTTGAAAATAGGTGGACAAATCAAATGGAGCAAAAATTATGTTGGGTAGTTTTTGTTTCTAAATTCAAACAAATATTTTGAATATGAGGAAAAACATAATGATGATGTTTGAAAATTTCAAGATACTTTCAATGATGTTATTGCAAGACTAGTGTCCGATCAACAATTACAAGACAAGATCGCAAAGCAAGCTACTGATTACAAAACATCTCGAAATAGTTTTGGAAAACCTATAACTATTAGGCAACGAACCACCTTAAATTCAAGTAAGTATTGATTAAGTTTTTTTTTTCTTAAATTATATATATGTTAAATAATTTATAATTTTGTCATAAATAAATAGTTGATTGGTGGGGTGCACATGGATGACCAAATGTTGACCTTACAAAGGTAGTGTTGCAGATACTTGGTTTATGTTGTTCTTCTAATTGTGAGCGCAAACGAAGTACATTTGAGTTTGTAAATATATTAATATTCAATATAAAATTTGATATTTTTATATATACTAACAAGTTTATAATTATCTTGATTCAGATTCACACCAAGAAAAGAAATAGATTTGAGCATCAAATACTTAATGATCTTGTATACATCATGTGTAATCATTGTCTACAAGCACGATTCCAAGAAAGATGTGAAAACGGAAGAAATTATAACCTTTTAGTGCTTGATGAAGTAGATTGAAGTAGTGAGTGGATGATGAACAAACCAGAAGATGCTTTAATTTTTGATGATGATAATCTCACATGGGAAGCTGTAGAAAGAGCTATTCGGACTGATGCTCAAAATTTATGAAGTGGAGCTGGAGTTAATCTTCAACTTATAGCTGAAAGGGATGAAGATTTATAATATTTTTGATTTGTCAATGATGATGATGATATTGATGATAATTATGGGCATATGACGAGTACCTCAAACCAACCGAGCACAAACAATGCTTATGACGACTTACTCGATGATGATTCTATTTAATAATTTTATGATTGTTTAAAGTTTTTATTAAAAATATTATTCATGTTTGTTCACTTTTTGTGTGTTTCATGTTATAATGGACTATGATATTATGAGGAAAAACTAGTGTATGATGATGACATTTTATATTTGACTATGATACTATGATATTCTTGTGTTCACTTTTCTGGTTCATTTTTTGAGTATTTAAAGATCATGATTCATATATATATAGTGTAAATTATACTACAGAACAACTGTTGTTGGCTTGGGGCAGTCAACCTGTGTCGTATTGGTGAAGATTCTTTGAATGTTTCTTATTGAGTTGACTGCAATTATGAATTTCACATTAGAGTATTATTGATTTGCATGTATGTAGTTATATTTTGTGCTCTTTTTTCTATATTGCTTTCAAAATTTTAGTAAGCTTAATTAAAACTATTTTTCAATGATGTAGAACAATCATGAATGTGTCAATCTGTGTTGGTAAACTATAGTGCTTTCAAAGTTAAAAAAACTGGGATAAACAGCAGCTTATAAAAACCGTCGCCTATCCCACTGTACACTGCGGTTTTTATAAAAACCGTCGCCTATCCCACTGTACACTGCGGTTTTTATAAAAACCGCAGTGCATAGTCTGTCTAGCAGACTTTAGACAACGATTATTATTAAAATCACTGTCTTTTTGACTATACACTGCGTTTTTTATTAAAACCGCAGTGTAGTCTTTCTTAGACTGCGGTAAGGAAAACTTTATAAAAACCGCAGTCTAAAGTTCGCCTTAGTTTTTTTAAAAATATCTAGTTGTCGCCTTGCAACTTGCTCGCCTTATTATCGTCTAGGCGTTCACCTTATCGCCTAAGCGTCCAGACGCCCGACGCTCGTCTTGGTTCGCTTTGACGCCTTGACACCATGACAAGAATGACTGTAAGTAGGCCTGCAAGCGGTTCGGTTTGGGTCGGTTTGGACCGAAACCGAACCGACATGCCTCGGTTTTTGGCTTGTCCAAACCGACCCAAACCGAATCCGGTCGGTTCGGTTCAAAATCGGTTCGATTTTCAATCGGTTTTTTTCGGTTCGGTTCAGTTTTTTGTGAACAAATATATAATAGTTAATATTAAACCCATCTTTTTTATTTGTTTTAATTTTTTTGCCCATATAAGAATTAGGATAAAGTATAAGGCAATGATAGATTGATTTAATGTATAAGTCAATGATAGTTTGATTTAATGAATTTAAATGGCTTAGTAATCACCTACTTGATATGGGTGTCTGTTTTTTTAAAACCCAATTTACTGTGATGCCGCGAGTCTGCGATTGCGATTTGCGAACCGCCGGCGCCAGAAAATGGGAGGAAACTGGAAAGTAGGAAACTGAACTGCGGAGAGTGGAGACCCGACGAAACCCTATCAGCTGCTATCTCGAAAAAATGAAAAAGAGAAAAAAATGAACTTAATAAAACTTGAAACCCGTAGGCCGAAATCCTATCAAGCTATCACTATCAGGCTATCAGCTATTTCAAATAAATAAGAATATAAGATATTAACATAACTTAATGCTATCGACTATCTCAAACTGACATTTAATATATTAATATGCTTAAGTATATTAATATGCTTAACGCTTATACAGGTCTGATCAGTTATGCAAAAGTATATTAATATGCTTAAGTATAATTAGTTAAACACTTAAACTTTAAATTATGTTAAACAAAAAACTCGGTTCGGTTCGGTTTGATCGGTTTTCACAACCTGAAAACCGACCCGAACCGATAGTCCTTCGGTTTTCAAAAGCTCCAGACCGAACCGACACCGGACCGGGCGGTTCGGTTTCAAAATCGGTGCGGTTTGGTCGGTTTGATCGGTTTAGTCGGTTTTCAGTTTTCACTCCTCACCCCTAACTGTAAGATAGATCTACTTCCCCACAAGAAGATGATAATACTTTGGGTCAGGAAGGAGTAGATCATAGTTGGAGATATGTGCACAGATCTTGTGGTTGACATACATAGGTGTGCCAGCGGGCATGCATCTAGAGTAGCCAGCGTCATGAAGAAGATCAAGATAGTATTTCTGTTGAGATAGGACAAGACCATCAGGACAGCGTGCTACCTCGATACCGAGAAATTGTTAGAGATTTTCCAAATCTTTGGTCTAAAATGTGGATGTCAAGTGCTTTTTAATCATGTGCATGCCTTTGAGATTATCGCCTGTAATCAAGATATCACAACATACACCAAAAGTATCGCTGCGCCTGTCAGGCGGTGACGAGTGTCCGTCGAGCTTCGAGTAAACCCAACATCACGAACAATCTCATTGAACTTGTCAAACCAAGCTCGATAAGACTGTTTGAGACCATAGAGTCATTTTTTGAGGTGGCATGCAAGAGACTCCATCGTGATCTCAAAATTGGAAGGTTGTTGCATGTAGATAGTCTCAATGAGATCGCTATTCAAAAAAACATTTTTGATGTCCAATTGATGCAACTGCCAATGACGATGAACAATTAGAAAGATTAAGATACGGACAATTTTCAACTTTGCGATGGGTGAGAAAGTCTCCTCATAGACTAGCTTTTAAACGTTCAACTGCCCTATCTGGACCAAGCTTGATAGCGAAGACCTACTCACAACCCACACATGTCTGTCCAGGAGGAAGAGAGACAAGGTCCCAAGTTTAATTGACCCAGAAAGTCGTCATTTCCTCGTTCATAACGGCCCGCCACCCCGGATGCTGAAGTGCCTCCTGCAGAGAAGTAGGGGTGGAAATAAACGACAAAAACATTGCAAATCTAAGAAGCGCGGGAGACAGTCGATGTAATGAGACATAATTATATAGGGGGTTAGCGATAGAAGCCGCAGTCGGATTAGCATATTGCGGAGCATCATCAGTAGTGTGTAATTATCGCAGAGTATCTTAACAAGGACGACTATGAGTGTATACACGAAGAGGAGGCGAGTTGGATGGTATGGTTGTGGGTGTGGGAAGGATAGGTGTGGTATAGGTGACAAGAACAACAGGGTGTGGTAATGTAGTAGTTGCTGGAGAAACATTAAGCGAGGAGTGAGACGGCTGATTTTCGAGGAAGGTCACATCCGCAGATGTAAATAACTTGCAATCGGTGGGAGAATGACAGACATTACCTTTCTGAGTTCGGGAATATCCAACGAACTTATTCCCAGTAGCTCGGGAATCAACCTTGCCCGTAAATGGGCTAAGGAAATGAACATAGCAGACGTAACCAAAGGCGCAAGGCGTTACAGGAAAGGGCAGTGTGGATGGGAAGAGAAGGCTAAAGGGCATCGCAAGATTGAGAATAGATGAGGGCATACAAATGTGCGATTGATGAGATAACAGGCAATAGAGGCCACAAAATGCCAATAATGCTTGAGAACTTGCATTTGAAATATAAGTGAGCGAGCAATCTCAAGGAGGTGATGGTTCCTGCGCTCTGCTATGCCATTTTGTTGGGGGTGTAAGCATAGGGAGTTTGATGGATGATACCGAACTCAGTACATATATTTTGAAACACATGACTAGTGGTAGTTCCCCGCATTATCGGTCCAAAGAGCTTTAATAGAGCTGAAGAACTGTGTATGCGTCTCAACAATAAAAGCACGAAACACACGAGCTAGTTCTGAGCGATCACACAGTAAATACAATCAAGTCATGCAAGAGTAATCATCGCTAAATTTAAGAATAACGATAACCAGAAACACGAGCTGTTTTATAACATCCCTAAATATCAGAATGAACTAAATCAAAAGGTGCAATGCCTAGAGCACAATGAGGGTAAAGAAAAAACGATGTTGTTTTTCGTAGATGTAAGACTCACAAGTGAAGTTGGTGAGGGACGGATCGAGAAGAGCTTTCTTGAGATTCCGAAGAGGAGCATGCTCAAGACGTCGATGACAATCAACAAAAGTAGCATAAAAGGAAGTTGCGGGGGAAACGTCCAGAGTGTAGAGCCCGTTAGACAATCGCCATCTACTAATGATATTCTATGTTCGTCGATCATGCACAACAAAGGAAGAGTAATAAAAAGTTACTGAGCAATCAAGGTCTCGAGTAAGACGACTGATAGAGAGAAAATTAAAATGAGAGCCCGAAACATGAAGAACTGAGCTAAGAGAATGAGATGAGGTTAAGGGCATATTGCTGGAGCCACAAACTGGGGTGGTATCGCCATTGGCCACCGTGATGAACTTAGGGCAAGCAGACTTCAAGTTCTGAGGAGGTTTCTGCGGAGTAATATGATTTGTGGCCCTAAAGTTCACAATCCAAGTTGGATTATATTGGAAAAACAGAAGATACCATCATTGGAGATAGACGCAACGAAGCCAGAAGAATGATTGATCAACCCTTGAAGATGCCGGAGCTGGGTGCGCAAGGTATCAATGTCTGTGCGGGTTGTGGAAGGAGCATCGACCACAGTGGAGGCATGTTGTTCTGGAGGCACACCATGCTTACGATAGCAAGTGGCCTTAAGATGATCATCTTAACCACAATAAGTACATTTGGGACAATTATGAGACCCCTGCCCCGAGAGTCGGTGCGAGCCCCTCGAGTTGGCAGAGAGGCGGGGTGAGTTGCAGAAGACTGTTGGAGAAGAGTTGGAGGGACAGTCCCGGGAGCATCAGGGTGGTGTCTTCTTTAAAAGAATGGAACACACATCCAAGAGGGAGGGAGTGGTGGAGGACGAAAGGATATTGACACTGACGTCGTGGAGATGTTGAGGGACACGATCCATCATCATGGCGATGCCAACAACTTCTTTCTTAACACGTTGAGCGACGAGATCCGACACGTGAGGTTGATGTTGGATCCAGATCTCTACGAAAGTTTTGGACCTTGCAACAAAGGAGGTCAGGTTTCCATCCACCCCTAGTTCAAGAGATTGGAGGTTCGTGAAGCTGTGGAAGAGGTGTTACAGACTGTCCTTGCTTGAATATAGAGAGTGAAATTCATCTCACATGGATTTTACCGTCTCATGATACATGACCATACAATATGGTTGTCCATAGAATTAGAATCCATTATTGGACCTGTCCATCATCGCGGAGCCATTCCTCGATTGGCGCAGTATGTGGTGCCCGAGAGAGATTATGAAGGAACCCTTTGGTCAGGAGAACACGACGCACCAAGTGTACCCATTTGAGAAAATTCTTCTTGCCATCAACGGATATTGTGGTAATCCAGAACTCATCCCGAACTTCTGGGAGAGTAGTCGCGGAACGGGCTGAAAGGACGAAGCATCATGTGGGGCCATGGCCAGCAAGGAGAAATCACGACCACATGAAAGAAGCCGCAGATTGATGGCGGTCACTGCGGGCTAAAAAGAGATGCCGTATCGTGCGTCCGCCCAGTGGGAGATGTAGGCTTCGAAGAAAAAAAGGCCGCAGGATGAACAAAGTGTGGTATTAGCAACGGAGGCTGCAAAGAACGGAGATGGCGGGCTCTGAGGGAGATCCGCAGGTAACATCGGTCATTGAAGGTTAAATGGACTGCCATCTCAACAACAGAAGCCGCAAATAGTGGAGATGGCTGGATCAGAGGGAGATGACGGAGTTCTCAGGAGGCTAGTTGAGTAACCTGACTCGTACCACACATGGATTTTGACTCAATTATGAGTTAGATTGAAATAAAAAAAATTGAGTTCGAGCCAATCCTAGCTCACTCGATGCTACCCGAGTTAAGGCGGGCATTGATAGGGCTCGTAGATTTCAAGTTGAGTAACTTGACTCGAACCACACTTGGATTTTGACTCAATTATGAGTTAGATTGAAATAAAAAAACCCGAGTTCGAGCCAATTATAGCTCACTTGATCTCAACTCGATGTTACCCCAGTTAAGGCGGGCATTGATAGGGATCGTGGATAGAATTAATATGAAAGGCTTATGAATGAAAATTGGTAGGCACAAAGTACTATATCTTGGGACTGCACAAATAAACAAGTTTAAAGTTATAATGGTCATTTTATGTAGAACTCTATGGAATAAAGCATCAACAGGATTAATGTAAGCTGTCACAAATACTTGAAAGAAGGCTAATGTTGATGAAGATTTCTTGGTGATTTGATGGAGTCCATGTCACTTTGTTCAAGCAGCCTTGATTTTCTTATATTGTTTCATTCTCTTTGCAAGTATAACATGCCTTCCCTGGTCACTTGATGGCGCAATTACTTTTTTCATAGAATACTAGCTAATTATCTTTTAATTATTTCTCCATATTTGTTAAAGATTGGCGCCTCAAATATACTAACATGGTTATGGTTCATGATATTTTACATACAGAACTCTGTCTCCTCATGCAGCAGTTCAGCGGAGGAGCTCTTCAGGATTTTCTTTCAGATCAGAGGAACGTGCAGAGAAAAGGAAGGAGGTTGTTATCGTAGATATAGTTTTTCGATTTCAATAAGATTTATCACTTGCTTCATGCGCTGATGGTAATGTGTTGGTTTGGCAGTATTTTACCAAGCTGGAAGAGAAGATTAATGCAATGGAATTGGAAAAGACTAACATGCAGGCAAAGTCTAAGGTGAGACACTCTTCTTGAGAATTTTGTATCAACGTTTCATTTTCTACTTTAATACTTGCCATTTGTGGCAACTAACTAGACTCAGCAAATGAATGCTGCAGGAGAGCCAAGAGGCTGAAATCAAACAGTTGAGGAAGAGTCTGACATTTAAGGCTACTCCAATGCCAACATTTTATCAAGAACCTTCTCCTCCCAAAGTTGAATTGAAGAAGGCAAGTTTATTTTTTCCTCATTCCTGTCTCTACCTTCATGAAGAATACTTGTTGGGTATTACCTGTCAAAAATGGATAGCTATTTAATCTGATTCTCTATCAGTTTATTTGTCTTTTCATTCTTCAATTTAGTAATCTCAATCAGGTTGACTATGGTATCATTTGATGGTTTAAGGTTTGTTCCCCATGCATGTTTACAGAGTTTGCATGAACACGCTAGGAGAGCTAGATGTACTTTGTAATGTTAAAAGGTACTTGAACCTTTTCAAATCCAGAAATTAACTGACAGGTGCTGTGTTATGGGCCCAAAATTTTAATTATTAGAATTATGATTGCATTAGAGTTAGGTGATTGTTTTCCCAATTTTGTTTTCCATAGAGGGCAGAAAACTTTGCAACCTTTGTGGTAGTCAAACCCTAAAATTCCTGATTCTAAAAATTTAAAAAATCTCTTTTTGTAACTTTTGTCATAGGTAATTGCAGGTAACAAAAGGAGCTTAAATTTTCTCTTGCATCTCATCGGCTTTCCAGTTTTCAATTAAAATTTATGATTCCTTTTTAAGGCTATATTACCAAAATGTTGCACTTCACTTCTAGCATTTGTTGATGTAATTAAAAAGAAAATTACAGGGGGAACTTACCAATAAGTTTCTTTTCATGAGATTTCAACAACCATGCTTGGTGAGTCAGAGACTAGCAGGAAGATTTTTATTTTATTAATTTAAGAAAACATTGTTGTTGTTGTGTTGTGAATTTTTCATCTTCTATTATGTATGATCTGTTAAAACAATCAATACAAAAAGCCCATACAATGGCCCACGACTAAGCTCATTACTACACGTGCATTAGTCCCACATCTTGGATGAAGATTTTGTCTCAACTTTTCTCACCTATTTATACATGTAATTATAGTTGTCTTGATGTACTATATATTAATGAGAATAAAATTATTTCTCCAAAATTGTCTCTCTACATGGTATTAGAGTCAGGTTGATCCAACAAACCGATTTTTTTATCGAGCATCTACTCACCCTTGATTCCTTTTATAGGCTCAAACTCTTCTTGCCTTCTGCCTCCCGCGCACACAATCAAAACTGCGGTAGTTCGTAATCCTAATCTCCGTGCGCAAGTATCACTCCCGTAGCGCGCCCCGCATAGTTGTCGATCCCATGTCCATTTGATCTCACGCGTCTCCGCGCTTTGATCTCGCACTGTTGTCGATCCCGTACGTTCATTTGTTGTTACCGATCCCGCGCGTCCCGCACGTTCATTTGTTGTTGCTGATACGACACGTCCCGCATATCCCCTTTGCCGCACCCCTGGCACGCGTGTCTTCTTTCTCCAATGCGCACAGGTGTCTGCTTTCTCCTGTGCTCCTGCTTTCTCCCACGTGCACGCGCGCTTGCTTTCTCTCGCATGCAATACATTTGTTTCTCCTGCGCACACCCGTGCCTGTACCCTGTCGCAACACATGGTTGTCGCACCCCATGATGCACCCACTACCGCGCCCTAGGCCACGCCCCTTTATCGCGCCCCATGCCCAGTAAGACACATTGCCGCTGCGTACTGTGCTTTCTCTGTGACTATCTTCTCTTCTCTTAGTAATCACGGGCACATCTGCCAATTCTTCCTCTTCCTCCCTTCCGGCTCTTGCTCTGGCTTCTGTTCCCGATGTACAGGATGAATTGCGGAGCATTACTATCTCACTCAGTGACAAGAAATTTTTTGTTGATTGGGTGCGCTCGGTGCGCCGTGTTCTACAAAGTGGTTGCTTCATCATCTCTCCAAGGCACTGCCTACTGAGCCCAACGAGCAATGAATCCGTTATGATGGCTGCGTTCAGTCCTGGATTTTGAATTCGATGGATGTTGATCCATATCATATGACAATGTGATGCAAGACGGCATGTAGGGTTTGCACGTGTATCAACTTTTTTCTAGGAAACCCTAAATGCAGATGATGTTGAATGAGAGATTTTGCAACAAAAGATTTCGAGCGGATTTTGCAAAAACTTTTTAAAGAAAAGCAAATTTTTAAAGAAAATTTTAAAGCATAAAATTATCTATTTGCTTCAAAAAAGAATCACTTGAAAAATAATTCAGGTGAAAATCTGGGAAAGAAGTTTTGCAACTTTCGTTTCGTTCTCCTTGTTGTAACAAAATGAATATTGTGAACACCAAGTTACGTTTCTGTTGAAATTTTCGACGTAGCGTTTGCTAACAAAATCCATGCGAAAATCCAACAAATGAATCTAATATGCTAAAGAGAAAATGTAGATGCACACAAAGGAGGGGGGAAAACAATTACCCACGGAAAGAGGCATCTTTCCGCAACCGAAGTCGACGACGATCCTGCGAGGAATTCCTCGTCACCTTCGATCTCCCCTACCTCAGAGCGGGAGATCAAAAGTGACGAGGAATTCCTCACGGGATCATCGTCGACTGCGGTTGCGGAAGGACGCCTCTTTCTGTGTGTAACTTGTTTCTTTCCCTTCCTTTGTGTGTGTCTACATTCTCTCTAAGATTAATAGTAAATTGTTGGGTTTTCACCCAGATTTTGTTAGCGAACGCTACGTCAAAAATTTCAAACGAAAACGTATTTGGAGTTCACGATTTTCATTTTTGCTACGACAAAAGAAATAGAACAAAAGTTGCGAACCTTCTTTCTCCGAATTTAGAATTGAATTAATTTATTAATAAATTCATTTTTGAAACTAAATAGTTTATTTAATGATTTACAAAAATCAAAAGTTTTTTTTTCGAAGTTCGTGCAACAACCACTCAAATCTTTGCCTGTATTTAGGTTTTTTTTAGAAAAAACCGACAGACCGCAGAACCTACGCGCCGTCCTGCATCACAATGTATTAGGAGACGACAATGACAATGTGGGATGAACTTCACTGCTTGTATTCTGGTAAGAATAGTCTCCAATACCTGTTTGATATTTCACGGAGCTTCAATCTCTTACTCCGGGAGCCGACGGAGACTTAACCTCCTTTGTTGCGAAATCCAAAACACTCGTCGAAGCCTGAATTCAACATCAGCCTCCAACGGTAGATTTTGCCACTTAACGTGCTAAGAGGGAAGTAGTTGGCATTGCACTGATGATGACCTGTACACCCTCGTATCTCCAAAGTGTCCATGACACCATTCTCTCGTCCTCCACAGTTCCTTCCATGTCTGATGTGTACTCCATGATGTTGAAGGAGACACCACCCTGATGCTCCAGGGCCCGTCACTCTGGCCCTTCTCCAACACTCTTCTGATCACTGCCCCCACTCCGTCGTCGTCGCGTGGGAGTCGCACCGACTCTCGTGGACGGGGACGCGGCGGTTGGAATTGTTCCAAGGGTATCTACCCCGCGTGTGTACCTATTGTGGCCCGGGTGGTCATTTTGCTTTCGTAAGCATGGTGTACCTCCGCGGCCTCCACAACAACATGCCTCCATTACAACCAATGCTCCCTCCACTGCCCATACTGACATTGACAGCTTGCGCACCCAACTTCAGTATCTTCAAGGGTTGATCATTCACTCTCCTGGCTCTGTAGCATCTATTTCAAATGAAGAAATCTCTTGTTTTTCTAATAGTCCAACTTAGATAGTAGACTCTGGTGCCATGAATCATATTATTCCACAAAAATTGTCTCAATATTTGAACTCCGCATACACTATAGTCATCACAGTGATTAATGGGGAGACCACCCCTGATTCTTCATGTCCCAGATTCTCATTTTAATCTTCTCTCCATTAGTCATCTAACACAATGTCTTGACTGTTCTGTATCACTTTCATCTTCTTCCTTTGTTGTGCAGGATCGACATACCCAAAATATCATTTGTAGAGGGTGACTGTCAAATGGGCTCTACTCTCTGGATGTTCCCACCGTTGCTCTAACCTTTGTTACCTATGTTGTTTGGCACCGACGGCTTGTGCTTGCACCTCTCCTGATTCTCCGAAAAGCTCTTCTCGATCTCTCCTTCCCCGATTTCACTTGCGAGTCCTGCATCTATTGCAAACAATATCGTTCTACTTTCACACCTACTCAGAGCTTTGTTTCTTTTAATTTATTGCACTCTGATATTTGGGGACCATACAAAACACTTGGTGATTCTGGTTTTCGTTATTTTCTCATATTTGTTGATGATTATTCTCATTTGACCAGGTTGTATTTACTTTACAATTGTTCTGAACTATTTGGTGTATTTTGTGCCTTCATCGCCAAGACGCGTACTCAGTTTTCTACATCTATCAAAATTTTTCGAACAGATAATACATGTGAATATACTCGTCATGTGTTTCAAAATATTTGTGTTGAACATGGTATTCTTCACCAAATTTCTTGTGCCTACACAACCCAATAAAATGTGGTTGCCGAGCGAAAGAATTGTCACCTCCTTGATGTCACACGCTCTCTTATGTTTCAGATGAAGGTACCAACAATATGCTGACATTTCACAATCTCTATGACCTGATATCTCATCAATCGCATGCCCTCCTCCATTCTAAACTTTGCGATCCCCTTCAACCTTTTATTCCCTTATACACCTCCCTTCCCCTTCACTCATCGCGTATGGTTGCCCGTGCTATGCTCATGGTCTTGGTCCTCCTACAAACAAGTTTACTCCCCGAGCTACCAAATATATGTTCGTGGGATATTCTCGCACTCAGAAGGGTTATGCATGATATTCGTCCTCTGATTGCAAGATTGTTACATCTGCAGATGTAACATTCCTTGAATACCAGTCATTTCACTCCACACCTACGGTACCTCCAACAACTTCACCACTACCATGCCCCGTCGTTCCTAACCATTCTATCTCACCTAGCTTTCTACCTACACCCACTACAATCTCTTCACACCCGCATATTATTCATGTGTAAAAACAACGTTCCCCTCGTTCGGATACCCAACGACAGTTACCCTCTACAAATGATGCTCCACGTCCTGCTGACCCGATACCATCCTCTACTGTTCTGTCTCTACGGCTTCACAAATTTGCGACATCTTAGTAGACTATTTCCACCCCTACTTCTTTGCAGGAAACTCTTTAACATCCCGGGTGGCAGACTGCTATAGATGAAGAAATGACAGTCCTTTAGGCTAATCAAACCTGGTACCTTGTCCCACTACCACTTGGTCAAACTTGTGTGAGTTGTAAGTGGGTCTTCACCATCAAGCATGTACCGGATGAGGTTGTGGAATGACTGAACGATCGCTTTGTAACTCGTGGTTTCACACAACACGTCCTCGACTATGACGAGTCATTCTTGTCTGTTGTGAAGCTGAATATTGTCTGTGTTTTAATTTCTCTGGTTGTTCGTCACTGGTCGTTGCATCAGTTGGACATCAAAAATGCTTTCTTCAATGGGGATCTTATTAACACTGTTTATATGAAGCAACCTCCCGGATTTGAGACCATGGGGGAGAATCTTGTTTGTCACCTCAAGAAGTTTTTTTATGGTCTCAAACAATCTCCTCGAGCGCGGTTTGCCAAATTCAGCCTTGTCGTTCGTGATATTGGATTTACTCGAAGCTTGGCCGATTATTCTCTTTTTACTCATCACTTCATGACAGATACAAAGATATACTTTTGGTGTATGTTCATGATATTCTGATCACGGGCAATGGTGTCAATGGTATACAAATGATCAAGAAACACTTGACATCTATTTTTCAGACCAAAGATTTGGGCAATCTCAAATATTTTCTCGGTATTGAGATAGCTTGTCTCCCCGATGGTCTTGTTCTATCCCAACAGAAGTATTGTCTTGATTTTTTTCTTGATCCTGGCTACTTTGGATGCATGCCTGCAAAAACACATATGGATGCCAACCTCCGACTCTTACCTACTACTTCCAAATCTAAAATACTATCGTCGTCTTGTAGGCATGCTAATTTATCTCACAGTTACATGACCTGATATATCCTGCTATTGTGGTTGTCATCCGTTTCGTGCATGTTCCATGAACTTCACATCTACAGGGAGTTGAGCATATCCTTCGGTATTTGAAAAGTGCTCTTGGTCAAGGGCTTGTGTATAAGCCCTCTTCGTCCCTCTCTCATTACCTACTCGGACGCTGACTCTGTTGACTCTTTGGATGATCGTCGATCCACCAGTTGTTTCTGCACTTACTTTGGTGAACATCTTGTCACCTGGAGAATCAAGAAGCAAACAGTAGTTGTACGATTATCTACAGAAGCATAGTATCGCTCAATGACATCAGTTGTTTCTGAACTTACATGGTTGGAAAGTCTTCTCAGCGATTTGGGTGTTAAACTCTCTTTTCCAGTCACTCTTTTTTGTGATAACCAGACAGATATACACATTGTAAATAATCCCGTGTTCACGAACACATCAATCATATTGAGATCGATTGTCATTTTATCCGGGAGAATGCAGATGAAGAAAGTTGACTTGAGACATGTCCCTGCGGCCAGACTGATGGCTGATATTCTTACTAAAGTCTTACCATGCCCACTTTATCACTCGTTCTTGTCCAAGTTTGGTTAATTTTATTTGTATGCTCTAGTTTGCGGGGAGTGTTAAAACAATATATACAAAAGCTCGTGCAAAGGCCCACAACTATGTACGATCATCTACAGAAGCATAGTATCGCTCAATGACATCAGTTGTTTCTGAACTCACATGGTTGGAAAGTCTTTTTAGCGATTTAGGTGTGAAACTCTTCTCTCCAGCCACTCTTTTTTGTGATAGACAGACAGTTATACACATTGCAAATAATCCCATGTTCACGAACACACCAATCATATTGAGGTCGATTGTCATTTTATCCGGGAGAGGGCAGATGAAGAAAGTAAACTTGAAACATGTCCCTGCGGCCAGGCTGATGACTGATATTCTTATGCCCACTTTATCACTCGTTCTTGTAAAAAATTCTCAAGCGAGAGCTAACGAGGTCGCAAGAACACTCAACCACAACCAAAGACAAGTAAAAACAGGAGTAACAGTTGCACAAAAGATTCCGATTGGAATTAACTTCTATTACATGCCGAGGTGTACATTGCAAGACATGATTTTTACAATGTACTTGGGGAACCAAAAAATAGCAACAAGAAGTTAACCGCGCGGACTGATTCCAGTAACCGCACAAGCCGCCTACTCGCCAGCTGAGTCCACCGAGACTGCCGAAGCCGCCTAACCGCGACTAACCGCGTGAAATGCTGTTATTGCAACTGCTGAGCCAGGAACAGAACCCGCTGATTGACCGGGCGAACTGCTCCACTTATCCGCAACTATCCGAGGAAAAGACCAAGCCGCAAGACTGCGACCTGCTGCTAACCGCTGACTGTATTCGCGAACTGTTCCACACCAACGTTCCCGCTAGTCGCCTAGCCACCTGGTGTTAGCCGCACATCCTGCACAGAACCAACTTCCTTAGTCGCAGCGGTTAGAAAACCGTAGCCGCAAAATCAAGCGCGAGCTCGTTCTTACTGTTCACTGCTTATTAATGACGAGCCAAGAGGTCCCTATTTATAGATGTGAGGAGGAGTGTCGTCACCACCTACACCGATAGGATAACCGCCCATCAGACCTGTCAACTAACAACATGTATCCGCACAGAGCGGACACAAACCAGTTCGCCTAACTCCGCGGACACTGCTACAAGTCCGCTTATTCGCAGCCCGTGACTTGGACAATCCATCCAATCAATACTGCCGAACTCGGCGAGAACAAGAGCAGCCGCACCAGCGACCTCGGCGAACTAGACAACTAACTTGACTTAATTTCCCTAAGACCAAGTCCAACGAAAACAGCGTTTACCAATCTTAACCGCGCCACCTGATACCAAGATCGCGACCTACTGAACAACTCCAGTCCGCCACCATGCCAAAGCCGCCTAACCACGGCTAACCGCGTGGACTACTGTTATTGCAACTGCTGAGCCAAGAACAGAACCCGCTGATTGACCGGGCAAACTGCTCCACTTATCCGCAACTATTCGAGGAAGAGACCAAACCGCAAGACTGCGACCTGCTGCTAACCGCTGACTGTATTCGCAAACTGTTCCACACCAATGTTCTCGCTAGTCGCCTAGCCGTCTGGTGTTAGCCGCACAGCCTGCACAGAACCAACTTCCTTAGTCGCAGTGGTTAGAAAACCGTAGCCGTAAAATCAAGCGCGAACTCGTTCTTACTGTTCACTGCTTATTAATGACGAGCCCAGAGGTCCTATTTATAGATGTGTGGATGAGTGTCGTCACCACCTACACCGATAGGATAACCGCCCATCAGACCTGTCGACTAACAACATGTATCCGCACAGAGCGGACACAAACCAGTTCGCCTAACTCCGCGGACACTGCTACAAGTCCGCTTATTCGCAACCCGTGACTTGGACAATCCATCCAATCAATACTGCCGAACTTGGCGAGAACAAGAGCAGCCGCACCAGCGACCTCGGCGAACTAGACAACTAACTGGACTTCATTTCCCCAAGACCAAGTCCAACGAAAACCACGGTTACCAATCTTAACCGTGCCACCTGATACCAAGATCGCGACCTACTGAACAACTCCAGACCGCCACCATGCGGACTGCTCCATCAGCCTGCGCGACCTCCAGGAACCTGTCCGCGCAATTGTGCTTATATCACGATCCAACATCCAGACCGCAAGCACAGATCTGTGTCAGACACATGCGAGCTCCAAAATGAGTCTGCAACACCAACCAACAATCTCTGATCTACCTCACCCGAGAAAGCTCCTGCGACCTAGCGACAAGCCACCCAGTCCGCAATATTCGGCTGCCTTCTTGCGAATCAGAGAACCTGCCGAACTTGACGACTTCCAAAGAAGTCCTCCACTAACCTGTGAATAACAATCCTATCCGCCCGGTTACATCACCAGAGTGCTTGCTGGTCCAGACCGCCAGAGAAGAACCACTGCCAAAACCGGCCGCCCGGCTAGGCTATCCGCCAATGCTATCCGCCTAGTCCGCGCGGTCTCTGTGGTCTTTGCGGACTGCCCAATCAGTCCACCCGACTTCCCCAAAAACTTCTCACTTCAACAACTTCAACACTCCCCCTTGAAGTGAGAAGTGGAGACCAGCCCAAGCAACTCTCGTAACCGTATATACGGCCCCTTCGACAACGGCTTGGTAAAGATATCTGCTACGTTGTCCTGACTCCGAACGTAGTCAACCATCAAAGATCCCTCTAGCACCTTCTCCCGTATGAAGTGATGTCCAATCTCGATGTGCTTCGTCCGCGCGTGACAAACTTGATTATTCACCAGTTTGAGAGCGCTCTCATTGTCGTCGCGAATCAGAGTAGGACGCCACACCTCCTCATGGATGTCATCCACTAGCCGCCTAAGCCAGATGGCTTCCTTAGCAGCCAAGACCAAGGCCTTGTACTCTGCTTTGGTAGTGGAGATGGACACTGAATTCTGCTTCTTGCTGCACCACGAAACTGTCGCCGATCCCGTGAAGAAGACATAATCAGATGTCGACTTCCGATCATCTGTATCTCCTCCATAATCAGCATCCGTGTAGCCATGCAGACAAAATCCCGTGTCCCCCTTATACAAGAGACCCAACTCCAAGGTGAACTTGGCGTGCTTCAAGATACCCCTAGCCGCCACCAGATGAGGTTTCTTCGGCTCCGCCATATACCGACTCACTCGGCCAACTGCGTAAGCAATATCCGGCCTAGTAATAGTCAGGTATATAAGGCTCCCCCCAAGAGCCCAAAATACCAAAGGGTCTGGAAGAATTCTTTCATCATCCCGCCGAAGCTTCAAGCCAACCTCCAAAGGAGCTGAATTGCTCTTCCCTTCCCCCATGCCGAATCGCTTGACGATCCGCTCCGCATATCCCTTCTGGGAAACGAGCATCCCGTTCTTCTGCCTCTTCACCTCGAGCCAACAAAAATGGTGAAGCTCACCCAGATCCTTCATCTCGAACCAAATAGCTAGCTCAGCCCGGAGCCTAGCCACCTCTTCCCCCGAGTTCTCGGTGGCGATCATATCGTCAACGTACAACAGAACGAGGACCTGAAGCTCCCTCTGCTTCTTAACGAACAGACTGGAATCCGAGTTTGAAGCAAAGTACCCGCAAAACTGGAGATATTCTGCTATCTTCCTAACCACGCCCTAGGCGCTTACTTCAGACCGTAGAGGGCCTTCTTCATCTTGCAGACATGCCATGGATACTCCTCAGATATGTAACCCGGTGGTTGCATCATGAAGATATTCTTATCAATCTCGCCATAAAGAAATGCTTTATTTACGTCGAGCTGTCATATCTTCCACTCTTGGCAAACCGCCAAGTAGACCACCACCCGTACTGAAGTCATCTTGACCACAGGGCTAAATGTCTCCTCATAATTCTCCCCGAACTGTTGAGAGAACCCCCGAGCTACAAGGCGAGCCTTGTACCGCTCGATACTCCCGTCAACCTTCTTCTTAAGCTTATACACTCACTTGCACGTCACATGAGTGATGCCTTCGACTTTGGGCACAAGAACCCAAGTCTCATTCTTCCTGAGTGCGGTCATCTCCTCATTCATAGCATCCTCCCACTCCCTGACTCTAGTGGCATTCTCAAAGCATGAAGGCTCACGTTCATGCAAGGGACCTGCGAAGAAACATGAGACAAAACTCACCATGTTTTCGTCCCTATACTGAGCTGGTGGAATAATAGTCCTCTTGGACCTCCGCTGGGCTTGACCCTGATCCACCACTCCCGCTGCTTCTTTTGTGCTAGCTCTGATCCCGGGCATACCAGGAGCATCGCTCCCCCTGCTTCCAGATCCAGAAGCCTCCGCTCCAGAGCTAGTGTCGCCGGAGCACCTGACGACACAAGCAACTCCTCCAGAAGATCCCGAGCAGCTTCTCCTTGCCCTCTGTTAGACTTGCTCTCCAGTAACTCCACAGACGAGCTACCCTGGTATGACGTTAACTCATCAAATATCACATCCCGGGAGACAACAAACTTCCGTGTCTCTGGATTCATGTACTTCCAATCCTTCTTCCGCTCGTCATATCCATCGAAGACTAGCTTCCTTGCTTTCGCATCTAGCTTCGTCCTGAGCGAGTATGGAACGTGCACATAGCAAGTCGAACCGAACACCCGAAGATGTTTCACGTTGGGCTTCTCCTTGAACACCAACTCATGAGGGGATCTCATGTTGTTGGGACTGAGGGGCATCCTGTTGATGACGTATGTCGCACAGGCCATTCCCTCCGCCCAAAAGGCCCTGAGAATGCCTTTGGCGTGAAGCCAGTATTTGCAGGTCTCCGTCAAATGACGGATCTTTCGCTCTGCAACTCCATTTTGCTGTGGAGTGTGAGCACAAGTAAGCTCCCGTTGGATGTCGAATTTTCTGCAGAAGTTAGAGAAATCAAGCGAAGTAAACTCCTCGCCATCATCCATTCTCAACTTCTTAATTCGCAGACCGAGCCGACCTTCCACAATCTTCCTTTAACTCCACAAACCTTACGAACGCTTCTGCCTTTTCCTTCAGAAAGTATACCCATGTATACCTGGAATAGTCATCAACAAGAATAAGCATATACCTGCTTCCGCCGAGACTGGGCGTGACGGTAGGTCCCGTTAGATCACCGTGAATGCATTCCAACGGTGCTCTACACCTAATCTGTGATATGTCAAATGGAAGACGATGTGCCTTCCATACTGACAACCGACACAGACATGACCGTCGCCGTAGGAATAAAGAGTAGGCAGACCATGTACCAGGCCTTTCACCGCCATAGCTTTTAGCTTGTCATTTGCCCTCATCTTTTCAACATACAAACTTGTCGCCAAAACGAACAAGTCTTTCACCTTCCTTCCAATATGAGTAATGTCAGCTTTCACAGCTGAAACGTTCCGGAGAAACCTCACTTCTGTCGGGCCAAACAGAATGTGATACCCAGCATCCACCGCATTAGTCACCGAGAAGAGATTTTTCTTCATCCCGAGCACGTGATACACACTCCGCAAAGTGAGTGGCCCCGGATCACTACCCAAAGAAATCGATTCCTCCTGCTCCACCGCATGCACAGTATCATCAGCAGTAATAATAGAGTCATTACCTTTATACTTCTGCAGAGACGAGAACTTGGACCCATCTCCGGTGAGGTGATGACCGCACCCAGAGGGCACAATTCAGTTCTCCTGATAATCAATGGAGGAAAGTGCCCGGACACAAGTGCCCGTCATGAAAGCACCTCTCCATCCTCCTTCAGATTTGGACTCAGCCTCCTTCTCTGCAGCATGCCCCGGCTGAAGTTTAACCCTGTAATCCTTGCGGATGTGACCGAGCTGGTTGCATCTGTAGCATCGAGGTTCGCACCGCTTCTTCCCGTCATCACCCTTAGGAGGCTTGCTCCTCTCCTGCTGTGATGAAGAAGATAGACCGTCGCCAATAGATGTCTTCTTCTTCCTGTCTCATCTCTTCTTCTTGCCCGAGAAGAGAACATCGTCATCTCCCTTAGAGACCGAAACTCCAACCATCTGCTTTGTTAGGCTCTCTTGCGAAGCCAACAAGTTCTCCAGCTCCAGCAATGATGGCTGATTGACCCAACCCTGAACAGAAGTTACAAAAGCCGCATACTCCTTCCGCAAACCGCGAATGATGTGCCTTTTCAGCTTCGTCTCTTAGATAGGCTCTTCCGGGTTCAGTGTCGATATCTCAACGTAGATGTTCTTCATCTTCAAGAAGAAAGATGACACCAACAGGTCTCCCTGAGTGTCCTTAGCCAACTCATTCTCCAAGAATTGTAGCCGAGCTACATTCTTCTTATTGAGTAGGTCATCCAATGCCATCCAGATCTCAGCTGCCGACTGACAATCCATGATGTGGTCGAACAACTCCGGTGAAATGACGCGCTTCAAAGCGAATGCAGCCTTAGCATATGTTCGCTTCCACGCCTTCACCGCCTCAGCATTGCCTCCGATAGTGACCACTTCTTTTCGGTTGTCCCCACGACAACTTCCCACAGATCCTCGCCAAGAAGGTAGCTCTCCATGCAAGACCTCCAACGTTTAAAGTTGATTTGCTTCAAGAGCTCAATCCCAATTCCTCTTGCATAACCGGCTTCCATTGCTATCAGCTGAATCACTTGAGCTTCAACGAAGGTATGACAAACTTAGATCGGTGAAATGCTACTCTTCAATACCCCTCTGATACCATGTAAAAATTTATGAAGCGGGATCTAACGAGGTCGCAGGAACACTCAACCACAACCAAAGCCAAGTAAAAGACAGGAGCCACAGTAGCACAAGAGATTCTGATTGAAATTAACTTCTATTACAGGCCGAGGTATACATTGCAAGACATGATTTTTACAATGTATTTGGGGAACCAAAAAATAGCAACAAGAAGTTAACTGCACGGACTGATTTCAGTAAACGCACAAGTCGCCTACTCGCCAGCTGAGTCCGTCGAGACCGCCGAAGCCGCCAAAGCCGCCTAACCGCGGCTCACCGCGCGGACTGCTGTTATTGCAACTGCTGAGCCAGAAACAGAACCCGTTGATTGACCGGGCGAACTGCTCCACTTATCCGCAACTATCCGAGGAAGAGACCAAGCCGCAAGACTGCGACCTGCTGCTAACCGCTGACTGTATCCGCAAACTGTTCCACACCAACGTTCCCGCTAGTCCCCTATCCGCCTGGTGTTACCCGCACAGCCTGCCCAAAACCAACTTTCTTAGTTGCAACGGTTAGAAAACCGTAACCGCAAAATCAAGCGCGAGCTCGTTCTTACTGTTCACTGCTTATTAATGACGAGCCCAGAGGTCCTATTTATAGATGTGAGGAGGAGTGTCTTCACCACCTACACCGATAGGAAACCGCCCATCAGACCTGTCGACTAACAACATGTATCCGCATAGAGCAGACACAAACCAGTTCGCCTAACCCCGCGGACACTGCTACAAGTCCGCTTATACGCAGCCCGTGACTTGGACAATCCGTCCAATCAATATTGCCGAACTTGGCGAGAACAAGAGCAGCCCGCACCAGTGACCTCGACGAACTTGACAACTAACTGGACTTCGTCCCCCCCAAGACCAAGTCCAACGAAAACCGCGGTTACCAATCTTAACTGCTCCACATGATACCAAGATCGCGACCTACTGAACAACTCCAGTCCGCCACCATGCGTACTGCTCCATCAGCCTGCGCGACCTCCAGGAACTTGTCTGCACAATTGTGCTTATACCCCGATCCAACATCCAGACCGCAAGCACAGATCCGTGTCGGACACCTGTGAGCTCCAAAATGGGTCCGCAATACCAACCAACAATCTCTGATCTACCTCTCCCGAGAAAGCTCCTGTGACCTGGCGACATGCCACCCAGTCCGCAATATCCGGCTGCCTTCTTCCGAAACAGAGAACCTGCCGAACTTGGCGACTTCCAAAGAAGTCCGCCACTAACCCGTGGATAACAATCCTATCCGCCCGATTACATCACCAGAGTGTTTGCTGGTTCAGACCGCCAGAGAAGAACCACTGCCGAAACCGGCTGCCCGGCTAGGCTATCCGCCAATGCTATCCGCCTAGTCGCTTAGTCCGCGTGGTCTCTGCGGTCTGTGCGCACTGCCCAATCAGTCCACCCGACTTCCCCAAAAACTTCTCACTTCAACAATTTCAACCGTTCTTGTCCAAATTTGGTTAATATTATTTGTATGCTCTAGTTTGCGGGGGAGTGTTAAAACAATATATACAAAAGCTCATGCAAAGGCCCACAACTAAGCCCATTATTACACATGCATTAATCCTACATCTTGGATTACGATTTTGTCTCCACTCATCTCACCTATTTATACATATAATTATAGTTGTCTTGATGTAATATATATTAATGAGAATAAATTTTTTTCTCCAAATTTTTCTTTCACGAGATCAAATGCTTCAATAAACGTTACTATTCATGCTTCTTTTGTAGTTTTCAAGGAATTTAAGGTATTGATTGATACAACCAAGAATTGAAATGGGGCCTTTCAATATTTGTAGTACATGATATCCGAAGATATTTGAATTATACCTACAACATTATAGGGTGCATATTTATCTTCACAATGATTATTCCATAATAGCACTTGAAGCATCTGCTAGGCATTGTGAGAGTTCTCACTAGGCATGTTAAACGGGGGAGGGGTAGACCAAAAAAGATTCGGAATGAAACTATAAGAGAAGACAAGATTCATTTAGGCATTAGTAAGATAATGACCCAAACAAAAAAATCTTCTTGTCTTCTCACTCATCAGAGCCTCTGGCCTCTTTCTCTTGACCCAAACAAAAAAATATCCTTGTCCTCTCACTTTCAGAGCATCTCTCCTCTAAACCCTAATAAAAAATGTTTTCTTGATCAGCCTGGTTTCTTCAGCATGTGTTAATTGAACAATAGTAGTAGGGTAGGTTTAAGAAAAGATTGATGCCCCCCTCCCCCCTCCCCAAATACTATTGTTACAAAAAAACCATTTTTAGGTGGCTATAGACAATGTATTAGCTATGTGTGAGAGAGAGCATTACATCTTCTGCGCGTAATACATTTGGTTGTCATGTCTGTTTTCTTGTTGGAAGAATGCAGTGATGTTTTTGACCTCACTCTAATCACACCCAATTCTCCACTTTCTAGATTATTCAAATCTTGAGTATTAATGGTTTGCAGACCATAAAAAATCAAACAATCCCTAATATTACTAAATAAGGCCGAATTCAACTTTCTCAACGTCCAGGGCTAATGCTGATGCCCTCAGTTACCTTAAAAGTCTTTTCAATTGAATGGGTTGGTTATTTACTATCTCAGCCATCTTTTGTGTAGGAGTTGCTCTAACCCCTATTTCATGGCCCCACCTCGTTGTTCTCCTTTTTCTCTCTGTAACAGATCCCTCCAACAAGGGCTCGATCGCCAAAGCTAGGGCGTCACAAGCCCACCAGCCCTGCGGCTAACAATCCGTCTGAAGGCAATGAGTTGAGTCAGCTCACCGAGTCCGACCCGAACTCAGTCAAGCAGAACGGAGGTGCAGCGCATGCCCATGACAGCGCAGCAGCACCCCGGAAAACTACCACCAAGAAGCCAGTTTCAAGGCTCGCTTCTCCGAAACCAGCAGCAAATAGAACCGAAACTAAATTCACGGCTCCAAAACTCAAAGCCTCGAGCATAAAGCAGAGGGCCGAGAAAGGAAGGGCGAATGAAAGCGAGATCAAGGAGGAGGAGGTTTCTGAGAAGCCATCCGAGGGAGATGGAAGCATTTTCATTTCATCTGGTCCGGGCGAAGTTCCTGCCGAAGTCTGATGGATGGATGGATGGGGGGTGTGGCCTGCTTTCCCCCATTCTTATTGGACGGGTTGTTGCTGTCGGGTGCGCACGCATGTGAATATCGGCGAAGCATTCTCCATTAAGAAGTGTAAGATTGTTTTGGTGTTGTCGCATGCATTTCATTGTCTTGGTTGGTGGTAAGAGTCTGTGTTGTTCCTTCGGTGTGTGCTGGAGATATTATTGAATACCCCATCCCCTCCCTGGATTGATTGTATACCACTTGATTTTGCCTTGTCCTGCACTCTCTCCAGGTTTCCTATTTTTTTCTTCTTATGTTAAAGGCAGACTCATAACTGTTATGGGCAGACCGCGTTGTTGCAAAGAAAATTGCAAGAACGGCTATGGTGTGCCATTAGCCTTGGTATGCCCTTAGCTGGAATCAATCTGCCCATAATAGCGGCCTCTTTTTATCATAACCGATGTTTGGTGATAACATTCCTAGGAGGATGATAAACTCAGAAGATCAAAGAGGAGATCCTGCGCTTCGCGCCTTCTTTGCTATCGCTCGCCTCCGATCCTCACCCTCGGAAGCTGCATTCAAGCTCTCCCTGACAGATTGCATATATTCCCCCGGTCGAAGTTGGGGAATGTTTCTTTGTCTGTTCCCGATATGATAGTGAGGCACATAGAGATGAGTTATAGTATTAGCCGCTATCGCGACTCAGCTCAGTAATTGCCTCATCGCGATGCTCCTTCTGTCCGACGTAGGACTGGTCAAATAGATGGGCTCCGTTGTCCGGTTGAGTTTGAGTGATCGTGACAAAGATTGTCTTTTTGCTCAGCCCGTCTGAGTTTAGAAGCTCGCCCTGAACATATAGATTCTAAGGATGGCTTTCAAGGACTTTCAAAGAGAAGAATGTGCTTCGCACCTTGCTGGTAGCTAGTTTTATCATTCAGTTCTTGGGAAGATAAACAAGATCAAAGCTATGACCATGCCTTTGAGATAGCCAAATTTCCCGGCCGGACATTCATCCATTGAGTGCAGTTACCATGGGATGTGATCCTGCTCGTGAAGATAATGAGATTATTCGTGAAGCTAGCAAATGGAGCCCTGAGCTAGCTGCTGCTTGTGAAATATGAAAAGAAATCAAATTTGATAAAGGTATCTTGTCACTTGCTTGCAAGGTAGGACCTAATGGCTATTATTCCCACCAGAAAGAGAGAATTTCACTATTCCGGTCGAAAAAACTCAAGCTTGTAAGATCTACTACTTTTTTCTCATCTTTTGAGCTCATAGGCGCAACAAGTTTGACCCTTCAGAGCCTTTATCTCCCCAACACTGAAGAATGTGATTAATGGCCTGAGAGAGCGGGGCTAAACTCAAAAAAGAAATGAGACTAAAGTTCCGACACCATTTCTGGTGACTATTCAACAATACAATTGCTAGATCTCCTTCAATCTCAGTTGGTACACAGTCACTGAGAAAAAAAAACAAAAAAAATGAAATTTATAGGAATTTCGGGCTGTGATTAGCTAGAATTCCATGAGCCCCTCCTAGTTAGCGGGAGGTTACGGGAGAAACCACATCTCCCGGCAGGCCTCCCTCGGCCGTGCGCCCACAACGCGATGCTTCCCGGCCGGCCTCGTCACCGGCTCGGTTTTGCCTCCAATAGGCCTCCTTGCTGCCGGCCTGCCTTTTGGCTGCCGTCTAACCACCGTCGTCCGATCATCCCCACGCAATCTCCACCGCCTGATAGTTACCCTACAAAACCACCAGTGTAACCACCCATTAGGGATGGGAGCAAATAATCGAAATTATATCGGTCTGCACATAGTAAAATTATTAAAATATACGTGCATTAAACTATATTAAATTGATCTGCAAATAGTAAATAGAGTGGGTATAGTATGCGGATAATCACGTTAACCAACCTAACCACCTCTTGGCTTATATAAATAGGACTCCAGTCTCTCCTTTATTCTCACTTTTTTCTTCCGCTTTTCCTCCTACGCGCTTGAGAGCTCCACCAGAGATCTCCTTCATCTTCGAAGACGCCCTTGAAGATCTTCGAACGCTCTAAAGATTGCTTGAGGATCTCCACCCGCCGTCAAGCTTTCTCCCGCGAGACTTCTGCACGTGGTGCTTACATCACTTAGCGCCTGTCAGGGAACTCTCAGCATTCTCTTTTCTAGCCTTAGAGCGCAAGAAGGAATCCATCAAGACTCCAAAACGTGTGCTCTGCACTACAAACAAAGTCCAAACACTTAGCTTCGAGAGAGGTGACTTGTCACCCTCTGAACGAGCTCTTTTTTCCCCTCTCTAGTTGTAATGAGTAGCGGACTGTTGCTCTCACATTCTTTCAAAAGCCATGTAAAACAACATCAAATAGTGAAGTTCGGTCGGCACAGTCCCGACCGCATGGTTTTTCACCCCTTTCCGAGGTTTTCCACATTAAAAACCTTCTCGCATATTGTCTCTTCTCTCTGTGATTGTTTGCATGCTCGACTGCTCAAGAGCTGCGATAGTCGAATTTGGGCCGATCTGCTGAGAACCTCGAGTGAGTCGCAAAAATTCTCATATTTTTGAGACCTAGCCTCAATAACCCGCCGTTGCAGCTTAATTGGTGATGAAGAGTGGTTTGAAGGCTCCTTATCAAGAAGGTCTCGAGTTCGATCCCTGGCCTCAACGGGGAGCGGCGTCTCTCTCGTCGGCCACGACATCATCCCCCTCCTCCGCCATCCGATTAGCTCGACAAAATCACGACCGTTCTTTCCTCGGGAAATCCGCTCGTGTAACTTCCGCCGGTAGTGGGGGGCATAATGGTCAAGACAGCGACTTGTGAGTAGAGGAAATTCTACACTCCAAAACCATATTTAATATATTAATTTGAGTAGTTACGATGTGCGGATAGCTGCATAATCACTGTAACCATTTACTGAAGGCTATAAAAAGACCCCCCAGACCTCCTCATTTCTTACATTTTCGCTCCACAGCTCTCTTCCTCCTCAGGCCAGAGCTCTATCGGATTCCTCCTACGAACCGCACTCAAGCCGCATTCAAGCCATCTTCAAGCCGCACTCATGCCGCATTCAAGCCATCTTCAAGCCGCACTCAAGCCGCATTCAAGCCATCTTCAAGCTGCATTCAAGCCGCCTTCAAGCCGCCTTCAAGCCATCTTCAAGCCGCATTCAAGCCACCTCCGAGCTATCTTCAAGGCGCTTTCAAGCCACCTTCAAGCCACCCCTCTCCGCCGAAATCCGCCCAAGTCCGTGACGTACAACAAAAAGGAAATTCCCGCTACAACAAGCATTCCGTTCATCCACATTCTCCCTGCAAACAAGTCTTGCGCAGAGTAGTCTGTCTCCCGCCACGAGCCAGCAATTCTCTCTCTCATCTCCATAGTGTAACGAGAACCGGCCCGTCGCTCTTGATTCTCAGTGAAAGTTGTAACCGCATGCAGATAGTGGAGTTCGATCGGCACAAACCCGGTCGCGTGATTTTTTACCTAGTTGAGGGGTTTTCCCACGTCAAAATCACATTGTGTTCCTACTTTTTGACTCTTAGACTGATTGCGCGTTCGACCGCTCTCGGGATAAGACGGTCGAATTTGAACCGATTTAAGAGCGTCGAGTTAGACCACAACAATTTTTTTTTTAATTCTTGCAAATATTATTAGCTCATATTATTTAACTTTTAAATACAGACAATGTAAATGTCTGCAAGCACATGCATATATCATAAATCGCTCCGATGTTGCACACATAACCGAGGATATATAGGCTCCATTTGACACCGTGGTGCCAGTCATGAACAAGAGGTTTAAATTGTCATTCGTTAACACCACCTAAGAAACTTCACTTTTATGTTCAAACGGATGATGTTTGTTAGATAATCCCTAACGAATGACTGTTTACCCGTGCTTTTACAATCGCCAAACGGAGCCATGATAAGAAGATAGAGAAAAAAAGTCACTAACATGGAGGCATATCGATAAGAACATATATACGAAGATCAAACGAGCTAGGGATCGTGATTGAACTTGAACAAGCGAAAGATCATGACCCTTCATGCAGGATTGGGAAAAGGACTACATGAATTGCAAATTACACAACATTGAACATACCATTAATACCCTCATCAGAATTCAAACGCGCACACACAACAATAATTCACTCTTAGAATTGGTAACCCCTGCTGCTCAAGAGAACACATTCTTTATTATTACACACTCTTCTTCCTCTTCAAACTTAATTCATGGTTTGCTGCCAAACCCGATTTTTGTGGGCATCGACGAGGTAAAGATAATCATCATCGAGGTGGAGCTTGCATGGACGACGATTTTGTTCTTGAATTCGAACATTATTCGTCCACATGATTTTAGAAAGGAAGGACCGGACTTTAAGCTCGCAGTCGTCCTTCAGTTCAAGCACACAGCCACTCCCTTTGTGGGCGGTGTTTGTTTCCCAAACTACAATGCGTAAAGGTTCATTATGGGTCACTACGAGGTTGCAATCGTCCTGCATGGTGAGCACAAAGATAGTGCCCGTGAGAAACGTCCCTGGCTGCAGCAGAATTTTTGACGAAACGTGAGGCACAAGCATTGTGTATACTGCAATTGCAGCGTACAAGAGAGTCGCCGACGTTGAAGCGGTGATCGCCATGACGTAGTTATTTGACTCAAGGAAGGCACATTCTGCCTGTGCTGTTAGCACATTTATTTATAGTACAGAGCTCAGCTATGAAAACAATACAAGAGTTGAGCATCATTGTTAAGCTTTTGTCGTGAACATACGAATTATATCCACGTGTCAGGAGATAAGCAGAGACAAATTTGGGCAAATAAGACACATGAAAATGTCTGTATTGCTATGCTAGCTCTTGTTTTAGAATATATCAGCTTGTTCACAATGCTCGGGCTCAGAAAGCCCGTATGGTTCCGGCTTGGAAAGACCGGTTAAGGCCCGGGCCATGGAAGGCATGTGCTTAGGGGCTCGTCCGGTCCTGTCCTAACAAGGACCCCTTTTGGGCCAAAAGGGTGGCGTGGTGGCCAGACCAAAGCTAGGCCTGGGCACCAAGCCTGACCCAGACCTGGTCCACTCGGAGGCCAGACAAATCTCGTGTTACCCTTGCTATTGAGGTGATTTACTGACTGGCGTAAGCCTAGGCCTACGCTGACGCATATTTTATTTTTAAAATTAATTTATTTAATTTCTGCAGGCCGGCCGCCGGTCTAGACCTAAGCTGGTTTTTAGGATTTACTGCCCATATTAAACCAGCCATTAAAAATTTGCAATGACCAAATTAAGGCTTCGTTTGGCGCAGCGTTTGGAGCTCTCCGTTTGGGGCAAACGCTGACGCACGGCGGGTAATCAATGGCCAGCGATGACGTTTGCTCCGCTTGCACCCGCCGCGTCATGGGAATGAAGGAAAACGGAGGGATTCCAACCGCGGCCTCCCCCCTCCGATTTCAAAAGCCCTCCTCCTCCCGCCGCCGGAGCAAAACGTCAAGCCTAACGAAACTTAAGTCGGCCACTAAATTTTTTTTGAAATCAAATTAATTATAATATTAAATATTTATTTTTTTAGTGGCAAAACATCCCATCACTAAAGAGACAACAAAATACTGATAATTTAAGTTACAAAAATTTATTCAATTCCTCGCAATAAAATCATAGGCCCCATTTGTTTTGCCGGAATTGAAATTGATTTCAATTCCCATTCTCGCAGATATTGGAATTGAAGTCGTTTTCAATTCTGTTGTTGAGCTGTTGAATTAATAATTTCACAGTTCGGTTGCATTATAGAATTTATTTCCCGGATGCACATTTTTTCGTCGGGCGTGCATTTTTCCGTCCGGACGCGCATTTGTCGTCTTGGCGGGCATTTTCACCCGGACGCGCATTTTTTACCCGGGCAAGCATTTTTCGGTCGGGCAGGCATTTTCCGTCTGGGCGCGCATTTTTCTTCCTTAACGCACATTTTTCGCCAGGACATCTACTTTCTGCTAGGGCGTGCTCAGGCGAAAAATGCGCTCCCGGGCGGAAAAATGCGCGGTCAGGCGAAAAATGCGCGCTTGGGTGAAAATTGTGCGCACGGGCAAAAAATGTGCGTTCGGGCGAAAAACGCACGCTCGACCGAAAAATGTGCGCCCGGGTAGAAAATGCGCGCTCGTGCGGAAAATGCGCGCCCGACCGAAAAATGTGCGCCCGACCTAACCCCCCTCCGGACGAAAAATGCGCGCCCGACCGAAAAATGCGTGCACGAGCGAAAATGCGTGCCCGAGGGAAAATGCTCATCTGGGCGAAAAATGCGCACCCGTGCGGAAAAATGCGCGTTCAGCCGAAAATGCGCGTCTAAACAAAAAATGCGCGCCCCGTCAAAAAATTTGCTCTTCGGCGAAAATTGCGTTCCCGGGCACACAACAGAGTTTGCGTTGATGTCTTTTTGAGAGAGTCGAGGGGCGCGTCGGTAGGGGTGGGAATAACGAATGAAGATCTCTCGAGTCTCAAGGTCGGAATTGTGAGAGACGTGTTTCTTCTATAATCAAAAAAATTTCAATTCCGAGATAATTATATGACAGCCGAACGTTAAAATTTGTGTTGTCAATCGAATTCTAATTCCAACGCTCCAATTCTGATCTAACAAACGAACCCTTATTATTATTTTATTTTTTAATCATAATAATTCAATTTTTAACCTTCTAATACAAGAATACCAAAAAAATATACTCAATCATATAGAATTTTTTTAACATGAATATTTTTTAATAGAGGGAAAAGACTAAGAGATAACCCAATTACCCAAATCCCTCTCTACAGATTAAAAATATAGTATTTTCATTTTTCTAATAAAAGTGAATACATGAAAGTTGCAGTATTTCTTTCTTTTTTATGTAGAAGTTGGCTTCCGACTTTATTGAATTCCTTGTCTTTGTTCAGGGGTTTAAAACAGTTAAGCACAAAGGAATGAATGAAGAAGACAAGCTTCTATCAGACATCATGGGCAAAGTGCTGTTGTGCAAAACCGGTTCCTGTAATTACCTTTCTACTGAGATGTTCAAGACCCTAGTAGCCGTCATCTGCAGAAAGAGACTTTATTGGGGTGCTCTGCTGTTTAAGAAGATCAAGGACAGCTTTCGCACTCCCTACTTTGGGAGAATTATCAGCTTGTACCTGAATCAACTGGATGGTGATAAGTTCGATATGACTAGAGGTGTGCCTATCCATCACCTAAAGAAGATTGACTCAACTATCTTCTCACGATGGGATAGGAGGATCATTAGGTAAGGGGGAGCCCTAGACCTGCATGTGGAGGAGGTAGAACAAGTACTTGATGATAGGATTCCTACTCCTCATCCCAGTGAAATTCCTGAGAGTTCGAGTGCAGGAATAGAGGGGGAGACAGTTGAAACACAAGTGTCCACTAGCATATTGCCCTTGATTGTGATTCCAGAGTCAGTTCCAGTTCTATATGCTACAGTTGTAGAAGAAGAGTCAGGTTATCTGCTTTCCGAGGTTGCTACCATAGGCCTTGCAGCTATTTCTGAGATTGTGTCTACTGCTGCTATGGAAGAGTTAGTCCCTGAGGAGGTCGAGGTTGCTATTGTTGCTGAGGAGGATTTGCATATGGATGACCTGGATGATGATGCTGCTGGTGCTGAAGATGATATACATGTGGATAATGATGGTACTGTTGCTGCTGATGTTGTTGTTGATGTTAGTGAGCTAATGATAATGGAGAACCTGATTGTCCCTCTCCTAGAAATTGTTCCTGCTTCATCTTCTGAGGGGGAGGTGTCTAGGCCCTCTATATCAGTTGCTACTGAAGTTGCTAGGCTCATGTGCAACCTTAAGAAAAGGATAGGTAGGATGCCAGATGCACCTCCTGCTACTGTAGAGGAGGTTGTGATTCTTTCAGATGAGGAGGGAGATGTGGAGGAGCAGACTCATGTTCTAACTGCTGCTGAAGTCCTTGGTTCAACTTCTAAAACTCGTTTATCTCTGATAGATGAGTCTTCTAGTGAGGATCTATCTAGCACTCCTATTCTTGATATCCCAAGTTTTACTGCTAATAATACAATTTTGCAGAGCATAGAAGCTATGTTAGCCAAGCAGAAAGCATAATTTGATTCCTCAATGCAGAGTGTGCTGAAAAAGGTGAAAGAAATAGAAAGAGATCTGAACAACGACCTAGCTGAGGTTAAAGTCAGATTTGATAAGCTAGATGTCAAGCTAGACTCCTGGTTTACTCAAGGTGAAAAGGGGTAAATTTTGTAATGAAAGGTTTAGAAAGCAATCTGAAAGTTCTGTGCAATGTTAATACAAATGCCAAAACCATGATTGAAGCTCACAATAATTCGATTGCTCATTATGACACCAGCATGGAAGCTTATGCAAATGTTCTGGTTGAAGAAGTCAGAAAGGGGGAGGAGACCATGATAGTTAAGGTGGTTGCAAAGATAAATGTGCTTGAGGAAGCAATGTTAACAAACTTCAAAGGATTAAATGACTATAGCTTTGACAACTTCTCGTGGCTTCACAAGGAGATCTTTGGTAGGTCAGACCAGGAAGCTCAAATACTTGTTGTGCCTGCTCATGACGAGGTTCATCCTACTGAGGATTACTCTCAATATTGGGCAGACACACAGACTGCTGCTGCTGCTGAGGCTCCAGAATTTTAACTTGTTGAAGACATTCCAGCTACTCCTGTTTACAAGCGAAGAAGATTTGGGGAAGGTCCGTCTACAGTAAGGTCAGAGCCAGTTCGAGAAGAGCCAAACAAAGAGATGGAAGAGGATTGGAGCCCTATATCCAGAGGAATTATCTTAGATACATTCTCCTTGGTCGACCTTGGTGGTGAAAAACATCAGCACCACTACGATCAAGAAGAATGGAACAAGTATAAACTGGCTTGTACAAAGAAAATGATACATTTCAGGAACAATCAGAATACTGATCTGATGCCTCCAGCCCCTCCAAAGTACTTTCCAAAGTCAATGACATGTTTTGACAAGCAGAGATTAAAGAGGCAGAGCAAGCAGACCCAATAATCATATATTATGTGTTGCGTGTTATGGGTTGCGCCCCCCCCCCCCACCCAAATAATGAACTATTGATATATATATACACACATATATATATAATTTTTTATGTTGACTGAGAATGCGCGTTATTTTTAATTTCATTTATCTTTTCAAGTCTTAATGTTTTATTATTTGTTGTGTACAATTCACCTTAGCTTATAGGGTTCAGACTTCTTCAAATATGGGAAGATTGTTGGGTATTGTATCCACAATAACTCGGATTTGAAGAAGGGTCCAGTTAAGTTAAGATGAATTATGACTGTATTTGATGCTGTTATTTTAGTTATGTACTTGCAGGTTTACATTGTTAAGTAAACATCAATGTCAGGTTACAGTGGGTCAGTAAACACAGGACTATACAATGTAATCCATCATTATGTAGGCCAATGTGTTGACTAACATGTAATCTCTCTATTTGAGTGTACTTCTATCTCAAGTACATGAGAATGATTAAGGAAGGTACAATGCTTGAAATCAGAAGAACAGGAATTTGTCTAAGTACAATTCGTCGAGTATGGTTACGAATACACGTCGAATTCGTCGAGTATACTCGTTAATACTCATCGAATTTATCGTATATCCCTTCCAACACTCATCAAATTCATCGTTTGTACTTGGGGCAAATTATCTGAGAATTGAAAAATCCGCAAAGTAAAATTCGCCGAGTATTTTCGTGTTTACTTGTCGAATTCATCGAATGTATCTAACGATACTCGCCGAATTCGTCGAATATACTAGACGATACACGCCGAATTCGTCGAGTCAATTCGACGCTACTTCTCTGGATTTTTCTAAGTCTCATTCGTCGAATATTACTTTCATGCCGTCGAGAGAATTGAGTCATTTAGCCTATAATCGACGAATCTGTCATGTATACCAGCTGATACTCGACGAATTCGTCGAGTATGATTCTCCGCTTTGGCGTTGAGTGAATGACTGGTCCGTGCTGATTTGTCTAAGTCTAATTCATCGTATAGCAAGACTCATTCGGCGAGTATACTAGTGATACTCGGCGATACTCGACAAATCTGACTTAGGTCATGTTTTCAAATTTTTCAAAACTCTGGTTTGGATTTCGGTCGTTCATGCACAATGCTTTCTAAGTTTCGTTTTTGAAAATTGTCTTGTAATAGTTGGCAAGGAGATCTCTATAAATATCTACGGGATATTTTCTTTCCAACTAATCGTGTTATTGCTCTCAATTCAAACCTAGAAAACTTTCCAATTCTGGAAATCGATCGTATCCGCCGCTGACGTATAGTGATTTCGCAATTTCTCCGATCGGCTGCCGACGTACTGTGCACGATTCATCTTCTTCGACATGCACGACTGGATTGCTACTTCTCTAGAGAACTATACTTCTCCAGATCGAGTCGATCGAAGATTCAAGTCAAGATTCAAGATCTTCAACGTTTTCATCTTCCGTGTTCTCCAAGCAATTTCAAGATCTACTATTCTAGAAGAACTACGGATTGAAGAGTTTAAATCTTGTCTAAGTTTGATTGTAATATTGTTGTAAAATATTCATTTACTTTTGTAGGAGATTTTTCTCCGTGTGGTAGATCTGTTTGTGGATCGAGTGGTAGATCCGTTTGTGGATCGAGTGATATATCCGTTTGTGGATCGAGTCGTAGATCTGTTTGTGGATCGAGTTGTAGGAGAGTTTGTTCTCAGAGTGATAGGATGTTGTCTCTGAGTTGTAGGAGTTACGGCTCCGATGTGTAAGATTTGTTTAAATCTGAGAAATGTGAAGTAGCTGAATCTAGCCCTTCGTGGTAGATAAGCGAGTCGGGAAAGTGGGCGTACCCAACTCGGGGAACCACTATAAATCTCAGTGTTTGTGTGCTTATTTTTAAGTAATTTTTATTCTGCGAAAAGACACAGATATCACATATTCATCCCCTTCTAGGTGATTTAGGTAGACGCTAAATACTTTTACAAAGCCCACATAACAGAGGATATATAGGCTCTGTTTGGCACGGTGGTGACGGTCATGAACACAAGGTTTAAATTGTCATTCGTTAACACCCACCCAAGGAACTTCATCCACTTTTATGTTCAAACGGATAATGTTTGTTATGTAATCCTTAACTAAAGACGGTTTAACCCATGCTTTTACGATATCCACCACCGTGTCAAACAGAACCATAATAAAAAGTTGGAGAAGAAAAATTCACAAACATGGAGGCATATCAGAACATATATAAGATGATCAAAGGAGGGATATGTTGTGGGCCGGAGGCCTGGGAGCTGCTCCCCTTCGTATCCAGAGTCCCGCTCTTACAGCCGGCGTCACAACATGGGTCCGCGGATCAGTTGATGATGTGAGCTGGCGTTAAGAGCTTATATCAAGGAGGTCGGGGGATCGAGTCCCCCGCTTCAACAACCCGTCGCACCGAGAACACGTGCAGAGAGGGGTTGGGGTGGGCCCCGCGGACCCATGTTGCGGCATCGGCTGTAAGGGCGGGACTCTGGATCCAAAGGGAAGCAGCTCCCAAGCCTCCGGCCCACAACAGGAATATGAACTTGAACAAGCGAAAGATCATGACCCTTCATGCAGGATTCGGAAAAGGACAACATGAATTGCAAATTACACGACATTGAACATACCATTAATACCCCATCAGAATTCAAACGTGCACACACAGCAATAACTCACTCTTAGAACACATGCTTTATTATTACACAAACTCTTCTTCCACTTCAAACTTGATTCATGGTTTGCTGCCAAACCCGATTTTCGTCGGCATCCACGAGGTAAAGGTAAGCATCATCGAGGTGGAGCTTGCATGGAAGACGGTTTTGTTCTTGAATTCGAACATTATTCGTCCACATGGTATCAAAATTGTCGGACAGGACTTTAAGCTCGCAGTCGTCCTTCAGTTCAAGCACGCAGCCTTTCCCTTTGTCGGCGGTGTTTGTTGTCCAAACTACAATGCGTAAAGGTTCATTATGGGTCACTACGAGGTTGCAATCCTCCTGCATGGTGAGCACAAAGATAGTGCCCGTGAGAAAGGTCCCAGGCTGCAGCAGAATTTTTGACGAAACGTGAGGCGCAAACATCGCGTATACTGCAAGTGCAGCATACAAGAGAGTCGCCGACATTGAAGCGGTGATCGCCATGACGCGGTTATTTGATCGACTAACGGGAAGGCTGCATTCTGCCTGTGCTGTAACCCCATTTATTTATAGTACAGAGCTGAGCTATGAAAACAATACAAGGGTTGAGCATCATGTTGAAGCCTTTGCCGGGCACATGCGAATTATAACCACGTGTCAGAAGGAGATAAGCAGACACAAACTTATGCTAATCAGACACATGAAAATGTCTGTATTGGTAAATGCAAGCTCTTGTTTTGGAATATATCAGCTTTATCCACAATGCTCGGGCTCAGAAAGCCCGTCTGGTCCCGGCTTAAAAAGGCCCGTTAAGGCCCGGGCCATGAAAGGCATGTGCTTAGGGGCGGTCAGGTCCTAACTAGGACCCCTTTTGGGCCAAATGGGTGGCGTGATGCCCGGGCACCAAGTCTGACCCAGACCCGGTCCACCTGGAGGCCAGACAAATCTCGCGTTATCCATGCTATTCAGATGTTTTACCAACTGGCGCCAGACTAGGCCTACGTTGACGCCTATTTTATTTTTAAACTTAATTTTATTTAATTCCTCCGGGCCGTCCGCCGGCCTAAGCCTAAGCTGGATTTCAGGATTTAACGCCCATATTAAACAGGCCATTAAAAACTTGTAATGACCAAATTAAGTTGACCACTAAATTTTTTTTGAAATCAAATTAATTATAAAATTAAATATTTTTTTTTTAGTGGCAAAATTTACGGTCACCAAACTACCAAAGAGACAACAAAATAATGATAATTTTTGTTACAAAAATTTATTCAATTCCTAGCAATAAAATCTTAGGCTCTCTTCATTTCACAAAAATTAAAATTGAATTCAATTTCAATTCTCATAGATATTGGAATTGAAGTCATTTTCAATTCTGTTGTTGAGCTGTTGAATTAATAATTTCACTGTACGGCTGCATTATATAATTTATTTTCCGAAAGCACGTTTTTTTGTTGGGCGTGCATTTTTTCGTCCGGACGCGTATTTTTCGTCTTGGCAGGCATTTTTGCCCGGATGCGCATTTTTCACCCGAGCAAGCATTTTTCGGTCGGGCGGTCAATTTTTCGTTTGGGCACACATTTTTCTGTCTGTGCGCACATTTTTCGCTTGGACGACCACTTTCTGTCAGGGCGTGTTCAGGCGAAAAATAAGCTCCTGGGCGAAAAAATGAGCGGCCGGGCGAAAAATCCGCGCCTGGGCGAAAATTGCGCAAGGGCAAAAAATGCGCCTTCGGGCAAAAAATGCGCGCCCCGCCGAAAAATGTGCGTCCGGACCGAAAATGCGCGCATGTGCAGAAAATGCGCGTCCGACCAAAAAATACGCGCCCGACCGAAAAATACGCGCCCGACCGAAAAATGTGTGTCCGGCCTAAAAATCCCTCCGGGCGAAAAATGCGCGTCCGACCGAAAAATGTGTGCACGGGCGAAAAATGCGTGCCCGGGGAAAAAATGCTCTTCTAGGCGAAAAATGCGCGTCCGTGCGGAAAAATGCGCGCTCAGCCGAAAATGCGCGCATGGACGAAAAATCCACGCTCAGTTAAAAAAATCGTTCTTTGGCAAAAATTGCGGTCTCGGGCGAACAACAGAGTTTGCATTGATTTCTTTTTGAGAGAGTCGGGGGGGATAACGAATGAAGATTTCACGAGGTTGAAATGGAGGGAGACGTGTTTCTTCAATAATCAATCTCTTGGGAATTAAAATGAATTTCAATTCCGAGATAATTTTACGACTACCGAACGTTAAAATTGGTGTTGACAATTCAATTCTAATTCCAACGCTCCAATTCCGATCTAGCAAACGAACTCTTATAATTATTTTATTTTTAAACATAATAATTTAATTTTTAAAATGCAAATACAAGAATACCAAAAACAATATTCTCAAATCATATAAGTTTTTTTTAACGCACATTTTTATTAATAGAGGGAAAAGACTGAAAGATAACCCAAATCCCTCACTACAGATTAAAAATAAGGGACTGATATCCGCGCCGCAGTTTTGGCTAGTTGCACCGCACTTTCTCCTAATTTTTCACGTCTTTTAGAAATACGCTTTGTACATGCATTTTTAGGAAAAGTATTCAACACGAAAGTTGTAGATCTCGACGAAATCTACAACTTTCGTGTTGAACAATTTTCCTAAAAATGCATGTACAGACAGTACTTTGAAAATACGTCCAGATTTTGCGCCTTTTGGAAATACACATTGTACATTCATTTTTAGGAAAAATGCATGTACAAGACATATTTTGAGAAAGTGCGGTACGACTAGCCAAAACTGTGATGCGGATATAGACGCTCTAAAAATATAGTATTTTCATTTTTCTAATTAAAGTGAATACATAAAAGTTACATCATTTCTTTCTTTTTATGTAGACGTTAGCTTAAGACTTTATTGAATTCCTTGTCTTTGCTCTTCATCTGAAGCTGACATCTGAATTGATTCATTGACATAATTCTTGATCTTAGTAGTGATGAGAAATCTTTAATTCCTAGCTTATCTTTTAAGGGTCCGTTCATTTAAAGAGAATTGAGATCCTCAGATTGGAATAGAAGTCGTAATTAAAATTTTGTTGTTGGTTTGCATGTTAAATGCTGGAATTAGAATTCTAATGAATTTTATGGAATTCGTTTTAATTAAAGTCAATTCTTTTCGATCTATATAGGAATTGGATGTTCCAGCCCGGGCACATACTTTTTTGCCCGGGTAGAGTTGCGCCCTTTTTCCGATGGGCGAGCGATTTGTGCCTGGGCACGGGTTGTGCGCCCGGGCGTGGATTTTTTTCTCCATGGTGTGCATATTTTCGGGAGGGCACGCATTTTTCAGCCTGACACGCTTTTTCACCCTGCCACTCGTATTTTCTCTCGTGATTCGCGCACGGGCGTCTGATTCGCGCCCGAAAAATGTGCACCCAAGAGCAAAATGGATGCAAGAGAACAAAACGCACGGCTAGACAAAAAGTCCCGTGCCCGGCCAAAAAAAGGCACACTCTGAAGAAAAAAATATGCGCTCGGCCGAAAAACGAACGCCCTGGCTCAAATCGCGCCCAGGAGACATTCTCGGAGTAACTGGCTATTTTGATGCAAAATTTTAATTATAATGATAAATTTGTGTAGAATTTCATTTGTCATTGTCAACAGAATAAAAACATAAATCATCAATGCAAGCATTAATTGTCTAACCCCATTATCTACAACTGTACAATTGCTTCCTCCAATTGAGAATAATTACTACATAATTCGTGTGTAACCAACATTTATTTCACTCAACTCTTCATTCTATGGAGTGAAATCAGCTATGGAGGCAGAGCTGGGCTTGATGGATGAGGCGTCTTCATCCTCGGTTGGGTCTCGGAGCTTGGTGCTGTCTGTGCCGTCGGCATCACCTAGGGAGGGCAGCAGATGGGCGAACTTGGTTGATGAAGAGGGCCGCGCCTCGTCCGCTGGTATGTACCCACCCGATCACTCAATGGGGGATGCGGAGCGGGTTGGTGGGCAAGGCAAAGAGAGACAACGGGGTGGGGGATTCTCCTCCACTCGTGATGCTGCTACTTGTCAAGACATGCAGTGAACACAAGGTGTTTGTGGATATGCCGCCTTTAACTTTGCTTGGGCAAAGCTCAACCAGACTAAGACTAAAGGTAAGTATGATCCTTTCACCTTTATGGGGAGCATTACAGATTTCTGTTCTGATGGCAGCACTGTCCAAATGGATGTGGATCTGGTTCACCAAGCCATGGGATATTTCGAGTTCGCTCTTGCGGGGAAACTGCTGGGACGAAGACTCCCATTCTTGTACCTGAATTAACCTTATGTTAACAGGCTTCCACGTTTTGCATTCCATATATTTTGAGATTACAATAGCCTATATATAAGGCAGAGGAGTACAACCAGAATAGATAATTAATAAGCATAAAGAGGGTAATAACTAATTAGGCTTTCATGCTCGGCGGCTTGGCAGTTTCCAAAACATTGGAAATAATGGTAGTGCAGCCCTTGGTATTCTTCTTCAAGGCATCATAACTGATGGCAGGTATGTGGCCATTAAGATCTTCGGACAGAGCATTGGTAGCTGCACTAATCTGTGCGTTATCACGCCCCCGCAAGCTCGACAGTGGCGGGACAATGTTGAGCTTGAGACGGAGCTCGAGGAAGCGCTGCCGAGATAAAGCTTAGTGAGTATATCGGCGCGTTGATCATGAGTGGAAATGTACGCAACCTGAAGAAGCTTAGCAGCCACCCTTTCACGAACAAAATGGAAATCAATCTCGATATGCTTCGTCTGAGCATGAAACGCCGGGTTGGCGGAGAGGTAGGTCGCACCAATATTGTCACACCAGAGTATAGGTGGTGGAATGGAGAGATTGATCTCTTGTAGTAGTGACTGAAGCCAGACGAGCTCTGCAGTGGCGTTAGCAACCTCTTTGTATTCAGCTTCAGTACTGGAGCGAGCGACAGTTGGTTGCTTCTTGGAGCTCCAGGAGACTGCATTACGCCCGAGGAAGATAGCATAGCCACCAGTAGAACGACGATCACAGGGACTGCCAGCCCAATCAGCATCACTATATGCCTGAAGACAAAGCGGAGAGGCCCGATAGAAGAGAAGACCATGTTGTGGAGTGCCTTTGAGATACTGCAAAAGGTGTTTAACCAAGGACCAATGATGATCAGTCGGAGCATGCATATGCTGACAGGCACGATTAACGACAAAAGAGATATCTGGTCTCGTTATCTGCACATATTGAAGGGGCTCCAACGATGCGGCAATAGAGGGTAGGATCGAAGAGTGGTGTGGAGGTGGTAGCATCGACGAGCGAAGGAGTGGCCATGGGTGTAGAAATAGGTCGAGCGTCAGACATCTTCGACCGTTGGAGAATATCAACGATATATTTGCTCTGAGAAAGAAGGCACCCAGCAGGATGAGGACAAAGCTCAATGCCAAGGAAGTAACGGGCAGGGCCAAGATCACGGATAGAGAACTCAGTATGAAGGGAGGAGACTAGAGCAGCGACGCCCCCGAAATCAGAACCGGTAACTAAAATAATCAACGTAAATAAGGACAAAGATCATGAATGAGTTATTATTTTTGAAAAATAAGGATGTATCTATTTTAGAGGCAGTAAAGTGAAGGTTGAGAAGGTAAGTGCTCAAACGGTGGAACCAGGCACGAGGGGCTTGACGAAGACCATAAAGCGAGCGACGAAGAAGACAAACATGATCAGGATATTGAGGATGAGAGAAGCCAGGCGGCTGCACCATATAGAAAGTTTCTGATAAGTGACCATGTAGGAAGGCATTAGAAACATCCAACTGTTGAATGGGCCATGAAGAGCTAACTGCCATAGAGAGGAAGAGGCGAACATTGGTGATTTTAATCACATGACTGAAGGTATCAAAACAATCAATGCCCGACTGCTGTTTAAACCCTTTAGCGACTAAGCGATCTTTATGGCAACCAATGAGATTGAAGTGAGGCTGGCGAGGAACAAGGGTCCACGTACCATCGCGTAAGAGAGCATTAAATTCAGAAGACATGGCAGCCCGCCATGCAGGATCCCGGACAGCCTGAGTATAGCAGGTTGGTTCGGTGGATGTAGCAGCAAGGAGAGCGGCAGGGAGACGATGAGGACTGGTTGGCGCAAGAAGCGGTGTGGTGGCAGGATATAAATCGGTAAGAGAGCGGGTGCGAGGAGGTGGGGAAGCAGGCTGTATAGGAGTGGCGTTCTGTTCGGAGGGCGGAGAGAGTGGCATTGGTGGTTCTTCAGGAGACGGAGCTGGTGAGGTATCGAGCATAGGAGTCGGGGTGATGTGGGGCGAGAGCCGTCAGATGATTGGATGGCGGATGATCAGGAAAGGGAGGCGGCCCTTGTCCAAGAATCTCAGAGCCAAGGAGAGGAGTAGTAGTGGAAGATGACGACGGTGGCTCCGAAATGGGAAAACATGCTTCATCAAAAATCACATGACGAGAGATATAGACACGACCCGAGGGAATATGGAGGCAACGATAGCCATGGTGAGACATGCTGAAGCCCAAGAAGACACAACGAGTAGAACGATTATCAAGTTTATGCTTGGCGTAAGGGCGAAGCCATGGATAACATGCACACCCAAAGATGCGGAAAAAGGAGTAATCAGGGTGATGCCCGTAGAGTTTATGGAGTGGTGTGTCTTGGTGGAGGGACGGTATTGGGAGCCGTTAATTAAGAAAACGGCCGTGGTGACAGCGTCATCCCAAAAGTGATGAGGAATGGAGGCATGAGCAAGAAGAGCGAGAGCGGTTTCGATGATGTGACGATGTTTTTGTTCCGCAACACCATTTTGTTCAGGGGTGTGTGAACAAGAAACACGATGAAGAATGTCGTGTGAGTCAAGATGGCGATGAAGAGATTGATACTCTCCCCCCTAATCAGAGTGAAACATGTGAATCTTGCGACCAAAGAAACGTTCAACATGATGTTGAAAGCGAAGAAAATAGGAAAGACGTCAGATTTGTTGCGCATTAAAAACAACCAGGTAAATTTACTAAAAGCATCCACAAATACAACATAATAACCATACCCAGAATGAGACACACAAGGGGCAGGTACCCATACATCAGAGAAGATAATATCAAAAGGGGCCGTACATACAGAAGAGGATAAACGAAAAGATAACTTGTGACTTTTAGCGTGCATACAACTGGAACAAACAATAGGAGAGCGAGAACCAGAATACGTAGGAAGACCAAATTTAGAGAGAATCTGTGACACCGTTTGGAAGGCAAAATGACCAAAACGAGCATGCCAAGTGGAAACAGTTGCACGCTCACCAATGAGGGCGGAGCAGGGAGCAGGCTTTGTGGAAGTAAAGAGCTGGTAAAGACCATCTTTTAGATGTCCTTGGAGTAGAACTTTCCCCGAAACCGGATCCTTCACAAAACAGTCATAAGGATGAAATTCAAAAAACACGTTATTATCTTTGGTAAATTGATGAACAGAAAGTAAATTTTTGGCGATAGAAGGGACATGAAGGACATGTGATAATCGGAAGCGGTGCAAAGGAGAAGGAAAATGAAGATGGTCATGATGTAAAATGGGTAAACCAGTACCATTGCCAATACGAACTAGATCTGTACCTTTGTAGGGCTCGACACCGGAGAGTTGAGAGTAATCTTGGGTGATGTGATGAGTGGCGCCGGAGTCCGAGTACCAGGGCGATGAGGTATTTCCAGGATGTAAAGAAGAGAAGTCATCAACCGGATATTGAGGATGGGCGATAGAAAGTGCGGATGGTGGAGCCACGACGGAGGATGGATAACGTGGAGGTGTACCAGATGGATATTGTGAGGAGAGGGGACCCCCAAAGAAGGTATGGTTGACGTGTTGCGGACAACCATTACCAAAATGCCCTGTCTCCATGCAAATCTAGTAGCGGGGTGGGCCACGACCACGACTGCGATCACGTCCGCGAAAACCGCGGCCACCTCGACCGCCACGATCAGAGAAGCTCTGTGTCGAGGTGGCCATGTTAACAGAAGGGAAGGCGATGTCGTCCACCAGCTTTTCATGATATTGGTGAAGAGATTCATGGGCCAGAAGCATGCCATGAAGATCTTCGAGAGAGACATCATCGAGTCTAGTGGTGATTGATGGGACAAAGGAATCATACGTTGGTCCAAGGCACGCAAGAACCTGCATGACGAGTTCTGAATCGTTGATTTGGTGACCAATAATAACGAGATTGTCAGCAATGGTTTTAATTTTTTGGATGTATTCGGTGTTGGTGGAGGAATCCACTTGATATTATGAAGATTTGTCTTTAACTGGAGCACCCGAGCACGAGAATGGGAAGCAAAGGCTTTGGCGAGAGCGTCCCAAACAGCCTTGGAGGTAGCACATCCAACAAGGAGGGAGATGAGTGGGTCAGTGAGAGAGGCCACCAACCAACTAAGGATCAGTTGATCCTTGCGAAGCCAGACGTCACGGTCGGAATTGGTTGTGGTGGAGGATTTTGTAGAAGGGAGAGATAATGGCGGGCATGGATCGGTGCCGTCGACGATCCCCATGTATCCATGAGATTTGAGGATTGTTTCAAACTGCATCTTCCAACCGAGATAATTGTCACGAGTGAGTTTGATATGATAAAGAGACATGATATTTGTGCCGATGGGTAAAGACGAAGAGAAAAATGAGTTATCCGTGTAGAGAGAAAAGAAGAAGAGGAGGTGTTAGCCAAAAGCCTCTGATACCATGAAAGTAAACTTATGTTAACAGGCTTTCACGTTTTGCATTCCATATATTTTTAGATTACAATAGTCTACATATATATAGAAGGCAGAGGAGTACAACCAGAATAGATAATAAATAAGCATAAATAGGGTAATAACTAATTAGGCTTTATTGCTCGGCGGCTTGGCAGTTTCCAAAACATTGGAAATAATGGTAGTGCAGCCCTTGGTATTCTTCTTCAAGGCATCATAACTGATGACAGGTATGTGGACATTAAGATCTTCGGGCAGAGCATTGGTGGCTGCATTAATCTGTGTGTTATCACTACCTGCTCGCGGAATTGACGCGGCGATGGCAGCCTTATGGAGAATTTCGACTGATAATGTTGAGCAATGATGTTTTCACTTGCATGTTCCAATCCACCGAGGCTCGTGATGGTGTCTTGATGGGCGGACCGTGGTACGTTAATGACTTTATTATTGGCTTGGATGTGTGGTTGTCGGCCTTCTCGCCGTCCTCACTCACATGTTTGTCCTCCCCGCTATGGGTTCGCATGCCCGGCCTACCTCTTATTTATTGGGATAAAAAAAATCTTGGTTGTATTGTGGCAATGATTGGTACCCCTCTCTAGATCGATGCAATGACAAGCCGCTGGGAGCAGACGGAATTTGCTAGAGTTTGCGTCAAGGCGGACTTCTCAAAACACCTCCCGGTGGGTGTGTGGATCAATGGCTCGTTTGGTCGGTTCTTCCAAAAAGTTGAATACGAGGGAATTGCTTATATTTCCTTCAAGTGTGGATGTGTCGGACACAAGGTGGAGGGGTGTCCGCTATATCCCCCGGGCAGGGGCCACGCCTCCTGCACCTGCTCCCAAACTCCCTGCCGGTGCCAAGCTGCTGACTCAAGCTTGGTCGGCTCGCGCTGGTAAGTCCAAGGCAGATGATCCCTCGGGCAAGGGCAAGGCCCCGATGGATGAGCTTCCTTCAACCCTTCCGCCCGACCCGTTGAAGGAAGAACACAATTACGGAACGTGGCTTATTGCTCGGCGGCGGAGGTGGCGAAATATGGGAAAGGTGGAGTCTGCATTGCCCCCCACTGCTGATCAACTAGGTCCGCTGGCCCTGGGGAATGCTGCATGTACCCCGCCACCGCCCAAAACTGCCTTGCGCCCGCCCTGCTTTGACTCCGAGCAGCTCCCGGGTGGAGTGTTTCGTGCTGCTGGTGATTCCCTGGGGAGTCCCTTGGGCCCAGCTAGCGGTGAGGCTTGGTGGAATAAACCAATTCAAGCCAAAGTTCCAGGACAAAAACGGCGAAAATCGGCGACAGATGACCTCAATTTCGACGGCGGGGACGCGTCCTCTTCAAGGGGTCCATGACGAGCCTCATCTTGTGGAATTTTTGGGGAGCTCGGAAGAAGGAGGTTGGGCATCTTCTCCATGATCTTATTTTGCGGTGGGGGATTTCTTTTGTGGGTTTGTCCGAGACAATGGTGGAAGATCTCTCCTGAAGTGATGTGGACCAGCTGGCGTGCCGGAATTGGGATTTTGGGCATCATCCATCGGCGGGCAGGTCGGGGGGTATTGCGGTGCTGTGGCGCAGTGACGTTATGCAGTTGGTGCTGGTCTCTCTCTCTCGAGGCAATGCGTTATTAGGGATGTTACCTTCCCTGATAAGCGTTGCTGGCATGTGGTGTTTGTTTATGCGAACGAGGATGCGTATGTTCGGCGACAACTATGGTCTTTGTTGGAATAGTTTGCAACCCCGGATCTCCCGATGATTGTTGGGGGCGACTTAAACTGCCTTTTGCGGCCGGAGGAGCGGCAAGGCAGTAGGCCCTTTGTCTATTCACAGGGGCCTTTGGAGATGGATGCGGCTGTGGAGGAGCTGGATCTTCAGGAACTGGGCTTCACGGGCCCGACCTTTACTTGGTGTAACAACCAGCCCGGGCTTGGGCGTGTTCTGGGGCGTTTGGATCGGGTTTTTGTTAATTCGGTGGGAGTGGACGCTATTCACTTGGGTTCCGTGCGGCACTTGCCCCGTATTGGCTTTGATCACTTTCCTCTCCTATTGGCTTTGGGGCAAGTGCAGGGTGCTAGGCAGTCGAGGTGGATCAGGTTTGAGGATACCTGGCTGTCGTACCCGATAAGGCGGAAGCCGGTGTCTCGGTCCTGGCTGAAGGCGGATATCAGTGATAGTGTCGAGGTCCTGTAACGGAAGTGTCGGCGTACCCTTCGGGCCCTTTTCTTCTGGAGCAAGAACAAGCTTCAGGATCTGGGTGCTCGGAAGGAGATTCTGGAGGCAGAGATTGTGGAACTCCAGCGGCTGGAGAGCTTGGATGTTGGAATCTCGGAGGAGCAGACTCGAATTCTCATTACGGCGGTTAAGGAGCACTTGAGCATTCATGCTAGGTTGGTCACTTGGTGGAAACAGCGTGCTAAGGTGTAGTGGATCAACGAGGGTGATGTGAATACCCACTATTTCCACTCCATCGCCTCCTCTCATCGGCGAGGCAATCGGATTTCGCAGGTGGAGCTTGAGAACGACAGCCTTGTTGACGATCCGGAGGGCATCGAGGCGGCATTCTTGGACTTCTTTGATCGGAAGTGGGAGTGCATGGCTCTTGTTCTTGCTGGGTGGCCGCTCCTGCCTTCCTCTCGACAGCTTGTTGGAGGGGCGGCCTCCCTGTTGCTGACGAAGGTCTCTGAGGAGGAGATTTGGGGCATCATCAAGGCCATGAAGGCTAACCGTGCCCTGGGCCTAGACGGTATTACTTCCTCTTTTTTGTCCACTTCTGGTCCATTGTACATACGTCTGTTTGCAGGTCCATTGGCGACTTCTTTGCTCTTGGTCTTATTCCTAGTGCGTGGAAGGAGACACTAGTGGTACTCATTCCAAAGTTCCCCATTGCATCTCGGCCGGATCGGTTCTGTCCTATCAGTTTGTGCCAGACCATCTATAATGTGGCGGCGAAGATTGCTGTGGACCACATGAAGGGGCTCCTACCCTCGCTCATCTCTGAGGAGCAGGGGGCATTTGTTCCTGGGCGCTCTATTTCCCATCAGTGGTTCATCGCCCAGGAGGTGGTGCACAAGCTGGCGATCTCGACCTCAGTGACTGGGTTCCTCGCTATGAAGGTCGACATTGAGCAGGCCTACGACAAGATGTCGTGGGAGACGCTGCGGCAGGTTCTGGCCATGTTTGGATTTTCGGTGGAGTTTGCTAGATGGATTCTGCAGTGTGTGGAGGGGCCGCAGTTTGCATTGCTCCTCAACGGGCGTCGTACGAGGTGGATCGAGGCGAGCTGTGGCTTCCGGCAGGGATGCCCCCTCTCCCCTTATCTGTTCATTCTGTGCTCGGAGCCGCTCTCACTTGCCTTCAGCCAGCAAGGGAACTCTTTGGGAGTTATGGTTGAGGCTTCTGGCCCGCGATCTCTCACTTGCTTTACACCGACGACATCTTCATCACCTCGGATGCCACTAAGTCTTGTGTGGATCAGTGTCTTGTCGTGTTACATGAGTACTGTACTTGGACTGGGCAGCGGATCAACATATCAAAGTCCATGGTCATGTTCGGCAAGTCCACCCCTACGATAAACTGCAACAGGCTGACTCGCCGATTGGGCTTTCAGAGGGTCTGAGAGTTCACTTACTTGGGCATTACCCTGACTATGCATAAGTTGAAGCGCTCCGACTTTTCACACCTGCTTCTGAAGGTGGCTGCGAAGGTTCGGGCCTGGGGGAACCGTCACCTCTCCTTTGCGGGTCGGGCCACCCTCGTCAGGTCGGCGCTCCTGGCAATGCCGATGTTCCTCTATACGCACTGTCATGCGACTCGCTCGGCCCAGGAGTCTATTGAGCGGCTGGCGCGGTTTTTTGTGGCAAAGGGCCCCTTCCTAGCGAGGGATGCACTATGTTAGCTGGGAGCAGTGTTGCTCTCCCTCGGCGGGGGGGGGGGGTGAACTTTGCTTCCATGGGGTGAGTAGGTGGCAAGGCCCTTTGCGGGCTAAGTTTTCCTGGGAGTTGATGCAGTCGGGATCCTCCCTTTTCCACAGGTTGGTTTTGGCCTGGTGCACTAGCCGTCTTTGGCGGGCGGGGATCACCCGACACGACTCATCGGTATGGAGGCTCATCAAGGAGGGCGCTGCATGCCTTCGACCCCTGATTCGCTGGAATATTACGGATGGGGATTCTGTGGATGTGCTTGCACACTCTTGGATTCTTGACCGGCCTCTTTCCCGGTGGACCACTTTCGCTGACTGCAGCACGCTGGAGTCTCTCCCGGTTTTGGCCTTCTTGCTTCCTTGTGGCGATTGGGATGTTTCCACTTTATCTCAGTTTTTTGGGTCAGCTCTTGTTGAGTTCGTCCTCCAGATCCCGGTCCACAGCTCTTTTCCCCAGGACAGGTCGGAGCTCTTCACCCGCCTCAGCGGTCGTTCTGTTGCCTCCCTCGCCTACACAGCCCAGTTTGATGGGACTTGTACGAACTTCAGCTGGCTAGGGAGGCTGAAGCTTTACCCGCGAGAGCAGATGTTTTGGTGGCGTCTCCTTTGGGATGTAATCCCCACCCGGGCGTGGCTTGCCCGTCGGGGTCTTACTGCTGAGCGGGGATGTCCTTGGGGATGCACATCTGAGGAGACCCGGGACCATCTGTTCTCGGACTGATGTAGTCTTTCGGCCATTCAGGCCGCTCTTCTGCGTTGGGGATACAACATGCCTTCCTTCTCCAGCTGGGATACTGCGCGGGAGCTTCTCTCCTCTGCCTCTGCCGCCGCTCTTGGTATGGCGATGGTTTTTTGTTGTGCGGTGTACCAGGCCTGGCGTGGCCGCAACGCCAAGGTCCACCATGGCGAGGTGGCGACCTTTACTGTCATGGAGGCGACCATTGTTGAGACCCTCTCCATTATGTGAACTCTAACACTCTAGGGGCACTGGGGTACCACCCAGCCTCGCCGGCTGTCGACACCACTCTTTTAGTGCCCCCCGCCCCCTAGATGGATAAAGTTCAATGTGGATAGCTCTCTCTCCCCGTCCGGACTTGCTATCCTTGGGATGGTGGCCCGCGATGACCGGGGTGCTCTCATCTTTGCTGCTGGGTCCCTGCTGTTGCACTGGGATCCTGGGGGAGTGGAGCTGGCGTCGGTCTTGGCTCTCTGGAATCTTATCCCGCCGTCAGTATATGGGGTACGCGGGGATACTGTGGGGGGCGATTGTTCGTCCATTATGTACAGCTGTGCTGCTGGTTTGCGACGGGGCGACTGCAGCGTGACGGTGGACGGCGATGAGGACTTCTCTTTTTTGAGCGGTGCTCAACAAGTCTACAAAACATGCACCCCAACCCGTCTCCGGCCCACCAACGGATTGCAGGAAGCCGCAACCTCCCTTTGATGAGGGAAAGCCAGGTTAAGCGGGCAGCACGGGGATTTCACAGGAGGTCACCCATCCCAAGACTACTTCAGCCCGAGCACGCTTAACTATAAAATACTTTCGTTTCTCATCACCAATTGACCTCAGCTCAATTGGTGATGATGTTTGTTATGTGTAATCCTTAACTAATGACGGTTTAACTCATGCTTTTTCGACGCCACCAACCGTGCCAAACGGAGCCATAATAAATAGTTAGAGCAGATAAAGTCACAGACATGGAGGCATATCAAAACATATATAAGATGATCAAAGGAGGGATTTGTTGTGGGTCGGAGGCCTGGGAGCTGCTCCCCTTCGGATCCCGAGTCCCGCCCTTACAGCTGCCGTCACAACATGGGTCCGCGGATCAGTTGAAGATGTGAGTTGGCGTTAAGAGCTTATATCAAGGAGGTCGGGGGATCGAGTCCCCCGTCTCAACAACGCGTCGCACCAAGAACAACTGCGAAGAGGGGTTGGGGTGCGTATGGGCCCCGCGGACCCATGTTGCGGCGTCGGCTGTAAGGGCGGGACTCTGAATCCAAAGGGAAGCAGCTCCCAAGCCTCCGGCCCACAACAGGAATATGAACTTGAACAAGCGAAAGATCATGACCCTTCATGCAGGATTCGGAAAAGGACAACATGAATTGCAAATTACACGACATTGAACATACCATTAATACCCCATCAGAATTCAAACGTGCACACACAGCAATAACTCACTCTTAGAACACATGCTTTATTATTACAAAAACTCTTCTTCCTCTTCAAACTTGATTCATGGTTTGCTGCCAAACCCGTTTTTCATCTGCATCGACCAGGTAAAGGTAAGCATCATCGAGATGGAGCTTGCATGGAAGACGATTTTGTTCTTGAATTCGAACATTATTCGTCCACAAGGTATCAAAATTGTCGGACAGGACTTTAAGCTCGCAGTCGTCCTTCAGTTCAAGCACGCAGCCTTTCCCTTTGTCGGCGGTGTTTGTTGTCCAAACTACAATGCGTAAAGGTTCATTATGGGTCACTACGAGGTTGCAATCCTCCTGCATGGTGAGCACAAAGATAGTGCCCGTGAGAAAGGTCCCAGGCTGCAGCAGAATTTTTGACGAAACGTGAGGCGCAAACATCGCGTATACTGCAAGTGCAGCATACAAGAGAGTCGCCGACGTTGAAGCGGTGATCGCCATGACGCGGTTATTTGATCGACTAACGGGAAGGCTGCATTCTGCCTGTGCTGTAACCCCATTTATTTATAGTACAGAGCTGAGCTATGAAAACAATACAAGGGTTGAGCATCATGTAGAAGCCTTTGTCGGGCACATGCGAATTATAACCACGTGTCAGAAGGAGATAAGCAGACACAAATTTATGCTAATCAGACACATGAAAATGTCTGTATTGCTATATGCAAGCTCTTGTTTTGGAATATATCAGCTTTATCCACAATGCTCGGGCTCAGAAAGCCCGTCTGGTCCCGGCTTAAAAAGGCCCGTTAAGGCCCGGGCCTTGGAAGGCATGTGCTTAGGGGCGGTCAGGTCCTAACTAGGACCCCTTTTGGGCCAAATGGGTGGCGTGATGCCCGGGCACCAAGTCTGACCCAGACCCGGTCCACTTGGAGGCCAGACAAATCTCGCGTTATCCATGCTATTCAGGTGTTTTACCAACTGGCGCCAGCCTAGGCCTACGTTGACGCCTATTTTATTTTTAAACTTAATTTTATTTAATTCCTCCGGGCCGTCCGCCGGCCTAAGCCTAAGCCGGATTTCAGGATTTACCGCCCATATTAAACAGGCCATTAAAAACTTGTAATTACCAAATTAAGTTGACCACTAAATTTTTTTTGAAATCAAATTAATTATAAAATTAAATATTTTTTTTTTAGTGGCAAAATTTACGGTCACCAAAGAGAACAAAATAATGATAATTTTTGTTACAAAAATTTATTCAATTCCTAGCAATAAAATCTTAGGCTCTCTTTTTCACAAAAATTAGTATTGGAATTGAAGTCATTTTCAATTCTGCTGTTGAGCTGTTGAATTAATAATTTCACTGTACGGCTGCATTATATAATTTATTTTCCGAAAGCACGTTTTTTTGTTGGGCGTGCATTTTTCCGCCCGGACGCGTATTTTTCGTCTTGGCATGTATTTTTGCCCGGATGCGCATTTTTCACCCGGGCAAGCATTTTTCGGTCGGGCGGTCAATTTTTCGTTTGGGCGCACATTTTTCTGTCTGTGCGCACATTTTTCGCTTGGACGACCACTTTCTGTCAGGGCGTGTTCAGGCGAAAAATAAGCTCCTGGGCGAAAAAATGAGCGGCCGGGCGAAAAATCCGCGCCTGGACGAAAATTGCGTTCGGGCAAAAAATGCGCCTTCGGGCAAAAAATGCGCGCCCCGCCAAAAATGTGCGTCCGGACCGAAAATGCGCGCATGTGCAGAAAATGCGCGTCCGACCAAAAAATACGCGTCCGACCGAAAAATACGCGCCCGACCGAAAAATGTGTGTCCGACCGAAAAATGTGTGCACGGGCGAAAAATGCGTGCCCGGGGAAAAAATGCTCTTCTAGGCGAAAAATGCGCGTCCGTGCGGAAAAATGCGCGCTCAGCCGAAAATGCGCGCATGGACGAAAAATCCACGCTCAGTTAAAAAAATCGTTCTTTGGCAAAAATTGCGGTCCCGGGCGAACAACAGAGTTTGCGTTGATTTCTTTTTGAGAGAGTCGGGGGGGATAACGAATGAAGATTTCACGAGGTTGAAATGGAGGGAGACGTGTTTCTTCAATAATCAATCTCTTGGGAATTGAAATGAATTTCAATTCCGAGATAATTTTACGACTACCGAACGTTAAAATTGGTGTTGACAATTCAATTCTAATTCCAACGCTCCAATTCCGATCTAGCAAACGAACTCTTATAATTATTTTATTTTTAAACATAATAATTTAATTTTTAAAATGCAAATACAAGAATACCAAAAACAATATTCTCAAATCATATAAATTTTTTTTTAACGTACATTTTTATTAATAGAGGGAAAAGACTGAAAGATAACCCAAATCCCTCACTACAGATTAAAAATAAGGGACTGATATCCGCGCCGCAGTTTTGGCTAGTTGCACCGCACGTTCTCCTAATTTTTCACGTCTTTTAGAAATGCGCTTTGTACATGCATTTTTAGGAAAAGTATTCAACACGAAAGTTGTAGATCTCGACGAAATCTACAACTTTCGTGTTGAACAATTTTCCTAAAAATGCATGTACAAACAGTACTTTGAATATACGTCCAGATTTTGCGCCTTTGGAAATACACATTGTACATTCATTTTTAGGAAAAATGCATGTACAAGACATATTTCTAAAAATTGTGAAAAATTAGGAGAAAGTGCGGTACGGCTAGCCAAAATTGTGATGCGTATATAGACGCTCTAAAAATATAGTATTTTCATTTTTCTAATTAAAGTGAATACATAAAAGTTACATCATTTCTTTCTTTTTATGTAGAAGTTCGCTTAAGACTTTATTGAATTCCTTGTCTTTGCTCTTCATCTGAAGCTGACATCTGAATTGATTCATTGACATAATTCTTGATCTTAGCAGTGATGAGAAATCTTTAATTCCTAGCTTTAATTAAAATTTTGTTGTTGGTTTGCATGTTAAATGCTGGAATTAGAATTCTAATAAATTTTATGGAATTCGTTTTAATTAAAGTCAATTCTTTTCGATCTATATAGGAATTGGATGTTCCAGCCCGGGCACATACTTTTTTGCCCGGGTAGAGGTGCGCCCTTTTTCCGATGGGCGAGCGATTTGTGCCTGGGCACGGGTTGTGCGCCCGGGCGTGGATTTTTTTCTCCATGGTGTGCATATTTTCGGGAGGGCACGCATTTTTCAGCCAAACGCACGTTTTTCGTAAGGGCGCGCACTTTTTGCCTGACACGCTTTTTCACCCTGCCACTCATATTTTCTCTCGTGATTCACGCACGGGCGTCTGATTCGCGCCCGAAAAATGTGCACCCAAGAGCAAAATGGATGCAAGAGAACAAAACGCACGGCTAGACAAAAAGTCCCGTGCCCGGCCAAAAAAAGACACACTCTGAAGAAAAAAATATGCGCTCGGCCGAAAAACGAACGCCCTGGCTCTAATCGCGCCCAGGAGACATTCTCGGAGTAACTGGCTATTTTGATGCAAAATTTTAATTATAATGATAAATTTGTGTAGAATTTCATTTGTCATTGTCAACAGAATAAAAACATAAATCATCAATGCAAGCATTAATTGTCTAACCCCATTATCTACAACTGTACAATTGCTTCCTCCAATTGAGAATAATTACTACATAATTTGTGTGTAACCAACATTTATTTCACTCAACTCTTCATTCTATGGAGTGAAATCAGCTATGGAGGCAGAGCTGGGCTTGATGGATGAGGCGTCTTCATCCTCGGTTGGGTCTCGGAGCTTGGTGCTGTCTGTGCCGTCGGCATCACCTAGGGAGGGCAGCAGATGGGCGAACTTGGTTGATGAAGAGGGCCGTGCCTCGTTCGCTGGTATGGACCCACCCGATCACTCAATGGGGGATGCGGAGCGGGTTGGTGGGCAAGGCAAAGAGAGACAACGGGGTGGGGGATTCTCCTCCACTCATGATGTTGCTACTTGTCAAGACATGCAGTGCACGCAAGGTGTTTGTGGATATGCCGCCTCTAACTTTGCTTGGGCAAAGCCCAACCGGACTAAGACTAAAGGTAACTATGATCCTTTCACCTTTATGGATGTGGATCTGATGGCAGCACTGTCCAAATGGATGTGGATCTGGTTCACCAAGCCATGGGACGTTTTGAGTTCGCTCTTGTGGGGAAACTGCTGGGACGGAGACTCCCATTCTTCTACCTGAATTAACCTTATGTTAACAGGCTTCCACGTTTTGCATTCCATATATTTTGAGATTACAATAGCCTATATATAAGGCAGAGGAGTACAACCAGAATAGATAATTAATAAGCATAAAGAGGGTAATAACTAATTAGGCTTTCATGCTCGGCGGCTTGGTAGTTTCCAAAACATTGGAAATAATGATAGTGCAGCCCTTGGTATTCTTCTTCAAGGCATCATAACTGATGGCAGGTATGTGGCCATTAAGATCTTCGGACAGAGCATTGGTAGCTGCACTAATCTGTGCGTTATCACGCCCCCGCAAGCTCGACAGTGGCGGGACAATGTTGAGCTTGAGACGGAGCTCGAGGAAGCGCTGCCGAGATAAAGCTTAGTGAGTATATCGACGCGTTGATCATGAGTGGAAATGTATGCAACCTGAAGAAGCTTAGCAGCCACCCTTTCACGAACAAAATGGAAATCAATCTCGATATGCTTTGTCTGAGCATGAAACACCGAGTTGGCAGAGAGGTAGGTCGCACCAATATTGTCACACCAGAGTATAGGTGGTGGAATGGAGAGATTGATCTCTTGTAGTAGTGACTGAAGCCAGACGAGCTCTGCAGTGGCGTTAGCAACCTCTTTGTATTCAGCTTCAGTACTGGAGCGAGCGACACTTGGTTGCTTCTTGGAGCTCTAGGAGACTGCATTACGCCCGAGGAAGATAGCATAGCCACCAATAGAACGACGATCACAGGAACTGTCAGCCCAATCAGCATCACTATATGCCTGAAAACAAAGCGGAGAGGCCCGATAGAAGAGAAGACCATGTTGTGGAGTGCCTTTGAGATACTGCAAAAGGTGTTTAACCAAGGACCAATGATGATCAGTCGGAGCATGCATATGCTGACAGGCACGATTAACGACAAAAGAGATATCTGGTCTCGTTATCTGCACATATTGAAGGGCTCCAACGATGCGGCAATAGAGGGTAGGATCGAAGAGTGGTGTGGAGGTGGTAGCATCGACGAGCGAAGGAGTGGCCATGGGAGATTGTTGGAACACCCTATTACTAATTTGGGTAAGGATCACTATGTTTGTTTTAGGAAACCAGGTTGACCTAATTGTATAGTTGTAAAGGTCAACATTAGAATGAGTCTAGGGCTTAGAACTTAGGTTTGAAGCTGCCCCCAGGACCATTCCAAGATCAAGGTTGAAAAGCTAAGTCTAAGGCAATTCTTGTCGAGCTCAGGTCGACGAAACGTCGAACTCAGTTCGACGCTCTCTGAGCTCAACTTGATGAAGCGTCGAACTCCGGTCGACGATCTTCGAGCTCAGATCGACGATCTCTCTTCAGTTATTCTTCAGGTCGCTGAGCTCGGGTCGACGATCTTCGAGCTCAGGTCGACGTTTTCTGTCTGCTTGATCTCATTCTATCTCTGAGCTCAGTTCGACGATCGTGGAGCTCAGATCGACGATTCCCCTGAGAGATCGACGTCTTTTAAGGATTCAAATGCTGTTATTCTTTGGAATGTTTTTGAATATTATCAGCATTTATGACAAGAAGATCTGCCAGCCGTTTGTCTTTATTCTGGAGCAAGTTTCAAGGTATTATTCAAAGAATGTTTGCTGGACTTTCCTCTAGAAGACAAGACTCCTTATGGAAGACTTTTATGACTGCCAACGGCTACTTTGGACAAAGAATTCTTCAGAGTATAAGATCTTCCTTTTTCAATAAAAAAAGACACAGAAGAATATACAATACAGAATACTGATAGAAAAAAAGAACAGAAGAACTGTGACATAAGAATCTTCTTGTTTACTAACAAGCATTCACAACTTCATCAAAAGAACTACAGACACCTCATTTCTCAGTCTTCTTGCTGAAACAATCTTTTGCTGGAGATCAAAGTTCTGAAGACCTATCACCCTAGAGCAAAGCTTCCCTTCCTGAACCAGTCTACATCTCAGGGGGAGCTTTGACAACAAAGATCCACTAGTCTTCTCTCATTTGATTTGAGAACAGAGAAGACAACTTCATTTCCTTTTCCTTTTTATTTTCCTGCTGTAAAAGAGTTCTTGAACTCTCTTCAAAAGTTCTGTCTGGTTCTGAGAACCTTGTCAAAACTCAGTGGTGGCAAGACACCTTATCAAAAAATCCAGTTTTGATTTTTGAGCACCTTGACAAAAGCTCATTGGTGTCAGGACACCTGATCAACTCATCCTGAGTGGATTCCTACCAAGGGTGGTAGAAGAGTGGATGTACCCAGGTTTTTGGGGAACCACTATATTTCCTTGTGTCTTCTGGATTGTTTGTTTGATTGTTGCTATGTGCTGTGCTCTTAATTTCTTGCTTCTTTAATTATTTGCTAGCACTTTACACTATAGTGTAAATTAAAATGTTATATGTGTTGATATTTTCAAAGCTGTGAAACTTATTTGAATAAACTATATTCACCCCCCCCCCCCTCTAGAGTTGAGATAGATCTTACCCTCACTTTCAATTGGTATCAGAGGGAGGTTGGTTGCTCATACAGGCTAACACCTGAACCAAGTGATCCTTGGCAAAATCTATCTTTTAAGAGGGATATTTCTTCTTATAATATATTTTACTCTAAGACATGGCACAGAACAAGGATTATGCAAGCCCCAGACCTCTAGTGTGCAATCTATCTAAGTTTGCACTTTGGAAGGCAAGGATTAAATTATACATGAACTCTATTGATGAAGATATTTTCAATTCTGTCTTGACAGTTTGTCCAAGTCCACCAGAAAGCTCAAGCACAAATGCTGTTCCACCTCCCTCAGGAACAGATGCAGATATAAAGAAATGGAAAACTGCAGATGCAAAGGCCATGAACATCTTAGCTCAGACAATGTCTGATGAGATATTTCAGAAAGTAGCAGACTGCAACTCAGCCAAAGGAATTTGGGGCAAGCTCTCTGAAATTGTCTCAGGGTCTGCTGATGAAAGGAAAGACAGGAGATCTCACCTCATAACCCAATATGAGAATTTCAAGAAAGGAGAGACTGAGTCAGTAGCAGATATGTACAACAGATTGAGTCTGATTGTCAATGAGCTAAGGACCTTGGATAAAGAAATCTCATTGACTGAGCTTAATGACAAGATCCTAATGTGCTTCCCCAGTACTTGGGACTCAAGAATCTGGCCAATCAAAGATGCCAGAAGTCTAAATGAAATCACTACTGAAACTCTCCTAGGCAAGCTCAAATCCTATGAGCTGCTTATCAAGAACAGAGAGGAAGAACAGAAGGCTGCTTCACCAGTCTCAAGGAAAGAGAAGTCAATAGCTTTCAAAGCTATTGAAGATCAGCCTGAAGAAAAACTCACAGGCAATGAGGAATTGGTCAGCCTACTGGCCAAAAGATTCTACAAGCTAGCCAGAAAGGACTTCAGAAAAAGGCCATACAAAGGACATGACAAACCAAGGTATGATAAGTCAAATAATAATAACAAAGAAATCATATGCTTTGGTTGCAGGAAACCAGGCCACATTGTGCCTGACTGTCCAGAGAACAAGAACAAGGACAGAAAGGATAGAAGAGAAAGAAGAAAAGAAAAAGATTTCAAAAAGAACAGCTCAGACAAAGCCTCCTCTAGCAGGAACAAAAATACAAGGAAGGGTTTTGTTGCTGAGACATGGAGTGAGACAGAAGAAGATTCTGAAACTTCATCTAGCTCCAGTGATGATGAAGATGATGCTGATGAGAAAGAATTCTACATGATGGCTATCAATGCCTCACAACAAAACTCTGATGAAGAATCAGATTCAGATTCAGAAAATCAACTAGAGGAGATCAGGTAATTAGCTCTTTTGACTTTAATTCTGAGGACTTCAAAAACGAATTTAAGACATTGTGCTTGGATTTATTAAGATCTGAAAAAGAGATAATCTCTCTCAGAAATAAATTATCTGAATACAGTGTCCTAAGCTCAAATAACCTCAAACTCTCTGAGGAGTTAGAATGTTGTAGGGAGGAGATAGCTTCACTGAAAAGTGAACTATCAAGAGCTAAAAAGTTTGAAGAATCCCTAAATGAGAGAAGTATCAGACTGATGGACATTACAAGCACAGTGAACTCTAGATTCAACAGTACACTGGGCTTGGGTTCCTCATCCAGCCAACCTATAATATTAATAACTCCAATCAAATTTGTCTCTGACAAAGGAAAGGGAGTAATAGAGGTAGCTAGGAAGAATGCAGATCTGTCAGAGAAAAATACAGTTCAACAGATTGCGTCGAGCAGAGCTCGACGATCGTCGAACAGAGCTCAACGATATAACCACAGATCGTCGAACTCAGCTCGACGATATCCAAACTCTGAACTTCAGAATAATCGATCTTCGAACAGAGATCGACGATCTGACCCAAGATCGTCGACCTTAGCTCGACGATCGTCGAACAGAGATCAGGACTGTGAACATTCTTTCAATGGCACATCTAGATTCAATCCTAAAGGTCCCACATCCCAAGGCTTTAACCCCTATACTGAATGGATAGTACCTCCTAGGAGATACCATCCTGAAGGTTATAAGGATCAACCTGGGATGTCTTTTGTTTCAGAATTTAAGGGATATCAACCTAGGCCCAAGGTTAACTGGATCAAAAACAAATAAGCTGTTTATGTGCAGGTGAAGACCTATCCAGTATCTAACCAACAATGGTATCTGGATAGTGGGTGCTCAAAGCACATGACAGGGAACAAGGAGAACTTATCATCCTTCATAACCAAACTTGGACCCAAGGTGATTTTTGGTGATTCAAATTTTGGTCAAACCAAAGGATATGGTGCTGCTCAGATAGGCTCAGTCACTTTTAAGAAGGTGACATATGTGGAAGGGCTGAAGCACAATCTGATAAGTATCAGTCAACTATGTGATGAAGGATACAAGGTGACCTTCAACAAATCCCTGTGTAAGATCAAGTCAGAGAATAACACAACTGTGTTAACAGGTAAAAGGACAGGTAACATTTACTTAGTAGATTTTCTTTCTTCTAAAGTAGATATCTGTTTATTCAATTCCATTTCAAAACCTAATATTTTATGGCATAAGAGACTAGGGCATATTAACCTTAGAACCATTGCTAGGCTATCCAAAGACAACCTTGTTAGAGGACTACCTTCTGGTCCCTACAAGAAGGAAGGACTTTGCAATGCTTGTCAATTAGGCAAGCAAACTAAAAGTAGTTTTAAATCAATTAATAAGAGTGATTCACCTAGGATTCTGTACCTGCTGCACATGGACCTTTTTGGACCCATACCAGTACAAAGCCTAGGAGGGAAGTCCTATACTTTAGTAGTTGTAGATGACTTCTCAAGATTCACATGGGTATTCTTTCTGAGGAAGAAGTCTGATAACTTTAAATGTTTGACAGAGTTTCTCAAATGCATACAGATTGAGTTCAACACTCACATTGCCCTGATCAGAAGTGATCATGGGACAGAGTTTGATTCTCTTCTTATGCAAGAGTTCTGTCAAAGTGAAGGGATCAGGCATACTTTCTCAGCTCCCAGAACTCCTCAACAAAATGGGGTAGCTGAAAGGAAAAATAGAACCCTAATTGAATCTGCTACTACATTGTTGACAGATGCTCACCTACCTCTATCCTTTTGGGCTGAGGCAGTGAACACCTCCAACTATGTATTAAATAGAAGCCTGATACATAAACTAAAGAGCAAGACTCCCTATGAATTGCTCAAAGGGAAGAAACCTAAGGTAAATTATTTTAAAATTTTTGGCTGTATTTGTTATATTCATAATAATGACAAGAAATATCTAGCTAAATTCCAAGCTAAAGCTGATGAAGGAGTGTTTCTGGGATACTCCATGATCAGCAAGGCCTATAGGGTATATAATAAATCATCTTGTAAAATTGAAGAATCTGTTCACATTACTTTTGATGAGACTAACATGTATTATAAGGAGAAGTCTACTTCTACCAAAGAACCCTTGCAGGTACAATCCATATCAGAAGGTATGGACAGATTACAGGTTAAAGAAGAGGACACAACCTCTCAACCTATTCAGCAAAAGAATGAAAGCAGTGATGATGAAGAAGTGCAACATCTTGAAGAAAATCATCCTGAAGAGCCAGTTGTTGTTCCACTAGAGGAGACAACAACACAAGCTGGTGAACAATCAACACTCCCTGTTGATTTAGTAACAACAAGAGATCATCCAATCACCCAAGTAATTGGAGAGATCTCAGCTGGTGTGCAAACCAGAAATCAGGTCAACCAGAACCTGATGCACACTTGCTTCCTATCTCAAATTGAGCCTCAATCCATTCAAGATGCAGAGCAAGATCCACACTGGATCATTGCAATGCAAGAGGAGCTGCATTAATTTGAAAGGAACAAGGTTTGGGAACTAGTGCCTAAGCCAAAAGATCATCCCATTGTTGGAACAAAGTGGGTTTTCAGAAATAAGCTGGATGATCAAGGAGTCATAGTCAGAAACAAGGCAAGGCTAGTTGCTCAAGGGTACTCTCAACAAGAAGGAATAGACTATGATCAGACCTTTGCACCAGTTGCAAGGTTAGAGGCCATCAGAATATTCCTAACTTATGCTGCCCACAAAAGTTTCAAAGTATACCAGATGGATGTAAAGAGTGCATTTCTCAATGGGAACATCAAAGAGGAAGTCTATGTTAGACAACCTCCAGGTTTTATCTCTCTAACTCACCCTGATTATGTTTTCAAACTGCATAAAGCATTATATGGTCTCAAGCAAGCTCCTAGAGTATGGTATGAGACCCTAGCATGCTTTCTTCTGGAAAATGATTTTTGTACAACCCCATATTCGCTGGGAAGGACCCAAAGGCTTCAACAGTCAGGATTGGGTTAGTCTCAGGCTAACCTCCGGTTAACCCTGAGGCATGCTTGTGGAGTTCTCGCCCTATAGGAGCTCTCGCCAAGGGCAGGCGAAAGCTGAGGGAACCAGGGCAGATGGTCGACCTCTCGGCAGGAGAGATCATCGAACGACCGAAGCAGAGGGCCTGACCACGGAAGCTTCCGCCTTAGGGCTGGCTCCCGCCCAGGGGAGGCGAGAAGGCCCCAGGTAGGCCTTCGGTCGCGATAGTTTAAAGACCGTGAAGAGCGCGAACCTCTCTGGCAAGGGGTCTCGCCAAGGTTGGCCCGGGTGGGGGTCCAGCGAGAGCCTTCTCGGCCAGGGTTCTCGCCAAGTGGGCCCACGTGGTAGGGCCCGGCGCCCGTAAAGGGGATTAGTTTATAACGTATATTATCCCGAGGTAAAATTACCCAAATGCCCTTGGAATGACAGCGGGATTTGGCTATTGGCAGACCCCTCAGGGGTATTTCAGTATTTTCCGGTCAAAGGAAGACTATAAAAAGACCCATAGGGGCTCTTTGGAAGGCAAGACTTTCATTACTCTCCAACTCTAGTGCCTTCTGAGGAGCTCCCAGCCCAGCATTTGGCTTTGGAGGGGAAGCTCTCAGAGATCTTCCGGGTGTGTGGTGGGACCTCCCAGCTGAGGCTTTGGGTCAGTCTTTGGACCTTAGCAGCCAGTCAAGGGTCGAGATAAGAGAGAAGTAGGCATCGGCTGCACTCTGGTTTGTGAACATTCGTTGGGGTCAATTTTGGCTTCAACAGTTCTGGTGCGGTGAGCGTGGAAGCAGCCGGTGTAATAAAATCTCGAGTTAAGTCCCATGGCAGGAGACGAAGGTGAAGGATCAGGCGCAGGAGGATCCCCCACCCGGGTGGACGAGGCGACGAAGAAAATGTTTGAGGACTTCAGGCGGGAAGTCATGCAGACGATCAACTTGGCCTTCTCGGCAAGGAATGAGTGGGAGACGCCGCAGGTTCCGGTGGAGGTGATTCCGCTGCTAGGCGAGAACGCTCCAGGGCAGCGCCCCGGGAAGGAGGTCCCGGTGGAGGCAGGCGAGAGGGACGTAGCCGCGCGGGAGCTTTTCCCAGGCCAACGTCTCGAGAAGGAGCTTCCGGCGGATCTGGGCGAGAAGGAGGCGACGGTGCGGGAACTCTTCCCTGGGCATGGTCTCGCGGACCGGTCCAGCCAACCGAGGACGCGAGACGGGCCTTCTCGCCAGGCGGGAGGCGAGACCCCCTTTAGCGAGCTCATTGTCTCGGCTCTAGTGCCGGAGGGGTTCCGGGAGCCGGACATGACCTACTACACCGGGAAGGATGACCCGGTTCAGCACGTGCAATGGTTCGAGGACGTGGTGTCCATCAGGCAAATGTCGGATGCCTTCAAGTGTAGGCTTTTTGCCATCACTCTGAAAGAGAAGGCCAGGGACTGGTTCCACCAGTTGCCGGCGAGTTCCATCTACAGTTTCGAAGATCTGCGCAGAGGTTTCTTGCTGAGGTTCTCGACTTCAAAGAAGCGGAAGAAGGAGGCTGAATGCCTGTTTGCAGTGAGGCAAGGGCCGGAGGAGACGCTGGGTCACTATGTCGACCGGTTCCAAGAGGAGGTTCTCCTGGTCCAGGAGGTCCCGGGGTATGCGCTGATGCTCGCCTTCACCCTGGGGCTGAGACCAGGGTTTTTCAGCATGGAGTTGAAGAGAGTGCCCCCTCTCTCTTTTGAGGAGCTCATGGAGAGGGCGGCAAAGGAGATAGACTTCGAGAGGGCAAACCCCGCGTTCGCGAGGAAGCTGGCCAGGTTGGCCGAGGACGACGTGAAGGAGCCGGTGGTGGGAAGGCAGAGAGAGCAGAGGGAGCCGAGGGAAGATAGGAGAAGAGAAGAGCCCCGAGGGCAGAGGCAACAGCATGGGGGGGCCAGGGAGCCAAACAACTGACTGGGCTGGAGGCCTCAGGAGGGTCGCCCCCAGGGCCAGGGAGGGCTTCAGGGAAGAGATAACTTCCGGGAGCCCAGAAGGCTGGAGCAGGGAGGATGGCGACAAGGACCAAGGGGTCATTTCCCACCGCCGCAGGAGGCTATGGAGGTGGGAAGGGGAAGAGGAAGAAGATTTCGGGGAGCCGGAAGAAGGGGAGGAGGAGAAGGAAGAGGGGGCAGAGTGGGGTTGCCTTATTGTGACTTCCATCAGGAGGAAGGTCACGCAACGGCCACATGCCCAGAGTTTCTGGAGATTAGAGGGGCCAGAGGGGCCGGAAGGCAGGATCCGCCTGTAAGGATCGTTGAAGTACAGCGGGAAGAGGTGGAAGACAGATGTGAAGACAGGATTGACGTGGGGACCCGAGGAGGGATCGGAGTGATCCATGGGGGAGTAGGGATCGAGGCAACCCGCAAGGGGAGCCTTCAAACCATGTTCCGCCGAGGGGTCGCCTCGACCTCCCAGGCTCCCCCCCCAGAGGAGAAGATCACTTTCTCATCCGCGGATATGCCAGACTACGAGGATCCGTTCTGCGACGCGCTTGTGATCCAGATAGCGGTGGAGAACTACACCGTCTCCCGGATACTGGTGGATAATGGGAGCTCGGTGAATGTGATCTTCAAGAAGGCTTTCGATGAGATGAGGGTGGAAGGAAAAAGGGTCCTGGCTTCTGATGGACCGCTTTTTGGCTTCTCCGGCGAAAGGAAGGAGGTGGAAGGAGGAGTAGGCCTGCATGTGAGGCTTGGGGGCGTCTCACGGAACTGTCGGTTCGTAATCGTGGACGCCCCGAGTAGTTACAATGCCATCTTTGGGCGCCCCCTCATCAGCGCCTTTCGCTGTGTACCCTCCTCGTACCACCAATGCCTCAAGTTCAACAATGGAGGGGTGCAGGTTAGGATCAGGGGGGATCCGAAGATGGCAAGGCAATGCTATGTGACGGCGGTTAATACCGTGTCGTGGATGGCGGAGGCAGAGGAGTTGGAGAAGGAGATGGCTGAGCAGGAAGGGGTTGAGAAAGGGGAGGTAAGCCTGGGAGAGGCGATGGAGATTGTTGAGGAGTTGGCAGAGGTGGAGGAGATCAGCCCAGAAGAGGCGAGAGGAGTGATGGATGAAGAAGAGCAGAGGCAGGAGGAGAGTCAGGAGGAGGCAAGGGTAAGTTGGGAGCGGTCGGGGCTGGAGCCGGCCGAAGAAGTGGTGGAGATGGAGGTGCTTACAAGAGCAGGGGAGGCGCAAAGGATTCGGATCAGCGGAGGCTTGAGCCTCGAGGATCAGGAGCGGATGCGAGCCTGCATCCAAAGCAACGTCGACATCTTCGCTTGGAGCGCGGCAGACATGCCGGGCATCGACGCGGACGTGGCCTGTCATCGCTTGAACCTGGATCCCAGAGCCCGCCCTATACGCCAAAAGATGAGGGCCATCGCCACCAAGCTAGAAGCCCCCATCCGAGAGGAGGTCCAAAAGCTCCTGGACGCAGGCTTCATCTCAGAGATCCAGTATCCAGGCTGGATCTCCAATGTGGTAATGGTGAAGAAGGGAGGAGGAAAATGGCGCATGTGTGTTGATTTTTCGTTATTAAATAAATCATGTCCCAAGGATTGCTACCCCTTGCCTCGAATCGACGCGCTGGTTGACTCAGCCGTTGGTTTTTCTCTTATGAGTTTTTTAGATGCATTTTCAGGTTATCACCAGATCCGGATGCACCCTCCTGATGTCAAGGATGTTTCCTTCATCACGAGAGAGGGATGCTTCAGCTATAAGATGATGCCCTTCGGATTGAAGAACGCAGGGGCGACATACCAACGTATGATGGATCGAATCTTTCGAGATCAAAGGGGAAGGAACCTGGAGGTCTATGTGGATGACCTCATGGTCAAGAGCAAGTGTGTTGATTCCCACCTGCGAGACTTGGAGGAGACATTTGCCACCCTGCGAAGGTTCAAGATGAGGTTGAACCCCTTGAAGTGTGTCTTCGGGGCTAGTCGCGGGAAATTCCTCGGACACCTCTTGACTCCCGCGGGGGTAGAGCCTAACCCCGATAAGGTTCAGGCTATCCTAGACCTGGAATCGCCTCGCAGTGCCAAGGAGGTCCAGCGCTTGACTGGGAAGTTGGCCGGGCTGAGCAGGTTCCTCTCTCGGTCAGGGGATAGGTGTTCCTCTTTCTTCAAGGTACTTCGTGGCAACCAAGCATTCGAATGGACGGCCGAGTGTGAAGAGGCTTTTCAGGGGCTGAAGAGGCAACTCTCCCAAGCTCCGTTACTTCAAAGCCCGAAGGAGGGGGAGGACCTAGCTTTGTATCTCGGAGTGGGAGGAGAGGCAGTGAGCTCCGTCTTGGTTAGGGAAGAGGGGAAGAAGCAATTACCCGTCTATTATGTAAGCCGAATCTTAAAAAAGGCGGAGATCCGATACCCCATCCTGGAGAAGCTAGCGTATGCTTTGGTCATCTCAGCTAGGAAGCTTCGCCCCTACTTTCAAGCACACTCGATTAGGGTGGTAACAGACCATCCCCTTCGCAAGGTCTTGGAGGGGGTGGAACATTCAGGAAGGTTGGCGAAGTGGTCCATCGAGCTAAGCGAGTTTGACATCTCTTTCGTCCCGAGGCTCTCCATCAAAGCCCAGGCCGTAGCGGATTTTCTGGCAGACTATGTTACCGAGGCCGAGACTGAAGAGCCAAGGCCGCAAGAAGCGCGGAAGATGGTGGTCGACGGGGCCTCAGGAAGGCACTCCCTGGGAGGAGGTGTGGTGTTGGTAAGCCCTCAGGGAGTTACCATAGAGCAAGCAGTGACTTTCCACTTCCCTGTAACCAACAACCAAGCAGAGTATGAGGCTGTGATCGCTGGCCTTCGCCTGGCAAAGGAGCTGGAAATCCAGGATGTGGAGGCCTTCACCGACTCGATGGTGGTAGCATCACAGATCCGAGGCGAGTTTGAGGCCCGGGAGCCGACTCTCGCGAGGTATCTATCTAAGGTAAGAGCCCTCATTGGGGGTTTTCGTTCATTCTCTATTCAACATGTTCCCAGGGAGGAAAGCGCGGCAGCTGATCGATTAGCGAAGTTCGGGCCTCGGGGAGGAGGTACCCTAACCGAACTGTTCCGACCAGCCATTGAAGAGGGGGAGTTGATGGAAGTGAATCGGCGGTCCTCATGGGTGGATCCGTTGGTGACTTTCCTGACCACGGGAGAACTGTCGGAAGAAGTTAAGGATGCAAAGAGCTTTAGGCACAAGGCGGCTCATTACCTGATGCTGGAGGGGAGCTTGCATCGGAAGATGCTGCCAGGGCTCCTCGCGAGATGCGTAACCGAGGAGGAAGTCCCGAGGATCCTGAAAGAGGTGCATTCTGGAGAATGCGGCAGTCATTCAGGGGGAAGGACATTGGAAGCAAGGGTGGTAAGGCAGGGATATTTCTGGCGGACCTTAAGGAAGGATACAGCTGAATTCGCAAGGAGGTGTCAGAAGTGCCAAGTACACGCTCCTCTCCAGCTCTTGCCCGCCCAAAGGCTTCGAAGCATCACGGCGCCATGGCCCTTCGCCATTTGGGGAATGGATCTGGTTGGACCCTTTCCCCCAACTAGCGGGCAGAGGAGGTTCCTCCTAGTTATGATTGATTACTTCTCCAAATGGCTGGAGATCAAGCCGTTAGCCAAGGTAACCTCCCAGGTCATCAGAAACTTCGTTTGGGGGGAGATCATTTGCAGGCACGGATTGCCCCAAGCGATAGTGACGGACAACGGTCCTCAGTTTGCCAGCGAAGAATTCATTAGTTTCTGCACCCAATTGGGAATTGACCTCAGGTTCGCCTCTGTCCATCATCCACGGAGCAATGGCCAGGTGGAGGCGGCAAACAAAGTCATTGTCAACTTGCTCAAAAAGAAGGTGGAAAACCTGAAGGGTAGCTGGGTGGAACAGCTCTCTTCCGTCCTGTGGGCCTTGCGAACAACTCCGAACACGGCCACAGGAGAGACCCCCTTCAAGCTCTCTCATGGGTGTGAGGTCGTCCTCCCTGTGGAGTTCGAGGTTCGGTCCCCGAGGGTCGCGGCCGCAGCTGAGGGAAGCGAAGCTTGGAGGGTGGAGAATGAGGAAGGGTTGCGCCTCTCATTAGATATGGTGGAAGAGCTGCGGGATGTTGCCGCCATCAGGCAAGAAGAAATAAAACGGCGAATGGCCCGGTACTTCGATAAGCATATCAGAGTCAAGCAATTCGCCGAGGGGGATCTAGTACTGAAAAAGGTCGACGCTGCGGGAAGGTCGGCCGCGGTTGGTAAGCTCAACCCTAGCTGGGAAGGGCCTTACATAGTAGAGAAGGCTCTGGTTAACGGAGGCTATTATCTCCAGGATGCGGAGGGAAGGACCTTGAGTCACACCTGGAATGGTGATGACATGAAGCGCTTCTACCCGTAAGAGGGAAAGAAGGATTGTAATGTTGTAAACAACTATTGCATTTTCAATAAGTTATTTCAGAATGTTGACTATCGCTGAGTGAGCTATCTTTACGTTTTTGTTTTGACTGACTATGACTCCTCGTCTCAGTGATAGGATAGGCCTGGTTGAAGGAATCTTCATCAACACCCCGAGCTCGGCTCGGCCCCAGGTAGACCCGCTGCGCAGGCTCTCATCTAGCTGGCAGGTCCGAAGGCTCGCCTGTGGGGGAGAGGTTTGGTTATCTTCATCAACACCCCGAGCTCGGCTCGGCCCCAGGTAGACCCGCTGCGCAGGCTCTCATCTAGCGGCAGGTCCGAAGGCTCGCCTGTGGGGGAGAGGTTTGGTTATCTTCATCAACACCCCGAGCTCGGCTCGGCCCCAGGTAGACCCGCTGCGCAGGCTCTCATCTAGCTGGCAGGTCCGAAGGCTCGCCTGTGGGGGAGAGGTTTGGTTATCTTCATCAACACCCCGAGCTCGGCTCGGCCCCAGGTAGACCCGCTGCGCAGGCTCTCATCTAGCTGGCAGGTCCGAAGGCTCGCCTGTGGGGGAGAGGTTTGGTTATCTTCATCAACACCCCGAGCTCGGCTCGGCCCCAGGTAGACCCGCTGCGCAGGCTCTCATCTAGCTGGCAGGTCCGAAGGCTCGCCTGTGGGGGAGAGGTTTGGTTATCTTCATCAACACCCCGAGCTCGGCTCGGCCCCAGGTAGACCCGCTGCGCAGGCTCTCATCTAGCTGGCAGGTCCGAAGGCTCGCCTGTGGGGGAGAGGTTTGGTTATCTTCATCAACACCCCGAGCTCGGCTCGGCCCCAGGTAGACCCGCTGCGCAGGCTCTCATCTAGCTGGCAGGTCCGAAGGCTCGCCTGTGGGGGAGAGGTTTGGTTATCTTCATCAACACCCCGAGCTCGGCTCGGCCCCAGGTAGACCCGCTGCGCAGGCTCTCATCTAGCTGGCAGGTCCGAAGGCTCGCCTGTGGGGGAGAGGTTTGGTTATCTTCATCAACACCCCGAGCTCGGCCCGGCCCCAGGTAGACCCGCTGCGCAGGCTCTCATCTAGCTGGCAGGTCCGAAGGCTCGCCTGTGGGGGAAAGGTTGGCTCCTGTAATACCTTGTTCTTAACCACTTCTACGACACCCCGAGCTCGGCTCGGCCCCAGGTAGACCCGCTGCACAGGCTCTCATCAAGCTGGCAGGTCCGAAGGCTCGCCTGCGGGGGATAGGTGGAGTCCTTGACTTTTTGATCCCTGGTTCTTGGTTGGTAGTTACTACGTCACAACGAGCTCGGCTCGAACCCCGGTAGACCCGCTGCGCAGGCTCCCATATAAGCTAGCAGGTCCGACGGCTCGCCGGTGGGGTAGGGGTTTAATTGGTTGGAAAAATACGAGGGAAGGGCCCTGACCTAGACTGAAGGCAAGGCCCTAAAGGTCTCGGCCAGTAAGGGTCTCGGCTCCAAGGTCGCGGCCAGTAAAGGTCTCGGTTGAAGGGGGGTTCTCGCAAAAGGAGGCTCCCGGCGGACCTGGGCAGGACGACTTAATCAACGGCGCAAGGTTCCCGCCTAACTGATATCTAAGGAAGGTCACCCTAAAGAGACTAAGGGTCTCGGCGGGAGCTCGCGCGGAAGCCGTTCGGCAGAGTAATATACGTTTAAAACACAATGACAGTGAAAAATGAAACATTACTTTATATAAAGTTAATTACAGAAGTGAGGAGCTTCTCGCTCATTACAAAAGGGTATTCAAAATAAAAGACACCTTAAGGGGACGCGCTGTAATCCCCACTGGTGCTCTCGCTGGAGTCATCGCCAGAGCCCTCTTCGGATGTCTCGCCAACGGCGGTAGAAGACCTCGGGGCGTCTGAGAGAGGCGAGTCCGGCGCGCCCGGAGGTTTAGGAATTGGATCGTAGAGCCAAGGAAGAAGCTGGCGAGCGTCGATGGTCGCGCCGTCCTCCCGAAGCAGCTTGACGTCTCGCAACGTCTCAAGCGCCAGCTTGACGGTTGCCTGAGCGTTGGCTTGGAGCAGCTTGTCAACGTCGTACTCCGAGAGGTAACGACTCCGCAGCCTCGCATCTAGCTCCGGAGGCGGGACCTTCGCCAGTTCTGCGCGAAGCCGTTCCCTCAAGAGGACGCTCTCGCAGCGCGCGTTGGCCAGCTCTGCGCGAAGCTCCCTGACTTGGGCAGAATCCTGTGAAAAGAAAAAGAGGGTTCAGCCTGAAAACATCGCGCCTTCATAACTTTGAAAAACGAAAGCAAGGGTTCGGGAGGGTCTCGCTTACCTCAGCCGCAGGGCGTAGAGACAGCGCCAGTCGAGCATCCGCAAGCTCTTGTTGAGCTTTCGCGAGTTCTTCTCCCGCGGCGTGCGCTCGAGCCATCGCTTCCTCCCTCGCCTTGCGCATATCGGTGAAATTCTTGTCAAGGGTGATGCTTCGGCGCGCACACATATGCGTGAGCTCGAACGCGCGCAATAGGGCCCGGGTGGCGTCGAAGGCTAGAAGGCGGGTGGACATCTGGTCAAAAACGCCGGCATCCTCCCGGCTGTAGAGACCATACCCAAGCGAGAAGGCCTCGCCGGTCACATTCTCCCCCTCCGCCCATCTGGGAAGGAGGGTCGAAACCCTGATCGAGTTTGACTCAGGGTCCCATTCCATCTGAGGCTTCCCCTCCGAGTCGGCGTATCTAACGCCGAAGCCAAAGTTCCGGTGCCCTCTCGGCACCTCCGGGGGCGGGACGCTGGCGGAGGTTTCGGCGGCGACCACTTCTCCACCAGCCTCGCTTGCGGCCGATATATTCCTGGCGGAAGCCTCGGCACGGCTCTTGGCGGCGGCATCCATCTCGCTGGCCATCTGAAGGATCGCTTCAAAGGACCTGCCCTCGGGAGGAGGTTGGACGGGCGAGACCGCCAACGATTTTCCCTTCTCGGCGGCAGAAGGCTTGGGCCTCTTCAGCGCGCGGAGAGGAGGAAGGGTGGCCTTTCGCTTCTTGGCCGGTGGCGGCATGGAAGGAGCTGGATTTTCTCGGCAGGCGCTGGCGCTAGCTTCCGCGAGCGCAAGGGAGCCTCTCGCCGCCAGACCCTCAACACCCCGGCCTTCAGCGAAGGGTTGGCGCAGAGGGACCTCCCGCTCTCCTGCAAAGTTAAAACGCTTTAGCACTTCAGCGCAAGAAAATCTTTGATAAAAAAGGGAATCTGAGGCGAGACCGTACCTTCGCCCGAGTGAACAAGTGGGAGGGAGTCGACGTCCCGCCGAAGATAGGGGACGTCGAACTCCTTGGTCCCGAAGAATTCCAGGATTGCGCTCTCGCGCGATCCCAGAGCGGGCGGCTTGTAGGCTGCGTCTTCATACTGGACGGGCTGAAGCGGGACGTTGCCGAAGTCCCCGCTGACGTAAACAAACTTCTCGCCCCAATGGTGGTGCTTGTTGGCGAGACCGGTAACCTCGAGCTGTTGTCCAGAGAAGAAAACTACCCCCCCCCCCCTTGGCACGGAAGTTGAATAGCTTCCGGAAGATGGGCAGGCTAAACTCGATCCTCTCGGATCGCATATAGCATATGAATGCTATAAGTATCGCGACGGAGTTCGGGTTTAGCTGGGCGGGAACCACCCCATAATAACGGAGAGCTAGCCGAACCTCCGGCCAAAGGGGGAGGCGGAAGCCCACCTCGAAATGCTCAAGGGGGATGGCAAGCTCTCCCGCCCCGGGAGTATTCACCCTATCGTGATTCCCCGGGTTCCGCGCCGAGAAGCCGGCGGGAACGTAGCAGTCGACGATCATGTTGTATTCATCGAGGGTGAGCTTGCAGGAAGGGAAGAGGTGTTTCTGGAAGGCTTCCGCACAATGGGCGCGACCCTTGTTCTCGCCAGGCATGGCTAGTTCGTGAGTAAGAGCGAGAGCTGGAGCGAGAGCTGGAGGGGGGTCGAAGCGGAAGCAGGAACGCGAGAGCACGGAGGGAAGGCTGAGGTTCCGGATCGAAGAAGTAAATGCGGTTGGTAGACTTCTCTATTTATAGGGAATCGTAATCATCATGAGTTCATCCGGCAGAGAGAGAAAGTGACAGCGGAGTACAGCTGTCAGAATCCGAGCTAACGACGCCTCGGTTCTCCCCCTCGGGATGACAGCGGTCAACGATCGCTTCGGGTTTCGACACGACTACCTGGATTGGCGCAAGCCTCCTAGGTTAACACAAGCCTCCTAGACCGGCGCAAGCCTCCTAGGTTAACGCAAACCTCCTAGATCAGCGCAAGCATCCTAGATTGGTGTAAGCGTCTTAATTAAAAAGCCTCGCAGAGCGATAAAAAGAAAAAGGAAAAGAGAGACATGAGTAGAAGCGGGATTCTCGTTAGCGCAAGCAGGATAAAACTTAATTAGTAATAATGTTTATTACAGACATTGAAAAAGAAAAAAGAAGAAGAAAAAAGAGATACATTGAGATTCAGAGCGTGAAGGCTAGTAGGGCTTCCAACTCCATCGTCCCCGTTCTCGCCGCCTAGTTCTTGGGGGCGCCAACGGGTTGAAGTAAGACGATAGCGTGGTACACCCAAGGTTGATCCGTCTGGCGTAATCCCGGATCTGCGAGATGCACCTCCCTGGCGAAGACTCGGCGGAAGGCCCGCGCGGGCAATCAGTCTCGCCCAAGAAGAAATCCCGCTCCAGAGCCTCCAGCCTTTGCTCCACAGATTCGCGGAATGCTTTTGCCGCGGCGGTATGGGCACGGTCTCGCCGGACAAGCTTGGCCAGGATGACCGAGATCTTCCTCCGTCTCCCCTTCACGCTCCCAGCACTGTTCAGAGTTTCCTCTATCTCGCCAGACGAAGGGAGGGGGGACTCTTCATCCTCTTCTTCCTCGTCTTCTTCTTCCTCTTCTTCTCCTTCCTCATTGACTCCCGACCGCAAGCCAGGATCACCTGCAGAAGAAACACACGAGAATTTTGGTCAAGGCATGACAATCGACAGTCCAGAAAAGTTTTCGCATACCTGCGGCTGGGCGAGAACCGTCAACCAAAGTTGGACGAGAAGGCCCGGCCCCTCCATTGGTTCCATAAAGGAGGTGAAGAGGCTTGCCCAGCCCCGGGCGGAAGGGCTCGCGCACGATGATCCCGGCCTGGCCGGAAGCATGAGGGGAGTTGTCTTCTCTCAAGGGACGATCAGCATCCTTGAGAGTAGCGGAAGGTTCAGAAGCCGCCCCTCCCGCCTGCAGGATAGGATTGGCCACCGCGGGAGGCACTTCGACGGTTCTCGCTTCATCTTCCCGGGTGGTTAGACCCAGGTCGGCGGGAGCTGGCACTGCGAGAAGACGGTTCAGAAAAGAAAGGGTCGGGTTGAAATATTGACAAGGGAAAATGTACCTATCGTTTCGGTCTCGGCTGGAGGAATCCTCTCCGAGACCCGTGTTTGGTCCTCTGGGGGATGAGCGGGTAGGTTCGAAGGGCTGGGCGGAAGTTCGGCGTCATTATTGGGAGCGGACTCCTGCGAAAGCATACTTTAATCATCGAATCTAATGCACAGTCAGCTCGGTAGACACGGGCGAAAGGCTTACCTTCTGTGGGGAAGGATCTCCCGCAGGATTGGGAGTGGGGGAAGGAGGATCCCTGTTCTCGCGAGAAAGGTCCCGCAGGACCGCCTTCGCCCTTTTCTTTTCCTTCTTCTTCGGCTCCGAAGGCCCGGCGGTTGAAGTCTTTTTCGCTAACCATGGAGCCACCGCCGCACAGTTAGCCAAGGCCCACGCTTGGGCAGCGGCTAACCGGGCTTGGAGGTCTTGCGGAAGCGGTTTGGCAGCGCGTTTGGGATGCATGGTAAGCTCGCGCGAAAATCCCTGAGGCGAGAGCTCAGTTGGAAAACCGTATTTTAAGGGCAGGGCGTATGGACGCCTATCAGTGCATATTTATAGCCGCAGTGGGACCCACCAAAAGATTCCCTCGATAGGCGGGCACGTGTCCAGCGAATATTTTGGGGGTTGGACTTGTCTTGTCGAGCGCAGGGCTAGCTCGAAAAGAGCGGGGATTGTGTACAACCCCATATTCGCTGGGAAGGACCCAAAGGCTTCAACAGTCAGGATTGGGTTAGTCTCAGGCTAACCTCGGGTTAACCCTGAGGCATGCTTGTGGAGTTCTCGCCCTATAGGAGCTCTCGCCAAGGGCAGGCGAAAGCTGAGGGAACCAGGGCAGATGGTCGACCTCTCGGCAGGAGAGATCGTCGAACGACCGAAGCAGAGGGCCTGACCACGGAAGCTTCCGCCTTAGGGCTGGCTCCCGCCCAGGGGAGGCGAGAAGGCCCCAGGTAGGCCTTCGGTCGCGATAGTTTAAAGACCGTGAAGAGCGCGAACCTCCCTGGCAAGGGGTCTCGCCAAGGTTGGCCCGGGTGGGGGTCCATCGAGAGCCTTCTCGACCAGGGTTCTCGCCAAGTGGGCCCACGTGGTAGGGCCCGGCGCCCGTAAAGGGGATTAGTTTATAACGTATATTATCCCGAGGTAAAATTACCCAAATGCCCTTGGAATGACAGCGGGATTTGGCTATTGGCAGACCCCTCAGGGGTATTTCAGTATTTTCCGGTCAAAGGAAGACTATAAAAAGACCCATAGGGGCTCTTTGGAAGGCAAGACTTTCATTACTCTCCAACTCTAGTGCCTTCTGAGGAGCTCCCAGCCCAGCATTTGGCTTTGGAGGGGAAGCTCTCAGAGATCTTCCGGGTGTGTGGTGGGACCTCCCAGCTGAGGCTTTGGGTCAGTCTTTGGACCTTAGCAGCCAGTCAAGGGTCGAGATAAGAGAGAAGTAGGCATCGGCTGCACTCTGGTTTGTGAACATTCGTTGGGGTCAATTTTGGCTTCAACAATTTTGTTAGGGGGAGAGTAGACCAAACTCTTTTTATTAGAACCCATAAGTCCCATACCCTACTGGTGCAAATTTATGTAGATGACATTATTTTTGGTTCTACTGATTCAAACTTGTGCAAAAAATTTTCCAATCTTATGCATTCTAAATTTGAAATGAGTAGCATGGGTGAGCTGTCCTTCTTCTTAGGATTGCAAGTCAAGCAACATGCTGAAGGCATATTTATTTCTCAAACCAAGTATGCTAAAGAATTGGTTAAGAGATTTGGTATGTCTGAGGCATCTTGTATGAAAACACCTATGCCTACCAATGCTGTATTGGATGCTGATGAACATGGGAAACCAGTTGATCAGACAACATATAGAGCAATGATTGGCTCTCTATTGTACCTTACAGTCAGTAGGCCAGATATAATGTTTGCTACATGCATATGTGCTAGATTCCAAGTTAGCCCTAGAGAGTCACACCTAACTCTAGTTAAAAGGATTCTTAGGTATGTAAAAAGTTGTCCAAATCTAGGTCTCTGGTATCCAAAAGATTCAGCATTTGATTTAACTGGATTTTCAGATGCTGATTATGTTGGATGCAGAATAGACAGGAAAAGCACCAGTGGAACATGTCAGTTCCTTGGTGACAGACTTGTCTCCTGGTTTTGTAAGAAGCAAACATCTGTGTCAACCTCAACTGCTGAAGCTGAGTATATGGCTGCAGGCAGTTGCTGTTCACAAATATTGTGGATACAAAATCAGCTCTTAGACTATGGCTACAACTTAGAGAAGTCTAAAATTTTCTGTGATAATACTAGTGCTATCTCTATAGCACAAAATCCAGTCCTCCATAGTAGGACAAAACACATAGAAATTAGGCATCACTTTCTAAGAGATAATGTAGAGAAAAATAAAATTGAACTTCAATATATTCCTACTGATTTGCAAAGGGGAGATATTTTCACCAAACCTTTGGATGAAAAGAAACACAGTTTCTTCCTAAATCAGTTAGGCATGTTAGATGGAGGAAGCCTAAATTAAATTACAAGATTTTGAAAAGATAAAACAGACCAAGACTAGGCTTAAAAATCAATTCTTTTTGTGTCTGTAGAATAAGTTCTGTCTCTGAACTGAGCTCGACGTTTTCCCAGAAAACGTCGAACGGAGATCGACGTTTTCCCATAAATCGTCGATCGGAGATCGACGGTTCTTGAAGCGTCGATCTGAGTTCAGCGCCGTCGTTAGATCTAGGCTTTCCTTCTGTCTGCTCCTTGGTCGTCGAGCGGAGCTCGACGCTCTCAATAACGTCGAACGGAGTTCGACGCTATTGGCGTCTCTTCAAATTCCCTCTGTAGCCAAAATCGTCGAGCTGAGATCGACGTACTGTCGAACTGAGCACTACGATTTTCCTTTTTCGCGTCGAACCCTAATATAAAATCATTTTTCGGCCGCCGCTCGTCGTTTACGCCTTCATACTCTCTGCAAATTCTCTTTCCCTCCAAAACCTTCTACACTTGGTCGTGTTCGTTCAATCTTTGCAGGTACAGATGGCTTCAACTGCTGCCGCCCTTTCGAAAATGAAATTTGACACCGGTTTTGATATCGATATAAGCTCGTTTGATGGAAGCGATCAGCGCTTCAAGGATATTCTCAGTTTGTTCAGAGATCAGCAGCTGTTGGAAATAATGACTACCAGAATGAAAATTGCTTCAGATGAAATAAAAGAATGGTGCTATTCTGCGACAGATGAGAATGAGAATTCTGTCATCGGCTTCATAAGAGGGACCCAGGTACAACTGTCCCCGGCTCTCTTAACTGAAGTGTTTCATCTCAGTACTGGAGAAGACTCTATTGAATTATCTGGAGAAGATTATGATTCAATGCTTGATAGAATGGGTCGCAATGCTGTGAACCCTAACAAACTTTTAAAGAAGAATCTGTCGTTGGAATTTCAGTTTTTGGCTGATGTAGTTGGAAAAGTGCTGCTGGCCAAGCACTCTGCCCATGATACAATATCAAGATATCAGTTTTGTCTGATGGGAGCTCTGCTGGATAAGAAACACCTTGATTGGGGATCAATCTTCTTCAACTTAATTAAGAAGAAGATCAATAAGACTGCTGTGAGCTTTGAGAGAATCTTAGGGGTCTATCTGCACTACAGATGCCCTGAGGTGTTAACCTCCTCTGGGATGTTCATCAATGCATCCAAGAGGCTTTCCTGTGCCCTATTCAGCAAATGGGACAGGCAAATCATCAACCCTACAAGAGCTACTGCACCACTTCCTTCAGGCACAAGGACTGCTTCAGTCACTCCACCAGCAGAAGTGTTGCCTGCCTCTCTTCCTCCTCCAGCTGTATCCTCCCCAGCCATTTCCTCCTCTCCTCCAGTCACAACCATAACCACATCATCCCCAATTACCATTTCCTCACCAGTTTCATCCCCTCCAGTATCCACCTCAGAAGAATTCCATCCTCTCTTCTCTTATTCAACCTTCACCCTACCATCCTTTTCCCTTGTAGATGATTCCTTCATGGATGATTCTCCTTCCTCTCCTCCTGAGCCACCATCTACCTCCTCTTTTCAACAAATGCTTCATGACATCCTCTCCCAACCATCCTTCACACCATCTCTTGCTTCACCTATCTCCACCTCAACCTCTTCTATCTCCACAATTCCATCCTCAGAGCCATCCATTCCCTCTCCACCTTCCTCCACACCTTCAGCTCCAGCCAACATCCCTCCATCTACCCTTACTCCTACCTCTGCTCAAGCCCCACTTGAGCATGTAGATCTTCCAAGGTTGGCAGACAGACTTTATGAGTTGCTAGCCCCCAGGCTGACATCTCTGTTGGAGACTTCCCTGGCTCCACTCCTGAAACAAGTTCAGGAGCTGTCTACCAAGCTTTCCTCCTTTTCCTCCTCCCAGGCAATCCCTTCTACTGGGTGCCTTGATTCAGCTCTCCTTGAACCAAGGCAGGGGGAGATGCTTTATGAAGAAGTGGATGTGCCAGTGGTTGCTCCTGTTTTTGCATTAAATCTTCAGAGCCTGCTATCTCAATTTGATACAGTTCATTTCAGATTTCTGCCAGTACCTCTCACTGAAGATCTGTCTAAGGCCATTGTGCCTGTATCTGTTTGTGATCCCAGCCACATTGAATCATATATCAATTCCTGGAAGGCTGTGGATATTCCTGATACTGCTACTAAGGCCATTGTGCCTCCTGTTGTTGAAACTGCTGCTGCTGCTGCTGAAGATATAGAGATGATTCCAGTAACTGCTGCTGATGAAGAACTTGCTTTCTACCTAGAAGATCCCACACCTGCTGCTATGCCTGCTCCTGCTCAAGTGTCTGCTACTGCTGTTGCTCCTGCTCTAACTTCTGATCAGTTAAAGCTTCAAGAAAAGTACTTGAAAAGCATTGATGATCTGTATGACAGACCACAAAGCTCAGATAGTGACCAATTCCAGACTGAATCAGATGACTCTGCCCATACCATTGCCAAGAAGAGGAAAGCTAGAAGCAAAGCCATGATGTCAGTTCCTCCAGCTAAAGCAAAAGACTCCAATGATATTCCCTACTACATTCTGTATGATTGCCCCATTTCTGAGCCATGGATGCAATACTCCAGGAATCAACTGAAAGCTATAAGGAAGAGAAGGAAGCTTGATAAATATGAAAAAGGATCTTCACAATATCAGCCTCCTCCTCCTCCTCCTCCAGATTCTGGATCAGGCTCAGCCCCTCAAGCTCCAGCTTCAAGACAAAGCTCCTCCCAATCCTATCCAAGATACTATCAAAAGGGACAACATCAAAGAGGATATCAATCCAGAAGGGGTCATTACAGAGGAAATCAGAGAGGACAAAGATCTTATCAAAGGGAAGGACAAGGCCACACTGACTCTACTTCAGGTCCTTTCCCCTACAGGCTGAAAGACACAGTTGTTTCCAGGACTCCTCCTGCTTCTGAATCTCTCAACAGGTATGAACCTCCTGTTCCTTTTGAGGATCCTGAGAACAATCCTCTATCCTAGACAGCAAGAATGAAAGAGCTAGCTGCTCTTGATCAACTAAAGAAAGCCAGAGAGCAAGGCATGGACATCTCCAATATAATAATCTTATCAGATCAAAGGAAGAAAGAATTGGAAAGATATGCTTCAAGAAAGTTTTTCAACCCAGAAGACTACATGAAGCTGCACCCAGAGGCTGTAGTTCCAAGGCCAAGATCTCAAACTTCTCTAGGTGCAGAGGATGACAGAAGATCAAAGAAAGAAACCCTGAATCCTAACAGAGAAATTTTGTTTAAAAAGGGAACTGAGAAGAAGTAAAATTGTGTAAGCTAAACTTTCATCCACCTCTGGATAATTGCTGCTATTTTATCTGTGATCTGCTATATCTTTGCTTGGTTAGCTCTTGTTTTGAATGTATGCTTATTCATTTCCTAATGTTATTTGTAAATAGTAATCCTAATCCAAATAGGGGGAGATTGTTGGAACACCCTATTACTAATTTGGGTAAGGATCACTATGTTTGTTTTAGGAAGCCAGGTTGACCTAATTGTATAGTTGTAAAGGTCAACATTAGAATGAGTCTAGGGCTTAGAACTTAGGTTTGAAGCTGCCCCCAGGACCATTCCAAGATCAAGGTTGAAAAGCTAAGTCTAAGGCAATTCTCGTCGAGCTCAGGTCGACGAAACGTCGAACTCAGTTCGACGCTCTCTGAGCTCAACTTGATGAAGCGTCGAACTCCGGTCGACGATCTTCGAGCTCAGATCGACGATCTCTCTTCAGTTATTCTTCAGGTCGCTGAGCTCGGGTCGACGATCTTCGAGCTCAGGTCGACGTTTTCTGTCTGCTTGATCTCATTCTATCTCTGAGCTCAGTTCGATGATCGTGGAGCTCAGATCGACGATTCCCCTGAGAGATCGACGTCTTTTAAGGATTCAAATGCTGTTATTCTTTGGAATGTTTTTGAATATTATCAGCATTTATGACAAGAATATCTGCCAGCCGTTTGTCTTTATTCTGGAGCAAGTTTCAAGGTATTATTCAGAGAATGTTTGCTGGACTTTCCTCTAGAAGACAAGACTCCTTATGGAAGACTTTTATGACTGCCAACGGCTACTTTGGACAAAGAATTCTTCAGAGCATAAGATCTTTCTTTTTCAATAAAAAAAGACACAGAAGAATATACAATACAGAATACTGATAGAAAAAAAGAACAGAAGAACTGTGACATAAGAATCTTCTTGTTTACTAACAAGCATTCACAACTTCATCAAAAGAACTCCAGACACCTCATTTCTCAGTCTTCTTGCTGAAACAATCTTTTGCTGGAGATCAAAGTTCTGAAGACCTATCACCCTAGAGCAAAGCTTCCCTTCCTGAACCAGTCTACATCTCAGGGGAGCTTTGACAACAAAGATCCACTAGTCTTCTCTCATTTGATTTGAGAACAGAGAAGACAACTTCATTTCCTTTTCCTTTTTATTTTCCTGCTGTAAAAGAGTTCTTGAACTCTCTTCAAAAGTTCTGTCTGGTTCTGAGAACCTTGTCAAAACTCAGTGGTGGCAAGACACCTTATCAAAAAATCAAGTTTTGGTTTTTGAGCACCTTGACAAAAGCTCATTGGTGTTAGGACACCTGATCAACTCATCCTGAGTGGATTCCTACCAAGGGTGGTAGAAGAGTGGATGTACCCAGGTTTTTGGGGAACCACTATATTTCCTTGTGTCTTCTGGATTATTTGTTTGATTGTTGCTGTGTGCTGTGCTCTTAATTTCTTGCTTCTTTAATTATTTGCTAGCACTTTACACTATAGTGTAAATTAAAATTTTATATGTGTTGATATTTTCAAAGCTGTGAAACTTATTTGAATAAACTCTATTCACCCCCCCCCCCCTCTAGAGTTGAGATAGATCTTACCCTCACTTTCATGCACTATGTTAGCTGGGAGCAGTGTTGCTCTCCCTCGGCGGGGGGGGGGGGGGGGGTGAATTTTGCTTCCATGGGGTGAGTAGGTGGCAAGGCCCTTTGCGGGCTAAGTTTTCCTGGGAGTTGATCCAGTCGGGATCCTCCCTTTTCCACAGGTTGGTTTTGGCCTGGTGCACTAGCCGTCTTTGGCGGGCGGGGATCACCCGACACGACTCATCGGTATGGAGGCTCATCAAGGAGGGCGCTGCATGCCTTCGACCCCTGATTCGCTGGAATATTACGGATGGGGATTCTGTGGATGTGCTTGCACACTCTTGGATTCTTGACCGGCCTCTTTCCCGGTGGACCACTTTCGCTGACTGCAACACACTGGAGTCTCTCCCGGTTTTGGCCTTCTTGCTTCCTTGTGGCGATTGGGATGTTTCCACTCTATCTCAGTTTTTTGGGTCGGCTCTTGTTGAGTTCGTCCTCCAGATCCCGGTCCACAGCTCTTTTCCCCAGGACAGGTCAGAGCTCTTCACCCGCCTCAGCGGTCGTTCTGTTGCCTCCCTTGCCTACACAGCCCAGTTTGACGGGACTTGTACGAACTTCAACTGGCTAGGGAGGCTGAAGCTTCACCCGCAAGAGCAGATGTTTTGGTGGCGTCTCCTTTGGGATGTGATCCCCACCCGGGCGTGGCTTGCCCGTCGGGGTCTTACTGCAGAGCGGGGATGTCCTTGGGGATGCACATCTGAGGAGACCCGGGACCATCTGTTCTCGGACTGATGTAGTCTTTCGGCCATTCAGGCCGCTCTTCTGCGTTGGGGATACAACATGCCTTCCTTCTCCAGCTGGGATACTGCGCGGGAGCTTCTCTCCTCTGCCTCTGCCTCTGCCGCCGCTCTTGGTACGGCAATGGTTTTTTGTTGTGCAGTGTACCGGGCCTGGCGTGGCCGCAACGCCAAGGTCCACCATGGCGAGGTGGCGACCTTTACTGTCATGGAGGCGACCATTGTTGAGACCCTCTCCATTATGTGAACTCTAACACTCTAGGGGCACTGGGGTACCACCCAGCCTCGCCGGCTGTCGACACCACTCTTTTAGTGCCCCCGCCCCCTAGATTGATAAAGTTCAATGTGGATAGCTCTCTCTCCCCGTCCGGGCTTGCTGACCTTGGGATGGTGGCCCGCGATGACCGGGGTGCTCTCATCTTTGCTGCTGGGTCCCTGCTGTTGCACTGGGATCCTGGGGGAGTGGAGCTGGCGTCGGTCTTGGCTCTCCGGAATCTTATCCCGCCGTCAGTATATGGGGTACGCAGGGCTACTGTGGGGGGCGATTGTTCGTCCCTTATGGACAGCTGTGCTGCTGGTTTGCGACGGGGCGACTGCAGCGTGACGGTGGACGGCGATGAGGACTTCTCTTTTTTGAGCGGTGCTCAACAAGTCTACAGAACATGCACCCCAACCCGTCTCCGGCCCACCAATGGGTTGCTGGAAGCCGCAACCTCCCTTTGATGAGGGAAAGCAAGGTTAAGCGGGCAGTACGGGGATTTCTTAGGAGGTCACCCATCCCAAGACTACTTCAGCCCGAGCACGCTTAACTATAAAATACTTTCATTTCTCATCACCAATTGACCTCAGCTCAATTGGTGATGATGTTTGTTATGTGTAATCCTTAACTAATGACGGTTTAACTCATGCTTTTTCGAACGCCACCAACCGTGCCAAACGGAGCCATAATAAAAAGTTAGAGAAGAAAAAGTCACAGACATGGAGGCATATCGGAACATATATAAGATGATCAAAGGAGGGATCTGTTGTGGGCCGGAGGCCTGGGAGCTGCTCCCCTTCGGATCCCGAGTCCCGCCCTTACAGCCGCCGTCACAACATGGGTCCGCGGATCAGTTGATGATGTGAGCTGGCGTTAAGAGCTTATATCAAGGAGGTCGGGGGATCGACTCCCCCGTCTCAACAACGCGCCGCACCAAAAACAACTGCGAAGAGGGGTTGGGGTGCGTATGGGTCCCGCGGACCCATGTTGCGGCGTCGGCTGTAAGGGCGGGACTCTGGATCCAAAGGGAAGCAGCTCCCAAGCCTCCGGCCCACAACAGGATCATGAACTTGAACAAGCGAAAGATCATGACCCTTCATGCAGGATTCGGAAAAGGACAACATGAATTGCAAATTACACGACATTGAACATACCATTAATACCCCATCAGAATTCAAACGTGCACACACAGCAATAACTCACTCTTAGAACACATGCTTTATTATTACAAAAACTCTTCTTCCTCTTCAAACTTGATTCATGGTTTGCTGCCAAACCCGTTTTTCATCTGCATCGACCAGGTAAAGGTAAGCATCATCGAGATGGAGCTTGCATGGAAGACGATTTTGTTCTTGAATTCGAACATTATTCGTCCACAAGGTATCAAAATTGTCGGACAGGACTTTAAGCTCGCAGTCGTCCTTCAGTTCAAGCACGCAGCCTTTCCCTTTGTCGGCGGTGTTTGTTGTCCAAACTACAATGCGTAAAGGTTCATTATGGGTCACTACGAGGTTGCAATCCTCCTGCATGGTGAGCACAAAGATAGTGCCCGTGAGAAAGGTCCCAGGCTGCAGCAGAATTTTTGACGAAACGTGAGGCGCAAACATCGCGTATACTGCAAGTGCAGCATACAAGAGAGTCGCCGACGTTGAAGCGGTGATCGCCATGACGCGGTTATTTGATCGACTAACGGGAAGGCTGCATTCTGCCTGTGCTGTAACCCCATTTATTTATAGTACAGAGCTGAGCTATGAAAACAATACAAGGGTTGAGCATCATGTAGAAGCCTTTGTCGGGCACATGCGAATTATAACCACGTGTCAGAAGGAGATAAGCAGACACAAATTTATGCTAATCAGACACATGAAAATGTCTGTATTGCTATATGCAAGCTCTTGTTTTGGAATATATCAGCTTTATCCACAATGCTCGGGCTCAGAAAGCCCGTCTGGTCCCGGCTTAAAAAGGCCCGTTAAGGCCCGGGCCTTGGAAGGCATGTGCTTAGGGGCGGTCAGGTCCTAACTAGGACCCCTTTTGGGCCAAATGGGTGGCGTGATGCCCGGGCACCAAGTCTGACCCAGACCCGGTCCACCTGGAGGCCAGACAAATCTCGCGTTATCCATGCTATTCAGGTGTTTTACCAACTGGCGCCAGCCTAGGCCTACGTTGACGCCTATTTTATTTTTAAACTTAATTTTATTTAATTCCTCCGGGCCGTCTGCCGGCCTAAGCCTAAGCCGGATTTCAGGATTTACCGCCCATATTAAACAGGCCATTAAAAACTTGTAATGACCAAATTAAGTTGACCACTAAATTTTTTTTGAAATCAAATTAATTATAAAATTAAATATTTTTTTTTAGTGGCAAAATTTACGGTCACCCAAGAGAACAAAATAATGATAATTTTTGTTACAAAAATTTATTCAATTCCTAGCAATAAAATCTTAGGCTCTCTTCGTTTCACAAAAATTAGTATTGGAATTGAAGTCATTTTCAATTCTACTGTTGAGCTGTTGAATTAATAATTTCACTGTACGGCTGCATTATATAATTTATTTTCCGAAAGCATGTTTTTTTGTTGGGCGTGCATTTTTCCGCCCGGACGCGTATTTTTCGTCTTGCCATGCATTTTTGCCCGGATGCGCATTTTTCACCCGGGCAAGCATTTTTCGGTCGGGCGGTCAATTTTTCGTTTGGGCGCACATTTTTCTGTCTGTGCGCACATTTTTCGCTTGGACGACCACTTTCTGTCAGGGCGTGTTCAGGCAAAAAATAAGCTCCTGGGCGAAAAAATGAGCGGCCGGGCAAAAAATCCGCGCTTGGGCGAAAATTGCGCAAGGGCAAAAAATGCGCCTTCGGGCAAAAAATGCGCGCCCCGCCGAAAAATGTGCGTCCGGACCGAAAATGCGCGGATGTGCAGAAAATGCGCGTCCGACCAAAAAATACGCGCCCGACCGAAAAATACGCGCCCGACCGAAAAATGTGTGTCCGGCCTAAAAATCCCCCCGGGCGAAAAATGCGCGTCCGACCGAAAAATGTGTGCACGGACGAAAAATACGTGCTCGGGGAAAAAATGCTCTTCTAGGCGAAAAATGTGCGTCCGTGCGGAAAAATGCGGGCTCAGCCGAAAATGCGCGCATGGACGAAAAATCCACGCTCAGTTAAAAAAATCGTTCTTTGGCAAAAATTACGGTCCCGGGCGAACAACAGAGTTTGCGTTGATTTCTTTTTGAGAGAGTCGGGGGGGATAACGAATGAAGATTTCACGAGGTTGAAATGGAGGGAGACGTGTTTCTTCAATAATCAATCTCTTGGGAATTGAAATGAATTTTAATTCCGAGATAATTTTACGACTACCGAACGTTAAAATTGGTGTTGACAATTCAATTCTAATTCCAACGCTCCAATTCCGATCTAGCAAACGAACTCTTATAATTATTTTATTTTTAAACATAATAATTTAATTTTTAAAATGCAAATACAAGAATACCAAAAACAATATTCTCAAATCATATAATTTTTTTTTTAACGTACATTTTTATTAATAGAGGGAAAAGACTGAAAGATAACCCAAATCCCTCACTACAGATTAAAAATAAGGGACTGATATCCGCGCCACAGTTTTGGCTAGTTGCACCGCACTTTCTCCTAATTTTTCACGTCTTTTAGAAATACGCTTTGTACATGCATTTTTAGGAAAAGTATTCAACACGAAAGTTGTAGATCTCGACGAAATCTACAACTTTCGTGTTGAACAATTTTCCTAAAAATGCATGTACAAACAGTACTTTGAAAATACGTCCAGATTTTGCGCCTTCTGGAAATACACATTGTACATTCATTTTTAGGAAAAATGCATGTACAAGACATATTTCTAAAAATTGTGAAAAATTAGGAGAAGTACAGTACGGCTAGCCAAAACTATGATGCGGATATAGGCGCTCTAAAAATATAGTATTTTCATTTTTCTAATTAAAGTGAATACATAAAAGTTACATCATTTCTTTCTTTTTATGTAGAAGTTCGCTTAAGACTTTATTGAATTCCTTGTCTTTGCTCTTCATCTGAAGCTGACATCTCTGAATTGATTCATTGACATAATTCTTGATCTTAGTGGTGATGAGTAATCTTTAATTCCTAGCTTATTTTTTAAGGATCCGTTCATTTAAAGAGAATTGAGATCCTCAAATTGGAATAGAAGTCGTAATTAAAATTTTGTTGTTGGTTTGCATGTTAAATGCTGGAATTAGAATTCTAATGAATTTTATGAAATTCGTTTTAATTAAAGTCAATTCTTTTCGATCTATATATGAATTGGATGTTCGAGCCCGGGCACATACTTTTTTGCCCGGGTAGAGGTGCGCCCTTTTTCCGATGGGCGAGCGATTTGTGCCTGGGCACGGGTTGTGCGCCCGGGCGTGGATTTTTTTCTCCATGGTGTGCATATTTTCGGGAGGGCACGCATTTTCAGCCAAACGCACGTTTTTCGTAAGGGCGCGCACTTTTTGCCTGACACGCTTTTTCACCCTGCCACTCGTATTTTCTCTCGTGATTCACGCACGGGCGTCTGATTCGCGCCCGAAAAATGTGCACCCAAGAGCAAAATGGATGCAAGAGAACAAAACGCACGGCTAGACAAAAAGTCCCGTGCCCGGCCAAAAAAAGGCACACTCTGAAGAAAAAAATATGCGCTCGGCCGAAAAACGAACGCCCTGGCTCAAATCGCGCCCAGGAGACATTCTCGGAGTAACTGGCTATTTTGATGCAAAATTTTAATTATAATGATAAATTTGTGTAGAATTTCATTTGTCATTGTCAACAGAATAAAAACATAAATCATCAATGCAAGCATTAATTGTCTAACCCCATTATCTACAACTGTACAATTGCTTCCTCCAATTGAGAATAATTACTACATAATTCGTGTGTAACCAACATTTATTTCACTCAACTCTTCATTCTATGGAGTGAAATCAGCTATGGAGGCAGAGCTGGGCTTGATGGATGAGGCGTCTTCATCCTCGGTTGGGTCTCGGAGCTTGGTGCTGTCTGTGCCGTCGGCATCACCTAGGGAGGGCAGCAGATGGGCGAACTTGGTTGATGAAGAGGGCCGCGCCTCGTCCGCTGGTATGTACCCACCTGATCACTCAATGGGGGATGCGGAGCGGGTTGGCGGGCAAGGCAAAGAGAGACAACGGGGTGGGGGATTCTCCTCCACTCATGATGCTGCTACTTGTCAAGACATGCAGTGAACACAAGGTGTTTGTGGATATGCCGCCTTTAACTTTGCTTGGGCAAAGCTCAACCAGACTAAGACTAAAGGTAAGTATGATCCTTTCACCTTTATGGGGAGCATTACAGATTTCTGTTCTGATGGCAGCACTGTCCAAATGGATGTGGATCTGGTTCACCAAGCCATGGGATATTTCGAGTTCGCTCTTGCGGGGAAACTGCTGGGACGAAGACTCCCATTCTTCTACCTGAATTAACCTTATGTTAACAGGCTTCCACGTTTTGCATTCCATATATTTTGAGATTACAATAGCCTATATATAAGGCAGAGGAGTACAACCAGAATAGATAATTAATAAGCATAAAGAGGGTAATAACTAATTAGGCTTTCATGCTCGGCGGCTTGGCAGTTTCCAAAACATTGGAAATAATGGTAGTGCAGCCCTTGGTATTCTTCTTCAAGGCATCATAACTGATGGCAGGTATGTGACCATTAAGATCTTCGGACAGAGCATTGGTAGCTGCACTAATCTGTGCGTTATCACGCCCCCGCAAGCTCGACAGTGGCGGGACAATGTTGAGCTTGAGACGGAGCTCGAGGAAGCGCTGCCGAGATAAAGCTTAGTGAGTATATCGGCGCGTTGATCATGAGTGGAAATGTACGCAACCTGAAGAAGCTTAGCAGCCACCCTTTCACGAACAAAATGGAAATCAATCTCGATATGCTTCGTCTGAGCATGAAACACCGGGTTGGCGGAGAGGTAGGTCGCACCAATATTGTCACACCAGAGTATAGGTGGTGGAATGGAGAGATTGATCTCTTGTAGTAGTGACTGAAGCCAGACGAGCTCTGCAGTGGCGTTAGCAACCTCTTTGTATTCAGCTTCAGTACTGGAGCGAGCGACAGTTGGTTGCTTCTTGGAGCTCCAGGAGACTGCATTACGCCCGAGGAAGATAGCATAGCCACCAGTAGAACGACGATCACAGGAACTGCCAGCCCAATCAGCATCACTATATGCATGAAGACAAGGCGGAGAGGCCCGATAGAAGAGAAGACCATGTTGTGGAGTGCCTTTGAGATACTGCAAAAGGTGTTTAACCAAGGACCAATGATGATCAGTCGGAGCATGCATATGCTGACAGGCACGATTAACGACAAAAGAGATATCTGGTCTCGTTATCTGCACATATTGAAGGGCTCCAACGATGCGACAATAGAGGGTAGGATCGAAGAGTGGTGTGGAGGTGGTAGCATCGACGAGCGAAGGAGTGGCCATGGGTGTAGAAATAGGTCGAGCGTCAGACATCTTCGACCGTTGGAGAATATCAACGATATATTTGCTCTGAGAAAGAAGGCACCCAGCAGGATGAGGACAAAGCTCAATGCCAAGGAAGTAACGGGCAGGGCCAAGATCACGGATAGAGAACTCAGTATGAAGGGAGGAGACTAGAGCAGCGACGCCCCCGAAATCAGAACCGGTAACTAAAATAATCAACGTAAATAAGGACAAAGATCATGCATGAGTTATTATTTTTGAAAAATAAGGATGTATCTATTTTAGAGGCAGTAAAGTGAAGGTTGAGAAGGTAAGTGCTCAAACGGTGGAACCAGGCACGAGGGGCTTGGCGAAGACCATAAAGCGAGCGACGAAGAAGACAAACATGATCAGGATATTGAGGATGAGAGAAGCCAGGCGGCTGCACCATATAGAAAGTTTCTGATAAGTGACCATGTAGGAAGGCATTAGAAACATCCAACTGTTGAATGGGCCATGAAGAGCTAACTGCCATAGAGAGGAAGAGGCGAACATTGGTGATTTTAATCACATGACTGAAGGTATCAAAACAATCAATGCCCGACTGCTGTTTAAACCCTTTAGCGACTAAGCGATCTTTATGACGTTCAATAAAACCATCAGATCGTTGTTTGAGTTTAAAGACCCACTTGCAACCAATGAGATTGAAGTGAGGCTGGCGAGGAACAAGGGTCCACGTACCATTGCGTAAGAGAGCATTAAATTCAGAAGACATGGCAGCCCGCCATGTAGGATCCCGGACGGCCTGAGTATAGCAGGTTGGTTCGGTGGATGTAGCAGCAAGGAGAGCGGCAGGGAGACGATGAGGACTGGTTGGCGCAAGAAGCGGTGTGGTGGCAGGATACAAATCGGTAAGAGAGCGGGTGCGAGGAGGTGGGGAAGCAGGCTGTATAGGAGTGGCGTTCTGTTCGGAGGGCGGAGAGAGTGGCATTGGTGGTTCCTCAGGAGACGGAGCTGGTGAGGTATCGAGCATAGGAGTCGGGGTGATGTGGGGCGAGAGCCGTCAGATGATTGGATGGCGGATGATCAGGAAAGGGAGGCGGCCCTTGGCCAAGAATCTCAGAGCCAAGGAGAGGAGTAGTAGTGGAAGATGACGACGGTGGCTCCGAAATGGGAAAACATGCTTCATCAAAAATCACATGACGAGAGATATAGACACGACCCGAGGGAATACGGAGGCAACGATAGCCATGGTGAGACATGCTGAAGCCCAAGAAGACACAACGAGTAGAACGATTATCAAGTTTATGCTTGGCGTAAGGGCGAAGCCATGGATAACATGCACACCCAAAGATGCGGAAAAAGGAGTAATCAGGTTGATGCCCGTAGAATTTATGGAGTGGTGTGTCTTGGTGGAGGGACGGTATTGGGAGCCGTTAATTAAGAAAACGGCCGTGGTGACAGCGTCATCCCAAAAGTGATGAGGAATGGAGGCATGAGCAAGAAGAGCGAGAGCGGTTTCGATGATGTGACGATGTTTTTGTTCCGCAACACCATTTTGTTCAGGGGTGTGTGAACAAGAAACACGATGAAGAATGTCGTGTGAGTCAAGATGGCGATGAAGAGATTGATACTCTCCCCCCTAATCAGAGTGAAACATGTGAATCTTGCTACCAAAGAAACGTTCGACATGATGTTGAAAGCGAAGAAAATAGGAAAGACGTCAGATTTGTTGCGCATTAAAAACAACCAGGTAAATTTACTAAAAGCATCCACAAATACAACATAATAACGATACCCAGAATGAGACACAAGGGGCAGGTACCCATACATCAGAGAAGATAATATCAAAAGGGGCCGTACATACAGAAGAGGATAAACGAAAAGATAACTTGTGACTTTTAGCGTGCATACAACTGGAACAAACAATAGGAGAGCGAGAACCAGAATACGTAGGAAGACCAAATTTAGAGAGAATCTGTGACACCGTTTGGAAGGCAAAATGACCAAAACGAGCATGCCAAGTGGAAACAGTTGCACGCTCACCAATGAGGGCGGAGCAGGGAGCAGGCTTTGTGGAAGTAAAGAGCTGGTAAAGACCATCTTTTAGATGTCCTTGGAGTAGAACTTTCCCCGAAACTGGATCCTTCACAAAACAGTCATAAGGATGAAATTCAAAAAACACGTTATTATCTTTGGTAAATTGATGAACAGAAAGTAAATTTTTGGCGATAGAAGGGACATGAAGGACATGTGATAATCGGAAGCGGTGCAAAGGAGAAGGATAGTGAAGATGGTCATGATGTAAAATGGGTAAACCAGTACCATTGCCAATACGAACTAGATCTGTATCTTTGTAGGGCTCGACACCGGAGAGTTGAGAGTAATCTTGGGTGATGTGATGAGTGGCGCCGGAGTCCGAGTACCAGGGCGATGAGGTATTTCCAGGATGTAAAGAAGAGAAGTCATCAACCGGATATTGAGGATGGGCGATAGAAAGTGCGGATGGTGGAGCCACGACGGAGGATGGATAACGTGGAGGTGTACCAGATGGATATTGTGAGGAGAGGGGACCCCCAAAGAAGGTATGGTTGACGTGTTGCGGACAACCAGTACCAAAATGCCCTGTCTCCATGCAAATCTGGTAGCGGGGTGGGCCACGACCACGACTGCGATCACGTCCGCGAAAACCGCGGCCACCTCGACCGCCACGATCAGAGAAGCTCTGTGTCGAGGTGGCCATGTTAACAGAAGGGAAGGCGATGTCGTCCACCAGCTTTTCATGATATTGGTGAAGAGATTCATGGGCCAGAAGCATGCCATGAAGATCTTCGAGAGAGACATCATCGAGTCTAGTGGTGATTGATGGGACAAAGGAATCATATGTTGGTCCAAGGCACGCAAGAACCTGCATGACGAGTTCTGAATCGTTGATTTGGTGACCAATAATAGCGAGATTGTCAGCAATGGTTTTAATTTTTTGGATGTATTCGGTGTTGGTGGAGGAATCCACTTGATATTATGAAGATTTGTCTTTAATTGGAGCACCCGAGCACGAGAATGGGAAGCAAAGGCTTTGGCGAGAGCGTCCCAAACAGCCTTGGAGGTAGCACATCCCACAAGGAGGGAGATGAGTGGGTCAGTGAGAGAGGCCACCAACCAACTAAGGATCAGTTGATCCTTGCGAAGCCAGACGTCACGGTCGGAATTGGTTGTGGTGGAGGATTTTGTAGAAGGGAGAGATAATGGCGGGCATGGATCGGTGCCGTCGACGATCCCCATGTATCCATGAGATTTGAGGATTGTTTCAAACTGCATCTTCCAACCGAGATAATTGTCACGAGTGAGTTTGATATGAAAAAGAGATATGATATTTGTGCCGATGGGTAAAGACGAAGAGAAAAATGAGTTATCCGTGTAGAGAGAAAAGAAGAAGAGGAGGTGTTAGCCAAAAGCCTCTGATACCATGAAAGTAAACTTATGTTAACAGGTTTTCACATTTTGCATTCCATATATTTTTAGATTACAATAGTCTACATATATATAGAAGGCAGAGGAGTACAATCAGAATAGATAATAAATAAGCATAAATAGGGTAATAACTAATTAGGCTTTATTGCTTGGCGGCTTGGCAGTTTCCAAAACATTGGAAATAATGGTAGTGCAGCCCTTGGTATTCTTCTTCAAGGCATCATAACTGATGACAGGTATGTGGACATTAAGATCTTCGGGCAGAGCATTGGTGGCTGCATTAATCTGTGTGTTATCACTACCTGCTCGCGGAATTGACGCGGCGATGGCAGCGTTATGGAGAATTTCGACTGATAATGCTGAGCAATGATGTTTTCACTTGCATGTTCCAATCCACCGAGGCTCGTGATGGTGTCTTGATGGGCGGACCGTGGTACGTTAATGACTTTATTATTGGCTTGGATGTGTGGTTGTCGGCCTTCTCGCCGTCCTCCCTCACATGTTTGTCCTCCCCGCTATGGGTTCGCATGCTCGGCCTACCTCTTATTTACTGGGATAAAAAAAATCTTGGTTGTATTGTGGCAATGATTGGTACCCCTCTCTAGATCGATGCAATGACAAGCCGCTGGGAGCAGACGGAATTTGCTAGAGTTTGCGTCAAGGCGGACTTCTCAAAACACCTCCCGGTGGGTGTGTGGATCAATGGCTCGTTTGGTCGGTTCTTCCAAAAAGTTGAATACGAGGGAATTGCTTATATTTCCTTCAAGTGTGGATGCGTCGGACACAAGGTGGAGGGGTGTCCGCTATATCCCCCGGGCAGGGGCCACGCCTCCTGCACCTGCTCCCAAACTCCCTGCCGGTGCCAAGCTGCAGACTCAAGCTCGGTCGGCTCGCGCTGGCAAGTCCAAGGCAGATGATCCCTCGGGCAAGGGCAAGGCCCCGATGGATGAGCTTCCTTTAACCCTTCCGCCCGACCCGTTGAAGGAAGAACACAATTACGGAACGTGGCTTATTGCTCGGCGGCGGAAGTGGCGAAATATGGGAAAGGTGGAGTCTGCATTGCCCCCCACTGCTGATCAACTAGGTCCGTTGGCCCCGGGGAATGCTGCATGTACCCCGCCACCGCCCAAAACTGCCTCGCGCCCGCCCTGCTTTGACTCCGAGCAGCTCCCGGATGGAGTGTTTCGTGCTGCTACTGATTCCCTGGGGAGTCCCTTGGGCCCAGCTAGCGGTGAGGCTTGGTGGAATAAACCAATTCAAGCCAAAGTTCCCGGACAAAAACGGCGAAAATCGGCGACAGATGACCTCAATTTCGATGGCGGGGACGCGTCCTCTTCAAGGGGTCCATGACGAGCCTCATCTTGTGGAATTTTTGGGGAGCTCGGAAGAAGGAGGTTGGGCATCTTCTCCATGATCTTATTTTGCGGTGGGGGATTTCTTTTGTGGGTTTGTCCGAGACAATGGTGGAAGATCTCTCCTGAAGTGATGTGGACCAGCTGGCGGGCCGGAATTGGGATTTTGGGCATCATCCATCGGCGGGCGGGTCGGGGGGTATTGCGGTGTTGTGGCGCAGTGACGTTATGCAGTTGGTGCTGGTCTCTCTCTCGAGGCAATGCGTTATTAGGGATGTTACCTTCCCTGATAAGCGTTGCTGGCATGTGGTGTTTGTTTATGCGAACGAGGATGCGTATGTTCGGCGACAACTATGGTCTTTGTTGGAATAGTTTGCAACCCCGGATCTCCCGATGATTGTTGGGGGCGACTTAAACTGCCTTTTGCGGCCGGAGGAGCGGCAAGGCAGTAGGCCCTTTGTCTATTCACAGGGGCCTTTGGAGATGGATGCGGCTGTGGAGGAGCTGGATCTTCAGGAACTGGGCTTCACGGGCCCGGCCTTTACTTGGTGTAACAACCAGCCCGGGCTTGGGCGTGTTCTGGGGCGTTTGGATCGGGTTTTTGTTAATTCGGTGGGAGTGGACGTTATTCCCTTGGGTTCCGTGCGGCACTTGCCCCGTATTGGCTTTGATCACTTTCCTCTCCTATTGGCTTTGGGGCAAGTGCAGGGTGCTAGGCAGTCGAGGTGGATCAGGTTTGAGGATACCTGGCTGTCGTACCCGATGGTGCGGAAGCCGGTGTCTCGGTCCTGGCTGAAGGCGGATATCGGTGATAGTGTCGAGGTTCTGTAACGGAAGTGTCGTCGTACCCTTCGGGCCCTTTTCTTCTGGAGCAAGAACAAGCTTCAGGATCTGGGTGCTCGGAAGGAGATTCTGGAGGCAGAGATTGTGGAACTCCAGCAGCTGGAGAGCTTGGATGTTGGAATCTCGGAGGAGCAGACTCGAATTCTCATTGCGGCGGTTAAGGAGCACTTGAGCATTCATGCTAGGTTGGTCACTTGGTGGAAACAACGTGCTAAGGTGTAGTGGATCAACGAGGGTGATGTGAATACCCACTATTTCCACTCCATCGCCTCCTCTCATCGGCGAGGCAATCAGATTTCGTAGGTGGAGCTTGAGAACGACAGCCTTGTTGACGATCCGGAGGGCATCGAGGCGGCATTCTTGGACTTCTTTGATCGGAAGTGGGAGTGCACGACTCTTGTTCTTGCTGGGTGGCCGCTCCTGCATTCCTCTCGACAGCTTGTTGGAGGGGCGGCCTCCCTGTTGCTGACGAAGGTCTCTGAGGAGGAGATTTGGGGCATCATCAAGTCCATGAAGGCTAACCGTGCCCTGGGCCTAGACGGTATTACTTCCTCTTTTTTGTCCACTTCTGGTCCATTGTACATACGTTTGTTTGCAGGGCCATTGGCGACTTCTTTGCTCTTGGTCTTACGCCTAGTGCGTGGAAGGAGACACTAGTGGTACTCATTCCAAAGTTCCCCATTGCATCTCGGCCGGATCGGTTCTGTCCTATCAGTTTGTGCCAGACCATCTATAATGTGGCGGCGAAGATTGCTGTGGACCACATGAAGGGGCTCCTACCCTTGCTCATCTCTGAGGAGCAGGGGCATTTGTTCCTGGGCGCTCTATTTCCCATCAGTGGTTCATCGCCCAAGAGGTGGTACACAAGCTGGCGATCTCGACCTCAGTGACTGGGTTCCTCGCTATGAAGGTCGACATTGAGCAGGCCTACGACAAGATGTCGTGGGAGACGCTGCGGCAGGTTCTGGCCATGTTTGGATTTTCGGTGGAGTTTGCTAGATGGATTCTGCAGTGTGTGGAGGGGCCGCAGTTTGCATTGCTCCTCAACGGGCGTCGTACGAGGTGGATCGAGGCGAGCTGTGGCTTCCGGCAGGGATGCCCCCTCTCCCCTTATCTGTTCATTCTGTGCTCGGAGCCGCTCTCACTTGCCTTCAGCCAGTGTGAGAAACGAACTAAAACAAGCCGGAAATGGTATAACTGAAATTTTATTATCAGAAAAAGGTGAGTATTACAAAGGTATAGCCTCCCTTATATAGAATGGAGGAGATGGGAGAGAATACAAATACCCAATGTGGGACTAAATACACAACAACATTATCTACAAAGCTACCCGCCAAGACTAGCCGGAGACCGCCAAACCGTGCGGTTAGTAGACACTAACCGCCCAGTCACCACCAGAGAACACGAAGCCAACCACCGAGATCCCAGAGTATAACCGGCAGACCGCCCGGCTACCAAACCGCCAGACTTAGCCGCCTGTCCGCCAAGGCCTATACAGCAACACAGAGATTAGTCGGGCAGACCGCCCGGCTACCAAACCGCCAATCTTAGCCGCCTGTCCGCCCGGGTTTATACAGCAACACTCCCCCTCAAGCTGGAGCATAGATGTCAATCATGCCTAGCTTGCTGCAAATGTGGAAGAAGGAGGCGGACACAGGTTTTGTGAATATATCTGCCAGCTCTTTCTCTGAAGTAACAAACGGAGTGCAGATCTGGTTCTTTAACACTTCTTCTCGAATGAAGTGACAATCAACCTCTATGTGCTTTGTTCGCTCATGGAAGACCGGATTTTTTGAAATGTAGATCGCCGCTTTGTTGTCGCAGAACATGGGAAGAGGATAGTTGTAGACCTCTCCTAGATCCAGCATGAGAGCCCGCAACCATTTTAACTCACACGTGGTTGATGCCATACTACGATATTCTGCTTCCGCACTAGACCTGGAGACGACTGACTGCTTCTTGCTCTTCCAGCTAACCAAGTTTCCTCCAACAAACGTGCAAAATCCGGAGGTCGACTTGCGATCCCCTTTGTCGTCCGCATAGCTAGCGTCGGAGTACGCTTCGACTCTTAGGTGACCATTTTTCTGAAAGAGAAGACCTTTCCCAGGTGCGGACTTCACATACTCCAATATCCTTAGAGCGGACTGAAGATGACATTCCCTAGGCGACTGCATAAACTGGCTGACCTTTCCCACTGCATAGGAGATGTCTGGTCTGGTCACCGTAAGGTAGATGAGTTTGCCAACAAGACGCCGATACCTCGTAGTATCCAAGAGAGGTGGTGATTCGTCTGTCCATGTCTTGTCTTCTCCAGGAGACATGGGACACTGGGCAGGTTTAGCACCTGTCAATCCTGCCTCTTTCAACAAATCAAGAGCATACTTCCGTTGGGAGAGAACCAGGGAACCCGGTTTCCGAGAGATTTCAATTCCCAAGAAGTATTTTGGAGAACCCATATCCTTCGTGACCAGGTGTTGGCGGAGATGGACCTTCGTCAAGGCTACACCAGCCTGATCGTCGCCTGTAAGAAGAATATCGTCCACGTAAACAGCTAGAACAACCAGACCCGAAGAGGTCTTGCGAGTGAACAAGGAGTGATCAGCCGAACTCCTGGTGAAACCGATAGCCCCAACGATGCTACTGAACTTATCGAACCACGCCCTGGGACTCTGCTTTAGGCCATAGATGGCCTTCTTCAAACGGCATACTTGAGTCTCCCCCTGAGCAACATACCCAGGAGGTTGCTCCATGTAGACGTCCTCGTTAAGGTCGCCATAGAGGAAGGCATTCTTCACGTCCAACTGCGAAATAGGCCAATCCCTGTTGACCGCCACCGAGAAAACGACCCGAATGGTGCTGAGGCGAGCAACCGGCGAGAACGTATCAAAGTAATCAACACCATAGGTCTGAGTAAACCCTTTTGCAACAAGACGGGCTTTGTACCGGTCCACACTGCCATCAGGACGGAACTTGACGACAAACACCCAGCGACAACCAACCACATCTGTGCCAAAAGGAGGAGGCACAAGGGTCCAAGTGCCCCGGTCAGAGAGAGTAGCAATCTCGTCATCCATGGCGGCCTTCCAGTGAGGAATGACAAGGGCCTCCTGGTAGGTGCGAGGTGTGGTAGTCGCGGAGATGGCTAGGGCGAAGTCCCTGCGAGAAGGTGTTAGCCGATCATAAGAAATAACAGCCGCCAGCGAGTGCTGGGTGCATGTCCGAACCCCTTTGCGAAGGGCAATGGGCAGCTCCAGGTCCACGAGTGCCTCAGGCGCCGGTGCATCCGTGGCGGAGATAGCTGGCCCGGGAGAAGAGAGAGACGGCCGAGGGGACGAGGGAGAAGGATCCTGATCAAGAGAAGGAGCGGCTGGAGGAGGAGGTAGTGATGAAGGGAGCTCAAGAGGAGTGGATGTGGTGGAGAGAATGGGTGGAGAGGTCGAGTCGGCAGGAGGAAGAGGGAGGTTCGATCCATCAACCTGTGTGATGTCAGAAGAGAAGTAGGCGGCATTCTCAAAGAATGTCACATCCGCCGAGACGAACTGCTTGCGATGAACAGGGTCAAAGCAGCAGTAACCTTTTTGAGTTGTGGAGTAACCCAAAAAGATATACTTCGTAGCACGAGGGGACAATTTGTCGCGAGTCGCGGCAGGGCAATGAACAAAAGCAGTGCACCCGAAAATGCGTAGAGGTAAGGGAAAGGGGTCTCTGGAGGGATAGAGGATGGAAAACGGTGTTTTGCCTTTGAGGACGGTGGAAGGAATGCGATTGATGAGGTAGCAGGAGATGAGGACCGCGTAGCCCCAATAGCGACGAGGAACCTGCATCTGCGTCATGAGAGTGCGGGCGACATCAAGGAGGTGGCGGTTTTTACGTTCCGCCACCCCATTTTGCTGGGAGGTATAGACGCAGCTAGTTTGATGGATGATGCCATGTTGCGTACAGAAAGAAGCGAAATCACTACTCAGATATTCTTTTGCATTATCAGAGCGAAAAATTTTGACAGAAGCATCAAATTGATTCTTAATCATATAATAAAACGATGTCCATACAGAAAAAAGTTCGGAGCGATCCTTTAATAGATACACCCACGTACAGCGAGAATAATCATCAATAAACGTTACAAAATAGGCACTGCCACGCCCGATGGTGAGGGTAGGGGAAGGTCCCCAAACATCAGAGTGAATAAGGTCGAACGGCTTGGAAGAGCCACGTCCTTGCTTAGGAGGAAAGGGGGAGCGGTGATGCTTGCCCAGTTGACAGGCATCACAGTTGATAGGAGAGTCTTGTTGAGGTAGATGAGGAAGCAGAAGGTGGATGAGACGCGCGGGAGGATGCCCCAGGCGAAGGTGCCACTGAAGAAGATCTGTAGAAGCAGGAGAGAAGACGGTAAGAGCGGATACATCATCAAGGAAGTAGAGGCCGCCCCTCTCAGTCCCAGTAGCAATCGTCCGCTTGGAGTCCGGGTCCTGAAACAAACAAGATGAAGGAGTAAATGTTACCGAACATTGAAGTTGCTTGCACAGAGAAGTAACCGACAATAAATTGCACGGAAACTTGGGCACATAAAGAGTATCCGCCAGGCGAAGGGACGGAGTAACTTGAACCTCGCCCGTTCCATGCACCGGGGAGGGAGAACCATCCGCAACGAGAACAGGGGGCAACCGATCATGTGTTTCTAGGAGAGAAAAACACTGAGGATTGCCCGTCATATGATTAGTGGCGCCAGAGTCGATGAGCCATTTACCTTGGGTGACCACGTGGGCACTACCTGAAGTCGTGGCCACGGAGGCAGACGGCTTGGAAGAAGGAGAAGCATCACCAGCGGGACGAAGATGCGGATGCTTGGTCCAGCAGCGGTCAACCAAGTGTCCTGTGCGACCACAATGAGTACAGAGGTAGCGAGAAGGGCCACGGCCGCCAGAGTGGTTACCACGACCACTAATGCCACCACGATGAGCCTGGTGGGCATAGGCATCCGGAGCCGGAGGAGCGGCAAGCAAGGGGCGTTGGAGAAGAGAGGTAACAGCGGCAATGCGAGCAGCAGTAGCGTCCAGGGTAGGAGATTCAGCCTCGCCAAGAATTTGCTGCCGGATCATATCGTAGGAGTCCGGAAGCCGCAGAAGATAACAGACCACGAGTAGTTCCTGGAAGTGCTTCAGCTGAGTGGCCACATCGGCCGAGAGAGGACGATTTTGAAGGATCTCCGCGCCAAGAGCTTGGACCTGTTGGTACGCGGCAGGAGGGGACATGGACTGGCGAGCAAAGAGATCTGCATAGAGCGTATAGATGCGAGATGTTTGCCCCCCCTTGGAGTAGAGAGCGGCTAAGTGATTCCAAGCCTGTTTGACCGTCTCATCGTGACGGATGACAGGAAGACATTCATCGGATAGGCTGTTCGCCAGCCAAGTACGAACCAACGCATCATTCGCATCCCAGTCAGTAAACTGGACAGAGTCCGCTGGCGGAGGGTCATCGGTAAGATGATGACGCTTGCGCTGAGAGCGGAGAAGAAAAGTGAACGAGACACTCCAGTCGGGATAATTTGGCCCCAGAAGCTTCGAGACGGTGCCAAGATTCCCGGAAGCAGGAGGAGGAGGAGGAGGAGGTGGGACAACGATAGTAGACGAGGTGGAGTCATCAGAAGGAGTCATCCCGAAAGAGAGGACGCGCGGTTAAGAGAAGAGACCGGGCGAGCAAAGGAAGGAAGAGGCCGCAGCGGACACAAGGAGACCAGCGGCAGGCAATGCACAAGAAGAGAAGCCGCACGGTTATAGAGAGACCGCGCGGATAGGAAGAAAGAAAGATCTGCAGCGGTCACGATGGAATACACCAGCGGCCAGAAAGACCACGACCAAGCCACAGAGCCAACAGAGGGAGAGAAGTCGGGCGGCTAACCGATAGACCGCGCGAACAGCAGAGGAAGATAACAGGAAAAAAAGGCAAACAAGGCAAAAGAGGCCGCGGAGACAGGTCGCGGCGACTAGAGAAGAGGATAAGGGAGCTGCGACTAGAACAGGTCGCAATCCACGAGAGAAGAGAGCTCGCGCGAGCTGAAAGACAGGCCGGCGAGAGGGCAGAGGTCACACGGACAGAAGAAAACGCAATCAGGAGGAGTAGACCGAGTCCTCTGATACCATGTGAGAAACGAACTAAAACAAGCCGGAAATGGTATAACTGAAATTTTATTATCAGAAAAAGGTGAGTATTACAAAGGTATAGCCTCCCTTATATAGAATGGAGGAGATGGGAGAGAATACAAATACCCAATGTGGGACTAAATACACAACAACATTATCTACAAAGCTACCCGCCAAGACTAGCCGGAGACCGCCAAACCGTGCGGTTAGTAGACACTAACCGCCCAGTCACCACCAGAGAACACGAAGCCAACCACCGAGATCCCAGAGTATAACCGGCAGACCGCCCGGCTACCAAACCGCCAGACTTAGCCGCCTGTCCGCCAAGGCCTATACAGCAACACAGAGATTAGTCGGGCAGACCGCCCGGCTACCAAACCGCCAATCTTAGCCGCCTGTCCGCCCGGGTTTATACAGCAACAGCCAGCAAGGGAACTCTTTGGGAGTTATGGTTGAGGCTTCTGGCCCGCGATCTCTCACTTGCTTTACACCGACGACATCTTCATCACCTCGGATGCCACTAAGTCTTGTGTGGATCAGTGTCTTGTCGTGTTACATGAGTACTGTACTTGGACTGGGCAGCGGATCAACATATCAAAGTCCATGGTCATGTTCGGCAAGTCCACCCCTACGATAAACTGCAACAGGCTGACTCGCCGATTGGGCTTTCAGTGGGTCCGAGAGTTCACTTACTTGGGCATTACGCTGACTATGCATAAGTTGAAGCGCTCCGACTTTTCACACCTGCTTCTGAAGGTGGCTGCGAAGGTTCGGGCCTGGGGGAACCGTCACCTCTCCTTTGCGGGTCGGGCCACCCTCGTCAGGTCGGCGCTCCTGGCCACGCCGATGTTCCTCTATACACACTGTCATGTGACTCGCTCGGCCCAGGAGTCTATTGAGCGGCAGGCGCGGTTTTTTGTGGCAAAGGGCCCCTTCCTAGCGCGGGATGCACTATGTTAGCTGGGAGCAGTGTTGCTTTCCCTCGGGGGGGGGTGAACTTTGCTTCCATGGGGTGAGTAGGTGGCAAGGCCCTTTGCGGGCTAAGTTTTCCTGGGAGTTGATGCAGTCGGGATCCTCCCTTTTCCACAGGTTGGTTTTGGCCTGGTGCACTAGCCGTCTTTGGCGGGCGGGGATCACCCGACACGACTCATCGGTATGGAGGCTCATCAAGGAGGGCGCTGCATGCCTTCGACCCCTGATTCGCTAGAATATTACGGATGGGGATTCTGTGGATGTGCTTGCACACTCTTGGATTCTTGACCGGCCTCTTTCCCGGTGGACCACTTTCGCTGACTGCGGCACGCTGGAGTCTCTCCCGGTTTTGGCCTTCTTGCTTCCTTGTGGCGATTGGGATGTTTCCACTTTATCTCAGTTTTTTGGGTCGGCTCTTGTTGAGTTCGTCCTCCAGATCCCGGTCCACAGCTCTTTTCCCCAGGACAGGTCGGAGCTCTTCACCCGCCTCAACGGTCGTTTTGTTGCCTCCCTCGCCTACACAGCCCAGTTTGACGGGACTTGTACGAACTTCAGCTGGCTAGGGAGGCTGAAGCTTCACCCGCGAGAGCAGATGTTTTGGTGGCGTCTCCTTTGGGATGTGATCCCCACCCGGGCGTGGCTTGCCCGTCGGGGTCTTACTGCTGAGCGGGGATGTCCTTGGGGATGCACATCTGAGGAGACCCGGGACCATCTGTTCTCGGACTGATGTAGTCTTTCGGCCATTCAGGCCGCTCTTCTGCGTTGGGGATACAACATGTCTTCCTTCTCCAGCTGGGATACTGCGCGGGAGCTTCTCTGCCTCTGCCTCTGCTGCCGCTCTTGGTATGACGATGGTTTTTTGTTGTGCGGTGTACCAGGCCTGGCGTGGCCGCAACGCCAAGGTCCACCATGGCGAGGTGGCGACCTTTACTGTCATGGAGGCGACCATTGTTGAGACCCTCTCCATTATGTGAACTCTAACACTCTAGGGGCACTGGGGTACCGTCCAGCCTCGCCGGCTGTCGACACCACTCTTTTAGTGCCCCCCGCCCCCTAGATGGATAAAGTTCAATGTGGATAGCTCTCTCTCCCCGTCCGGGCTTGCTGACCTTGGGATGGTGGCCCGCGATTACCGGGGTGCTCTCATCTTTGCTGCTGGGTCCCTGCTGTTGCACTGGGATCCTGGGGGAGTGGAGCTGGCGTCGGTCTTGGCTCTCCGGAATCTTATCCCGCCGTCAGTATATGGGGTACGCGGGGCTACTGTGGGGGGCGATTGTTCGTCCCTTATGGACAGCTGTGCTGCTGGTTTGCGACGGGGCGACTGCAGCGTGACGGTGGACGGCGATGAGGACTTCTCTTTTTTGAGCGGTGCTCAACAAGTCTACAGAACATGCATTCCAACCCGTCTCCGGCCCACCAACGGGTTGCTGGAAGCTGCAACCTCCCTTTGATGAGGGAAAGTCAAGTTAAGCGGGAAGCACGAGGATTTCACAGGAGGTCACTCATCCCAAGACTACTTCAGCCTGAACACGCTTAATTATAAAGTACTTTCGTTTATCATCACCAATTGACCTCAGCTCAATTGGTGATGATGTTTGTTATGTGTAATCCTTAACTAATGACGGTTTAACTCATGCTTTTTCGAACGCCACCACCGTGCCAAACGGAGCCATAATAAAAAGTTAGAGAAGAAAAAGTCACAGACATGGAGGCATATCAGAACATATATAAGATGATCAAAGGAGGGATCTGTTGTGGGCCGGAGGCCTGGGAGCTGCTCCCCTTCGGATCCCGAGTCCCGCCCTTACAGCCGCCGTCACAACATGGGTCCGCGGATCAGTTGATGATGTGAGCTGGCGTTAAGAGCTTATATCAAGGAGGTCGGGGGATCGAGTCCCCCGTCTCAACAACGCGTCGCACCAAGAACAACTGCGAAGAGGGGTTGGGGTGCGTATCGGCCCCGCGGACCCATGTTGCGGCGTCGGCTGTAAGGGCGGGACTCTGAATCCAAAGGAAAGCAGCTCCCAAGCCTCCGGCCCACAAGAGGATCATGAACTTAAACAAGCGAAAGATCATGACCCTTCATGCAGGATTCGGAAAAGGACAACATGAATTGCAAATTACACGACATTGAACATACCATTAATACCCCATCAGAATTCAAACGTGCACACACAGCAATAACTCACTCTTAGAACACATGCTTTATTATTACACAAACTCTTCTTCCTCTTCAAACTTGATTCATGGTTTGCTGCCAAACCCGATTTTCGTCGGCATCGACGAGGTAAAGGTAAGCATCATCGAGGTGGAGCTTGCATGGAAGACGATTTTGTTCGTGAATTCGAACATTATTCGTCCACATGGTACGAAAATCATCGGACCGGACTTTAAGCTCGCAGTTGTCCTTCAGTTCAAGCACGCAGCCATGCCCTTTGTCGGCGGTGTTTGTTGTCCAAGCTACAATGCGTAAAGGTTCATTATGGGTCACTACGAGGTTGCAATCCTCCTGCATGGTGAGCACAAAGATAGTGCCCGTGAGAAAGGTCCCAGGCTGCAGCAGAATTTTTGACGAAACGTGAGGCGCAAACATCGCGTATACTGCAAGTGCAGCATACAAGAGAGTCGCCGACGTTGAAGCGGTGATCGCCATGACGCGGTTATTTGATCGACTAACAGGAAGGCTGCATTCTGCCTGTGCTGTAACCACATTTATTTATAGTACAGAGCATCATGTTGAAGCTTTTGTCGTGCACATGCGAATTATAACCACGTGTCAGAAGGAGATAAGTAGACACAAACTTAGGCTAATCAGACACATGAAAATGTCTGTATTGGTATATGCAAGCTCTTGTTTTGGAATATATCAGCTTTATCCACAATGCTCGGGCTCAGAAAGCCCGTCTGTTCCCGGCTTAAAAAAGCCCGTTAAGGACCAGGCCATGGAAGTCATGTGCTTAGGGGCAGGTCCGGTCTGGTCCTAGAACCCCTTTTGGGCCAAAAGGGTTGCGTGGTGCCCAGACCCAAGCTAGGCCTAGGCCTAAGCTGGCTTTTAGGATTTACCGCCCATATTAAGGTCTTGTTTGGGAGGACTTATTTTCACCGGTCAAGCGGTTATGACCGCATGAACCGAGACTAATTAAGTCTCGGTTCATGCGGTCATAACCGCTTGACCGGTGAAAATAAGTCCTCCCAAACGAAGCCTAAACCCGCCATTAAAAACTTGTAATGACCAGATTAAGTGGGCCATTAAATTTTTTTTGAAATCAAATTAATTATAAAATTAAATATTTATTTTTTTAGTGACAAAATATCTGATCACTAAAGAGAACAAAATACTGATAATTTATGTTACAAAAATTTATTCAATTCCATGCAATAAAATCTTAGGCTCCGTTAGTTTCACAGGAATTGAAATTGATTTCAGTTTCAATTCCCACAGGTATTGGAATTAAAATTGATGGGCTCCACCTTAATTTATAAGGAAAAGGAGACCCCCATGATCCCCATCAATGGAGATCATGGGTGGGCCCCCCTAACCCCCATGATCTCTCATGGAGATCATGGGAGTGGGCCCCCTCTCTCCCCACCTTTAGGGGAGGGAACCGCCGCCGGCGGTTCCCCTCCGGCCATGGCCGGCCGCGGCCATGGCCGGCCGCGGCCATGGCCGGCCGCGGCCATGGCCGGCCGCGGCCATGGCCGGCCGCGGCCATGGCCGGCCGCGGCCATGGCCGGCCGCGGCCATGGCCGGCCCCGGCCATGGCCGGCCCCGGCCATCATGACGGCCGCAGCCGTGACCGGCCTCGGCCATGGCCGGCCGCCGCCGTGTCCGGCCACCTCCTCGCCGTCGGCGTCGTCCGGGAGGCCCCACCTCGGGATGACCTCCCCACCGTCCGATCGAGAGGGAGGCCCCGCCGGCCGTCCGATCGGGGCAAAACCACCCACTAACCCACTATGTTAGTGGTGGGGCCCGCCATAACTTCCCCCTGGAGCCTATAAAAGGACCCCAGAGGCTCCTCATTTCATGATCTTCTTCTCCTACGCCTTCCCTCCTTCTTCTTCCTCAGGTGGAAGCTCTCCCGTTCTTCTCCGCCGGCGGCCACCCCTCGTCGCCAACAACCAGCGGCCGCCTCTCGCCGCCAACCACCGGCCACCGCCCGAGATCTCCAGCGGCCCCCAGTGGCTATCAGCACCCGCCATAGGACGTCATCGGCTATTGGCACCCCACCAGCGCTCAATCGCAAAGGAAGCACCCCCAGAACAGAGAAAGACGGGCAAGGGAAGCAGCAACAACCCTGGAATACACACCGCCTCTGAACGTACACGCCTAAAGCGTCCCGCGCATTCCACCGTCCAAGTCCCTTTGGTGAGGCAGTCTGTTGCCCACCAACGGCTGCATACATTCTCCCCCTCTTCAAGATTATAACGGGAGCGGCCTGTCGCCCCGATTCCCCCATCAAATTGTAACCTCCAGCAATCTAGTGGATTTTGACCGACAGCGACCCGGTCACGTGATTTTTTACCCGGTTGAAGGGTTTTCCACGCTAAAACTCTCTGTGTTCATTCCCCCTTTTCAACTGACTGTGTGCGCGCTCGACCGCTCCGCGAGCTAAGGCGGTCCAAGGTTATCCGGTCCGACCGGGGCGTCGAGTCAGTCCGCAACAGTTTGGCGCCGTCTGTGGGAACATTCCCAGTATCCTTCACAGAGCAAGTTCATCGTCCCTACTACTGCAATGACAAAGAGGAGTGCTCGCATAGCCGAAGGACCCGCACTTGGCGGGCACACTGAACCGGCACGATCTCACTCTCCGGTTGACGTGTTGCTAACCACGGGAGCAGCCCTAGCTCCCGTGCCGGCCTTGGAAGGACGTATCCACCAGATGGAAGAACTACAAACCGAAATGCTCACCTTACTCCGAAATTTGGGGGCACCAGTCATTCTCTCACTGCTGAACCCGACGCCAGAATCCCAGCAAAGAAAAGAGCAAACTAATACAGGACAAGAAGAGTGGCGTCAGCCTGCCCCTCAAAGGCAAGACCCCTCAGGAACTGGGGGGCAGCATCTACCTCAAGGATACTCCCCTCCCAGCACCATCCACGTTGATGCAACCCATGCGGCACAGAATAAGCCGACATTCCACCACCTAAAGACGCCTCAGCCGTTTGAACAAGTTGTTTTACGACCGTCAGAAGAACTCCCTGCTCCCACCAGGCCTGGCCTACACAGAGAATACGACATAGAAAAGGAATTCTCAAGCACAAATAGCTCCCCCGTGCCTGTAACATCACTCCAGGAGATGTATGGCCACTACCTCACACCTCCTCGTCATAAAGAAAGCGCCGGAAACACAATGGCCCCTGGCACTTCTGCCACAAAGCAGGAACCAGATGAATACCTACCTAACGATAACTCACCTAGCTCCTGCACAGCCATGGGCGCAGAAATCCGTAGTTTCAGTGGGACAGGCAACCCACTCGCACACCTGAAGCATTTTGAAGCCATCATGCACGCTCGCAATGCCTCAGATCAACTCATGATTCGAGTATTTTCAACAACACTAATAGGAGAAGCTCGGACTTGGCTTCAATCCCTACAAAGAGAAGATACTGACAGCTACATCGAGCTTGCCGCCCTCTTCATCAAAAGGTTCATGACGATCGAAAAGCCCTCACCAGAAAATCTGAGATCAAGCAGAAGACAGAAGAGGAAGAAAGAAGGTGAACCAACCCATACAATGCGAAAAGAACGACGCCAGAAGCGGAGTCGCCTCAATGGTAGTCAGCACAGCCCTCCGAGGAATGAGGGGCAACATTCACTCCAGGAATACATCCCTCTGAATACTACCTGCACTAATGTGATCCCGAATAATTCATCATTTCAACGACCAAGAGCGCCGCGGCCGAACCCCAAGGCAGACCAGGCAAGATACTGTGAATATCACCGAAGTCACGGCCACAACACGAGCGAATGCAATGGACTAAAAGAAGAAGTCCAAAGACTGACCAACTTAGGAGCAGTTGATCAATTCATATCAAGAAGAAGACCACCTAATAACCAGAACATAAGATGCACGACGGTCAAGATTGGCGAACCACCCACCAAATTGAATCAGGTTCTAGTAGACAAGGAAGTAACCACCAATATACTATTTTTATCAACTCTGCTTCAACTCAAACTCACCGCCGGATATCTCAAACTAACATCTGCAAGCGCTCGTGTTCTCGGGGATCACCCGGTACCAATCATCGGCACCATCACTCTGCCAGTCACTCTCAAAGATGCACACCGACAAACATCCTACGACGTGCAGTTCGTCGTCGTCCAAGCTGATTCCGACTACACAGCAATACTCCAGCAGTTACTTTGGGATGTCTTCCAATCCTGCTCAAGCCACCTCCGTCCTTAAGTCGTTTCCTTCATTTGTTTATTATGTTTATTAAAAATTATAGAAATCCGCCCGTATGAGCTAGTAAGAACTATCCAAATGGCCTATATCTCGCCTTAAACTATTTAAACCGTGGGACCAAACCCGACCATGTTACCACCATTCTTAAATTACTTCATTCATATTATTCTTCTCTTTACTTATCTTAACAGTACAAGAACCGAGAAAATGACTCGCCCGCATGGAGATCATACAATCATATGAAATATATGGCGCTAACCAGAGCAACACCGTGGGGCCTGCCCCCCTCACGAAGAAGCCGCGAGCCTGTCTCGCGCGAAAAGCCGTGGACCTGTTCCATGCAACACCGTGGGGGCCTGCCCCCCTCACGAAGAAGCCGCAAGCCTGTCTCGTGCGAAAAGCCGTGGACCTGTTCCACGCAACACCGTGGGGGCCTGCCCCCCTCACGAAGAAGCCGCGAGCCTGTCTCGCGCGAAAAGCCGTGGACCTGTCCACACAACACCGTGGGGGCCTGCCCCCCTCACGAAGAAGCCGCGAGCCCGTCTCGCGCGAAAAGCCGTGGACCTGTTCCACGCAACACCGTGGGGGCCTGCCCCCCTCACGAAGAAGCCGCCAGCCCGTCTCGCGCGAAAAGTCGTGGACCTGTTCCACGCAACACCGTGGGGGTCTGCCCCCCCTCACGAAGAAGCCGCGAGCCTGTCTCGCGCGAAAAGCCGTGGACCTGTTCCACGCAACACCGTGGGGGCCTGCCCCCCTCACGAAGAAGCCACGAGCCTGTCTCGCGCGAAAAGCCGTGGACCTATTCCACGCAACATCGTGGGGGCCTGCCCCCCTCACGAAGAAGCCACGAGCCTGTCTCGCGCGAAAAGTCGTGGACCTGTTCCACGCAGCACCGTGGGGGCCTGCCCCCCTCACGAAGAAGCCACGAGCCTGTCTCGCGCGAAAAGCCATGGACCTGTTCCACGCAGCACCGTGGGGGCCTGCCCCCCTCACGAAGAAGCCGCGAGCCTGTCTCGCGCGAAAAGCCGTGGACCTGTTCCACGCGACACCGTGGGGGCCTGCCCCCCTCACGAAGAAGCCGCGAGCCTGTCTCGCGCGAAAAGCCGTGGACCTGTTCCACGCGACACCGTGGGGGCCTGCCCCCCTCACGAAGAAGCCGCGAGCCTGTCTCGCGCGAAAAGCCGTGGACCTGTTCCACGCAACACCGTGGGGGCCTGCCCCCCTCACGAAGAAGCCGCGAGCCTGTCTCGCGCGAAAAGCCGTGGACCTGTTCTACGCAACACCGTAGGGGCCTGCCCCCCTCACGAAGAAGCTGCAAGCCTGTCTCGCGCGAAAAGCCGTGGACCTGTTCCACGCAACACCGTGGGGGCCTGCCCCCCTCACGAAGAAGCCGCGAGCCCGTCTCGCACGAAAAGCCGTGGACCTGTTCCACGCAACACCGTGGGGGCCTGCCACGAGCCTGTCTCGCGCGAAAAGCCGTGGACCTGTTCCACGCAGCACCGTGGGGGCCTGCCCCCCTCACGAAGAAGCCACGAGCCTGTCTCGCGCGAAAAGCCGTGGACCTGTTCCACGCAACACCGTGGGGGCCTGCCCCCCTCACGAAGAAGCCACGAGCCTGTCTCGCGCGAAAAGCCGTGGACCTGTTCCACGCAGCACCGTGGGGGCCTGCCCCCCTCACGAAGAAGCCACGAGCCTGTCTCGCGCGAAAAGCCGTGGACCTGTTCCACGCAACACCGTGGGGGCCTGCCCCCCTCACGAAGAAGCCACGAGCCTGTCTCACGCAAAAAACCGTGGACCTGTTCCACGCAACACCGTGGGGGCCTGCCCCCCTCACAAAGAAGCCGCAAGCCCGTCTCGCGCGAAAAGCCGTGGACCTGTTCCACGCAACCCCGTGAGGACTTGACCCCCTCACGAAGAGTCCCTCATACAAACTAGGCCGCGAGCCAGGCCCACACACTAAGTCATGGGTCACTCCCATACTAATACACCATGACAAAGATCAACTCCCACCAACAACCATCTCGTGTCAAAATACATCTGTGCAAAACACAGGACAACGACATACAAGTAAGGCTATCATAGAAAACAATGAATGGGAGCCCTAACGGCGACAATCTCAAAAGCTATAACAGAAGCAAATGACTACAAATAAATGACGAGACATACAAAGGCAGATAAGCACTACCGCTACTCATCATCAGCGTCCGAGCTAGAACGCTCATCATCTGAAACATCCGCAAAGCTGAAACTGGAAGTATCACACCCAAGATGCTTCCCTATGAAGCGAAAGGCCTTCGAAACACCACGACGAAGCGCTAACTGGCGTATGTCATCCATCTGAGGCTCCACTTCCGTGGACCAAATGTCATCACGAACCTCCTCCGCGATCAGGCTGCGATCCCGCATATAGTCCAAGGACTCCAGGTACTCCGCAAGACCTGCGGCCTTCAGTTCTGATGTATGGTCATCAGAGGATAACATCTCTACCTGCGCCCTCGCCGCACAAAGCTGGGTCTCAAGGCCTGAAACCTCATCTCGCGCCGCATGCAACTGTGTCTCCAAGCCAGATATCTCCTCCCTCGCATACTTCAACATCTGGGCAGTCCTCTCCACTACGGCTTTCTCCACGTCCAAGGAAGCACGCACGTCTTCTAGCTCGGACTTCAGCTCTGACCCAACTCGATGATACTGCGCGATGTCCCGGTCATGTTCTTCCTTGAGAGAAGAGAGTGAGCTCATCGACAGTCGAAGCTTCTCCTGCAAAGCGAGATATCCATCCTTCAGGCTCACGTAATGATCGTTCCAGGTGACCGCTATCTGTGCCTGAGTCTCGATCTGCAAAAGGAAAACACGCAATTAGCCGCCTTCAAACAAAAAATAAAAGAAGAAGGAAGAAACAATAAGGCACCAACTTACCGCGTCACTCATCGCCTTCAAAGAGGAAGACATCCGAGGAACCGCTGCGCTAGCAAGCGCCCGTGGAGCCGGGGAAACAGGTAACTGCGTCTTTGGGACTGAATCATCAGAGGCTACCACCACAACGTCAACATCACTATCGGGGGCCATAACCGCTTTTCTCTTGCGGCCCCTCCCAGAGAAGACGACACCACCCGTCCCGTGCCAACAGAAATACCACATCCCAACAATCGCTTCTCTTCGACAAACGCATATATGTTGAAGAGACGATTAGCCAACTCACGAGGCTCGGAAAATCCCAGCACAGGAGAGAAGTCTCGCTCCCTCCCTTTCACACGGCGACAACGATCGGGAAGCGCATTCCACACCTCAGGAAGACCCCAGGAGTTCTTCACATATCCGAACAAAGTGTTACCATGACGGCGATCTATGCGAGACTCAAACTCCAGCCAAACCTTGTTGCTGCGCACCTCGATCCGCTCACCACCATCAAAGCGCACGTCGCACCAATCACGGAACTGGTCTAGAGAAAGAGAGCCCCCGTGCTCACGAAGAAAAGCAATCAAGCCCATGATACGAGTAACCCCGGTTGGGGCAAACTGGGAAATAGGAACTCCGCAAAACTTCAGAATCTCCACCACCTCGTCGCAGGGAGGAAGACGGAAACCAGATCTGAGCGACACTTCGCAGACAGTCAGCCAACCACGGGGAGGGTTTTGAACCCGCTCCTCGGGACATGGGATCCTCACCTCCAAGTCAGGAGGAAGTCCGAACTTCGTTCTCCAAATAGCCACACCATCTTCAGTCAACGAGGAGCGTAGACGCATTGGTCCAGCAGAGCGCTTCGGTACCTGCGCACCACAAAAAACTAGTCAGTTCGGAAGTGGTAAAATTACGTAACTATTCACACGCACAAACTGCGCACGGCTTGTAGGCGCGCACAGCATACACGTGCGCCCGGCCTACACGTACACACGACCTCCGCACAAGCACCGCCGGCGCGCGCACATAACCTGCGCGCACGCATACCTGCGCCAGGACCGACCTACGCACGCAGCCAGCGCGCGCGGCCTGCGCACGCGCATACGAGCAGCCCGCGCGCGCAACACGCACGGCCAGCGCGCGCGGCCAGCGCGCGCACGGCCAAGGCGCACACAGCCAGCACGCGCACGGCCAGCCCTCGCGGCCATCCCGCGCGGCCTGCGCGCACGCAACCTGCGCGCGCGCGGCCTGCGAGCACGCAACCTGCGCGCGCGCTGCCAGCCCGCGCGGCCTGCGCGCGCGCGGCCAGCGCGCGCGGCCAGCCCGTGCGGCCAGCGCGCGCGCGGCCAGTGCGCGGGCGGCCAACACGCGGGCCGCCTGCGTACGCAGCACGCGCGGGCCGCCTACGTGCGCAGCACGCGCGGCCGGCGCACGCAGCACGTCCGCGCACGGACCGCCTCCGCGCACGCGCGGCCACGCACGACCAATTCCTGCACCCTGCCAGCCTCCGCGCATGCTCGCCTGACGTCCGCTTTCCAAACTAGCGCGCACCATCGTACCTTAGAACCGCACGCCATTGCCGCCATCCCGGATTCCACGCTGGCAATCACCACCGCAACCAGAGTTCGAAATCTCTCCCCGCGCTCGCTTCCCTCCCAACTGAAAGAGATTTGGGGGGCAATTGATGGGCTCCACCTTAATTTATAAGGAAAAGGAGACCCCCATGATCCCCATCAATGGAGATCATGGGTGGGCCCCCCTAACCCCCATGATCTCTCATGGAGATCATGGGAGTGGGACCCCTCTCTCCCCACCTTTAGGGGAGGGAACCGCCGCCGGCGGTTCCCCTCCGGCCATGGTCGGCCGCGGCCATGGCCGGCCGCGGCCATGGCCGGCCCCGGCTGTCACAACCCGCATTTTTCTCACCATTTAAATAAATCAGAGCAAGAGAAAACTACGAGCTGTGATGCCACGTCGAGCAGGGGATAACTGCCGACGCTCAGGCAACACTCTAAACCTTCAAATCATAAGCTAGAATGATTATAAAACTGGTTCAATTAATTAGCCGTATCCCTCGGCTCAGTGGATCAGATAGTCCACGGTTCGAAAACTAATTTTTATACGTAGCGGAAAATATTTCATTTTTTTTATCAACATCCTAAATGAGCGCATAAGTGATCCCGAGGGACCCTTACGCTGACCCAAAATTCTAGTTTTAATTTATACATATATAGGAAAAATCATCTGTTATACGTAATTTAAGAAAGTACGCTAAGTGAGTTCTTTTTAGAAATCATGCTGATCATGCTTTATACATAATATAATTGAGGTTTTATAGTTTTAAAATAGCTAGCATCCTAGCATAAAACTTCCCAGAGCAAGTAAACTAGGTCCCCAAAGACAGGGTAGCAGTAAAAGTAAACATATCTAGTGCAAAAGGTAAAACTACCAGGGGCGCCAACAGCTGACACGAACCCACTGGCAAGTATGTATGTCTGTAGAAAGTGCAGTAAAACTACCTCACAATGACTCAAGAGAGTCTCAACAGGCAACAGAGGGACCTCCAACAGCACCACAGCAACAGCCACCTACTGGCTACCGCCCAGAACCTGAGGCGTTCAGAAGAAAAATAGAACACCTCAGAGCAAGGAAAAAGGAAAGCAAGTGCTAAAAAGAAAAGTAAGGTAAAAGCAGGTAAGGTAAAGTAAAGAGAGTACAAACTAGAGTAAAAACAACAATGCCCAAGGAAGGGCGAAAAGCAAACCTGCACCAAGTGCGGGTAAACAGCAACTACTCTGCCTAAAACCTGTAGAGTCAACATGGCCATGATGCCAAAAAAAAAATGCTGCAACGCCTACGGAAGAAACGCCTAACATCCTAAACTGTGAGAGGCGGCAGTAGCAAAAACAAGAAACTTGGAATCAGGTTGAAAACGTTCCAAATCGCCCAACCACTAATTCCAAGTCAACAAATTGCTCAAGGGTTGACACGTGAAGGCACAAAAGACCCATCACTCACTTGCCCAGAAAACTACTCGGGTCAAGGTAAAGAGTGCGGTCATGGCTACATCACACCACACAACCCATAAAAGAGCCATCCACCACCACTACTGACCACAACCCACGATTCGGCCTTCGAAAGGTAACAGCCGACAAGGGACTTTCGATTCGCGAGCAAAACACTCGGGGAGAAATCAACGCTAAGGAATCCATCGTTGCGGTTACGCAACGCCGCTGCGAGTGAGTACACTCACTCGATTCTAAGCCTAGCGTACGAGCACCGACATCGGGTCGCACGATTAAAAGACGCACGACCATAGGCCGTGCGTGCACAATTACACCTAAACGCCTCAATTAGGCAAACTGGGAAAAATCCCAAACCCTAGACCTACACCTAGGCCTAACATAAACTCAACCCGACGCTAACCCACATCTACGCTACACACCTACCGCGACGCCGTCCTAAATCGGAAGCTACTAGCGGGAGGGTAGAAATCCTAATTTTTCTAGCGCGTTTCCAATAGGGATTAGGTTAAGGAGAAAATTCAATTAACAATTTCAACTTGCACGAATACATGAAATTAACAAGGAATTGAACAAAAGGGAGGCCAAACGGCGAAAAGAGGAGAAGCACTTGCCTCGCACGTATCACCGAAAAAATTTCGCCAGCACAACGGCGCTATGGCGGACGCCCAAAAACACGCAAAGCTCCAACAAACTCCAAATCCAAAACCTACATAGCATTTATTCAACAAAAAAAAAAGAACAAGAACACCCAAAAGAAATCCAAAACCGAAATGAAGATCCAAGGAAATCATAGAGGAAAGGTCGAAATGAATACCTAGGCTCGTAGGCCTCGGCGAGGGGAACGCGGATCCGGGCTCGGATCGGGAGGAGGGGGCCGGGGCTGCCGGCGGCGGGCGGCGGAAGGAGCGGCTAGGGCGGTCTTACTTCTTCCGCTCGGCTCGGACAGCAGCGCACAGGAAAGAAAAAAAAAGGAATAAAGGGGGGGGGGCGGCTGCTAGTTCACGGTAGAGGGGGGGGGGGGAGTTATTATAAAACCTAAATTAAACTAATAATTAATCCATAACCTAAGTACTAACCAAATATATATATATATACTAACCACACTCATAAACATGTATTCTCCCATACCTATATAATTACCCGGATTTACGCAAGAACACGCATACCTCCACGCACACAATTTCAACTCCGCACGCACGCACACGCGCGCCCGCACACGTATATAAATATCGGCACGCATAAATCACGCGCCACGCTACACATGCGTAAATAAATATATACGATATCATAAAAAAAAAACGACTCGCTAACGAGCGACCGTCGAAACGACGAAAAAAGTGACGTTCTCGGAATCCGGCCAAACTCGCACCGTAGCTAAATACCCGTGCTACGAACACAACGGCGAAGTCGAAAACGACCTCCGACGATCAAACACTCAGGCTAACCTCGCCCGAAGCCAAACACGAGGATTCCCTGAAAGGCTCAACCGGGCCTCCAAAACAGACACCGGCTAGCTGGGGAACCCCGCAAACAGGCTAAACCTCTAAGAACACCTAACGAGGTACTCTAACAACGGCACGAGCCGGAAAAAGCCAACGTAACGCCGAAAAAGGATTTAAATAAATCATCGGAAATTCGGGGGCGTTACACCGGCCATGGCCGGCCCCGGCCATGGCCGGCCCCGGCCATGGCCGGCCCCGGCCATGGCCGGCCCCGGCCATGGCCGGCCGCCATCATGGTCGGCCGCAGCCGTGACCGGCCTCGGCCATGGCCGGCCGCCGCCGTGTCCGGCCACCTCCGCGCCGTCGGCGTCGTCCGGGAGGCCCCACCTCGGGATGACCTCCCCACCGTCCGATCGAGGGGGAGGCCCCGCCGGCCGTCCGATCGGGGCAAAACCACCTACTAACCCACTATGTTAGTGGTGGGGCCCGCCATAACTTCCCCCTGGAGCCTATAAAAGGACCCCAGGGGCTCCTCATTTCATGATCTTCTTCTCCTACGCCTTCCCCCCTTCTTCTTCCTCAGGTGGAAGCTCTCCCGTTCTTCTCCGCCGGCGGCCACCCCTCGTCGCCAACAACCAGCGGCCGCCTCTCGCCGCCAACCACCGGCCACCGCCCGAGATCTCCAGCGGCCCCCAGTGGCTATCAGCACCCGCCATAGGACGTCATCGGCTATTGGCACCCCACCAGCGCTCAATCGCAAAGGAAGCACCCCCAGAACAGAGAAAGACGGGCAAGGGAAGCAGCAACAACCCTGGAATACACACCGCCTCTGAACGTACACGCCTAAAGCGTCCCGCGCATTCCACCGTCCAAGTCCCTTTGGTGAGGCAGTCTGTTGCCCACCAACGGCTGCATACACTCTCCCCCTCTTCAAGATTGTAACGGGAGCGGCCTGTCGCCCCGATTCCCCCATCAAATTGTAACCTCCAGCAATCTAGTGGATTTTGACCGGCAGCGACCCGGTCACGTGGTTTTTTACCCGGTTGAAGGGTTTTCCACGTTAAAACTCTCTGTGTTCATTCCCCCTTTTCAACTGACTGTGTGCGCGCTCGACCGCTCCGCGAGCTAAGGCGGTCCAAGGTTATCCGGTCCGACCGGGGCGTCGAGTCAGTCCGCAACAAAAATTATTTCCAATTCTGGTGTTGAGCTATTGAATTAATAATTTTACTGTTCGGCTGCATTATAGAATTTATTTTCCGGATGCACATTTTTTCGTCGGGCGTGCATTTTTCCGTCCGGAAGCGCATTTTTGGTCTTGACGGGCATTTTCGGTCGAACGAGCATTTTTCACCCGGGCAAGCATTTTCGGTCAGGCGGGCATTTTTTCGTCCGGGCGTGCATTTTTCTTCTTGGGCGCACATTTTTCGCCAGGACGCCCACTTTCTGCCAGGGCATGTCCAGGCGAAAAATGAGCTCCTGGGCGAAAAAATCGGCGGCCGGGTGAAAAAGCGCGTCTGGGAGAAAATTGCGGCACGAGCAAAAATACGCGCTCGGGCAAAGAACGTGCGCCCAGCCGAAAATTGTGCTACCGGGCCGAAAATGCGCGCTCGTGTGGAAAATGCGCGCCCGACTGAAAAGTACGCCCCGGCTGAAAAATGTGTGCCCGGCCTAAAAATCCCCCTTCGCGAAAAATGCGCGTCCGACCGAAAAATGCGTGCACATGCGAAAAATGCGTACCCGGGGGAAAAAGTGCTCGTCTGAGCGAAAAATGCGTGCCTGGACGAAAAATGCGCGCTCAGCTGAAAATGCGCGCCTGGACGAAAAATGCGCGTCCCGTCAAAAAGTTCGCTCCCTTGCGAAAATTGCGCTCCCGGGCGAACAACAGAGCTTGCGTTGATGTCTTTTGGAAAGAGTCGGGGGCGCGTCGGTAGGGGTGGGAATAACGAAGGAAGATCTCGCGAGGTTGGAATTGCGGGAGACGTGTTTCTTCTATAATCAATTCTCATGGGAATTGAAATGAATTTCAATTCCGAGATAATTATATGACTGCATAACGTTAAAATTGGTGTTGTCAATTGAGTTATAATTTCAACACTTCAATTTCGATCTAACAAAGGAACCCCTATAATTATTTTGTTTTTTAATCATAATAATTCAATTTTTAACATTCAAAAACAAGAATACCAGAAAAATATAATCAATTATATAGATTTTTTTTTTAATGTAGATATTCATGAATAGAGGGAAAAGACTGAGAGATAACTCAAATCTTTCACTACAGATTAAAAATATAGTATTTTCATTTTTCTAATTAAAGTGAATGCATAAAAGCTGTTTATTTCTTTTTTTTTTCTTTAATGTAGAAGTCTTCCTGCTTTATTGAATTCCTTGTCTTTATTTTTCATTTGAAATTGACATCTCAACCGATTCATTGACATAATTCTTGATCTCAGTAGTGATGAGAAATCTTTAATCCGTAGCTTATCCTTTTGGGGTCCGTTCATTTACACAGAATTGAGTTCCTGAAATTAAAATAAAAGCTATAATTTTAATTTTGTTGTCCGTTTGCAGTTTGGACGTTTAAATGCTGGAATTAGCATTCAATCCATATAGGAATTGGATATTCCAGCCTGGGCACATACTTTTTTGCTCGGGTCGGGGTGCGCCCTTTTTGCGATGGGCGAGTGATTTGTGCCTTGGCACGGGTTGTGCGCCCGGGCGTGGATTTTTTCTCCATGGTGTGCATATTTTTGGGAGGGCACGTATTTTTCGGCCAGACACACAGACACATAGACACACGTTTTTCGTAAGGGCGCACACTTTTTGTCTGAAACACTTTTTCGCCCTGCCGCTCGTATTTTCTCTCGTGATTCACGCACGGGCGCCTGATTCGCGCCCGAAAAATGTGCACCGAGGAGCTAAATGGATGCAAGAGAACAAAACGCACGGCTAGACCAAAATTCCTTTGCCCTCACTCGGATGAAAAAAACGAACGCCCTCGCTCAAATCGCGCCCCAAAGACATTCTCGGGGTAACTGGCTATTTAGATGCAAAATTTTAATTATAAGGATACATTTTAGTAGAATTTCATTTGTCATTGTCAACAGAATAAAAACGTAAATCATCAATGCAAACATTAATTGTCTAATGCCATTATCTACAACTGTACAATTGCTTCCTCCAGTTGAGAATATGATTATATTATATTCATCTAAAACATTAAAAAAAAAAATCACAAAAAGTGAGTCTCACTCAGCACAAAACCCTCCCAACTCCTGTAATTAGGTTTGTAAAATTGAGAAAATAAATAGGTCGGGTGTGTGAGACCCACTTTTTTGTGATTTTTTGATAGGTTTTAAGTGATTATAATATTATTTTTGAGACCCACATTTCTCATTTTATTTACTTCTAGTTGCCAAAGGCGAAGCTTGAACGGTGAATCTTATATTGAAATTAACTCAAGCATTACCGACTCTATTAAGGTTCCGTTTGGCATCGTGGTGGCGGTCGTAAACGCATTTGCTTGAACATAAAGGATCGCCTAACAAACATCATTTGCTTGAACATAAAAGTGGATGAAGTTCCTTAAATGAGCATTAACAACTGACAATGTAATACTCATTTTTTGACTGACAATGTAATCAAGATGAGCACATCTTGAATGTCAAGTGCCTTCAAATCTTCTCCGGAAAAGAAGTCGCATAAAAGGAGTGTCGCTAGACGCACAAAAGGAGTGTTGCTGGAGAAATTCGTGTATGTAAACTAATGATGATATAAATTAACATGTTTTTTGATGAGCTCACCCGCAAGCAATTTTCAATAAGTTTGAGCTTTGCTTTAACAATTAACAAGTCGCAGAATTAGACGATACAAATTGTCGGTATCTACTATCTACTTACAAAATTATGTTCACTCTCATAATCAACTTTATGTTAGCCTATCAGGAGGCATTTCAACATCAAATACAAGATTTTTGATTAAAAAAAAGAACGATATTCAACAAATATCAAGGTCCTAACATAAAAAAGTATTGAATTCAAACAACTGTTATCAAAAGTTCATCTCAAAGGCTGTCATGTTGCCGCCCCTCCCAAAATTTTCGTTAGATTTTCCTCCTGGACGGCCTCCATATCTGGAGACCGCTCCATATCTAGTATTCTCATTATTCTGGTTATGATGAAGGATTTTTGGAGAAAAAATTGATCTCCTTCTATGAAGCAACCGTCCCCTCCTCCTTACCCTCTTAGGATTTCTCCTGCTTATTAAGAGGTGTGGCCGGTTTTCCCCATAGGTGCGCAAAAAAATTTTGGGCAAGAGGGGCCGGGCCTGGATCGTTACAAAAAAGGACGGATGCCGGCACCCCCAGCACCACGCTCGAAAGAGTTCGGCCTCAACAAGTCTACAGATCATGCACCCCAACCGGTCTCCGGCCCACCAACGGTTTGTTGGAAGTTGCAACCTCCCTTTGATGAGGGAAAGTCAAGTTAAGCGGGCAACACTGAGACTTCCCAGGAGGTCACCCATCCCAAGACTATTCCAGCACGAACACGCTTAACTATAAAGTACTTTCGTTTTTCATCACTAATTGAGCTCAGAGCTCAATTAGTGATGATGTTTGTTATGTAATCCTTAACTAAGGACGGTTTAACCCATGCTTTTATGAACGCCACCACCGTGCCAAACGGAGCCATAATAAAAAGTTAGAGAAGATAAAGTGACAGACATGGAGGCATATCAGAACATATATAAGATGATCAAAGGATGGATCTGTTGTGGGCCGGAGGCCTGGGAGCTGCTCCCCTTCGGATCTAGAGTACCGCCCTTACAGCCGCCGTCACAACATGGGTCCGCGGATCAGTTGGTGATGTGAGCTGGCGTTAAGAGCTTATATCAAGGAGGTCGGGGGATTGAGTCCCCCGCCTCAACAACCCGTCGCACCGAGAACACGTGCGGAGAGGGGTTGGGGTGTGTATGGGCCCCGCGGACCTGTTGGGGTTCGGTCTCTAAAGGTAAATATGTATGCAGAAATTCAGATGTTGCAACCTGGTTTTTGGGATTACAACCTTTTTCCTGCTGTCTTTTTTCTCTTGAACCGGTTTTGGGAGGGGGCGGCAGTTTTGTTATTATTAAAACTGCTGTCAGTTTTTATTTAAAACAGTTGCCTTCGTTTAATTACTCCTCCTCCCGATACTTTTGTAAGGGTTAAGAAAGAGAGCGCAGCGGAAGTCTCCTGTCTGCCATCCCCGCGCCGCGCGACCGCCGTCCGCCATCCCCGCGCCGACCGCCGTCCGTCGTTCCCGCGCTCGCACCGTTCGTCACCGTTGTTGCCAGGGATGTTGCCACTGTTGTAGGCGGGTGTTTGCCGCTGAGAAGGAGGTGTTTCCTCCGTGCTGTTGGAGGAGGTTTCTCTACCGTTTCAAGGGCTCTTCGTCTACGGTTTCAGGTGTACCATTTCTTGTCTTCGTTTGCTATTGTGCTTGAAGAGAGAGTAGGATTTTATCCTGTTGTAGAGAAGTTGTGGATTTATCTTGGTGGTAGAGAGGAGTGGATTTGTGTGTCAAATCCGGAGGGCTTTCTAGGTTTGGGCAAACCTAGATAAATTTATGTAATCCTTATTTATTATAGTGGATTTTCGTTGTGTCGTGCCCCGTGGTTTTTGACCATCAAGTGGTGAAAGTTTTCCACGTATATCTCTGTATTCACTTGTGTTGTTAGTTTTGTTTCTTATTATTGTCTGGGCTCTATTGATCGGTGGGTGTTGTCATTGTCTGCGACACCCCCTTTCCCTTTCAAGTGGTATCAGAGGGAAGGTTTTTGGCTAGTCATTTTTATTTCTCGGTTTCTAACTTGGTGCGGTAGGTGACGACCATCGGACCACTCCCTATCCTTTCTTGTTAATCCCTTGAAATAAATCGACTTGTGGACCGTAATAGAGTTACTTGTTTGAGAAAGCAATGGAACAGAACACAAGGATGGTCAGTATGAATGCCAAGAATTGGAGCATCTGGAAGCCTCAGATGGAGGATCTCTTATATTGTAAAGATCTCCATGCTCCGTTGACGGGGAGACCTGCTTCAGTTAAGGATGATGAAGAGTGGAAGAAAATGGATCGAAAGGCAGTAGGATTCATTAGACAGTGGCTCGATGACTCTGTTTTTCATCATGTTTCCACGGAGACCTCGACTCAGGCCTTATGGAAAAAGCTTGAAGCCTTGTACGAGCGGAAGACTGCAGGTAACAAGGCATTTCTGATTAGGAAGCTTGTGAATTTGAAGTACCGGGAAGGTTCACAGATGACTGAGCATCTAAACCTTGCTCAAAGTAGTATCAATCAGTTGGAGTCCATGAAGATTACTTTGGAAGATGAACTCCAAGCTCTGATGATCCTTAGTTCTTTACCCGAGAGTTGGGAGACTCTAGTAGTGTCGTTGAGCAACTCAGCACCTGATGGCGTGGTAACCATGAAAATGGTGTCTGGTTGTCTCTTGAACGAAGAGCTGAGAAGGAAGGATTCTGGATCTTCCACTTCGGGTGTTTTTCTCATGGAGGGAAGAGGCCGGTCTGTGAAGAAGGATGTGAAGCACAGGGACAGTTCCAGGAGTAAGTCCAGGGGCAAGTCTAAGAAGGACATCGAGTGCTACTATTGTAAGAAGAATGGTCATTTCAAGAAGGATTGCTTCCAAATGAAAAGAGACCTGAAGGGAAAGACCGATGAGGTACTAGAATCCACTGGTGATGCGACGACTTCGATTGTGGAGGCTGAGCCGTTATGCTTACAGTGCAGTGGGTCATCTTGGCAGGACTGCGTTGACACAGACTGGATCGTGGACGGAGGTGCATCCTATCATTGCACTCCTCATAGAGATTACTTCTATACCTATTCTGCGGGAGATCTTGGTGTGATCCGGATGGCAAATTCCGGTGAGTCGTTGATTGTTGGCAGTGGTGATGTCCATCTGGAGACTGAATTGGGGAAGATTGTTCTCAAGGGCGTCAGACATATTCCTGACTTGAGAATGAATCTGATTTCCATTGGTAGGCTTGTGAAGCAGAAGAGTGATATTCTAGCAAAGTTTGAAGAGTTCAGAGCAAAGGTGGGAAAGATGACCGGGAAAGAAATAAAGCGAGTTCGATCTGACAACGAGGGAGAGTACATTGGTACCTTCGACGCTTACTGCAGAAGGCATGACATAGTACATGAAAGGACAATCCCGAGGATGCCGCAACAGAATGGGTTAGCAGAAAGGATGAACAGGACGATTATTGAGAAAATCAAATGTATGATTTCTCAAGCTAGCATTAGTAAACAGTTTTGGGTTGAGGCTGTGCAAACTGCTGTACATTTTATAAATCTGTCTCCTTCTGCACCTCTGAATGATGATATTCCAGAGCGTGTTTGGTCCGGGAAGGAAGTGTCGTACGGACATGTGCGGGTGTTTGAGTGCAAAGTCCACGTTCATGTTCCCAAGGAAGAGAGATCGAAGCTTGATGAGAAGTCCCGGGAGTGCATCTTGATGGGATTTCCCCATGAGGAGTTTGTCTATAGACTCTGGGATCCTGTGAACAAGAAAATGATCAGAAGCAGAGATGTGATCTTTGTTGAAGATCAAGTGGTTGGTGAGCAGAATCCTGCGGAGTCATAGGTTCCACAGTTTCCACCTGCGGAGGAGAGACTTTATGCTGATGATGGGCCAGTAGAGACTGCTGCTGATGATGGGCATGCTGAGGAGGAAGTTGGTGAGCTTATTCCTGATGAGGAGATGATTCCGGATGCAGGGGGAGCTCTGCCAGTTGATGTACCACCTGTGGTGGAGGTTCCTCTTGTCAGATCTGAGAGAGTTAGAAGGCCCAATACCAGGTATTCCCCTCATGAGTATATTTTGCTTACAGATAGTGGAGAGCCTGAGTCATATACGGAGGCTCAAAGTGCTGAAGATCGTGAGGCTTGGACAGCTGCTATGGAAGAGGAGTTGTACTCCCTTCAGAAGAACGAGACGTATGATTTAGTCTCATTTCCTAAAGGGAAGAGAGCTTTGAAGAACAAGTGGGTCTTCAAGCTAAAGTTGGATGAAAATCGCTCTCAGCCAAGGTACAAGACGAGACTTGTGGTGAAAGGTTTCAGTCAGAAACAAGGTGTCGATTTCGACGAGATTTTTTCCCCAGCGGTGAAAATTTCCTCTATCAGACTGGTGTTGGGTATGGCTGCCTCCATGGATCTTGAAGTCGAGCAGATGGACGTCAAGACGGCATTTCTGCATGGCGATTTGGAGGAAGAGCTATATATGGAGCAGCCGAAGGCTTTGTGGCTAAGGGGAAGCATCATCTGGTCTGCCGGCTCAAGAAGAGCCTTTATGGGTTGAAGCAGGCACCCAGGAAGTGGTATAAGAAATTTGACTCTTTCATGATGAAGAGCAAATTCCAACGGACCAGGGCTGATCACTGTGTATATGTGAAGAGGACTGAGAAGATGTTCACTATTCTGCTGCTGTACGTAGATGATATGCTTATTGTTGGGGATGACAAGGCCAGCATAGCTAAGTTGAAGAAGGAGCTCAGTGAGTCCTTTGAAATGAAGGATTTGGGACCGGCAAGGAAGATCCTTGGAATGAAAATTACCAGGGACAGGAGTGCTGGTCAACTATGGCTGTCTCAGTCTGAGTATGTGGAGAAAGTGCTGAAGAGGTTCATAATGGACAAGGTAAAACCCATTGCTACTCCTCTGGCTGGGCACTTCAGACTTTCCGGTTCTCAAAGCCCCTCATCTGAGAAGGAGGTGGAAGAGATGAGCCAAATTCCTTATGCATCCGCAGTGGGGAGCCTGATGTATGCTATGGTCTGCACTAGGCCAGACATAGCTCATGCTGTGGGGTCTGTGAGCCGTTACTTGGCAAACCCAGGGAAAGTCCACTGGAGTGCTGTGAAATGGATACTCCGCTATCTCCGAGGTACCTCAGACCTTTGTTTACAGTTTGGTGGAGGTCCACCAGAACTTATTGGGTACTCGGATTCGGATATATCAGGAGATGTTGACACGAGGAGATCTACTTCTGGATTCGTGGTCACTTTTGGAGGGGGAGCAGTGTCGTGGCAGTCAAGGCTTTAGAAGTGCATGGCATTATCGACGACGGAGGTTGAATATATTGCATTGACTGAGGCGTCAAAGGAGCTTATTTGGATGAAGAAGTTCATGCTAGAGCTTGATCTCCGACATGACGTGTACACAGTTTTCTGTGACAGTCAGAGTGCTATATTTTTGGCCAAGAATCCCGCCTTTCACTCCAGGACGAAGCACATTGACGTGAACTATCACTGGATTCAGGATGCTGTGGAGGAAAAGCTGTTGGTGGTGGAGAAGATCCACACGGATGAAAATCCTTCGGACATGATGACGAAGGTCATCCCAAGGGAAAAGCATGATCTCTGCTGGCATTTGATCGGCATGATCCCCACTTGAAGGAGTCAAGGTGGGATACTCCCCTTTATGGTCTGAAGGGGGAGTTTGTTGGGGTTCAGCCCCTAAAGGTTAAATATGTATGCAGAAATCCAGAGGTTGCAACCTGGTTTTTGGGGTTACAACCTTTTTCCTACTGTCTTTTTTCTCTTGAACCGGTTTTGAGAGGGGGCGGCAGTTTTGTTATTATTAAAACTGCTGTCAGTTTTTATTTAAAACAGTTGCCTTCGTTTAATTACTCCTCCTCCCGATACTTTTGTAAGGGTTAAGAAAGAGAGCGCAGAGGAAGTCTCCTGTCCGCCATCCCCGCGCCGCGCGACCGCCGTCCGCCATCCCCGCGCCGACCGCCGTCCGTCGTTCCCGCGCTCGCACCGTTCGTCGCCGTTGTTGCCAGGGATGTTGCCGCTGCTGTAGGCGGGTGTTTTGCCGCTGAGAAGGAGGTGTTTCCTCCGTGCTGTTGGAGGAGGTTTCTCTACCGTTTCAAGAGCTCTTCGTCAACGGTTTCAGGTGTACCCTTTCTTGTCTTCGTTTGCTATTGTGCTTGAAGAGAGAGTATGATTTTATCCTGTTGTAGAGAAGTTTTGGATTTGTCTTGGTGGTAGAGAGGAGTGGATTTGTGTGTCAAATCCGGAGGGCTTTCTAGGTTTGGGCAAACCTAGATAAATTTCTGTAATCCTTATTTATTATAGTGGATTTTCGTTGTGCCGTGCCCCGTGATTTGTGTTGTTAGTTTTGTTTCTTATTATTGTTTGAGCTTTATTGATCGGTGGATGTTGCCGTTGTCTGCGACACCCCCTTTCCCTATCAGGACTCATGTTGTGGCGCCGGCTGTAAGGGCGGGACTCTTAATCCAAAGGGGAGCAGCTCCCAAGCCTCCGACCCACAACAGGATCATGAACTTGAACAAGCGAAAGATCATGACTCTTCATGAAGGATTCGACAAAGGACAACATGAATTGCAAATTACACAACATTGAACATACAATAAATACCCCCAACAAAATTCAAACGTGCACACACAACAATAACTCACTCTTAGAATTGGTAACCCCTGCTGCTCAAGAGAACACATGCTTTATTATTACACAAACTCTTCTTCCTCTTCAAACTTGATTCATGGTTTGCTGCCAAACCCGATTTTCGTCGGCATCGACGAGGTAAAGGTAAGCATCATCGAGGTGGAGCTTGCATGGAAGACGATTTTGTTCGTGAATTCGAACATTATTCGTCCACATGGTACGAAAATCATCGGACCGGACTTTAAGCTCGCAGTTGTCCTTCAGTTCAAGCACGCAGCCATGCCCTTTGTCGGCGGTGTTTGTTGTCCAAGCTACAATGCGTAAAGGTTCATTATGGGTCACTACGAGGTTGCAATCCTCCTGCATGGTGAGCACAAAGATAGTGCCCGTGAGAAAGGTCCCAGGCTGCAGCAGAATTTTTGACGAAACGTGAGGCGCAAACATCGCGTATACTGCAAGTGCAGCATACAAGAGAGTCGCCGACGTTGAAGCGGTGATCGCCATGACGCGGTTATTTGATCGACTAACAGGAAGGCTGCATTCTGCCTGTGCTGTAACCACATTTATTTATAGTACAGAGCTGAGCTATGAAAACAATACAAGGGTTGAGCATCATGTAGAAGCCTTTGTCGGGCACATGCGAATTATAACCAAGTGTCAGAAGGAGATAAGCAGACACAAACTTATGCTAATCAGACACATGAAAATGTCTGTATTGCTATATGCAAGCTCTTGTTTTGGAATATATCAGCTTTATCCACAATGCTCGGGCTCAGAAAGCCCGTCTGGTCCCGGCTTAAAAGGGCCCGTTAAGGCCCGGGCCATGGAAGGCATGTGCTTAGGGGCCGCCGGGCCAAAAAGGGTGGCGTGGTGCCCAGACCGAAGCTAGGCCCGGGCACCAAGCCTGACCCAGACCTGGAGGCCAGACAAATCTCGTGTTAACCTTGCTATTGAGTTGAAATACTGACTGTCGCCAGACTAGGCCTACGCTGACTCCTATTTTATCTTTAAAATTAATTTATTTAATTCCTGCCGGCCGGCCTAGGCCTAAGGCTTCGTTTGGGAGGACTTATTTTCACCGGTCAAGCGGTTACGACCGCATGAACCGGATCATAATTATGATCCGGTTCATGCATTATGATCCAGTTCATGCGGTCGTAACCGCTTGACCGGTGAAAATAAGTCCTCTCAAACGGAGCCTAAATTGATTTTTAGGATTTGCCGTCCAAATTAAATCCGAAATTAAAAACTTGTAATGACCAAATTAAATCCGCCACTAATTTTTTTTTGAAATCAAATTAATTAGAAAAGTAAATATTTATATTCAAGTGGCAAAATATTGATAATTTATGCTTTAGTTGCAAAATATATATATATATATGTTTTAGTGGCAAAATATTTGATCACTAAAGAGACAATAAAGTACTGATAATTTATGTTGCTAAAATTTATTTAATTCCTCACAAAAAGTATGGTATTTGAGGCTGAACCTTTTCGAGTGTGGTGTTGGGGGTGCCGACGGTCGTCCTTTCAAGCCGTGGGCTGGGGAGGCCGTTACAGTGAATTCGAAACTTGTTCAACCCTATCCAGACCTCATTCAACCGGTCCAATCCCCTTACCCCATCGCTTAACCCTAGCTATCACAATCTTGACCCTCATACCCCCATCGCATAATCATATGATCTTGCCGCTTTACCCTGTCTCAAGTAGTGTCGGCTGCAAACTGAGTCCAAGGGTTGCGTCCTCAATCACTTCTAGTTTAGACATCCTCTTCATTTTCTTTCCTTACATAGTTCCATTTTAGGTGGTGTCTGTGTATTCTCTTCCATCCGTAGTATGAGCAAGCCAGTGGTATGGTCAACAATCTAGTGGATTCCTGCTTCCAAGTTGGCATTTTCTCTTCCATTCTACCATACGAACAATTCAACGACTATAAATGCATCATACGAGCAATCCAAGCTTCCAGCTTTCAGCGTACGAACATTCTGGCAATCCAGATCCGTCTTCATGCTTCCAAGCTTCTAGCAATTCATCAGACCAAATTTCTTTTTTACTATTACTAGCCATTGGGCGTCGTCCTACTTAAAACCAAAAGTGAAGTTAAAATGATATAATCTATTTGATTTAGTTATTCAATTATCTTTTGATATAATAATTCACATACGTCTCAATTTAATAATTTGTTGGTTAATTGAGCGTGTAATTGGATTACACAAAGTTCAGTTTTATATTTGTAATCTTAATTTATAAATATAGTAGAAACTTGTGATCCTCAATCTGATTCAATCAAATCTCAAAACATTCTCACTTAGGATTTCGATCCCGACAACCTTGTCGTAAATCGGCTATGTTCGTTGGTCAAACCAACAAATTAAGCACATATGACAGATGATAGTAATAAGTGTTGAGGTATATTGATTAGATGTTATAAATTCTTAACGGGTTAGGTTTAGGATCTGGATGACATTCAATAACCCGTCGTCGGGGATTTAGGGTTACGCCTATAAATATCCCTGCTGGGGCAACGTGTAGGGTTGTTCCAAAATTAACGGTCACACAAAATGCTTTGAGTGCAATAACATTCTCGAAGTTAACGTTTTTGTGCCCTAGCCCCCTCTCCCGTGAAAACTCTCTCGTCGCTCTCGTTCTTCTCTCCCAATTTCGTGAAACCAGTCGTCGCTGTTCTGCTGTTTTCGCAAATTTAGCCCTAGCCGATCGAAAGGAAGGATCGGGATTCCCGACTAATTCGCTCCCGTCGCTCCTATTCTCTCCCGCCGCTCTCGATTTTGTTTTTGGAGTGCGACGCCGCTTAGATCGTGAAGAGAGAAGAGAGAGGAGTTCTCGATGTCGACTGTTTTTTGGCGGAGCAGAAGGGAATATTTCATCCCGGTCTGCATCGATCATCCTTCCCAATCTTTCCGCCGCCGCCGTTGCACAGATCCGTCGCTCGATTCCGGAGTTCTAGGCCACGATCGTGGAAGAACCCAGCCGCCGTTCGCATTTTGCCGGAGGAGAAGCTCGTCGTACCGAGCGATTTTCTCGTGTGCCTGAGTCACCGTTTCCGATCAGGTAGCAAAAACAATCCCTGCAGGTTATCAGAGTTGAAATTTTATTTTGTTTCTTATTCTGTGCTGATCAGAAAGACATCTTGCTTGCACTGAAAGCTTATTTTGGTTCTTCTCCTGTGCTGATCGGAGTGGAAATTTTATTTTGGATCTGACAGTTATTTCAAGCTTTGATCAAAGCCTTCATTGTTGCAAACTCTAAATGTTTGTCTCCATCACTGTGAGGGTTTTGAAGAAAGTTTCTCTGGATATTTCTATGGAAGGAGACTTGCTTGTACTTTTTGCCGAGAAATAAGGAATTCTCATTAAATCTTGAAAGGATCTCCACCATTGAATCTCACTTCGTCATTGAGATTTAGTCTTCAGCATTTGTGCTTAGCCGGAGAGGAGGAGTAAACAGTTATTACTGGATTGGATCCGAAGGTTTTCCTCGGCTTCACACGCTTAGGTGATTTCTTTCTAATTGTTTCTATGTGTGCTTTAGTTTCCTAGTGAAACTTAGAAATTTGGAAAGTGATACAATGTCGAAGGAAAATTCTCTCGTTCTGATGATCAAGCTGAAGAAATTTTTCAACTCAGAATTTAGTGTCTGGAAGCGGAACACGTAGTTCGGCATGAAATACTTGAATATCTTTTACACGATGCAGTCTGATTTTGAGTCTTTTAAAGGAGGAAAGCATGAGGATCACTGGATCAACGACGAATTTTTTTGTCATGATTACCTCCCCAATTGTCTCTAAAAAAAACTGGCCAAGACCTCCAGCAAGATGAAAACTTCCAAAGAGATCTGTGACGCACTGGAGTAATAGTTCAAAGAGGAAGAGTGTTAACCCCCAAAATCAGCAATCCCTTCCCAAGGTCTCGAGCTCGCAAATCGCGACCCACTCAGGGGTTTCCCCCGAGGGTCGCGATCTGCCTTAGCCCTCCTTTTTTGGGTCAGGCGGATATGGTCTTTTATCCACTCAGGCTGTGCGGCTAGGACGGTCTCCCCAGTCTCATCGCCCCAGTCGCATAGCCATCGCGTGCCCTGCGGGACGACGGGCTGCTTCCATAGTTCACCCTCGCAGGCCACACGGTTTGGCCAGCTAACCGCGCAGCATTCTTCCTTGTAGGAGGCAACCTACATTAGTCCGCTGGGTCGTTCTGCCGGTGTCAACCCTCGGCCAGCGCAACCATCACGGGCCCGGCCAACTCCTCCTGCTTCAGGTTTCCGCCTGCCCTAGGGGCGGCCCGCTCCTCTGGCTGCCTCGCTTAGGGGTGGCCTGGCTTCAGGCCGCCGCGCTAGGGGCGGCCTGGCACTCAGGCCATCGCGCTAGGGGAGGCCTGGCTCTCAGGCCGCCGCCCTAAGGGCGGCCTGGCTTCAGGTCGCTGCCCTAGGGGCGGCCTGGCTCTCAGGCCGCCGCCTAGGGGCGGCCTGGTGCTCAGGCCGCTGCCCTAGGGGCGGCCTGTCTTCAGGCCGCCGCCCTAGGGGCGGCCTGGTTCTCAGGCCTCCGCCCTAGGGGCGGCCTGGTTCTCTGGCCGCCGCCCTAGGGGCGGACTGGCTTCAGGCCGCCGCCCTAGGGGTGGCCTGGTGCTCAGGCCGCCGCCCTAGGGCGGTCTGGCTTCAAGCTGCCGCCCTAGGGGCGGCCTGGTACTCAGGCCGCCGCCCTAGGGGCAGCCTGGTACTCAGGCCGCCGCCCTAGGGGCGGCCTGGCTTCAGGCCACCGCCCTAGGGGCAGCCTGGCTTCAGTCCACCGCCCTAGGGGCGGCCTGGATCCCAGGCCGCCCGCTTAGGGGTGGCTTGCTCTAGGCCGCCGAGACCTCTGCTGCCCTTGGCACGATCTGCTCCTCAGGCCGCGCCGCCTCCTCTGTTCAGGTCTCCCGACGACCTGCGGACTAAAAATGTCAGTCCTACGAGTCCGTTGAAGTCATCGACGACCTGCTCCTCAGGCCGCCGAGTCCACCGAGGTCGTCGAGAGCTGTGGACTTAGTTTTTTCTGTCCTCATCGGGCAGTTTGAGCAGGATTTGCAGCCTCAGTTCTCCAGTCCTCTACAGCCTCTTTTACTTAGTCTTTGACACCTCTTTTTCTCAGCCGCCAGCTTCCCCTTGTACCCTTTACTGCTTTTACATGTAATGGTGCAATATCGTATTGTAATCTTGCTTCTTGATTAAATGAAAAGCTTGTCGCAAGAGTGGCATTCAAGCCGCGGCGGGCGAAGTCTGTTGTTGCCGCTGTAAGCTGCCCCGTCTCTTATTTCCCTCTCTCGGTCTAACCATCATAGCTCAACCGCCAAAGTAACATTTGCTCGACAGCTCCTGATCAAGATCCTTCCTTGCTCGAGCAAGCTTCTTCTCTGCCCGAACAAGCTTCTTCCTTGCTCGAGCAAGCTTCTTCTATGCCCGAGCAAGCTTCTTCTCTGCTCGAGCAAGCTTCTTCCTTGCTCGAGCAAGCTTCTTCTCTGCCCGAGCAAGCTTCTTCTCTGCCCGAGCAAGCTTCTTCCTTGCTCGAGCAAGCTTCTCCTCTGCTCAAGCAAGCTTCTCCCTTGCTTTAAACCTCGCCGCCATCCCCACAACCCTCTTATTCTTCTAGCTTGTGAGATCGAACAACCCGTTAACTGGAAGGCGCAATTCACACATCAACAGTTAACACGCGACCTTCAGATCTCGATCAGACAGTGAAATCAGCGGTTACTCATGACAGACCATCAACCAGCCGAGAGCCTTGCTCCAAGTCCCAGTGATGATTCTCTTTGGGAGGCCTTAGTGCAATCTCACAGAGAAACTGCACAATAATTTCAAGAAATCAACCGTACCCTAGATGCTATCACCCAATGATTGGAAGCACAATCTTCAGCAGCACCAGCTCCTCCAATCAATACAGCACCATCATTCGAGACTTCTCAAGTTTATCCACCGACCTATCCTCCTCTTTACACTCCAACCTTTCCGCAAGGGCCTGCAGCCCCTTTGCGGTCTCAGAATGAGGAATTCGCAGCTCGTCAAAACTTCTTCCGAGAAGCTGCCCAAGGAAGTCCAGCGAGATTTCTAAACTTCCAGGGAAGTTACCCCTACTCATCAACTCCTGTCTTTGCTCCCTCCGCAGCAACTTTTCCCTCCTACCCACCAGCTCCTTGCGCAGCTGCAACTTGTGCTCCCTTTTTTCCTTATGATGTAGGAGAACAAGAAGAGCAGTCGTCGTTTACAGAGAATGTTCGGTATGAACTGACTTTAGCTAACTTCAGAGAGCCGCGGTTGCCCACTTACACTAGGGAGACTGATCCAGTCAAGCATCTTCAAGATTTTGAATCTGTCGTTGCTCTCAAGACTCTCTCAGATACATCCAGATGCAAACTCCTTGTGACGACCTTTGATGGTCAAGTGAGGGATTGGTTCTATGGACTCCGTGCTCAGTCCATCTATTCCTTTGCTGATTTGCGAAGAGAGTTTCTTCTCAGATTCTCTACCTTTACAAAGAGGAAGGAAGGCCCAGAAACCCTCTTTGAGATCAAGCAGCGAGAGACCAAGACTTGGTCTCATTTTGTGGATCATTTCCAAAGAGAGATCTTAGACATTGAGATCGTAGATCAGGAAATGTATCGAGTGGCTCTTATTCACGGTCTGCGTTAAGGACCACTCAAGTTCGAGGCTAACGTCCGAGTGCCAAGAACTTATCAAGATCTGATTGGTTTAGCCAACTCATACATCTGTGGTGAGAAGAGCAACCTTAATTTTGTATCCAAGCTTGTAGCCGAGAAAAATCATCAACCTTACAAGCAGTCTCCGAGGTCTCCTCGGAAAGATTTTCCATCCCACTCTAGGAAAATAAAGAAGTTCTAGCATCATCATCAGCACTCCTTCCCAGGCCAGGATCGTGCCCACGAACGATTACAACCGCTACCAGCCCTACCTCTGCAAACAGCTTTGGTGCATCAGTCACAAGATAATGACTTATCATACTCTGGACTCGATGAGGTCATGCTAGAAGTCTGCCAGATCATGAAGGATAGGGCAAATTCAAAAAGGCCTTACCAGTCGGCAAATCAAAGATCAAGAGATTCAGATCCGTTCAGTGAATTTCACCGAAATAAAGGTCATTTAACTGAAGAATGCAAGGCCCTTCAGCGGTTAGTTGAAAAATTGCTTGTCGAGGGCAAGATCAACGACCTGGTCAAGAAAGTTGATGCTTCAAAGCCTTCCACCTCCAAGGGCAAGGAGGTAGCTGAAGTTCAGATGAATTGTGTGGAGATAAGGGATGTAGGCCATATGGGGCCTATCACTGATCAATCTGAGTGCATCGATGTCATTTACGAAGGTCCCCTTGGAAGACTATTTTAATGTGAAGAAAGCACATTTCTTGCGTCAACAGTTATGATCAATCATAACTCCTCAAAGTCCCTCGCAATCATGACCGGTTGATTTTACTTTACTCTTCAAACATTTTTTCTCTAAAACACTTCTAAGTGTTCTTTCATTTTCATTCAATAAACCTTACGTCGGAGATCTCATACTGACACAGTTCCCTTTTTGTAATGCTTCTCCTCCATATTTTTCTCTTTACCAAAGAGACCACTGAACCACTGAGATATCGCCAAGTCTTGCTCAGGGCCCCCTCGAAATTGTTCTCTGGCGTAAGACCACAACGACCACATATCGCGAGGAGTTTTTGCATATGTGCAGTGGGGGACGTTCAACTCTCGTGCGGAGGATGACGGGACTTCGGATCCTAGCCGGCATCTAACATAGAGCGCGATTCCAGGGAGGACCCATGTGTTGGCTCTGTTGTGCTTCGCTAAAGGATGCGTTACAGTTACGATGATCTTTGCGTGACAAGCAATGGAGATCAAGTGTAACCTTGTCTTTTTGATCATCTCACAATTGTGACGGCCGAACACTCTTTGGTACTCTTAATCCGTGCCTTCGCGGGGCCCACAACTCCGCTGATCAATTCACAGACAAGCAATAGGTCACTTGGCGCAACTAGTCTAATTGATCAGCGATGCTTGTAACCCGAGGCATGAGAGTAGTGCATCTGTCGATTCCTTCTCAGGAATTTTCGTGCTTGTTCTTCTTTTGTGCCCTTTAAAGGGAGCGCGACCAGCTCGCTTTAGTTATGACTACCCTCTAGATGATTTCTTCTTAAGGCAAGCGATGCATAACGCCCATGGGGAACACCTGTGGCAGCATCTAGTCTTTTTTCGATCATCATCGAGGGGTAGCCCTCCTTTGTCTTTCTGCCTTTTACAGTTAACAGGTTAAATTCAACCTATTCTAAGGATCTGCAATATCCTTTGGGCTAATGATTATTTTATATGTGTTGTCTGCATAGAGTTCTATCAGATGGTTATCAACAAGCTCTCTTGTCAGATACTAATGACACAAATCATTTAGTCAAGGTATCTGGTTCTCTTTGCTCGGCAAGTCAAGCTGTTGCAAGTCTAAATTAGGATGGTTTCATCTTGCTGATCTGGATTTCATGATAACATTATATCTGATCACGCGAGACGATCATTATCGCATTTTGATCTCTATTCAGTTGATAGCAGAGCTTGTCAGATATCTCTTCTATTATATCTTATCATATCAAAAGGCAACATTCGCAGGTTCTCTCCAGATACTTACGATTTAGTTTTCTTTCATATCTGCTTATTCACTCTTCTTTTGCAGAGCATAGCAGATATTTGCAAGTCCCATTCAGGTACTTGTAGCTTAGTTTCTATTACTTAAATATGCTCTACTCAGTCTACTTTTGCAGAGCTTAGCAAATTTTTGCAAGTCCCATCTAGGTACTTGCGACCTAGTTCATATTTCATATCTGCTTGCTCACTCTTCCTTTGCAGAGCCTAACAGATATTTGCAAGTCCTATCCAGGTACTTGCAGCCTAGTTTTCTACTTCATATCTGCTTGCTCACTCTTCCTTTGCATAGCCTAGCAGATATTTGCAAGTCCTATCCAAGTACTTGCAGTCTAGTTTTCTACTTCATATCTGCTTACTCACTCTTCCTTTGCAGAGTTTAGAAGATATTGGCAAGTTCCATTTATGTATTTGTAGCTTAGTTTTCTTTTATATCTGTCTCTTACCCTTCTTGTTGTATAAGTTAACTAGTACTTGCAAAGCTCCCTTTAGGTACTTGCAAGTTGTCATTTTTCTATGCTTTCATTTCATTGTTGTTTTGCAGAACCCACTAGGAGACATTCACGTCTTCTTCACTTTGCAAAGGCAACCCAGGTACGCATAAGGTGTACCTATTTTCGCCTACTTTGACTTTTCTCCTTCGCAGGGGAAAGGCAGACATTAACAAATTTTTCTCAGAGGAGAGATATCAGGTTCCTTGCTCGAGCAAGCTTTTTCTCTGCCCGAGCAAGCTTCTTCTCTGCCCGAGCAAGCTTCTTCCTTGCTCGAGCAAGCTTCTTCTCTACCCGAGCAAGCTTCTTCTCTGCCCGAGCAAGTTTCTTCTCTGCTTGAGCAAGCTTCTTCCTTGCTCGAGCAAGCTTCTTCTCTGCCCGAGCAAGCTTCTTCCTTGCTCGAGCAAGCTTCTCCTCTTCTCAAGCAAGCTTTTCCCTTGCTTCAAACCTCGCCGCCATCCCCGCAACCCTCTTATTCTTCTAGCTTGTGAGATCGAATAACCCGTTAACTGGAAGGCGCAATTCGCGCATCAACAAAGAGAATATGTCCAAGACGTACCTGATGGACAAATTTATGGCCTTCACCTTCACTGAAGACAGGGAGATACTTCCTCAGGTTATAGATTTTGAGACTCTCGTGGACAAGTTGAACTGTAAAAACATCCCTCTGTCAGATGAGTTTATTGCAGGAGCCATTATTTTCAAGCTTCCATCGGCATGGTACTCAATTAAAACGGAGATGTATCAGAAAAAAAATACAAGTCAGTCTGAAAGACCTCAAACGCTTCATTTGTATTGAGGATGAGAACTGCACTAGGCACGCTATGGAGATCGTTAGCAATCAGAACTTTACTACTAACATGATCACGCACCCTAAGCGTAAGTCTAAGCCTAGAAAGACTAGACCACCCATCAGTGCACCCGTAGTTGTTAACACTAGCAAGAATGATAAGAAATTTAAAGGCAAGTGCTACAACTGCAATAAGTAGAGTCACTTACTGTCACAACCCGCATTTTCCCCGCATTAAAGTTATATCAGAGTAAGGGAAAATATGTGTCGTGATGTCGCGTCATGCATGAGATAACTGCAGACGCTCATACAAGACTCAAAACTCTAATATTTAAATGAAATTCATAAGTTGACCAAGCGTCGCCGGCCTACCAGTGGTGTCGTGGGGCGGTCTAAAGGGCCTAAACCCGGGCTATTGGTAGGCCAGTGATGCTTGGTGCTTGGCCTAGCCGGACCGGGTCGTTACACTTACTTCCGAGTGCAAATAACCCAAAAGATATAAATCCAGCACACCAAAGCCTGATAATAAAGCAAATATGGTTTATCAGACTGCGCCTGCCAACTTTGTTGTGATGGTTGGCCATGGGAAGGCCAGTACAGAGTGGTGGATCGATTTAGGTGCTATCTGCCACGTTTGCAATGATTCAGCGCTTCTGGAGGATGTCACTGCAGTAAAGAGACCGTCACTTTTGCACATGATGGAGTAGCTGACGTGCTGAAGGTGAGAAATGCAAATTTATTGCTTTCCTCAGGTTCGCGTTTAATTTTGAAAAATGTTAAATTTATACATATACTAACTACTAATTTAATTTCAATTAGCATGTTATGCGATGTTGGTATGTCGTTTAACATTAGTGGTGGTAGAGTAACTTTAATGGTTAACTCGCATTATTTTGGTTTTATTTATGTCGTTAATGAGATGTATAGATTGAGTCTAGCAAATGAAGTAGTAAACAAAGTTAGTTTAAATCTGATAGATCCTAAGACTTTATATACAAGACTAGAACACGTGAACTATAGAAAACTACTGTTGCTAGCTAAAACTCATAATATTCCCCTAGACCCAACAATACAATTTGACAAATGTGAAATTTTTGCTTAGACAAATATAACTAGAACATATTTTAGTCAGGTTTCTAGGAACACACAATCACTAGAGTTAATACATTCCGACATATGTGACTACAAAATCTTTGTCACAAGAGGAGATCAGAAGTATCTGATAAACTTTATTGACGATTACTCTAGATTTAGCCATATTTATCTCCTAAAAACCAAAGATGAAGCTTTTGAAAAATTTTGTATATTCAAAAATAGGGTTGAAAATCAACTTACATGAAAATATAAATACTAAGAAGTGATAGAGGAGGTGAATATGTCTCGGGGGAGTTTAGAGATTTTCTTGCCAACAATGACATAATTCCTGTAACCACTGCTCTGTATTCACCACAATCCAACGGTATCGCCGAGAGAAAAAATAGAACTTTAATAGAAATGTTGAATTTCATGTTAACTGTTAACATGTCTGCGTTTTATTGGGGTAAAGCTGTCCTCACGCCAAATCACATTCTTAATAAAGTTTTTCATGCTAAGTTGAAGCAAACACCCTATGAGCTTTGGTTTAAGAGACCACCTAGATTTGATAATCTTAAGACCTGGGTTTGTATCTGTTATATTAGGATACCTGACACTAGAATAGCTAAAATTGGACTCAGGACAAACACATGCTTCTATCTAGGATGTGCAGAGGATAGTGCTGCAGACAGGTTTCTAGATCTCTCAACTAATACTGTAATAAAATCTAGAGATGCAGTTTTTTTGAGAATAAGTTTCTTAAAGATTAAAACTTGACACTTCCAAGTCTGTCAGCGAGTAGTACTAAGAATACTGTTGAGTCAAGACAAAGAATATATGATACTGAACTCATAGACACTAGTGATTTAGCATCTAAAAGGTTATCTAATAGAGAATGAGTGCTTAAAATCTTCGGTACGGACTTTGTGACTTACCAAGTTGAAGTTGATTCATCTACCTATAAGGAAGCGATATGATCTAAGGATTCTCTATTATGGAAAGAAGTCATAGATAATGAGATAAATTCTCTCCTACAAAACTACACTTGGATCTTGGTTGACTTGCCCAAAGGGGCTAGAAATATTGGTAGTAAGTGAGTTCTGAAAAAAAAAGTTGAATCCTGATGGGACTATCGTTAAATACAAAACACTTCTACTTGCAAAAAGCTTCACTCAAGTGAGTGGTGCAGACTACTTTGATATATACTCACATGTTTGTCACATTGCGATAATTATGATTCTTCTCGCGTTAGCATATATTGAACATTTAACTGTTCATCAGTGAATGTCAAGACTGTATTTCTTAATGAAAATCTGAATGAGGAGATCTATATGCACCAACCTTAAGAGTTTGTCGTAGGTAGTCTAGAAAATAAGGTCTGTAAGTTGATTAAGTCACTATACGGATTAAAACAAACACTTAAATTGTGGCACGAGAAATTTGACACTTGTGTTATAGGCATGCGTTTTAAATCTAGCCTATCAGATAAATATTTATACGTAAGAAAAAGTTCAGATAAAGTTATAATTATATGCTTGTATTTTGATGACATGCTAATTCTGAGCACTGATCAGTATGAGGTGGAAGACGTGAAAGTTATCTTGACAGCACAATTTAGCATGACAGACTTAGGTGTGGTGAAAATTATCCTAGGAATGGAAGTGAAATTCACTGAAAAGTATATTATCCTAAGTCAGAGTCACTACGTTAGAAATCTACTTGAGAAGTGATGTTACGTAAATAGCAAAAGATTGAGACTTCATACAACTATAACAATAGAATGAAAATGAATGAAGGTTCACCTATTAGACAGTTGAATTAATCCAAACTCATAGGAAGTCTCATATATGCTACAAACTGCATTAGACCTGACATAGCCTTTACGATCGGCATGTTAAGTAGACTTACGAGTAACCCTGGAAAGGACCACTAGGATGCCTTAGAAAAGCTAATGCGATACTTAAAGTACACTGAGAAGTATGCTTTATGTTACAGTGGACATCCTCCTGTGCTTGAAGGGTATTCTGACGCTTCCTTGTCCTCAAAAATTACTGATAATATATCCACTAGTGGTTTTGTGTTTATACTAGGAGAAGCAACAGTAACTTTGAAGTCAAAGAGGCAGACGTGCATTGAACTATCCTCTATGGAATCAGAACTCTATGCTCTCGCTTTAGCTGGAGAAGAAGCATAGTGGATAAGAGATCTGATAATAGACATTCCAATGACGAGTCTGAAAATGCACTCTATTTCGTTATTTTATGACAATCAAGCCACAAAGACCATTGCTACAAATACATTATTCAATGGAAAACGAAGACAGCTTAGAATGAAACAGACCTGGATGACCTATCTTACCAGTCATGGGATAATCTTCGTTTTGGACGTGAGATCAAAAGATAATATAGCATATGTTCTTACCAAGGGCTTATGTAAGATTTTAACAACTAAAACATCGGGGAAGATGAGATTAAAGTCCATTTATCTTGAAGGAGAGAATATTAAAGGTTTTACATTTATAGTATGTAGACGAGCAATAAAAACTATACAATGGGGTTGAGGTTTATGTTTTAAGCTTTTTTCGTGCATATAAAAAATTACAGCCACGTGTTAAATGGAGATCAGCTGACATTTGATACCGTATTGTTATTTTGAAGAGATAAAAGATTTTACATTGCATTCTTTATGCAAACTCTTCTATTGATTACATGTCAATATATCATTCCAAACGTCAATACTATTAGTCAAATATACCTTTCAGAAATATATCTAGTTGTGGAGAATTTTTTGATTAAAAAACTATAAAATGATGGGATTAGTGAACCCATGAATCAACATGAAATGCATCTGGGCTGTGAAATTGTTCTCCTCCGTTTCGTCAGAAATGGAGAGGATCCTGATACCATTTTTTATGGAGCCGAATATGCAAGAGTCACAATAAAGAACTGACAGAAGATTGCGAGATTTTTAGGTGAAAACCTGGAAAGAAAAAAAATCATAGGATCAGACCTTGCTTTGACGAAATTATATAGTACATGACAAGTATATATATATATATATGTGTGTGTGTGTGTGTATATATATATATATATATATATATATATATATATATATATATATATATCTTTATTATTTAAAATAATATGCATATCTTAAGGCACACCACAGAATGAATCTGGACCGTCCGATCAAGCAACTTCAATTTTTGGCTGTTGGATTCAAGAGAAGAGGGCTGCCAATATTCATTCCCCCAAAATTTTTCTTTTCCCCAACTCAAAAAATCCAGATCCCCATTTCGTGCACAGGGCTTTCCCGAGTTCACCGCTTGCTGCCGAGGGCTTCGCCGCCGGCAGAAGGCGGAAGGGGCGGCCCTATGCAGTTTATTTCTTTTTTGAAGCTCACGGGCAGGGCCACCGCCGGCGGTAGCCCTGTTCGCTTGCCGCCGGACCACCCCCGGCGGGTTCGCCGGAGGCCGGCGAACCCGCCGGTGGGTGTCGGGCAGGCCGTTGGCGGCTCTGCCGTCGGCAGCATGCGAAAAGGGCAGCACTACGCATTTTTTTCCTTTTTTAAAACAATGATCGTTTCTACATCAATTTCATAATTTTTATTTCGTAAAACAATGATTGTTTCTAGATACAAAAATTAATTTCTTTCTCTCCTCTTTTCTTTCTCTCTCTCTTTCTTTATAACTCTCTGTAATAATCTATAAAATAATAATAATATATTTAGATCTCTCTCCCCTGCCTCTCTATCTCTCTCTTCTCTCTCTCCCTTTCATCTGCCGTCCCCGCCTCCCGCTACTATGGAAAAAACAAACCAATTTTATCTCTCTCCCCCCAATTTCTCTCTTTCTCCACTCTTATTTCGCGTGCCGCCCTCTGCCGCACTCTCTCCCCCTCTCTCTCCCTCCCTCTCTCATCCCTCAGCCGCTTATAGCTTTCGGAGGTCTAGTTATTTTAGTTGTTTAATCATAAAAGATTGGACGACTGCAATAATATCATGCTGGAAGTGAACGGTCAAAATCACTTCAATGAATTTAAAATTCATGATTTTGATACTTCTTTATATATGATATATATATATAGACACACACACGTACACACACGAGTAGCAGGCGCGGGCCTCCGGCTCGATGGTCACGCGCCACAGTACCTGGCCGGCGACAGCGGCCTTCGCCCGCACCCCCCCCCCCCTGGCGGGCTCCGCTCGCTCCCCCCTGGCGGGCGGCGACAGTACCCGGTCGGCGACGGCGGGCTTCGCCCTCCCCCGACGGGTCGCTGCGGGCTGCGCACGCATCAAGGCGCAACGCTGCGGGTTTCTCCCGTGCTAGATGCGTCGTTGCGGGTTGTGCCTGCATCAACGCGGACTATGCCCACAATACATACATGTGAGTGCACAAAATGACCGTAAAAAAATCTATATCAATTTCACAATTTTTATTTCGTAAAACTGATCGTTTCTAGGTACAAAAATTAATTTCTTTCTCTGCTCTCTTCTTTCTCTCTCTCTTTCTTTATAACTCTCTCTAATAATCTATAAAATAATAATAATATATTTAGATATTTCTCCCCTGCCTCTCTATCTCTCTTCTCTCTCTCTCTGTCATCCTCGCCGCCCTCTACTATGGAAAAAACAAACCAGTTTTATCTCTCTCTCTTTCTCCACTCTTATTTCGCGTGCCGTCATGTGCCGCACTCTCCCCCCCCCCCCCCCCTCTCTCTCCCTCTCTCTCTCTCCCCACTTTCTCTCTCTCATCCATCAGCCGCCTATAGCTCTGGGAGGTCAAGTTATTTTAGTTGTTTAATCATAAAAGATCAGACGGCTGCAATAATATCATGCTGGAAGTGAACGGTCAAAATCACTTCAATAATTTTAAAATTCATGATTTTGATATTTCTTTATATATATTAAAGATATATATTTTAGTTTTTCAAAAGGAGGCGGATTAATTACTACTTATTTACAAGCATTTCTAGTATCCGGTGTTGAGCAGAGCGGAGCAGGGTGTGCACTAGAGCGGGGCACAGCTGGGGGCACACTGAAGTGGAGCGCAGCAGGGTACGCATTGCATGGAGCCGAGCGAGGAGGCATGTACTGAATAGGAGCACGAGGGCTTGGAGCAGCGGAGCGCAGGGTGCATGCTGGGATGATCACGGGGGCACACTCATTACAAGAAAACCTCGTTTAGCTAGAAAAATTAGAAATAATATATAATTTTTGCTAATTAACATCAAATTTGATAAGTTAAATAATTTTTTTTACTTTACCTACAAAATTAGCAACTATTTTGTTGTAGCAATTTATCAACAATTTTTTGTTGCAAAAATATCAACAAATTTTTTGTTGCAGATTGTTAATAAGGAAATGAATTATTTCCCTCCAATAAATTTGGTGCCGTTCTTACAAAAATAATATTAATAATTATATATATATATATATATATATATATATATTATTTAAATACTTACGTTTTTTAATATAAATTAACATAGATTATTAATATCTATTGAAATAATGATCAGAAATGCACTCCGCAATACTTAGGGTCCGTTCGGCGCGCAAGTATTGGATTTTTGGAATTGGCTTTGATCAAAAAACCAATATCTGCAGGAATTGATTTTGTGCAAAAAGTCAATTCCGATGTTCGGCTGTAGGATAGAATTCAGCGAATAGAATTGGTATTGAAATGTTAAAGTTGTTCGGCTGCACAATGGAATTGGCTTTCTGAAATCAAAATTTTAAAAATTTAATCCAGCAAAGTTAACTAGTACTGATAATTAAAGCAATAAACAGTTAACATCATGTAGAAATGAATTGTGTATCACAGACATACACATACACACACTCAACACTCAATACATACACTCAACACATACACACAACACATACACACACATATACACACACTCAACACTTACACTCAACACATACACACACATCACACACATACACTCAACACATACACTCAACACTCAACACATACACACACATATACACACACTCAACACTTACACTCAACACATACACACACATCACATACATACACATACACACACAAGTGCACATACACACACTTAACACATACATTCAAACACACAAGTGCACATACATAAACACACAATGCACATATAAACCTCATTAATATAAAAGCATGTCATTTTCATACCCACAAAAAATAACCTATACAAAAAATAACCTAGAAATGGAGATCCGGGTTACATCCACATCCACATAACATTGTGGTCATAAAAGCATGCTTCTTTCCGACGGATCCACATAAGATTAATCACATATAATACCTAGTTGCAAGATAAATCTTTGCTACGTATACATGACAAAAAATATGAATACGAACTTTAGCATAACGTAATTAGTGACTACCAAAAGTGAACCAAACAGAGAAGTAATAGCTAGAACTTGAGTTTGCTACAAAGATCTGGACCTTGAGATCTAAAATTTCTGGGCAGAAATTTTTAGATCTTAGGTTTGCTGGACACAAAATTTCAGATCTTAGGTTTTTATCATTAGCACTAATTTCATACTATACACAAAAAATTCATTTCATACCATACAAGAAGAGGGGAGGAGGAAGAAGAAAGGAGGAGGAAGAAGTGGAGATGGCAAACCCTAGATTTCTGGACACACGGAAGTAAATAGAAGGTGAAGAAGAAGATATGCGGAGGAGGAAGAAAGGCGGAGGAAGAAGAAGAAGTTTGCGAGAAAGAAGCGGAAAATAGGGGAGATCGGGAGGATGAGGAGGGTGAAGAAGAGGAGAAGAAGAGGAGGAAGAGGAGGAGGAGGTATACCTGCGCCGGGAGAAGTGGAAGAAGGCGATCGGGGAGGGGGAAGAATGGCGTCATCCTGCGCTGCTTCCGTCGTCTGCGATCGGGGGAACCAAAAATCACGAAATCCGGTGTCTGGAGGTAAGAATTGGGGGTATCGGGTTTTAATGGTAGGTTAAAACCGATGTATTTAAGGCCAATGCCAATTCCACACCAATTCCAACACGCTGAACACGTGAAATGGCTTTAATATTGCCCAAAGTCAATGCCAGAATGTCAATGTCTGTGCGCCGAACGGACCCTTAGCTTTATCAAATGCCGACACTTACAAATATTCTCTGTAAACGAGATGCGACCCATCTGTTCGGTTTGGCTCATACCCGATTCAAATGGGCTGGGCGCATTAAGAGCAGAAAATAGGTTGCAACACAGTATTTGAGGTTGCAACCTTTTTTGTGTTGTTTTTGAAATCTGTCCAAATTAAAAACTGTTTTTTGAAATCTGTCCAAATAAAACAGTTTTCAATTTGGAATGTGGTCCGGTGGTTTTATTTGGGAGGTGGTAATGAGAATATAATATACTCATTATTATATTCCTTTCTCTCTCTCATGAATTGTAACCGCATCCCCCTCTCTCGCATTATAAAACCGCCGCTGCAGCCCTCTCCCAAAGAGAACCGAACCCGAGCTACCCGCCCCTCTCTCTCTCTCTTGGCTTGGTGCAGGAAGTTGCTGTCTTGGGATCTCTTGCCGGAGTCGCCGCTGGAGGAAGGTATCCGTCGGTGTTTGTCGTCGTTGACGTGAAGAGGAGGGCAGCCCGCCATCGCCGTCGCCGTCTGAGTCCAGTCGGCCGTTGTCGTGGAAGGAAGATGGAGACGGGGCTGTTTTAACCCGGCTATTTGTGGGGGTTGTGGAGAGAAAAGTTTGTGTTGAGGACGGGCTACTCGTTCGTGGCAAGGTCCGGGTCCGAACTTGGAGTTTCTCTCCGGTGGTGGCGGTGGTTGCGGTTGAACGTCGGAAGTTGAAGGTTCGGTGAACCTTGTGCATCCGTTAGTCAGATTGCAGTCTCAGATCTTCTATTTCCTGTGGATCGTGCGTGTCCGGCGCATCCGCGTGCTTTTCACCGGACAGTTATTTCTTCACTTGTTTTTTCATCGTAATTGATTTATAAATTATATTATAAATTGGCATTATCTGTGTTCGTGATTTCTCCTGCAATTATTGGCTATCCCATTAAGTGGTATCAGAGGCAGGTTCGGTAGACGACCGTGATTGGACGTTCTAGGAAAGGTTTGACTGCGGTGGTGAACGACTAGGTCCTCCTTCCACTCTTTCAGATCCGACCTTTAAACAAATCAGGTCTTCTAGTTTGTCGGGGACAGTCATGACAGGGAAGAACGTAGTTTTGGACAGATTTTCAGTGGAGAAGTTCGATGGTAGTGGAAATTTTAGCCTATGGCAGATTCGAGTCAAGGATATGTTGGTTCAACAAGGTTTGATTCAAGTCTTGCGGGGGCGCGACAAATTATCCACGACGGTGAAAGATGAGGAATGGAAGGATCTTGATGAAAAGGCCACGAGCACAATCAGGATGTGTGTTGCTGACTAGGTGCTCTTCAACATCGGGACAGAAGAGACGGCAGTCGGGCTTTGGGAAAAGCTTGAGCGACTGTACTTGGCAAAATCCGTGACGACAAGATTGTTGCTGAAGCAGCGCCTCTATGCGTTGAAGATGCAGGAAGGTGACAACCTGCAGGAACACTTCAATGTGTTCAACGGTCTCCTGAGCCAATTGCATGTGGTTGGCTCGAAGGTAGAGGAAGAAGACAAAGCCATCTTGCTTCTTACCTCGCTCACAGCATCATACAAGCACATGGTGACTACGCTCCTGTATGGGAAGGAAACGGTGGGGCTGGAAGAAGTCACATCGGCGATGTTATCCAGTCAGATGTTAAAGGACCCCACTCCTAGGGGTGACCAGATCTTGGTAGCGCATGAACGTGGGAGGAGTTTTGACAGAGGATCGAGCAGTGCACCAGCTCGGTCGGCGTCGAAGAAGGCAGTGAGGTGTTACCACTGCAGACAGGTTGGTCACATTAGAAGAAATTGTCCGCAGCGTACATGAAGTTCTGGAACTTCGAAGGATGTCCAAGATGCGGCATGGTGACACTCGACCTGGAAGGAGATGACGGATTTTATTGCGTCACTGAGAGTCAGAGTGACTCCGATAGCTGGATTTTGGATTCTGGTGCCACACAGCACATTTGCTCAGATGCGGCGATGTTCAGTTCACTGGAGGTGACGTCTGGGTCGATCTTTCTGGGTGACGGCTCAGCATATGAGGTCACAGGGATTGGGGCGGTGAACTTGCGGATGCATGGTGGAGCTGTGTGTAGACTTGAGCAGGTACACCTGGTACCGAAGTTATGCAGGAATCTGATTTCGTTGGGCAGATTGGACACCGGTGGGTGCAGGTTTGCATCGAGAGGTGGAGTTCTGACGGTGAGGCAAGGGCGCACCGTGCTCATGCAAGCTATATAGTGTGATAGTCTGTACCGGCTGATGGAGACCACAATACGAGGTGGTGCGCCCATGATTTCTGCGACCGACGGTGTGGATGGTCGAGGTGGTGCAGGGGATCGCACTTCTAGTAGTCTGACTAGGCGAGTCAGATTCAGCGATCCAGTTGCGTTGACATTCAGGAGTTGAGCCCGAGCAGGGATGAGTCGACTGGAGCAGGTCGGCTGACGCCTCAAGTTCTTGAGGTGGTGCTTCATACAGACTGGTGCTTCGTGCAGAACGGTTGCTTCGCGCAGTTGGTGCCCAGTGCAGATGATGCTTCGTGCAGGTGGTGGAGGAATCAGGATATGAGCCAAAGTGGTGTTTGTTGGATTTGGCTCATACCCGATTCAAATGGGTCGGGCGCATTAGGAGTAGAAAACAGGTTGCAACGCAGTATTTGAGATTGCAACCTTTTTTGTGCTGTTTTTGAAATCTGTTCAAATTAAAAACTGTTTTTTGAAATCTGTCCAAATAAAATAGTTTTCAATTTGAAATGTGGCCCGGTGGTTTTATTTGGGAGGTGGTAATGGGAATATAATATACCCATTATTATATTCCTTTCTCTCTCTCTCCCATGAATGGTAACCGCAGCCCCCTTCTCTCGCATTATAAAACCGCCGCTGCAGCCCTCTCCCAAAGAGAACCGAACCCGAGCCACCCGCCCCTCTCTCTCTCTCTCTCTCGGCTTGGTGCAGGAAGCTGCCGCCTTGGGATCTCTTGTCGGAGTCGCCGCTGGAGGAAGGCAGCCGCCGGTGTTTGCCGTCGCTGACGTGAATAGAAGGGCAGCCCGCCATCGCCGTCGCCGTCTGAGTCCAGTCGGCCGTTGCCGTGGAAGGAAGACGGAGACGGGGCTGTTTTAACCCGGCTATTTGTGGGGGCTGTGGAGAGAAAAAGTTTGTGTTGAGGACGGGCTACTCGTTCGTGGCAAGGTCCGAACTTGGAGTTTCTCTCCGGTGGTGGCGGTGGTTGCGGTTGAACGTCGGAAGTTGACGTTGATGGTTCGGTGAACCTTGTGCGTCCGTTAGTCGGATTGCAGTCCTAGATCTTCCATTTCCTGCGGATCGTGCGTCTCTGGCGCATCCGCGTGCTTTTCACCGGACGGTTATTTCTTCACTTGTTTCTTCATCGTAATTGATTTATAAATTATATTATAAATTGACATTATCTGTGTTCGTGATTTCTCCTGCAATTATTGGCTATCCCATTACCATCATCCTTCCGTAAGATGATATTTGTACTCATCAGATGCTAGTGAATTTCATCAAAACAAGGCATGACACCATGGTTTCTTTCATTTTGAGTTTTCCACTTAAAAATCTTTCTGTCTACCGTCTGTTCCCCATATTGAATGTTTTTTTTGAGTTTGTATCACTCTCAGGTTAAGACGATTTGATTCCTCCTCTCTATGAAAGTACTGCTAACTGCTAAGCGACCGGTAACAAGACTATTATTAATATGAAAATTATAAGAGATAAAAATATTTTCAGGAATATTTAAAATATATATAATTAAAAGGTATGAAGCTAGAAATTTAACTTGTAGGCGTATAAATACTGCCCGAAGTAATATCCGATAGTTAGAAATCCAGCTGCATGTGGAGATTAGAAGTACTTAAAATATTTGTAAAAAATATCATAATTTATATTTTAAATTTAGGGCAAATAAATAAATATATGTCATGTAAACAATAATGGGTTAGACAGGTAGAATATTTTTGTGAAGAAGTTATACTTCCTGGCTCGAGCATAATTTTTGACAGAATATGCGGCACAAACAAGAGAGTGATAGCCCCGACAACACTAGAATTAATTACCACCACGTGCCAAATTGTCAAATTTAAGAAATTATCAATGTTATTATTTCAATTATTAACATTTATTTTCATCATGTTATTATATATATATCCCTATCACATAAAGAAATACCATAGTCTACGAAAATAATGAGTTCAAAATTTCATAAACCGTATTTCATAATTCAAAAATCATGTGATCGAGCACAATAAAATCGTTTCATCTCTTCACATTTTAGTTGGTCTCATAAACCTACTACTAGAGTGTCCTAAACCTATGTAAAATTACGATTTTGCCTCTATAACTCTTAAAAAATCGGACGGTTCACCATGGACTGGCGAAACGGAGCGGGTTTTGGAAACCCGTCTAACTTAAATAGTAGTTAAAATTTTATTTTAATTTAAACACGGCTGTCCGATTTCGATCCCGGTACCTCAAGCAGTGGCGGAACTAGGATTTGAAAACTGTTCGGGCACAATAAATTTTAATATATATTTTATTGAAAGTAGAAGAAGATAGCAGAACATTAAAAAAACTTACAGATCAACAAGAGACTTTAGGTTGACGATGCTCTGAAAACGTGAAATAATTTCTTCAGTTGTAATTGTATCTGCAACGTCTTTTTCAATGTAAGTCATCAAACAATCATTCATCCATTCATCTTTCATTCTGTTTTGCTGACGATTTTTTATTATCTTCATTACAGAAAATGTTCTTCAACACTAGCTGTCAAATAATGTGAACCCGATCTCGTGTCTCCTGCACGTTTTAGCTTTAAAGGTTGATTCAACCCTTGTCCACTTTCCAACTCCCCGCAACCAAGCTCTCTAGCAACCCGATCAACCTCCAATGCTCGAAGAGAATCACGTCGTTTACAAGAACCACCAATAACATTCAAAACAGTGCTAATAAGTGTGAAAAGCTCGGCAATATCCGAATTTCCTTTTGCAACAGCTACTAGCACCAATTGTAGTTGATGTGCAAAACAATGAATATAAAAAAGTACAACTATTTTCATTCAAAATCAAAGTTTTTAGCCCTCTGAACTCGTCTTTCATATTGTTAGCGTCATCATATCCTTGTCCACGCAATTTTGATATATCAAGTCCATATTGCATAAATAACGACTCAATGCCAGATTTTAATGATAATGCAGTACTGTCGGCTACATGAACAAAATCAAGAAAACGCTCCATAATCTTGTCACTTGATTTCACATAGCGTAACACAACAGACATCTGCTCTTTTGTAGAAACATCACAGGATTCATCCACTAAAACTGTAAAACAATCTTCTTCAATCTCACAAACGATTTGTTTTGTTGTCTCCGTTGCAATTGCTGAAACTATTTCTTTTTGAATCTTAGGCGATATAAGCTGGCAATTTCGAGGAGCACTTTGAAGCGCAACTGCCTTAATATCATCATTATGAGAAACAAGGAAATTCATAAGCTCCATAAAATTGCCGCGATTGATAGACTCTTTACTCATCGTGATCGCGAAAAGACATCTTTGTCGTAAAAGAAATCTAACGCAATCAATTGAAGCACAAAAACTAGCACGATAATCTATACTTTGTTATTCTTCTTGTCTCGCAAAAGCAATCTGAATACCCTGTTTTTGATTCATCAAAACCTCGCAAAGTTTTCTAAACGCATTGTGTGGAGTCTCCATCCTCAACCGAAATGGCGTGAGGGGACTCTCATTGCACAAAAAAAAAGTACAAACACAGAGAGGAAGAGATCGTTACCCTTGATGCGTGTTTTTCTCCGCGATATGAGCTCCGAATTAACCGGGATTCGGGAAGGAGATCGGCTATCTCCACTGGTTGCAACTTGCAAAGACTCAAAGATTATTGCTCCAGTGCAGCAGTGCTCCGGGAACTGGAAGGATATCGCTCCAGTGGACAGAGTCCCAAAATATCGGCAATTGTGCTCTGGGAAGAATATTGCTCCAGCCTCCAGTAGTCCAGTCACCAAAACAAGTGTGAAAAACAATCACCGGTTGCAAAGACTCAACAAGCGATGCAGACGGAGGCTCGGAGTCGGAGCACTGGAGCAGTCACCGGGAAGGATATCAGCTATCGCCCTGGCCCCTGGCCCTGCATGCCGCAAGAAATCGCAGACTGGGCACTGGAGCCGTCTGGAGGTCGAGCCGTCGAAGAGGAAAACGAAGACGTCGAAGACGACGGAGAGCCGTCGAGGTCGAGCCGTCGGCGTCGGCGCGTGCAGCGTGCAGCGTCGTCGTCGTCGAAGAGGGGAATGCCCTAGCAGCCGGCGGCAGCGTGTAGCGTCTTCCTCTCGTCGAAGAGGGAAAAGAAATTCGCGATGGCCCAAGACTCGACCCCTGCGGGAATATATCGCGATTTAGGATCGGGCACCCGACCGTGCCTTAAGCTAGGTCCGCCCTTGACCTCAAGGACAAGAGGAACAACTCAACCCAACAAATTAAGGAGGCAGCTGTAATAACATTTCAAATAATTTGTATTTATATTATTATATTTTATGTATTTTTATAAAAAAAGTATATAAATATATGTATAATATAATTCATTATTACAAGTATACTATATATTAAAATTATTGTTGAAACCGGAAAACCGGTCTCTTGTGGAGTTCGACCCTTGGGGAAGGGGTGGCCGCGCACCTACTTCGCTCCTGCAAGAAAATACAAGGAAAAAAGAAGAAACAAGGACTAGACCAAGGGCCCGGCGTGGAGGTCCCACCACACACCCGGAAGATCTTAGAGCGCTTCCCCTCCTTAGCCAAGTGCCGGGCTAAGGTACCTCAGAAAGTGCTAGTAGGCCGGAGAATTAGTAAGCATGCCTTCTGAGGTACCCCTTGGGTCCTATTTATAGGAAAAGATGGCCTGCCAGTATACAACCTTCACTGTTTTCGAGGACTGCAGGCAGACCAAAAGGGGCAACATAGTAAAAGTATGCCATGGCCAAGATGCGAGCTGGACCTGAGGGGGCACTCGCTCGGCAGGGGGCCTGACTCGCCTCGCCATGGGCCTAGGCGGGCACGTACTCGGCAGAATGTGCTCGACTATCGCTGAGCTCGGACTCGGCACGACGATCGCCGAGCTCCAACAGAAACTGAGTTCGGCACGGGGATCGTCGAGCTTGGTCCGGCTACCGTCGAGCTCGGACTCGGCACGACGATCGCCGAGCTCCAACAGAAACTGAGCTCGGCACGGGGATCGTCGAGCTTGGCTCGACTACCGTCGAGCCCTGTTCCTGCACCCGAGCTCGGTCTCGGCATGCCGGGCTACGTTCGGCCATCGTCGAGCTCGGCTCGACCATTGCCGAGCTCGGGCTCGGCATGCTGGGTTCACATTGGTCTGAGCCGGCCGGTTCAACTCCTGTCGACCACTCGCGGGATACGGGGTTGTACATAATCCCCGCTCTTTGCGAGGTTGGGACAAGCTCGGAAAGAAACATCCAACCCCATAGGATCCTGCGAGTGCGACAGGGGCAAAAGAAATCTTCTGGTAGGCCCCACAGGTAGCTATATATATGTACCCCTGCGTATCTGGCTAACCTTTGCCCTTCCCCAAATTCTGACAAGATGCCGCTCCCCAAGGAAGTTTTAGAGCGACTCGCACGTTCCCACGAGGAGATCGCTGCTCAGGCCGCGGGGCTGACCAACCTTGAGGCCCCTGCTCGCCGTTTTGTCGATTTTGGCTCGGCCAAGCGGGCGAAGCCCTTTCCCCCGGGGGCCGAATCCATTCTGGCCGACTTTACTGCCGCCTTGGGGAACGGGGCCGGTTCCTCCAACCAGCCGGTTCTTGGTTCTTCCACTAAAAATCTCGTGGAACTATCTTCCGACCGGGAGAACAGCAGCGAAGCATCCACCCCTCGGGCCAAAAGTATTCCTGTCGGCTCGCCACGGCGGGATCCCGAGGTCAAGGAGCCGGGCTCGCGAGAGCTGGCGTCGCCGAGTCACCTCCCTTCCCGACAACCCTCCCCTGGGTCCATAGTCGTGGGGAGAGGTGCCGGGATTATCCCTGTCCCCGACTACCAACTTGCCCCTCAGGAACTGCTGGGGCGTGGCAAGGACCTGCGCCACTTCTCTCCTCGCGCCAACCCAGAGGAGCCAGGCTCGCACGGTAAGTTTCCAACTTTGCTCTTCTGTTCCGGGGATATTTGTTTTCTGACCGTCTTTCAGTTCTTCACCCAGAATTTCCCGGCCGGCCGGAGGACGGCGAGTCCGTGGATCGACCTCCTTACTCGCCCCTCCCTTCTCCAAGCGCCATGGACGCCTTCCTGGACTCCGAGGTGGGCAGTCCTGAACGTGCAAAACGGGAGCGGAAGGTTCTCAAGAAGCTGGTGCGCGAGCTCCACGACCTGCGGAAGGACAACAACAGGCTGCAGTGGGAGTGCTCGCGTCTCGCGGACGGTGCTGGAGTCAGCTTGGCGTTCGAGGAGGCGTCTTCCCTGGTGCTGATGGATGAGATTGACGAGAACCTGCGGGTGATAAATAGGAACATGGGGCGACTTCGCGAACTTTATGCGCGGCGACCTGCGACGGCGGGCCGACGAGACCGGGGAGAATGAAACGGCTCCTCTGTCAGCCGACCGGTACTCGCCCTCGCCCACGCATGGTCCTCGCGCCCTTATTTTTATTTGCTCTGAATGATCTGCTTGTAATAACTCGAACAACTTTTCTACCACTTTGTATATGTAGATGCTTTTTCAATATTTTGATGAGTCTTTTCGAATTCCCCCTTCGGGGGTCTGGCCGGCTCGCAGGATTTGCGAGGAGAGGGTGGCGAGGTGGCGTGGCGAGACCGGGCCGATTGGCCGACTCGCCCTCCCTCTAACCCTTCTTTACCTTCTTCTATAAATAAACCTTCTCACCTATCCCCAGGGCACGCTTTTATTGCTTTCAAATCCTTGTTTCGTCTCTGTCTTCCCGAGCTCGTGATTTCCCTTTCCTCTGCGACTATGGTCAAGACCAACCCTGACGCGGACGGTCGGTCTAAGTGCGCCCAGCACTTCATTGATCATTGCTTCTTCGAGGGGCACATTACCGAGGAGGAGCTCGTCGAGTTCACGGCGGCATTCGTCCCCCCCCCCCCGGCTTCCAAGCTCGCAGGCCCGCCGAGCATGAAGCCATCAATTCCTTCCCGGAGGGTGAGCTCGCCTTCCCCATCTCGCACTTCGAGGTGGGACTGCGCCTCCCCCTCTGGCCAGAGATCCGCCAGATCCTGAAGTACTACGGCGCGGTGCCCGCGCAGCTGAATTCCAACGCCATTGCTATGATGGTGGCGTTCGCCTGCTTCCTCCGCCGGGAGCGGATTGAGTTCAACCTCGCGGTGTTCCGTAAGTTGTTCTCTTATAAGGCTACCCCCGACGGGGTCGCCTACTTCGGCGGGTCCTTCATCAAGGTTCGCGAGCTAGCGAACAAGAATCATAATTGGATGACCCGGCTCGTCTTCATTAAGGGCGAGCTCGGCAACATCCCCTTTCGTCCCCTGCAGAAAAGCGAGGACATATATCGTCCTCCTTCCCTGTCTGGTAGCGACGCCGACCTCCACAAGTTTTTCCTCCACAAGGACTTCGAGGTCGCCTTCCTCCGCCGCGGCCTTGATTCGCTTCAACCCGTTCTCCCTGGTTAAGGTATATCTCGCCCTGCCCTCTCGCGAACTTTATCAAGGTGGATCTCTATATTACATATATTTTTCTCTCTCTCTCTTTTTTTTTTGATTAAGTCTTTCTCTGCAGGGGAACGGGTTCTGCCGGAGCATCCGTCGTTCGCCGATTCGGGGATATTCTCAGATCCTCTGGAGCTGGCCCGGGCGGCGGCAGCGGCTTGTCACGAGGAGCAAGCGCGAGGCCAACTCCCCGGCAAGAAGCGCTTGGAGTCCGGGGGGTCAAGCTCGTGCCCCGATCCTTCGCTCCCCAAGAAGAAGTGGGCGAAGGTGGTCTCGCGCGGACGGCTGCACCTTCCTCCGTCACCTACCAAATTCATGAGCTCGCCGGAGGCTCTGTCCGACGAGCCGCCTTTGAGTCCGTTGAAAGAAGCATCCTCCCCCCGAAAGGGGAAGAAGAAGAACGGGCCGTCCTCTGATTCTACCGGAGAGGACACCCTCCGCGAGCCCAGTCTGCCGAAGGATCACCCCAACTTCGGCAAGGGGTGCAAAAGCAAAGATGCGGCTAGCGAGCCCATTTTGAAGTGGGACGAGGGGGCTCACCGGGTTTCTGTTTCTACTCGCGCCCCCTCCTGGGGAGCTCGCCGGCCGCCTACCGCCCACGCCTTCGCCTTCGGCTTCGGCCTCTACAGCTGCGACAGCGCCGAATCGTACAAGAAACTTACCCCCAGTCAGCTCGACTACGAGGGGTTGCAAGCCCACCTGCGGGCCTTCGAGCTCCATCACATGATGGTCCGCCGCGGCTTCCAGCTCAGCAATGCCCTGCTGACTGCCGAGCAGGAGCGCGACCTGGCGAAGGAGAGCGCGGCCGACGCGGAAAGGCGGTTCGGCCTTGCCGACGCTCTACTCGCGAAGTCTGCCGGTGGCTTGGTAATCATTGGATATCTCTATTTACCTTGCTTAGGATTATTCCTGCGCGTGTTCTGAACTTTTAACCCTACAGGACGCCGAAGCCGCTGACGCGCTGCGAGGCGAGGTGGCTCAGTTGCAGGCTCAGCTTGCTGAGCGGGAAGTCCAGCTTGCTGAGCAAAAGATATATTCCCGCGAGCAAGAGGCTGTTGCCGCCCAGCTGGGGGTGGAGGTGAAGGAGTTGAAAGAGAAGAACAAGGGGCTCCTGGGGGAGGTCCTCCGCCAAGCCGACGCTCTCCTTCCCCCGGACGCCAGCGAGCCGGCCTTCCCCTTCAAGAGGCCCCGGGTGTTTGGCGAGTCTGATGTCGCGGAGCGGCTGCGAGTCAACTCCGTCGAGGCTGCCGAGTGTCTCCTGAAGGCCATGAGGGGAACGGGGATTTTGGCGGAAGGCTGCGAGGAGGTCACCGTCCGGGAGCTCCTGCCAACCCTGTTCCCACCCAGCCCGCTCAGCGAGAAGGAGGATAGCTTCGACTCGCTCTTCGCGGGGGTGGGGGAGAAGGACGCTCGGCTTGGCGGCGAGGAGGACCGTCATTCGAGGGGGGAGGACGAGAGCTAGCTTTTGCTTTCTTCTCTTCTTTCTTTTTTTTGTATCCTGCCGAGGCGGGCCTTTCCTTGTACATTTGTAATGATGAATCAAAGACATTTTTCATAATTTCACTATCTTCTTTTTAAGCTTACTTGCGATATTATACCCGCGCGCTTGGTAGAACGACCTCGCCCGTAGAAAGTCTTGAGTTAGGACCAGCCCCCGCGGTGCTCGCGGCGGATCCCTAGGACACGTGCTCGCGCCATATCCTACTCGTGCCACACCTTCGCCCGCCATGTCTCGCCTCAGTTTTTCGACAATTCAGATAAGTGAAAATATGTCTGGGTCAAGATGCTGCCGGCATCCGCCTTAGACATCAGGGCGTGTCTTTCGCCGAGTTAACTGGAGCAAGGCTAGGCTCGCTGGAGAGAGCCGCTTTCCTCCCCCTAAGTCTGTGACGGGACCAGGGCTTCCTTAGTAGCGAGCTGGAGAGAGGGGGGGGGCAGGATATTCCGAGCTCGCCGTCTTGACTGGCGAGCTCGCACCCTGGTGTTTTTCTCGGGTCAACTCCCAGTCTCAACTCCAGGGTCGTAGCGATGTCCATCGAGACTCGGCCATGCCAGTTGGGTGGGAGCCTGGCAGGGGAGTGACGAGACTTAACCCCAGAGCGAGAAGACTTAGAAACTTTTACCTCTCCCGGGTGCTACCACCGGGCCAGTCAGCTAGGTGAGAGCCTGAGGGCGGGTGTTGAACATCCTCCGGGCTCAGCCCCAGGGTCATAGCGATGTCCATCGAGACTCGGCCGTGCCGGCTAGGTGGGAGCCTGGCAGGGGAGTGACGAGACCTAAACCCAGTGCGAGAAGACTTAGAAACTTTTGCCTCTCCCGGGTGCTACCACCGGGCCAGTCAGCTAGGTGAGAGCCTGAGGGCGGGTGTTGAACATCCTCCGGGCTCAGCCCCAGGGTCATAGCGATGTCCATCGAGACTCGGCCGTGCCAGCTAGGTGGGAGCCTGGCAGGGGAGTGACGAGACTTAACCCCAGAGCGAGAAGACTTAGAAACTTTTGCCTCTCCCGGGTGCTACCACCGGGCCAGTCAGCTAGGTGAGAGCCTGAGGGCGGGTGTTGAACATCCTCCGGGCTCAGCCCCAGGGTCATAGCGATGTCCATCGAGACTCGGCCGTGCCAGCTAGGCGGGAGTCTGGCAGGGGAGTGACGAGACTTAACCCCAGAGCGAGAAGACTTAGAAACTTTTGCCTCTCCCGGGTGCTACCACCGGGACAGTCAGCTAGGTGAGAGCCTGAGGGCGGGTGTTGAACATCCTCCGGGCTCAGCCCCAGGGTCATAGCGATGTCCATCAAGACTCGGTCGTGCCAGCTAGGCGGGAGCCTGGCAGGGGAGTGACGAGACTTAACCCCAGAGCGAGAAGACTTAGAAACTTTTGCCTCTCCCGGGTGCTACCACCGGGCCAGTCAGCTAGGTGAGAGCCTGAGGGCGGGTGTTGAACATCCTCCGGGCTCAGCCCCAAGGTCATAGCGATGTCCATCGAGACTCGGCTATGCCAGCTAGGCGGGAGCCTGGCAGGGGAGTGACGAGACTTAACCCCAGAGCGAGAAGACTTAGAAACTTTTGCCTCTCCCGGGTGCTACCACCGGGCCAGTCAGCTAGGTGAGAGCCTGAGGGCGGGTGTTGAACATCCTCCGGGCTCAGCCCCAGGGTCATAGCGATGTCCATCGAGACTCGGCCGTGCCAGCTAGGTGGGAGCCTGGCAGGGGAGTGACGAGACTTAACCCCAGAGCGAGAAGACTTAGAAACTTTTGCCTCTCCCGGGTGCTACCACCGGGCCAGTCAGCTAGGTGAGAGCCTGAGGGCGGGTGTTGAACATCCTCCGGGCTCAGCCCCAGGGTCATAGCGATGTCCATCGAGACTCGGTCGTGCCAGCTAGGCGGGAGCCTGGCAGGGGAGTGACGAGACTTAACCCCAGAGCGAGAAGATTTAGAAACTTTTACCTCTCCCGGGTGCTACCACCGGGCCAATCAGCTAGGTGAGAGCCTGAGGGCGGGTGTTGAACATCCTCCGGGCTCAGCCCCAGGGTCATAGCAATGTCCATCGAGACTCGGCCGTGCCAGCTAGGTGGGAGCCTGGCAGGGGAGTGACGAGACTTAACCCCAGAGCGAGAAGACTTAGAAACTTTTGCCCCTTGGGGGTTTAAGCTGCGAGCCCCTTTACCCTCACTATTTTGACAGAGCATAAAATACGACAATGAGATTCGTTTTTATTCTTGAGGCCAAGATATTTACAATATTTTCAAGGGTAGAAACGTTTCAGATCGTCGCCACTCCAAGTGTGGCTGAGGGTGTCCCCTCTTACATCTTGGAGGCGATACCCCCCTGATTTCAAGACCTCCTGCACAATGTAGGGGCCCTCCCAATTGGGGTGGAGTTTTCCCACAGCGGCTGATCTCCCTGCTGCGTCCACTTTTTTCAAGACAAGGTCCCCCTCCACGAACTGCTTGACACGGACGTGTTTGTCGAAATACTTGGCCATCCTTCGCTTGGCCTCTTCCTGCCTGACGACGGACAAGTCGCGTAGTTCTTCCACCATATCAAGGGAGAGTCAAAGCTCCTCCTCATTCTCTGACCTCCATTCTTCCCTTCCGGCTCCTGCCTCGACGACCCGAGGCGTCTGGACCTCGAATTCGATAGGTAGAACGGCCTCGCAGCCGTGAGAGAGTTTGAAAGGTGTCTCCCCTGTGGCCGTATTGGGGGTGTTCCTCAAGGCCCAGAGGACTGATGGAAGCTGTTCCACCCAGCTTCCCCTCAAATTTTCCACTTTCTTCTTTAAGAGATTCACGATGATTTTGTTGGCCGCTTCCACCTGCCCGTTGCTCCTGGGGTGATGGACAGAAGCAAACCGAAGGTCAATCCCCAGCTGTTCGCTGAAGCGAATGAACTCCGTGCTGGCGAACTGAGGTCCGTTGTCCGTGACGATAGCCTGTGGCAGCCCATGCCTGCAGATGATCTCTCCCCAGATAAAGTTCCTGACTACCTGAGAGGTTACCTTGGCTAGAGCCTTCACCTCCATCCACTTAGAAAAATAATCGATCTTGACCAACAAAAACCTCCTCTGCCCGCTGGCCTGAGGGAAAGGTCCTACGAGGTCCAGTCCCCATATGGCGAAGGGCCATGATGCCATGATGCTTCTTAACCTCTGAGCCGGCTGGAGCTGGAGCGGGGCATATAGTTGGCACTTATGACATTTTTTTGCGAATTCGGCTGCATCCTGACCGAGGGTGGGCCAGAAGTACCCTTGCCTGACGATTCTCCCTTCCAGGGTCCGACTCCCCGAATGACTTCCACATTTGCCGGAATGGACCTCCTCCAAAATTTTATGCACCTCCCTTTCGGCCACGCAACGGGCCAACATCCCTGAGAGGGTCTTGCAGTACAGCTGTCCCTCACGTAGGAGGTAGTACGCCGCCTTGTGCTTGAGCCCTCTTCGGTCCATTCCCTCCGGGTACTCTCCGGTGGACAAAAATGTGACGAAGGGATCCATCCATGAGGGGTGCTGTTCTACTTCCATTAGTTCCCCCTCCTCGATGGAAGGTCGGAAGAGATCCGTAATGGTGCCTCCCATCCGGGGGCCGTGCTTTGCTAGCTGGTCGACTGGCTCGTTTTCCCCTCGCGGCACGTGCTTGATTGAGAAGGTCTGGAAGGTCCCAATGACTCCCCTTACCTTCATCAAATAGAGCTGCAGGGTGGGCTCCCTCGCCTCAAACTCCCCCTTGACCTGGGAAGCCACCACCATGGAGTCCGTGAGGACCTCCACGTCATGCACCCCCAAGTCTCTTGCCAGGCGCAGACCTGCGATTACGGCTTCGTATTCGGCTTGATTGTTGGTGATAGGAAAGTGCACTACCACAGTCTGCTCGATCTTCATCCCCTGGGGGCTTTCCAAGATGACCCCAACCCCTAAAGAATGCTTCCCCGAGGCACCGTCCACCCTGACTTTCCAGGGGAGAGGGCGAGTGAGTCTCTCCTCCGCCACCTCGACCACATACTCTGTCAGGAAGTCAGCCATAGCTTGGGCCTTGATTGAGAGGCGGGGGACGAAGGAGATGTCGAACTCGCTCAGTTCCACTGACCATTTGGCCAACCTACCTGAATGATCTACCCCCTTGAAGATGTTGCGCAGGGGGTGGTCAGTCACTACTCGAATTGAGTGTGCCTGGAAATAAGGTCGAAGCCTCCGGGCTGAGATGATTAAGGCGAAGGCCAGTTTTTCCAGGATGGGGTAGCGGAGCTCGGCCCTCTTCAGTATCTGACTCACATAATAGACGGGGAGTTGCCTCTTCCCTTCTTCCCGAACCAAAACCGAACTCAAAGCTTCAGCCCCGACCCCTAGATATAGGAATAAGTCTTCCCCTTCCTTGGGCCCTTGGAGCAGGGGGGCCTGAGTCAGCTGTTTTTTTAAAGCCTGGAATGCCTCCTCGCACTCCGAGGTCCATTCAAACTTTCGACCCCCTCTCAAGGTTTTGAAAAACGAGGAGCATCTCTCCCCGGCCCGGGAGAGGAATCTACTCAACCCCGCCAACTTCCCTGTCAGTTGTTGTACTTCCTTGGTATTTTGTGGTGACCTTAGTTCCATGATTGCCCTCACCTTATCTGGATTAGGTTCTACCCCAGCGGGGGTGAGAAGATGCCCTAGGAATTTTCCCCGGCTTGCCCTGAAGACACACTTCGAGGGGTTCAGCCTCATCTTAAACTTGCGTAGAGTGGCGAAAGTCTCTTCCAAGTCCTGGATGTGGGAGTCGACATCCAAGCTCTTGACCATGAGATCATCCACGTACACTTCGAGGTTCCTCCCCTTCTGCTCTCGGAAGACCCTATCCATCATTTTTTGATAGGTGGCCCCCGCATTCTTTAGCCCGAAGGGCATCATTTTGTAACAATAACATCCGTCTCCCGTGATGAACGAGACATCTTTGACGTCAGGGGGGGTGCATTCTGATCTGGTGATAACCTGAAAAAGCATCCAGAAAACTCATTACAGGGAAACCGACGGCTGAGTCAACCAGCGCGTCGATCCGAGGCAAAGGATAACAATCTTTCAGGCATGATTTATTAAGAAGAGAAAAGTCGATACACATCCTCCACCGGCCGTCTCCTTTTTTAACCATTACAATGTTGGAGACCCAGCCGGGGTATTGGATTTCAGATATGAAGCCAGCCTCGAGGAGCTTGGCGACTTCCTCCCTGATTGGCTCGGCGAGCTTGTCCGTGATGGATCTTTTCTTCTGCTGGATGGGGGGAGCCTCCGGGTCCAGGTTAAGGTGATGGCAGGCCACGTAGGGGTCGACCCCTGGCATCTCCGCGGGGCTCCAGGCGAAGATGTCCACGTTCCTCTGGATGCACTCCAGCATCCTGCCTTGAGCCTCCGGGGTCAGGCCTCCGCTGACGCGGACCTTCTCCATCCTGCCTCCAATGGTGAGAACCTCCATCTCCACCACCTCCTCTGCTGCCTCCAGACGGAACTGCTCCCCCCATTCCTCGATACCTCCCCCTCCGGGGGCGAGGACCTCTTCCTCAGCCTCTTCCACGGCCATGGCCTCGGCCGACTCTCGAGTCTCTTCCGTGACCTCCTCCCGGGCGTGGTACTCCACCTCCATCTCTTTGCCAGCTTCCTGCTTCTCCTCCTCCAACCTCCTCCCCATCTCCTCGGCCCCCTCCAGCCAAGAGATGGAGTTTACCGCCGAGACGTAGCACTCCCTTGCCTCCTTAGGGTCTCCTCGGACGCGGATCTGGACCCCCTCGACGTTGAGCTTTAGACACTGGTGGAAGGATGAGGGGACGCAGCGGAAGGCACTGATGAGGGGTCTCCCGAAGATGGCACTGTAGCTGCTAGGAGCGTCCACGATGACAAACTTGCAGTTGCGTGACTGCCCCCCCAGAGTGACATGGAGTCCCACTCCTCCCTCGACTTCTTTCCTCTCTCCTGAAAAGCCGAACAGAGGCCCATCCGAGGCTAACACCCTCCTGGCCTCTACCTTCATCGCATCGAACGCCTTCTTGAAGACGACGTTGACCGAACTCCCATTGTCCACAAGGATCCGGGAGACAGTGAAATCCTCGATGGCTGTCTGGATAACCAGCGCATCGCAAAAGGGGTCCTCGTGACCCGGCAAGTCCTCTCTGGAGAAGGTGATTTTCTCCTCCGGGGGAGGGGACTGGGATGTGGAGCCAACGCTCCTTCAGTACATAGTGTGGAGGCTTGACTTACGGGAAGCCTCGATCCCGTCCCCCCCGTGGATCGCTCCGATCCTTCCTCGGGTGCCCACATCAACCCGGTCTTCGCACCGATCCCCCTCCTCCCGAGGCCGGATCTCCTCTATCCGGACTTCCTGCTGGTCTTGCTGTTGCTGCTCCCTTCTCTGCCTCATCTCGAGGAACTCCGGACACGTGGATGTGAGGTGCCCCTCTTCCTGATGAAAGTCACAATAGGGCAGGTCCACCCTGACCTCCCTCCTTCTCCTCGGCTGTCCTCTCCTCCTCCCCCTCATAGCAATTGCCATTGCCTCCTCCTGGTCGGGGAGAGGGGGTCTCTGACCCTGCCTACCCCCCTGGGGATTGTACTGCCCTCGGCCACCCTGGCGGTTATCTCCTCCCTGATAACCTCTTCGTGGTGCCTGGTCTTGCCACTCGGGCCTCCATCCCAAACGGTGGGTCTGCTCCGGACGCACCCACCTGGGTTGCGGCTATTGCTGCGGCTGCTCCCTTTGCCGAGGTTCGGCCCTCCTCTCCTCCTGAATTCGGCCACCCCTTGGTCTCTCCTCCTCCACGGCCCACTTGGCCAACCTTCGCGCAAACTCTGGATGTGCTGCCTCCATATCGGCCTCCCTGACCGCCCTCTCTAGGAGTGCTTCAAAAGACACTGGAGGTGATCTCTTCAGTTCCATTGCGAAGAACCCGGATTGGAGACCCAGGGTGAAGGTCACCATCATGGTGTGCCCCAGCATCTCCTGAACTTGGGACAGTTCCTCTTGGAACCTGTCCAGATAGCTTCCCAAGGTCTCTCCCACCCTCTGCTTGATGCGGAACAAAGACTCCGCCTCCTTCTTCCTCTTCTTAGAAGTGGTGAATCTCAACATGAAACCCCGTCGCAGATCCTCAAAGCAGTAGATGGACCCGGTCGGGAGTTGGTGGAACCACTCTCTCGCCTTTTATCCGAGGGTGATGGCGAAGAGTCGGCACTTGAAGCCGTCTGACATCTGTCGAATAGAGACCATGTCCTCGAACCACTGGATGTGGTGGACCGGGTCTCCTCTCCCGGAGTAGTAAGTCATCTCCGACTCGCGAAACCCCTCGGGAACTGGGGCTGAAGAAACGAACTCGCTGAAGGGGCTCCCCCCCTCAGCCGGGCGAGACGGGAACTCCCTCCCTACAGTCTCGCCGAAGTGGTACTCGGCGGCCGAGCCGGGGAACAGAACTCGCCCCTGGAACTCGCGCTCGCCTCTCTCGGCGGGTTCCTTCCCTGGTCGCCTGAGCGGCGCGTCGTCGCCGAGTGCGGGAGCGGCGACCACTGGAACTGCCGGTGTCGCACTCTCAGCTCGCATGCCGAGGGCGGTCCTGACGAGCCCGAGGATCTCCTCCCTGAGCTCCGCCGGCACGCTCGCCGCTGGGGGTGGGGGAGGGGGTGGCGAGTTGCCCCTGTCTGATCCTTGTCCTTCTTCTCCAGTCATCGAGCCTGCAGAAGGTTTTCTCTGCTGACCACTGTCCACGCTCACCGCACCAAAATGTTGAAACCGGAAAACCGGTCTCTTGTGGAGTTCGACCCTTGGGGAAGGGGTGGCCGCGCACCTACTTCGCTCCTGCAAGAAAATGACAAGGAAAAAAGAAGAAACAAGGACTAGACCAAGGGCCCGGCGTGGAGGTCCCACCACACACCCGGAAGATCTTAGAGCGCTTCCCCTCCTTAGCCAAGTGCCGGGCTAAGGTACCTCAGAAAGTGCTAGTAGGCCGGAGAATTAGTAAGCATGCCTTCTGAGGTACCCCTTGGGTCCTATTTATAGGAAAAGATGGCCTGCCAGTATACAACCTTCACTGTTTTCGAGGACTGCAGGCAGACCAAAAGGGGCAACATAGTAAAAGTATGCCATGGCCAAGATGCGAGCTGGACCTGAGGGGGCACTCGCTCGGCAGGGGGCCTGACTCGCCTCGCCATGGGCCTAGGCGGGCACGTACTCGGCAGAATGTGCTCGACTATCGCTGAGCTCGGACTCGGCACGACGATCGCCGAGCTCCAACAGAAACTGAGTTCGGCACGGGGATCGTCGAGCTTGGTCCGGCTACCGTCGAGCTCGGACTCGGCACGACGATCGCCGAGCTCCAACAGAAACTGAGCTCGGCACGGGGATCGTCGAGCTTGGCTCGACTACCGTCGAGCCCTGTTCCTGCACCCGAGCTCGGTCTCGGCATGCCGGGCTACGTTCGGCCATCGTCGAGCTCGGCTCGACCATTGCCGAGCTCGGGCTCGGCATGCTGGGTTCACATTGGTCTGAGCCGGCCGGTTCAACTCCTGTCGACCACTCACGGGATACGGGGTTGTACAATTATTATATATATTATTCATTATTACAAGTATACTATATATTAAAATTATTATATATCTTATTCATTATATAAATACATCTATAATTATAATTTTAAATTTTATTATTTACTCAATTATATTTATTTTATCTTCTTTTTTTTAAAATTAACGTCGATAATATAAATGTGAGAAAGGGCGAAATATTACTAAATATTTTAAAGAGAAGGAGAACATCAACTTGTATTCTTGTGCCGGCTCCCGTATCTAATAACTATTTCAAGGAGGGAGAAAATTAATATCCCTTCTTTCAAATCTTGTATCATTGGGAAAATATCAGCTGTTTATTAACTTTTCCTCTGAATGCAATTTAGGGAGCAGGTACAAAACACACACTAAATTTTAGAAATAATATAAGTTGATTGTTAACCGCAAATCCGCTATTTGTTAGTGGCATTTCAAAATCTCATAATTTTTCGCGCCTTTTTTAAGTACGTCTTGTACATGCATTTTTAGGAAAAGTGCTCAACACGAAAGTTGTAGATCGAGATCTACAACTTTCGTGTTGAGCACTTTTCCTAAAAATGCATGTACAAGACGTACTTTGGAAATATGCTCAGGTTTTACGCCTTTTCGAAATACGCCTTGTACATGCAATTTCAGGAAAAGTGCTCAACACGAAAGTTGTAAGAGATGAGAAGGACGGGATATTTTGGGGTGCGACTATCCAATAACGGATTGCGGTTAACAATCACCTAATATAAATGTGGAAAAATAAAACAAAGAAGAAATTATATTGAAGGTTTAAGAGATGAGAAGGACGAAATATTACTAAATTTTAGTGATGTTTTCTGCACAAAATGATGTTGGGCACTGAATTGTGCACATGAGCAAAAAATGAGAGTTGTGAAGATGAGAATGCTTAGGTGGATGTGCAGACACATGAGATTTGATAGAATTAGAAATGAATGTATCAGCGATAAGACAGAGAGTTGCACCAATTGCAGAGAAGATGCGAGAAGCTCGAATAAGATGGTTTGGATACATACAAAGGAGACCATTAGAGGCATCTGCTAGGCGAGTCTAGTTACTAGGCGTTGTTTGAGTCTAGTTACTGGGCGAAACTTAGATCTGGAGGTGAATCAGGAAACCTGTAATCAGGAAAGGAGAAGTGTCGATGCAACAAAGAAAATTGGAGGGCGAGCTGGGCGAGCGAGAGATGTGTCCATGTGAGCCATGCCAAGTTCGAGATCGGGCAGGCTTCTGGGAAGAGGAAAAGAAAATTAGGGTTTTGGTTCATTTGTGTATAATGTAAAGCATTAGGTGAAGGAAATATCATAAGAGAACAAACATCTTTTATGAAATAAATAAACAGGAGCAAGCGCCATATGGAGCAAACACCATATGAAATAAATTGACTGAGACTGCACCAATACTAAACTAATCTTAACCATTGATACGAACAAACAATGAACTATAGACTGGAGCAAACAACAAATGCAAGGATCTATTCAAAAATAAGGAGACAACTAAAAACAATATGGATCCGCTTATAGAGCATCGGGATCTGAATTAAGACCGCAGGAACCCAAAAAAAAAATTGAGATGAAAGTTATACCTGGATCCATTAGGGTCAATTTTGAGTCACCAAGGAGGATCGAAGATGAAGCTCACTGTGCAGTGAGCTTAATGACCGTGAGCCGGGTAGCAGCCGCCGCTGTACAACCCCATATTCGCTGGGTGGGACCCGGAGACACCACTGAGGAATTGGGCTAGCCTCAGGTTAGCCTTGGGTTAACCCTAAGGCATACTTGTGGAGTTCTCGTCCCGTAGGAGCTCCCGCCAAGGGCAGGAAAAAGATGGAGAGATCGTCGACCGACCAAGGCAGATAGTCGAGCTCTCGGCAGGAGAGATCGTCGACCAACCAAGGCAGATAGTCGAGCTCTCGGCAGGAGAGATCGTCGACCGACCGAGGCAGATAGTCGAGCTCTCGGCAGGAGAGATCGTCGACCGACCAAGGCAGATAGTCGAGCTCTCGGCAGGAGAGATCGTCGACCAACCAAGGCAGATAGTCGAGCTCTCGGCAGGAGAGATCGTCGACCGACCGAGGCAGATAGTCGAGCTCTCGGCAGGAGAGATCGTCGACCGACCGAGGCAGATAGTCGAGCTCTCGGCAGGAGAGATCGTCGACCGACCAAGGCAGATAGTCGAGCTCTCGGCAGGAGAGATCGTCGACCAACCAAGGCAGATAGTCGAGCTCTCGGCAGGAGAGATCGTCGACCGACCGAGGCAGATAGTCGAGCTCTCGGCAGGAGAGATCGTCGACCAACCAAAGCAGATACTCGAGCTCTCGGTAGGAGAGATCGTCGACCACGGAAGCTTCCGCCTTAGGGCAAGCTCCCGCCCAGGGGAGGCGAGAAGGCCCCAAGTAGGCCTTCAGTCGCGGTAATTTCAAGACCGTGAAGGGCGCGAACCTCCCTGGCAAGGGGTCTCGCCAGGGTTGGCCCAGGTGGGGGTCCGGCGAGAGCCTTCACGGCCAGGGTTCTCGCCAAGTGGGCCCACGTGGTAGGGCCCGGCGCTCGTAAAGGGGATTATTTTATAATATATTATCCTGAGGTAAAATTATCTAAATGCCCTTGGGATGACAGCGGGATTTGGCTATTGGCAGACCCCTCAGGGGTAATTCAGTATTTTCAGGTCAAAGGAAGACTATAAAAAGACCCATAGGGGCTCTTTGGAAGGCAGGCTTTCATTATTCCCCAACTCTAGTGCCTTCTGAGGAGCTCCCAGCCCAGCATTTGGCTTTGGAGGGGAAGCTCTCAGAGATCTTCCGGGTGTGTGGTGGGACCTCCCAGCTGAGGCTTTGGGTCAGTCTTTTGACCTTAGCAGCCAGTCAAGGGTCGAGGTAAGAGAGAAGTAGGCGTCGGCTGCACTTTGGTTTGTGAACATTCGTTGGGGTCATTTTTGGCTTCAACAGTTCTGGTGCGGTGAGCGTGGAAGCAATCGGTGTAAGAAAATCTCGAGTTAAGTCCCATGGCAGGAGGCGAAGGTGAAGGATCAGGCGCAGGAGGATCCCCCACCCGGGTGGACGATGCGATGAAGAAGATGTTTGAGGATTTCAGGCGAGAAGTCATGCAGACGATCAGCTTGTCCTTCTCGGCAAGGAATGAGTGGGAGACGCCGCAGGTTCCGGTGGAGGTGGTTCCGCTGTTAGGCGAGAATGCTCCAGGGCAGTGCCCCGGGAAGGAAGTCCCGGTGGAGGCAGGCGAGAGGGACGTAGCCGCACGGGAGCTCTTCCCAAGCCAGCGTCCCGAGAAGGAGCTTCCGGCGGATCTGGGTGAGAAGGAGGCGACGGTGCGGGAACTCTTCCCCGGGCATGGTCTCGCGGATCGGTCCAGCCAACCGAGGTCGCAAGACGGGCCTTCTCGCCAGGCGGGAGGCGAGACCCCCTTTAGTGAGCTCATTGTCTCGGCTCCAGTGCCGGAGGGGTTCCGGGAGCCAGACATGACCTACTACACCGGGAAGGATGACCCGGTTCAGCACGTGCAATGGTTTGAGGATGTGGTGTCCATCAGACAAATGTCGGATGCCTTCAAGTGTAGGCTTTTTGCCATCACTCTGAAAGAAAAGGCCAGGGACTGGTTCCACCAGTTGCCGGCAAGTTCCATCTACAGCTTTGAGGATCTGCGCAGGGGTTTTCTGTTGAGGTTCTCAACTTCGAAGAAAAGGAAGGAGGTTGAGTGCCTGTTTGCAGTGAGGCAAGGGCCAGAGGAGACGTTGGGTCATTATGTTGACCGGTTCCAAGAGGAGATTCTCCTAGTCCAGGAGGTCCCGGGGTACGCGCTGATGCTTGCCTTCACCATAGGGCTGAGACCAGGGTTTTTCAGCATGGAGTTGAAGAGGGTGCCCCCTCTCTCTTTTGAGGAGCTCATGGAGAGGGCGGCGAAGGAGATAGACTTTGAAAGGGCAAACCCTGCGTTTGCGAGGAAGCTGGCCAGGTTGGCCGAGGATGATGTGAAGGAGCCGGTAGTGGGAAGGCAGAGAGAGCAGAGGGAGCAGAGGGAGCAGAGGGAGCAGAGGGAGCCGAGGGAAGATAGGAGAAGAGAAGAGCCCCGAGGGCAGGGGCAGCAGCATGGGGGGGCCAGGGAGCCGAACAACCGACTGGGTTGGAGGCCTTAGGAGGGTCGCCCACAGGGCCAAGGAGGGCTTCAGGGAAGAGATAACTTCCGGGAGCAAAGAAGGCTGGAGAAGGGAGGATGGCGACAAGGACCAAGGGGACACTTCCCACCGCCGCAGGAGGCCATGGAGGTGGGAAGAGGAAGAGGAGGAAGAATTCGGGGAGCCGGAAGAAGGGGAGGAGGAGAAGGAAGAGGGGGCAGGGTGGCGTTGCCCTATTGTGACTTCCATCAGGAGGAAGGTCACGCAACGGCCACCTGCCCAGAGTTTCTGGAGATGAGAGGGGCCAGAGGGGCCGGAAGGCAAGACCCGCCTGTAAGGATCGTCGAAGTACAGCGAGAAGAGGCTGAGGACAGGTGTGAAGACAGGGTAGACGTGGGGACCCGAGGAGGGATCAGAGTGATCCATGGGGGAGTGGGGATCGAGGCAACCCGCAAGGGGAGCCTTCAAACCATGTTCCGCCGAGGGGTCGCCTCAACCTCCCTGGCTCCCCCCAGAGGAGAAGATCACCTTCTCATCCGCGGATATGCCAGACTACGAGGATCCGTTCTGCGACGCGCTTGTGATCCAGACAGCGATAGAAAACTACACCGTCTCCCGGATACTGGTGGACAATGGGAGCTCGGTGAATGTGATCTTCAAGAAGGCCTTCGATGAGATGAGGGTGGAAGGAAAAAGGGTCCTGGCTTCTGACGGACCGCTTTTTGGCTTCTCCGGAGAAAGGAAAGAAGTGGAAGGGGGAGTGGGCCTGCA